>OY754924.1:10060000-11260000 GCA_963576535.1 Plemyria rubiginata | reverse complement strand
AAAATTTTCTTTGTTTTCTTGTTTATTATTCGGTATAGTTTACTTAATTGAAGTTTTTCTTTTGGGGTTTTATTTTTCTTTAATTTTAATTCATGTCTTTTTTCTGTTAGCTCTACAATCTCTGCGTTTATTATTAGTTGTATTTCTTTTCTTCGTTTTGGTGTGATGTGAGATTTTTTGGCGCTCTTTAAGAGTAGGCTTTCCATTTGGTTGTATAAAATTTGTATACTTGTAGTTTCTGTTTTAGGTAGTGTAGAGCTGGTAAACTCATTTTTAAATTTTTCAAAGTCGATCTTATTTAATAGACATTTTCCGAAGTCTGCTCGTGATTGTTTTTTGTGCTGTGTTGTGAGAGTCATTCTTACCATTCTGTGATCGCTAGAGTGAGTTAGTCTGCTAAGAACGCTGATGTTTTCAACATTTTTAGTAAGGTTTGTAGCAATAAAATCAATCTCATTATATATTTTACCGTTCGGTGACAACCATGTCCATCTCAGCTTATCAGATTTTTTGAATAATGTGTTTGCAATTTTTAGTTTATGTTGTAGACAGAAATCGATAAACGTTTGTCCTCTTTTGTTTCGGATGCCATATCCATAGTCACCCATTACTAAGTTTTCATTTGACTCTGGTTTTCCTATTTTTGCGTTCATATCACCCATGAATATAACATGTTTTGAGCATTTACTCATTGCTTTCTCAAGTTCATCGTAGAATATTTGCATTTCTGTTTTTTTTGCTTTTTCTGTGGGTGCATAAGTTTGTATTAATGAGTAGGGTTTTTCATGTATTTTGATCTGTAACAAGGCGACTCGCTCCGATATTGCAATAAAATCTTGTACCTCGATGTTACGTTGTTTTCTGACCAGAAAACCGACTCCTCTTTCGCCTTGTTTTTTTCCGTAGTTATATAGTATATAATTTCCTCTATCTTCTATTTTAAACCCTTCTCTTCTTGTTTCACAGATGCCAACAATATCCCATTTAATATCGGATAGAGCATATTCTAGTTCAATTACTCTTGCTTCACTCAGAAGGGATCGGACGTTAAACGTTGAAATGTAGTACTTTGTGATGCTTGGAGGGTGGTGGTCTACTACCCCCTCGGTGACCAACCGTTCTGGGGGAGGTTTTTCAAAATTATTATGTTTTAGTTCTTGATTTTTTACATTATTATAGAGTGAACACTGGAGGGGCTTTGTTCGTTGCTATTTATCTGATTCATCGGAAGAGAGAGCGGTGCTATATTTCGGCGTGTCGTCGGCTTGTTTCTGGAAGTAACTCGTCATCGGATGTTGTCCCCTTTGTGGCTTGCTTATCTTAACTTTTGTCTTTTTGGCTGCTTGGTATTTATGAGAGGCTTCATTTTGACCGTTGGATGTGTTTGGTCTTCCTCCTTGGTTTGGTGGGGTAATTTCAAGCCCTCTCTTTTTGATTTCCTTATTCCCAGATTCTACGCACTCTACCCTTGCTCTATCCTGTGTGACAATATGTTTACGGATGCGCTCTACTCTTCCTCTATCTTCTTGTGGGTTAGGTTCGCGGACTATCAAACGATCGTAGCGCAAGAAAGCTATCTTTCCATTATTTCTTTCTTTTTGTAATTGTTCTTGAAGCTGTTTTCTATTTTCAAGAATTTTCTGTGGATAGTCTTCTTTAACATAAGTGGTTTTTTCTTTCAAATAATATTTATTTTTGATAATAGCAATTTTTTTTCCGTATGTGGTGAGAGTGACTACGATGGGTCTAACTTTATCTTCATCTCTCTTCCCCATTCGTCTAACCATTTCTAAATCGCTTCTGTTGCATTCAACTCTCATATCCTTGGATATAATATGTAAGACTTTATTTTCTAGTTCTTGGTATGTTTTTTCACCTTCATCCACCGCAAAAAAGATCAAGTTTCGGTATCTTATATGTTTTTCTAGCTCAAGAATTCTTTTGTCCTGCTCTGAGCTGACTTTTTTCAAATTATCTATTTCTTCCTGAAAAATCCCAATTTTTTCGTCTGTATGTTCGTTTATATTTTTTGTGATGCGAGTTTCTAATTTTTTTAATGAATCCTCAGAGTCTTTATTTAGATCTATTCTCAAGTCACGAATTAACTGTTCGATATTTGCCATTTTGGCTCCCTCTCTTGGCTTGTTTCGGTATTAGTATTAGTCGATATTCTTCAGTGTGGTATGAATTCGAAACTAGCGTGTATCTTAGTTCAGCGCTTTATAAAGAGATGTCGCACTCGATACTATAGTTCGACGTGCTCAAAGCAGATGTCACTGAAAGTGTGAACAACGAACGACAATGATGACTTGGCAAAAATTGAAGAAAAATAATGTCAGGTTATTTAACAGATTTGTTTCTTCTTAACACTGTAGTTGGTACTTCCCTGTGTTTTATATGTGTAGCAGTTTTTTAGTCCTTCTTTATTTGTACCAATACACTTTTTAACTCTGGTTTATTTGCTTGATAGATGTGGATTTAGCGGTCGGATTTTGTAAAGTATTTCCACTGTTGTTAGTTTATATTAACACTTTCACAGATGTATATCGGTTTATTTCACATTATCCTTATACTTTCACTTGATATTAATGCTTTATTATATTTTTTTATAATTTTTAGCTGTGGAGTAACTGACACTTGTTGTTTACGTAATCAGCGCCCTCTAGCGTCACTACTAACTATGTAAGTATATAATGTATTAAATATATCAGTTATCCAGTACCCATAACACAAGCTTTGAATAGCTTACTTTGGGGCTAGATAGTGCTGTGTGGATTGTCCAGCATTATTTATATTAAAAAAAAAAGTATACAGGGTTACAGAAAAAATCGTGCTAGATCCGTTAAGGGCGTGGAGTACCCAACATTTCTGACTTACTTCACTATTTTATATTTCTTTTTTAGATATCCCTTAGAGAAAAATAAACTTTCTAATATTTTTTTTTATTTCTTAACTTTCACTTGTCTACTACAGTCTATTATTCAATTAACGTGTGCACTATTTTAAAATGCAATTTATTTTAAATTGCTATTTTATAGTTACTCTTCGAACGGGATTTGAATCTGGATTTGACCTTCCCCTTGCTTGGGCTGCGCTACCAACTGCGCCATCGGAGTCATTAGAGAAAACTGCACCAGAACAAAGTACTACTACCTATTACTAACTACTTTAAATGAAAGAAGGATGTCATAAAGAGTATGTACCTTGAATGGCAGCTCCTCGTTCCCGGTGACCTCCCGGATCTTGTCGAGTTTCTCCCGCACCTCCCTCAGCTTGAGCGCCTGCAGCCGCGCGACCTCCTGGCGCCGGCGCGCGCGCTCCGCCTCCTTGCGCACGCGCAGCTCCGCGCGCTTGGCGGCGCGACGCTCGTCCTTCGGCCGGATGTAGCTCATCGTGCGGGGGAAACGCTTCAGCTGGAAATGTTAACAAGGAGATACATCTACTACTTCCTACTAATATGATGGATAATATGGATGGATGGATGGATGGATGTTTGTTACTCTTTCACGCCGAAACTGAACTGGCTGAACGGATCTGGATGAAACTTGGCAGAGAGATAGATTATAGTCTGGAATAGCATATAGGTTCCTTTTATCCCGTGGGAATACCGGGATTTAAATCTGCGCGGATGGAGCCGCGGGGCGCAACTAGTATAAAATAAAGTTGTTTCGTTAAATGAATGCATTGCATTACGTATTCCTGATCGGGTTCTTCGAACCGGAAGTTGTACGCGCGCTCGAACCGGTCCTGCTCCTCCACCATCAGCTCGTCCGCGCCGAGCTCGGCGTCGTCCCTCAGTTTGCCCTCCGTCATATCATCTCCGTCGCCTTCCTCTAGGTACCTATCAACAAATACAATATCAATAACAATATCATCTATACATCATCTAGACATCTTTTAATAATAATAGTCCTTTTTTATTACCTAACTAAATTAAAATATTAATAAAGTTTGGATCTTTCAATCTTGATTTTGGTAGCAGAGGGTAGGTTTGTTTGAACGGCTACTAAAAAACTATACA
Source organism: Plemyria rubiginata (assembly GCA_963576535.1). Lineage (NCBI taxonomy): Eukaryota > Metazoa > Arthropoda > Insecta > Lepidoptera > Geometridae > Plemyria > Plemyria rubiginata. The sequence continues at coordinate 11,255,979 of OY754924.1, read as the reverse complement.
AGGTAGAGATCATCCACTCTAAAAATGCACGCCCCTCTACCTGCCGTCACCCACACAAGGAAATGTGGTGTATAGACGCAATACATGACACGTGATAATTTTATTCGTCATTCAGTTTCCCGCCGAACGTGAAAGTGACACTTTCGTGTCTGGCGGGAAACTGAATAACGAATGAAATTGCTTGGTGGCATGTATTGCGTCTATACACCTTATTTGCTTGTGTGGGTGAAGGCAGGTAGAGGGGCGTGCATTTTTAGAGTGGATGATCTCTACTTAAAATGTTTTTTTTTATTTGACACGATCGACTGGACTAATAACTGTGATCGACCAGTTAGCCATACCTGATATAATTATATGATCTGAGATTTTATTATTAAAACTTACTTCTTGTTCAATATGTAGTCTCTTAGGAATGCCTCTTGTTGATTTAACTTGGGGTCGGACCAGAGTGCCTTCAGTGGCTCCAGGTCCTTCTCAGTTGTATTATCAATGTGATCCACCTTGCCTACCAAGTAGTCCTTTAACTTTCCATCCTGGAAATATTAGGATCTAATTGTTTTATCTGAATATACAAGTATAATGAGTCGGTAGTAAAAGTCGGTTAAAAAGGAAGTTCCCGATTCAACTGTTTTTTATGTTTGTTACCTCATAACATTTTACTGGGTGACTCGATTTTGATGATTCTTCATTTATCGAAAGCTGGTGCTTGCCATGATGTCCTATTTAAATTTAAGTCAGATCTGACATGAAGTTTTTGAGTTGTGGTAGTATGAGTGTATTTTCCAGTGCATTTGAAATCTGTTTTTTTAAGAATTATTCAACTGCATAGAACTCACTTATGCTTCACTTAAATACATCATCTTTTATTTGTATACTGCTAGCATAAGTTGAATGAAAATTGATGATTTAGTGAAATAAAGTTTTTATGGCATGGTCACAGAGCAAAAGTCATTTAAAAATTTTCAAAACCTTTGATTCTATTGACTAAAGTATTTTTGTTTTATTGTTGGGTTTTGTGATGAGTGAGTCGACTTTTCTTGCTAAAATGAATGCAATTACCTGGCCAGCTTGAGCGCTGCCTTTGTCAATCCGTTCCATAGCCTGTCCATCATGCACCTCAGCCTTCTTCTCGATGCTGAAGATATTGCCATCATCATCATCATCTTCATCACTGTCAGCAAATGTCAGTGTTTGCTCCTTTGTTTTTTTTACTGTAACATAAACAAGTCAAATTATAGTTTTTTTATTACACAATTTAAGTACCTATGTTATGGTGTCTAATACCTACTAGAGATGCTGGAGGGAGAATCATTCTCTTCTAACTTAAGGCCAATAAGTAATCTCTTAAGCTCTTTTGAAAGGCTTTGGCTTTTTCTTTACCTACATAACTTTAGTACATAATCTGTATAATTTTGTTAAATTTTATATTTTTCACATAAATTTATTAAAAGCACAATTCAATGTGCACAAAAATTTATGGTCAAAGTCAATATAATTAATATGTTTATTTAATAAAATCACAAGGATCACCTTAAAACATCTTAAAACTAGGTGACTCTATGTGCCAGTTCCACGCTACCAACCAACGCCGAGAAGAACAGGCAACAACACACTGGGTGTGATTTGAATTGCTTCAACTTTATTACTTGGTTTTAATCTCAAGGCATTTCAAAATTATCCTTGATTTTATTCAAATAACCTACCTGATTCTTCCTCCTTTTCTTCATAGAACTTAAACCCTGGATCATAGATCCTGGGGTCTTTTTTCTTTAGCAAAGCCAAAGTCTTCAGAAACTGAGTCTCCATCTCTTCAGACACCTCGGGTTCCTCATCACTCTCATCCTCACTGTCAGATGACAAGGAGGCATCCGAGTTGAGTGCTTTGGTGCCATATTTTTGTTCCACTGGAATCAAAAACCAATTACAAGTAAGTTTATAAGTTATCTCGCGAACCTTAATTACCTTGGCATTTAATTTGTAAATTATTGTAAAATGCAAAAATTCTGTTATGTATTTTTTTTTTGTGAGAGCATAATATTTTGGAGCAGAAACGTTTCCTAGACTATGTAAAGCAACGGGGCTAGTAATGGTCTAGGTGATCTACCACTCTATTGGTCTTGCTGTTTATAAACAAGAACCTCACGTTTGTGTATTTCTTCTTTTCCACGCCATTGGTCGTACTTCTTTGCGTACTCGTTCTCCGTTTTCAATTCCACTTCATCTTCAGACTCGTCTTCAAATAACTTCTGTTTCGGCATCGTAACTATTTTATAAAAATATTATCAAATAACCAAAATACAGCCATGCCATACGCACATTGTTTTGAAAATTGTCTTCTTCTTCTTTTATTTAGTTAGATTCCTCATTTTTTTTTCGTTTGTACTTGTATACTACTTAGTACCTAGGTACTCCAAATTCTTTGGTATGTATGTACATACTTAGGTAGGACATGAGTGCGTTAGCACAGCATCCCTACTATTCTGTGCATAGGGGGACCTGCCTTTCTTCTCTCTTAATTTTATCTTATTTTAAGCCTGGGAAAAATGCGTTACGTGTTCTCCCCCATTGGCAAAGAGTATATAACGCTACGCTAAGACCCATAGGGTGCTCTGGGAGGGTGGGAGATAGGTAATGTGGGACTCCCCGGCTTTCCACGACCCGAGACAGGTCGGTATACCCACTAAACAACCCAGCGGCATGCCCGCTTTGATCTTGAAAACCGTCAGAATGAATGAAAAGGCTTTTCATCCAGCCCCCAGCCGACGACCGCCTGCCTTTACAGCGGGGGCCGCAAATGCCCCCGCCTTGACGGTGTGGCCCTCATACCCCCCCAAAAACAAACGCGAGTACTCAGCCGTTCCCGCCCGACTGGGTGGTGAAAAGCTGCAATGCCGAAGAAGGTGCTCCAGATCTTCTCCCGCTATTCACCGCCATGAACGGCGCGAGAAGTTCCGCGTCTCCTGTGCGCGCTCTACCGCCTCGTCCGTCCGGGCTGCCCATACCCTCCTGGGCATTGGTCCGCCCTGCCTGCATCATCACGCTGTGCCCTCTGCTAGTCAGAGGGACACGCGGAAAGACCCACCGTGTTAGGTTATTGGCCACTATGAAACACGTCTGCAGTACTCTGCGGTCGTGTTTCACAGTAGTGTTACCAGGGTATACCACGAGGTTACCGACCTAAGCACCCCACGTGTCCTACCAAGCCCAGGCTTTATATATTTGTCAAACATCTCTTTTGTGATCTCTGTCGGGCCTCGAAATTATGTAGGTACCTACTCAACGTTTTTCGGCACAACACCAAGCTTCAGAGGGAGGGATTTACTTTCGATACGAGGCAAAAGGAGCCTCTTTGAAACTCACTAAAAGTCCTTTCATCACACTGTTTCGAATGAACTAGTGACACGACAAGAACGTAAAAACTATTTTTAGATTTTTTTTTCTATACTAACACCTAAGATCGATTGAAGTTAACATGTGCTTAAATCTCTTGCATGAATACATAATCCTCTCAAGCAACGATTTCTTCCCTGTCATAGATAGAATCTCAAGAATAATATAGAAAGGTGCGGTAGCTACCCCTCATAACATCAACCTAAAACATAGGAAGTGGAAGAAAGTTCAAAAGACAATGGATTTCAAATTGACTATTTTTCATCACATTAAACAAAAATAAATATAAAAATATTACATATAGGCTGGTCATAACAGGATGGTTACCAAATAACAAACCAATTCAAGGATGGGACTTTCGTAAAGGGAAAAGTTATGTTTAGTGGACAATTTAATTACATATTAGTATATAATCAAATTCACTTATCTCTGTACAATACAAAGGAAATTCCAATTTGAAATAATGTTCTTAAAGATTTGGTCAGCTGGTAGCTTTAGAATATGTTAGAAAGCCTAGTTTGAGTGTATGTTATTTAACAAGATTGGCTGCTTGTTTTTTAGCTTTAACTAATTCAACTAGCTCTTTGTACCGTTTCATACAGTCTTTTTTAGAACGGTTAGGTATACAGTCAGCTATTTTGTCCCACCTCTCAGGTGTGCTAACAGGGAAAGTTTTTATTGCTTGTTCTAACAACTCCTGCTCGGTTTTAGTCCAAGTGCGATCATCCACCTTAATCTCTTCTATCTTCGGAACCGATGTTCCATTAGTTAGCTTGGTGGGTTTGTCACTCTTGGAGATACCGGTGTCATCCACATGATTAGCAATTTTCTTCTTTTCCTTCTCAAACTGGTCAAATGCTTCTTCATTCGCTGCTTTCTTCAAACTGCTTTTAGAAAAGTCCGAGCTTTGCAAGTCCTTAGCTTTGTTCAGTACTTCCTTAGCTGTGAAACGTTTTTCATCTATGAAAGTACTGTGTTGGTTTAGAAAATTGGCAACCACTTCCCACCTCTGATTAGTACCAGCTGGGAACAAGTTCACTGCTTTTATCAGCAGTTGTGTCTGTTCCACAGTCCATTCCATCGGTGCTTTTACTGAAGTGTCCTTCTTCTTGATTTCTTCAACTTTTTTATTATCAAAGAGAGCTTTCCTTTCCTCTTCCAATTTTTCCTCAGTTTCCCGGACTGTGTTTAGGAAGGCATTACGTCCATTAGATTCAAGGCTTTTCATAAAGTCCTGTATTTCAACTACCTTCATCAATTCACAGAGTTTTTCTACAGCAGCCATGTGGGATACAGTTTCATCTTCAGTTTGAGCATAGTAGTTGTTAGCTTTGCAAAAGTCTCGAAGCGCTTTACGTTCCTTGCGTAAGTTTTTCTTGAGTTGCTCACGTTCAGCTCGGGCCGCATCTATTCGTGCTTTCTCTGCCTCTTCTACCTTCTGCTTGGCCAGTTGTGCCTCTTTGATAATACGCTCTTCTTCTGCTTTCTTGGCTTGCACTGCATTCTGAAAATAGAGAATAAATTATTGTTTCTGATGCAATTTTTTTAGGATCTATTGAAAGTACCTCTTGAAAATCAATGTTGAAAATCAATCAACTTAAAGTAAACTAGTGTCAGGGTGGGTAAATGGAGCATGTTTCATCATAGCATTATTTCTTGTACAGTTTCTTTAGCCAGCTTAGTTAAAGTTAAGGGTGGCTATAGCAATACTTGTACCTGGGCCGAGGGTTGGGGTTTAGGGGGTTGCAAGGGGTCCTTGGTGGAACTGGCGCCTAGAGTCACTTAGTTTTAAGATGTTTCAAGGTGTTCCTTGTGATTTTATTCAATTATATGTTAATTCAATAAAATCACAAGGAACACCTTGAAACATCTTACTTTAAGACTTTTTTTACTTTTGACCTTCTTGAGTCTTTTTTTTTAAGAAATGAAAAAATACAACTTCACTTTTACAGCTAATTAACTAGTAAGGTTAAGGTTTTTAAAAAAAATTACCAATTTAGCCATTTTCAAAGCCAACTTCTTGTCTATAGCTTCCTGTTTGAAGCGCTGTATCCGAGGATCATTAGCATATGCCAGGTCTATCAGAGTACGGATTCTAGCCATCTCCTCCTTCTTTAGCTTGGCACGAGCTGCCTTGTTTTGCTTCTCTATCCACCTCCTCTCCTCTCTGTCCTGACCTCTCTCCTTTTCTTCTTCATCAAGATAAGAAAACTCTCTCCATGAGTCAAACTCATACCAAAATGCATAGAATTTCTCCACTTGTTCTCTTGTACTATTATCATCTCCCAATAAAGGCACATTTCTCTTTTCAGACCATCTGGCATTAACTTCAAACAACCTAGAGAATGACTTGAAGAATCCTTCCTTCTTGATGTCGGATTGTGTAGGCACAGTATCATCTACAGTGTGATCGACCGAGTCATAGGATCTGCGTTTGAAGGGGGTGCCCAGGATCTCGTACGCCTTCGTGATGCAGGTGAAGTAGTCGTCGTCACTGCGCACCTCCTCGCCCTGCGCCTTGCGCTTGTCGGGATGGTGCTTAAGTACCTTCTGGCGATAAGCACGTTTGATATCGTCGTCCGTAGCCTTGTAACGCAGATTTTTTATACCCAACACCGCATAGTGGTCCTGATTCTTCCAGTCCTTAGGGTCCAAACTCCGTAAGTACTCAACATCGTCGTCAAATGTGACTTCTTTGGCCTTTTCGTTGGACTCTGAAGTTTCGTACAAGGCATCACCCCCGTGGCACTTTATATTGTAATATCTGAGAAACGCCGCCCCTGCGCATTCAACTTTTCTCTTCACCAGGGGCCAGGGTATTGCCACCGATCGGTCATTATTGCTAATATCCTCCACGGTCATTCTAAATTATTTAAAAATAAGAAATATGGACACAGTTTTAACATAACCTAACTCTTCATCTGGTAACCACTTATGTCAAGAGGTGGTGGAGGTCAATTCATGGGCACAATTATATCTTTTCAATACATTGAATTGATAGCGCATCGGAACGAACTCTAGGTCTAAACTACACAAATTATTTTCAGAAATTCTAACGCGCCATGAGCGTAGCGTAGCAGAGCCTCAGAAGTTTTTCTGTCTGAGAGCGGAGCGAACTAAAGAAAAGAGTATATAATTATTATCTGAATATCTGAGCGAGGACCGAACTAATAAAAATATAAAAAAGTCACAGACTAGTAGGGATAAAAGTACTCTGTGGACTGTGGAGCGAACAGAGTATGGAACAGAGGGAAGCAACTTTGGATGAAGTCTAGCCAAGGAATTACTCTTCTTCTATGGAAAGCAGGAAAGCAAAGCGAATAAAAAAAGATAATTTTTCAAGGAGCTTGAATACATTCTTGCAAATTCAAGATTTGTTTGGTTATCCCAAGGAATTTATACACTTGTTTTTTTTGTTCATAATGTTCATACATTCAATTTGGTTGACCATGCGTAAGCATCCATATTAATCTGTGGGTCGACCCAAATTTTATGCGAAATATTCCTTGCCTACATACTGGGATGAGTTCTAAAAGTTGCTGAGAGTTACTAGGCCAGGTTCCGGGCTGTGTTTTCCAAGGTTGTGCAATACGTGGTTGTACATTACTGGCTCCCAATCAATCACACGCATGAAGTTGTAGATAAAAATGTAGGCCACACTTGGAACAACAACTTGAATCAAATACCTACGTATCTCTATCTCGCTCTCTGTGGGCAAACCTCTCTTTTTAGTGTGGACTATAGTACTAGTATAGTATTCTCTTATCTGTGACTATAGTATTGCTATCTATCTATTTAGAAAGAGAGGGTCTGCCCACATAGAGCGAGATAGTAATACATAGGTTTGCTTCAAATAGGTATTCGAAGTGTGGTCTCCATTTTTATCTACAACTTCATGATCACACGTAGGGTTTTCTCTATTCCATAAATCACACGGATTGACACGTGGTGTCGTGGAGTAGAGCGCGCACTGACAGGTCAGTGTGGCCATTATGTTCCTTGGTGTGGCCGCTGCTCCTCAAAGAAAATAAAAGGCAATGCTACCAACCTTGCAGCAAAAATGCAAATCAGCTGACCGAAAAATAGTGCGCGCGATTTCGTCAAAAGACAACAGACAACAAAGATACCAAAATTCCGCAAAACATTTATTCGGAGAAGTAGTTTTACTAGTTTTTGAACAAAAATGAGCAACGACTTGGATTACTTGTTCAAACCCATCGTTCTGGTCACGGGGTTTGGTCCCTTTGACAAACACCCAGTAAATGCGAGCTGGGAGGGAGTCAAGCTGATGAATAAAGATGAAATCGAGAAGAAGCACAACATTGAACTGGTGCAGATAGAAATTCCTGTTACCTATGAGAATGTAGATGAGTTCGTGCCAGCGCTGTGGGAAACTCACGAACCTAAGGTACCTATGAGTTCCACCATTATGAATTTACGTGTTAACCATCTCGTTTATTAGTTATGTGGATCTTCGTATTGCCTGCAATCTCAGTTTGTATCTAATTTATGGAAGTTACTTTTTTGTTTAGACTTCGGTACCTACTTTACATACCTAGGTAGTAGGTACCTATCATAACATACTAATATTTTACGCGAAAGTTTGTAAGTATGGATGGATAGATGAATGTTTGTTACTCTTTCACGCCGGAACGACTGAACGGATCTGGATGAAACTTGGCAGAGAGATGGATTATAGTCTGGAATTGCACATAGGTTACTTTTTATCCCGTGGGAATACCGGGACTTAAATCTGTGCGGGTGCGCAACTAGTCATTCATATTTTCTATTATCTTCCAGCTAATGATACATGTGGGAGTTTCCAAGCTAGCTAAGAACATTACCCTGGAGTTGCAAGCCCACAAGAAAGGCTATCAGCGCACAGATTACTTGGACAAATGTCCTGACAACCATACTTGTCCTGCCGATGGTGCTATCCGATTGCACACTAAGTTAAATGTGGAGGCAATATGTAAAGAGTTCAATGACTGCTTTGAAGTTGAGAATATGAAAGCTGTGTCTTCTAAAGATGCTGGCAGGTGATATTTTTTTCATCAGATTTATATTACCTTTTTCTCTCTGCATTATGTGAAGTGTTTTTTTTTTTTTTTTTTTTTTTTATACTACTAGCTGATGGAACAAGCAGATGGCCCACCTGATGTTAAGTGGTAACCATCACCTATAAACAAAACATTGCCCCGTAGGTCACGCACAATAGGAACGTGCCCTACGATGCACTGCTCTGCGTCCATCAACTTGAGGCATACAGATGTTAGGCCTCATGTGCTTGTAATTACACCGGCGACCACACTCTTCAAACCGAAACACAGCGTTGCTGCTTGGCAGCAGAAAAAGGCGTGGTGGTAGTACTTCCCCGGACGAGCCACACACAAAGAGCTCTACTACTCTTGTTTGTCATGGGAAGTACTGGTTGGCACCAAGACTATTCCTCAAATCAACTCAAATATTTTATTTTGTCATAATTTTAGGTAGGTACATGGTAAATAAAGGTTTTCACAAAATTCAAACTATCACAAAGTGAAGCAGTCTAAGCTAAAATTTAATCATAATATTCAATTTCATGTTGAATATTCAGGTTGAAGTATTAAGGGTCCGGCGACAGCGGCTCGCAATTTCGAGGTGTGATTGGCTATTATTTCATTTTATTTCATTTCGGGGAGGTTGTTTGAGAATAACTCTAAAGTGACATGCATGAATACTGTTCGAACACAAATAATATAAGGGAAACATGCCCGAATCAGAAATCATTTTGGTGTTAGTATGTTTGGTCTTACAATTACCTAATACCAAAATGATTTCTGACTCAAGCACATTTCCCTTATATTATTGTATTATTTGTATTCGAACAGTATTTATGCGTGTCACTTTAGAGTTATTCTTTCAAACAACCTCCCCGAAATGAAATAATAGCCAATCGCATCTCGAAACTGCGAGCCGCTGTCGCCGGGACCTTAAGGTGCCAGTAAACTTTGTTATCCTCAAGTTGATGGACACATGGCAATGCATGTTCATATTGTGTATCACTTGCAAGCAAAGCTTTTGTTTTTTTTTTTTTTTTTTTTTTAATTTTGATCCGCAATCAGTTGGTGGACTATAGGCGGATGAGTGGATGGACGAATGGCGGTTAGGGTCCAGACGCAGCAGTCTTTTCCCCCTTGTTTTTTTTTTTTTTTTTTTTTTTTTCAGTTGAGTTTATCCAGAATGTGGCCTCTCTTCAACCTCCTAGTGGTGTTGCAGTTTTCTAATAGGGCTCTAGCTAGTGGGTTGGTGTGGTTTTTGAGACGGAACAAGTATCCATTTCCCCTAACTTCAATCTCCTCATCTACTGTGGGGACTTCCAGGTAGTCGTGGATTTCCTTGTTCGTCGTGAACCAAGGAGCATTAACTAGGGCGCGCAGGATTTTGTTTTGGGCTCGTTGGATGACAGCACGGTTGGACTTGCTGGTTTTGCTCCATACTTGTAGTCCGTATGTCCAAACAGGCTTTAGAATGCTGTTGTACACTAGCCTCTTGTTGTGTAGCGACAGACGCGATTGCGGCCCAAGCAGCCAGTACAAACTTTTAAATCGAGCGTCGAGTTCCCTTCTTTTGGCTTTAACATGGTCTTTCCAAGTTAAGCGTCTGAAATCACTTGCAAGCAAAGCTTTTGTTAAAGGTAGTGGTTTTCACCCAGATGGGACCTGTTTATAGTGTTAAAAACCTCGAAATACATGCTGAAACTGGAATTGATTTAATCTAATAAAACTATAAATTTCCTGAATAAGCAGGACTTAATGTCTTAACAATTGCAGAGTTACACATAAAACATGCATTAAGTATTCTAGATTAGAAACCGATGGTGTAGGTAGGTGGTAAGTGCATCCTTCATCTGACATTGTAGAATCTTTATGATTAAGTACCTTTTGTGTAGGTAAACACTATAAAACATCAAAATGAATTCACCTTTTGTATTCTCTGAACTGTGACATCAAGCATTCAAAATATAAAGTAATCGTTAGGCAAACATTATGTCGGTACTAACATACTTTACCTGCATAATGTCACATTAACACTACATACCTAGTATAAAACAAAGTCGCTTTCTCTGTCCCTATATCCCCATGTCCCTATGTATACTTAAATCTTTAAAACTACGCAACGGATTTTGATGCGGTTTTTTTAATAGATAGAGTAATTCAAGAGGAAGGTTTATATGTATAATACATGCATGATATGTTCAGGATTCATTTTTAGAAAATGTTATTTTATCTGTGTTTTCAGACAATGAAAAATCCAACCTAACTTAATCATAAATATGACTTCAAGGCGAGTAACTCATCCTACTAATATTATAAACGCGAAAGTTTGTAAGTAAGGATGGATGGATGTTTATTACTCTTTCACGTTGGAACGGATGAATGGATATGGATGAAACTTGGGAGAGAGATAGATTATAGTCTGGAATAGCACAACAGGCTACTTTTTATCCCGTGGGAGTACCGAGATTTAAATTTGCGCGGGTGAAACCGCGGGGCGCAACTAGTGGAATATAAAACTCTCTCTCTAGCGAGAGGTACCTAATAATGCAATTATTTTTCAAGCTACTTCAGTAGATGGCGTTGTCAAGCAACTGAGCACAGCTCGTTCACCATGAAAATGTTTTGTGACACAGTCTCATACCTGCATTCATACCTAGCTACTTACCAACACTACAGCCTCTGTGCCTAAGGCTCTAAGCATTGTTATTGTTTTTTCCCTGCTGGCCACCCATCCATTTGGTGCGGCGGCAATCGATTCAAACGCAAGAGATGCGGGTTCGTTTCTCGTAGCGGCACATGTTTTTTTTTATACAACCAGCTCATGGAACAAGCAGATGGCCCAACTGATGTTAAGTGGTCATAACCTAGGTCCTTCCTCATAACCTATAACAAAGCATTGCCTCGTAAGTCACGCACGATAGGAACGTGCCCTATGATACACTGCCCTGCGTCCATCAACTTGAGGCATACAGATGTTTGCTTACAAAGTACAATACAATCATTTATTTAGAAAGCAAAAGTGAGGCACTACCCATTCAAGGGATAACTAAGAGTGCCAAAGGAAAGTCAATTTAATTTCTGCATCGTTTTCAGATACGTCTGTGAATACATCTACTACACATCGCTTAGCGTGGACAACACACGAACACTGTTCATTCACGTTCCTGACTTCTCGATCTACTCCTCGGTAGAAACCGCGCGAGCCTTGGACAAAGTCCTGGACCTTTGCCTGGAGCAGATCTATAGGGTCGAAGATACGATGCTCACGGATAAGCTACGAGATACTTGTTTGCGGGATGGGGATAATAATCTATGATAGTATGGTTTTTGAAATTTTTGTATAATGGCATGTGGGGGCAAGCCCATGTGCAAGTTAGGCCGTAACACAATAATGCAATGGAGCAAATGGCTATGGTTATTAGTTACGACAACTCACCATGAGAGCACTGATGGTGACCCCATCTTCCAATCTTTAGGTTGTATATAGGTCGCGTCAACCAAAAAGAATGCTGGAAAACATTGCAGGGTTATCCCCTCCATACACATCCATTCTGATTGTGATTTGCACCATCACCCCGAACCCCTCCTTTCGGCGTTCTTTTTGTAGGTACGTAACGTACGTAAGTGACCTAGGTCACGTACGACACTGTAGGTGGGTACCTAAGACACACCGTCTAAAATGTCACATTAATTATCTTCTTCTTTTCGTCACTAGTTTCTTTCGAGACAGTGTGGTGAAAGGATTTTAAGTGCGCATAGATTTTTGAATAGAAATCTCATTGGTGCATAATTATCTTCTTTTCGTCACTAGTTTCTTTCGAGACAGTGTGGTGAAAGGATTTTAAGTGCGCATAGATTTTTGAATAGAAATCTCATTGGTGCACGACCGGTTTTGAACCCACGACCTTAGGAGCGGAAGGCGGGGCTGCTACCACTAGACCACCAGTGTCCTCACATTCACCAACTTTATTATGTTGTGGAATGTAACATTGCGAGCTTGAAGTTTGCCCATCTATCACCACAATCCGCTGAGTTCTAGTTAGGCATGTATTTTATACCTATTTATAATGTTGACTACTTACGTTATTGCATTATGTATAGTAGGTATAATATACGCTGTAAGTATAAATATTCCAGACTATAATCTATCTCTGCCAAATATCATCCAGATTCGTTTAGCGGTGAAAGACTAACAAACATCCATCCAGTTACTCTTTCGCGTTTATAGTAGTAAACAGGCTACTGTATGTACCTTGTAAGAATAAATGAATTTTATAAAAATAAATGCATTTTACCAAAGTAAAACATTTTGTGTATTTTGGTCTGTGATGTAACCAGAGTGGCAGCTGTATAGAATGCTTTGCAGCAGCGAGACATAAGAACCCTTCGACGTATCAGCTTCCCATATCACAAGCTCTGGCTTGGTTTGGGGCGAGAGTGCTGTGGAATGTTCACCAACTAAAAAAACTGGTCTGTGCAACTAGTACAATATCAGAGAAGGAAAAAAGGATTCCTAAAAATAAAAGACTAAAGTAGTTTTAGTCAGTTTATTGCTTAATCTTCCTCTTCATCATTAGCAGCACCGCCGCCCTGTCCCTTGCGAAGGTTCTTCCTCTTGACACGGCCAGGCCTGCCGCCGCCGAACGGTGACTTCAGGGAGAAGTCAATGTGCTTGCCGGAGTCCAGGCGGACAATGAATGATGGGATGTTCACCACCTGCTTGCGGACTCTGAAATAGAAAGATTGAATAAAGCTTCAGTCTAAATCATTTGCAAACTAGTCTACAAATAATTAGGCTTGCTAGCATGAGCTTCAAAGAGCACAAATAGTGAAGGGAGGTTGTAGCCATAACCTGTGGCAGTTGCTAACACCAGAAACTAGTTCTTGGCTTCAGAGCACCTGGGAATCAAGATCATGGCGATGATGTGGGCCTTGCTGTCCATACAGACAGCTGCATTGAAAACAATTGCCTGTTCTACTAAAGGCCAACTTAAAACAACTTTAACTACTTGCATCCAAACTTATCTATATTCCACGAGATTATCATGGCACTCCTTCAAGGCCTTCATTTCAAGCAGGCTTTGAAATATAGTTATTTTTTATTTTTTTTGAAATATATATTCTAGATCTTACCTCATTACAGCTCAAACAAGCATATATATTTCCAGACATTGGACTCAACAAGTTGAGCAAGTGGTCTTTAGGAATTAATTCAAAACCTCTGTCAGCGTTCAGCCAATGGCGCTTGGTTACCTGCATTCGATTCAAATATCAAACACACAAACATTAAGGTTTGCCTAAAAAGGGATTGCAGATACAAAATTGAAGATTGAAGCTGGTCTTACCGGATGTGCCTCTGCCTGATGAGGATACGGGCATGATGGATAGACTTAGCAAGACCAGCCTTGAAGACCTGGGTCTGCAGACGACGCTCTAAGAAGTCCTCGATCTTCAAACCAAGCACATAATCGAGCTTCATTTGTTTCTCATCCAACACTCCGATACGGACCAGACGCCGAAGAAGAGCGTTACCTATAAAAATAAACCCTAATTGAGAACATGCTCATACACAAATCTGATGATGCAGCATGAGAGAGGCTCAGATTGTGTGATGTCAACATAGTAGTAGTCTGACAAGAGGTTGCCAGATATTATCATCATTTTAGCTTGCTGTTTAGATTATTAGTTTATAGGATGTCCATTAAAAAGAGGGCATAAAGAATGGAGCCTGGCCATGTGGTATAAAAGCATGAAAACCACGGCTGACCATTTATAAAGACTTTCTAATAATAATGGTTTTTTTTACATTCTCGATAGGAGACGGAAACTAACCTTCAAACAATCTCTTGGGGTCCTTCTCTTCCAGGGTTAGCAGCTCACGAGCCGCCTTACGGATCCTGGCTAGGGTGTACTTGACACGCCATACTTCACGCTTGTTGCGGAGACCATATTCTCCGATGATTTTCAACTCCTGGTCAAGACGCGCCTTCTCAAACGGACGACGCGGCGTCACGTATGTCTTCGAAAATACTGACGGAACACGGTTGTTCACCATCCTGGCGACTGTAAATGGCAATAAAAAGGATAAAGACTAGTAGAACAGATGAGTCCGTTGTTTTGTTTGCTGGTCCCATCATCACCCATACAATTTGCAGGTTATGTTACACGAATCCCGGATTATCACAAAAACTCGCCAATCATCTCGAATTAAATCTTTAAAATATGATTTCAGACAATCGTTTATAATTTATTGACACAATATTTCATTTGCGCAAATAATAAAACAGTCAAATTCCCAAAAATATTCACCTTTCCGTGAAGACGGCTCGCTGAAAAGAAATAGATGGAATGAATGAAAGATTGATTTGATTCAATTGAATGAATTAATAAGAACGAACGAAAGAGAGTGCTGCCAGATGAGCCAATTGAAAAAGCGCTAGCTGTGCTTCAAAAATGGAATTTCAACACAACGAGCGGAATTTCTTGTTTCATATAAATAAATTTTAAACCGACTTTAAAAGAAAGAGGGTTCTCAATTCGTCTGTTTATTAGGTTTGTTATCTCATAACTTTACTCGATGGACCAATTTTGATGAGCAGAATAACTTCGCTGTGATTATAGAAGCTGTGAATCAATTAAATAACGCAAACTGCAACGACACAAACAAATCAAGTGAAACCAGCTGGCTGGCAAAGAGTATACAAAACAAAAAACAATATGCCCTAGATTAATAATACTTTTATCCTAGTAGCTGGCTGTCATCTTGGTACTTACATCCTTTTTTTAACTTCACTCACTGACACAGAATAGCTAGATAGGAAATGGAAGGACAGACTCCACAGAGAAGTCTTTATTTAAAGCAACCAAGGACTGCCAAACAAGGGGTTGTTCTTGTGATTCGAATAAAGTGGATCCGCGTAGGTTAAAAGCGGAAGGCGGATTCCTTGTCAAAAAGGCGGAGAAAAAGCGAAAAAGCGGAGCATCTGGCAACGCTGACTTGTCAAAGACACAACGAAACAAAAACTGTCACTGTCGTGTTAACGTTGCTGTCAATGTCAAGTATTACAAATTTGGATAGTAGTCTTTTTGCTTGAATGAAAATGATCATGACATCATCATTTGAAGTCAGTGATCACACTGACTTCAATAAATGGCACGATCAATAGATTCTGTATGTTTTTTTTGTCGTAACAAAATCCCGTAAGTATCTCAAGTCTTAATTTGTCCGATTAAACTCGGAAACTTTCAGAATCAGAATGTAGTCCATCGCCCATCAGGGTTCACAACTTCAATGACCCCACAATGGGGCCACGACGTTAGGTACCACAAGTCCGTCTCACATTGGGACCACGTTGAACTTTTATTAAACTTTATTTCATTAAAATATAAACTAAGTAATAGGTAGTTTTAATATCTTTCGACAAATCGTAAGGTACGAACACGGTATAGCACAACACTAAGAAAAACAATATTCAGATTGACAAGTCCATGTTTCCAATCTGCGGCCACACTAAGTTACGGTCATAAGTCCGGGTCACCAAAGTGGAACCACACGACGTATGAAGTTGTCAATCCATTTTGTATGGGGCAGGGAATGTGTTAAAAGTAGCGGCACGTAAGTCTAGCGCTAACCGTTAAGGCTCCGGTGACAGTGGCTCGCAATTTCGAGGTGCGATTGGCTATTATTTCATTTTATTTCATTTCGGGGAGGTTTTTTGAAAGAATAATTCTAAAGAAACACGCATAAATACTGTTCGAACACAAATAATACAATAATATAAGGGAAACATGCCCGAATCAGAAATCATTTTGGTATTAGTATGTTTGGTCTGACTTTTACCTAATACCAAAATGATTTCTGACTCAAGTACATTTGCGCATAAGTCGAAAATAAGGTAGGGTAGGCGCATCGCTCCACGTTTCGTTCACCGCTATACAGGTATGTGCAGATTCATAGGATAGGATTAGGTAAATGAAACAAATCGTGCTATGTATAATACTTTTTCTTTTATTTTCAGTAATTAATTGTTTTCATACGAATATATGTAATGTAATGTCTATTACAGTGTTTTTAGATGAGCGGGTAATGACGATTGTACGAAATGGTAGTTGTGGTAGCCAAACCGCCAGCTCAGAATAACAAATAATTCATTCAGCCCGTAAGTACGATAAACTGCAGAACCCTACACAAATGTGTGTACCTACTGTGTAACTATACCTATCAATATTTGTATTATAACTTCTGTAACATTTCTATGATAGCCCATTTACACTCGTGAGAGGCGCGAGGGTGTGAACGCTCGCGCCTCGTCTCGCCACTCGCGCCGCTCGCGTTCGTACCGAACTTGCCACGAGAGAGAGTAAACAGACGCAGACGCGCGATAGTCACACGAGGCGCAAGTTATACCGCATTACCCCGGTGCCAGATATGTATGAACTTACGTGATCATTTAGCCGCACGCTTAGTGAGGCACGAGACAGTGAATAGTTTTTCTCGTTTTTCTCGCTTCACTAAGCGTGCGGCTGTGATCACGTAAGTTCATACATATTATCTGGCGCCGGCCTTAGATAGTCATGTTACCCTACATACTATTGTCCAATCCACCTCTTTTTCTTTGAAGTAGGTACCTACCTACCTACCTTTATTCTTGAATGTCTTTAGATACCAGCGGTTTAAGTTTAAAAAGCTACCAAGGCGCGCAGCCGCAGGAAAGCGCAGCGCGCCGACCGAGCTTTGCAAAATTGGCCGAAACAAAGTAAGTCTGCCTACATCGTCAATGCGTAGGTTTACCGCTTACATCGCAACTTCAAAATACACCGAAAGAAATAGTATAATTATTGATCGTACACGCTACAATATAAACGTACACAACTGTTTAAGTACTATATTTATCTGTTAAACATTTATTATACGCATAACTTCACTATCTTATTAAAACAATGTGCAATGTAAATAATTTATGTAGGTAACGATTATAAAATTAGGTACCCATCTATTTTTATGGAAACGTACAAATATTTAATAACATCAATAAATCAGTTGAATTAGGTAATTAAGGTTTTTAGATAGAAAATACAGTCATCGACTTATAATAATTACTTAAGCAAAAGGGGTTCGAAAATTTTTGTATGGAGCCTGGCATACCTACATAACTAAGTAGTCCTTTAGGTAAATGATTACATACAAACAAAAATTGTTCAGTGATCAAAGGTACGCGATACGGCTTTTGAGATACCAACATGGGTCCGAAAAAAAAAAATAAAGATACAATTCGCATTAACTTAAAACCACCTTAAATGTAAATACAGTAAATAAAACCGACTTATTAACACTTTTTGTTTGTAAGCATTTACTCTGTCGTTTGACATGTGTTTTATCACAGGCCGCCGAATCACTTTTTTTCAAAATGGCGGTCTAGCAGGCATGCCAACGATGTTCGATGCTCATACAAGCGCCGAAATCGCGTTTGGATTACATATAGTCGTGTAAAGTTTACGTGGGATCAATAAAGTTGACAAAATCATTATACTTTTTCAGCATTTGTTGAGTTTATACTTCTTACTTGTTTGATGTTTCATACACTTCCAATTTGCGTCCCAGAGTGTGATACTGTACGAAAATTATAGCTCTATGCAATATATTATTCCCGATACATACTTGGTTCTCAACATAGGTGTTTATTTATATCATGTTGTGTCTAGAACACCTAGGTACCTAAATTTGGAAGTTCTGAATTCCACAAGCTTAAACTTCTTTAAATCACATTCACTAATAATATAGTATTTATTGTACCATTAATACATGACCATTTGATGACTAAATGATATGAAATATCGTAGGTACCTTAAAATTAACACCTAAAACAATCAATTGCATTTTAATTACCTACTGTTACCACTAAAATTCAAAATAATAACAAATACTGTTTCATAGAAACAGATTAAATTAACGTAGAAAATGTCAAGTTTTCGTTGCATTTTACACAAAAGCTGCCAATTACAAACGTAGGTACTCTAAGATGCAAAGCAAAACATACATACATTATTATTTATTAATAGGTAATTTACTATAACAGTGTGATAAGGTCGATTCGGGATAAAAGCCTAAATTTCCTAACCGCACCTAAACAGGGATCTTCATACCTATACATATTGCCAAATCTTACTCGCTGACCAGCGAGTCTGTAAGCATAAGATTCATAACATTTTGTGAGACGCCAATTTCGAAACACTTTACTGATCTAAGCTAATTCGTACTATGCGAATAACAATTTTGAGATCCCTTAGCATAACCCTTACAAATTCTATCTATAGACAGTCATAAGAGGACTCACAATACTTTTCATAA
Source organism: Plemyria rubiginata (assembly GCA_963576535.1). Taxonomy (NCBI): domain Eukaryota; kingdom Metazoa; phylum Arthropoda; class Insecta; order Lepidoptera; family Geometridae; genus Plemyria; species Plemyria rubiginata. The sequence continues at coordinate 11,237,202 of OY754924.1, read as the reverse complement.
AATGTTGGCGATTTCGAAACAAAACGTGTCGAATTATTTCAAATTAATGCTTCAGGCTCTGTGCTTTTTGTCCAAAATGATTTTTTTATATAGCAGCACAGATAATTTTGAATAAAACCGTCTTATTTTGACTTTTGAGTATCAAATCCCGTCTATTGTCATTGAAAATGCAAAATGAAATCATAATTTGGGATTCGGTGATCTGAATACTAAAAAACAAACGCCATTTTCTTTTTTTTTCTTTTTCAATTTACCAACATTTTTGTAAAAGTCAGATTGCCGGTTTTGAAACCAGTCGACTCAAACGTCAAAAGCTGAGGCGCACGGTGCCACAAATAACAGAAGTCTAACCTTTTTAATAAGGTACTCACTAATTAAATGCCTGCCGGTATTTCATTAGGTTATGGGCCTACGGGAGTTATATTTCAATCACGATTTTATAGACAAAGATACATACAGGAAACCCATTTTATGAATTAATATTTGATAACGACGTCTACATTAATTTATAAAAATATAATACGTTGTAGGAATCCTGATAGATAGGTATCCAGTATTACTAAGATTATTTTGTTACAAATAGGTAGGTTCAGTTCCATAGAAATATTTAATGATTTATTGTAGTAACAAAGCGTTCTAAGCAAGCTCAATATTACATATTTTAGCAACTAACATATTTGAAATTGGACAATCTTTTCCTTTTGATAGATTTCAAAATTTTGAGACAAGGTTTTCAAAGCTGATGGCTGATCAGAAAATGAATGCTAGGTGCATGCATCCAACATGTATCTAAATACTGCCTCTTGGTACAGTCCCGTGCACCGTCACTACCAACACACACTAAACTGTAGGTTTATCGATAGCTAGACAACACATGTTGAGTTAAATTGTTCTATCAGTGAAGTTTACACACAATTTATACTGTACTCGATAACAGATCGGGTCGAACGGATCGCGCGGATATCAACGAAAAAGATAGGCAGAGACATCAGTTTTAATGGTTGTCAAAACTATATTGAACTTGCGGGTATTTTAGGAACTTAATTTATAGTGTATAAATAAACGTCTTTTTTTAATAAACTTTAAGTCTAAGTAACCAACAAAACTACTAAATATTAAGATTTAGTCCACGCGCGCCGTCGAGCCTCAAACAACAGCGCCTAAGAAAGAGTTAACAATTTTAGGATAATATCCGACATGGATATTATTAAGGTACACAATAGTTTACAATTTATATCTTCTAACAATTTGCTTGCGGAGACATTTGCTTCACAATGCCATTCACAAATATTTTTTTAAATGTCTCAACAAGCAGTAGGTATACTAGAAATAGTTATTGTTCCGGAGGCGGCGGAAATAACAGTGCGCACTAAGCCAGGAGTCGCCACACTAATTTACCGATGCAAGCTAAGTAGAAAATCTACTATTACAGTAGTTTTAACGCTTACAACGATTGATATACATTCATATAGGGTACTTTAGATTATATTAACTGGGAAATTGTACTATAAATAACAGCTCTAAAAGAACATTTATAGCAGAAAGGCACTACAGAAGAATTGCGCAGAATTCCTATCAGAGAACACAAACAAAACAAGAAATAAAATGTTTCAAACACTATTTATTGTTGAGCATTCGGTGGTTACATGGATGTAAATACATTTTCAAATGAATTTATTCTTTGGGTGTTTTAGTATGTGTCGCATCCAAACTACATATATAATGTATTTTTTAAACGATCACACACATGATTCATCAATCATACGCCTCTGCTCATTAGCTCAGTTTGGTTAGGTGTACGAATTAGCGAGGCTTACAATATTTGGGGTACTTAAACATTCCTTCACTCACATTTAAAATAGCTACATACGGTACAGACTAACGCTAGATATTAACATGATAATAAATACTAAGGAGAGACTGCCAAGAATATTTAACGTACCCCAAATTTTATAAACAAATTAGGACTTTTGAAAAAATGGTACACCACCTACTTTCGCTATTGTACTTTACCATTCACTTAACCCTTAATTAACTTCCTGAGTCCCTGGGACTCACATCAAAATTTCAAACTTCCATAATTGTAACATTTGAGCGGCTAGATTCCCCCCCGTCTCAGTACCTTCCTGCAGTGTCGCGGGCTACGCGGAGGCGAGAGGACGTGTGCCGGCACTGCGTATTTGGTGAGTTATTGCGTCGAGTGAGTCCCAAGGACTCATACAAGTGAATTGTGCTATATATTTTTTTATTTGTTTCAATTTTCGAATGTTGCTTATTTGTCGTTATTATTGATATAAATTATATTTTTTATATGCTTATAACATATATCTTTTTAGGTTTGCAGAATGAATTCAGAACAAGATAAATTCGTTAGTATGAATGAAGATGGGGCGGATTCCGTTTTGGAATCTTGGCTGCAAGATGTTTTGAATGACGAGAGTGACGATGAACAAGGTACTGGTCAGTCGATGAACGCAAATGAAGACTTATTCAACTCGGATAATGAAGATGGTGATTACATTCTCAGTGAACACGATACTGATTCGGAGCATTCTAATTCCGAGGAGCCACCTAGAGCCGAGGAAGCTGGGATCGATGATGATGAGTCGTCATTGAGTGAGAGCAACTTACCGCTATCGGAGCTATCTCGCAGATTACGCAATAATGCACCAGCCCAGGAAATTTCATCTGACCTAAGTGATGACGATCCATCAACACCTGCACAAAGAGGAAGTCAGAACTACTACTACGGAAAAGATCGATTCAAGTGGTCGCGATTACCTCCGGCCCGAAATGTGCGTACTGCTACACATAATATGGTTCAAGTTCCTAGAATCAGGCCTGCAACTGAAGGACCTCTTTCTCCAATTGATGCATTCCAGCTAATTTTTGACCAAAGGATGCTCAATACCGTGTTGATTTGGACAAATAAAAAGCTTGAGGAGTTTCAGAGGAAACACCCAAAAGAATCCGCTTTGAGACAGACTAATTCTGTCGAATTGAAAGGTTTTCTGGCCCTGCTTATTTATTCCGCTATTTTCAAATCTAACAGAGAAAGTATCACGTCATTATTTGCAACTGACGGCACCGGGCGTGAGATATTCAGAGCATCTATGGCCAAAAACAGATTCTTGGCATTGCTACTGGCCCTCCGCTTTGATGATGCTTCTGAGCGTGAAACCCGTAGAGAAGTTGATCCTGCTTGTCTTATCACTGACATATTACAAGCATTTGTAGAAAACAGTCAAAACAATTACTCAATGGGCACTAACGCGACGGTTGATGAAATGCTCATAGAATTCAGAGGACGATCCAGATTCAAAATGTACATGCCCAATAAGCCGGGGAAATATGGTTTGAAGATGCAGTGTCTAGTAGATTCTGAAACAGCCTATGTTTACAACATCTACTTATATACCGGAAAAGGTTCCGACGGATTTGGTTTGACAGAAGAAGAGAAAAAGAAGTCAGTACCAACACAGGCCACGCTTCGCTTGTGTAAGCCAATTGTCAACACAAACATCAATGTCACCACAGACAACTGGTACTCTTCAATGGAACTTCTTCAAGAATTGAAGGCAAGAGGCTTGACAACAGTGGGTACTCTAAAGAAAAACAAGAGAGTAATTCCAAACGAATTTCTCCCACACAAAGACCGGCCAGTGGAATCTTCTGTGTTTGGGTTTACCAAAGAGTGTACTCTGGTCAGCTATGTCCCAAAGAAAAATAGGTCTGTAGTGCTCTACTCCTCCATGCACCATGACAACAAAATTGATGCCAATACTGGAAAGCCTGAAATAATAATGTACTACAATTCAACCAAAGGAGGTGTTGATTTGGTTGACCAGAAGTGTTCCGTGTACTCGTGCAATAGACGAACGCAGCGTTGGCCTATGGTTGTGTTCTTCAGGGTCATTGATATGTCATGTTGCAATGCACAAGTCATCTATGAGAGCCAAAGTGACGTGCCAAAACTGACAAGAATGAATTTTCTGAAAAGCATTGCTGAAAATTTAAACGAACCCAATCTGATGACACGTCTGCACAATACTCGCCTGCCACGCAAAGTTCGCTGCTCGGTTTCATCTATATTGAAAAAAGACATCCTGAAGATGCGAACCACCCTGAAACTGAAGACAAGCTACCTAGGAATGAAAGAAAATACTGCTATATGTGCCACTACAAAAAAAGAACAAAGACTGCATATCTATGCACCAAATGTCTGAAACCAATATGTTTGACCTGCTCGAAAAAGGTATGCCGACGTTGCCTGTAAGCAGTGCCAAAACCCATTGCACCTTTTATTTTTTTGTATTGGAGCATACATTTTTGTTTTATTATTATTAATTTGTATATCTTTGAGAGTGCAAAAACATAAAAACATATATAAGTTACGAATATTTCATAGTTTTGTAGAGGTTTTAAAATACCTTTGTTTTTTGAGACTGATAAAATTAGTTTCTTTAATTTTTAAGAGGATCTCTGAAGTCTGTCCAGTTTTGATACTTTTTCCTAGTGCCTTAATAAATATTTAATATGAATAATAAAAAAAAATTGAAAAAAAAATTGTTTTATTTGAGAATATCACGCTTAGAAAATATATGAGTCCCACTGACTCATACAAGTTAATTACGTTAGTAAATTTCACGAAGTTAATTAAGGGTTAATATAATTTTTATTAGATTTTTTTTGTAATTATTCAAATATAAAATATTGTAATGCCATGAATATAGAATAATAAGATACTAACATATTTATACAAAACATAACGATTACATAATAAAACAATACTCCGGCATAACACCATTATGACATGCAGTTATAAATTAAAATGATATTAAAGCTTTATTTTATTTACAGTCAGAAAATAATTAATTACTCCTCAATTACACATTCCACCGAACATCAGCATGATATATAATGTCAAATAGAAACGAACGATTGATCCAGACATATCTGACACAATGAAGAGTATTGCCATAATTGTTTTCAAATAGGTACATAAACTGATGCAAAACTGAATGTTTAAAGAATGCCTTTAAAATATGTAATTATTTATATTTTCAAATGAAGCGAATACTTTTATACAACCAGTGTATCATAGATTCTTATAAGGAGTAACATAGACGCAACATTGAATAGTAAGTAACTTTTTAGGTTATAGTAGTATATAGTAGCCAGTGCACAAATTTAAACTCTAAAGTCTATACAGGTAGTGAAGAAGCTATTAGGCCCCAACTTGCACATAACAATATAATACACTTTTACATTAATTTATAAAATTTAATACGTTTTCCTGCGAATCGGTCGTTTCGGAACAAAGCTAATAAATAAACGATATTAACATCGCGTAATAACAAGAAATATACATAGCATCACAATGCAGGTCACACGAATAAATAACAAACAGGCGATTGTAATAGACACTACAACAGGAGTATTGCATCCCCTATACTCTATACGTTTTGAATCGCTATCGAACGCGGCAACGGTCGCAACTGTCAGTCGCTCTGGGACATAGTGTTACACTAGCCTGTGCAAACTATCGTGAACAAAGATTTTCAACAAATTGAGACTTTGTTGGACCCACAACTATTCCTTAAATACCGGGTCGCGGTACGCGATCATCTGCGTAGTAATTTTTTTCTGGCATGAGCGTCTGTTACTCAGTTTACATGTAAAGTAAGACCCAAGCCAGTCTCTGTTTGCTATTCACTAATGCGGCTGACTTGTCGAAACCACCGATCGGTCAGAGCAACACGTATGTAACGTCCAGATAATTCGATACGACCCTATAGCTCACCGATTCCGACCTTACGTTTGATCAAAACTCTACACAAACACATAACTGTGACAGGTGCAGAGTTTCATCCACTCGTCTCTTTTTAATTTGACTAGTTGTTAACGATGTTGTGGTTAGCGTGGCTTGAATTTTAGTAGGAGTGCAACTTATCATAGAATATCAAATTATCACAGCGTAAAATATACTTATCAGATTATTTTAAAACAGTTTGCGTGCTGTCTCTTTTGCACTGTGTTATTAATTGGAATGCAAGAAGATGACTTTAAAATACACATAATTTTCTTTCAGAATGAAAAAATGAAAAAACTTTTTTTTTCATTTACGCTAACGAACAAAACTCAAATGCAAGTAGCGTCTTCAGACGACATGGCAAAACCGACTCTGACCCGGGGATAAGTTTCACTTCTCCTGACGAGATATGGCTAGGGCTAGTTGTAATTCAGCGTCTTCTTGCATTCTTCGCTTTTCAGCTTCTTTCTCTAGTCGTTTCGACTCTGCTGCGGCCCAGGCCCATTGCTGGTCCTCCGTAGGTATGGCTTCGGAGCTTCGGGCTTCCAATTGGGCCGCTTTCTCCTTCTTATTCTTTTGTTTCGTTCTGCCGATCCCGCCTATTGTGTGCACCAGAGACTTAGCATACTTGACGGGCTTGGGAGATTTCTCCTTTTTATTGGGGAGCGTGTTACTGGGCCAGGTTTCGTTAAGGTTTTTGTTGTTTTTGTTAGAGTCGGAATTCCATTCCGTGGCCCAGTTTTCTGTTTTGTTAGCCCAGTTGTCGGTTTTCCAGTCGTTGGTGTTTGTGGTTGTATTTTTAGTGGTGTCGGACCACGTGTTGTTTGTTTGTGTGGGTTTGGACCAGGCGTCGTCCGACGCCCAGTTATCGTTCGGCCACGCGGACCACGAGTCGTTGTTATTGGCGGACACGTTTTGTGTGGATTGGCTAGTCGCGCTGCTGTTGGGTTTGTCGGATCGGCTCGCGAAAGGGTCGTACGGGACCGGAGGAGCGGAGACCCGGCCACTCCGCTTCTCCGGCAACGTGAAGCTACCATTAGTCGAAGACGCAGAGAAAAAGTCATCGCTTTCGAACCCGGGGACTGAAGTCGGCCTGCCGAAAGGATCCGGTTTCTTAGAGTCGGTGACGTCAGCGAACGGATCCTCGATGTTGAAAGGGTCCTCGTAACGGTAGTCCTTGAAGGGATCGTCGGTAAACTCCATGGTGGCGCGTTGGGTCTGAACGTAACAAAGTGTGAGTGAGATGCGTGTACGCTAGTGTGGTGAGTGGGAGAGAGATAGATACGCACGTGTCAGCCCCTCCGCCGCGTCCGCTTAGCGCTGCAATGTCGGGACAAGCACACGAGCCGTGATTAGCATGTTAGTGGAATCGGTTACCGTGAACTATGAGAGATATACAGATACACACAATGAATACATTTTGTTGTTTAACTTAAGTTATTTTTATTGTAATCTATTTCTTTCATAAACAGCTTTACAACCTTGACACGCACAAAATTAGCTTGGACCAAGTAGATTTGATGAATACGTAAGTACCTGAACGCTCACAACAAATGTTATGTAATGTGTTCATTTTGTGTATTCAGAAGAGTAATAAATATTTATGGATCAGTGTAATTAATAAAGTTATTGGATAGAAATGATAATAAATAAATGAAATAAAACAAATATAAAAGGAGAGGAGGTATAATGCGGTGCTATACATATTTACAATATTATTTAAATAGCGATAGCTACAAGTTTTTGGCATGCACCAATCATTCCAATAAAAAAAATACAAAACATAAATAAAATAAGTCATGCACAACTGCTGAAATAAAACGAAAAAAGGGCATTACATCGAAACTACCTCTATTAAAAAATAATTTTGTAAGTTATGATGTTTTTGAAGTGAACTAAATCCCAATGTTTGAAGTGATGTAAATCCCAATGTTTAATTCAAGTAATTGATCCATTTCTTTCTCCTCACCAGGTTTCTCGTAGTGGGAACAAAGGGGAAAATGAAAAGATTCCTCCACCATGATTAAAAAAAAGAGAAAAGACTTTGATCCCCAGACTTTCAGACACGCAGATATCCACGATTTGACAGTAAGGAAAAAAAGAACAATCAGTCCAACTGCCCAATTATTTAGCACCAGTGGGGAGAGAAATAGTTTATGATGATAGTAGTGCCCCGCGATTTCACCCGCGCAGATTTAAATGGTATTCCCACGGGATAAAAAGTAGCCTATGTGTTATTCCAGACTATAATGTATCTCTCTGCCAAGTTTCATCCAGATCGGTTCAGCCGTTCCGGCGTCAAAGAGTAACAAACATCCATTCATCCATACATACAAACTTTCACGTTTATAATATTAGTAGGATTCATTTGTCCCCACGGATGGCACAAACCTGGTAGGGAGAATTGAACCAAAGAAATTAATTAGAATGGTTTAAATTTAGTAGTTTTAAGTCTTAGATTTATTTAATGTATGATACATAGACACTAAAACCATGTTTAAAAAGCCATGAATCATATAAAATATGATAAAACCAACCCTGAATCAATATAAAACCGACTTTATTCTCCGGACACGGTAGATATCTTCCCAGGTATCTTGATACTTACGTTTTTTGAGGAGGCATTTGGCCTATGACCATAATTTTCCGTACGTAACAGATTGCACGGTACAAAATTTAACAAAAATAAAGGAGAATGTTTTTTTGGCCAAAAAAAAAATGTTTGATCTACCACATGGTTGGTTTGAAGGATCATCTCAAATACAATATTTTTTGTATGTAATCAAAAAAATCTGTCCTGCAGAAATCTAGAGCAAAGAATTAGTAATCAGTGCAGTCCTTCTTTGCAGCTCTCCCCTTTGCAGCTCTCTGCTTATAAACTTCAGGTTCGATTTTGTTGCGTCTTTGCACACAAGTTACTAAACATCAAATGAAGGACCGATCAACAATGGGTTGATGCCTGGGGACCGCAGATATTTTTTTGGACAAATAAGTTCACTGAACTTTCTTTAGTCAGATGTATTTTTGCAAATTTATTCAGGATGGTTTTATACCAAAATATGTAACATGTAAAATAAAAGTAAGCATACACAAGCGGGCGCGTGGCGAGGCAACGACGCTGTAACAAAACTAAAGTGACGCGAGAATGGCATTCTACACAGAGAAAGTAAAATATTTTAAAATAAGTTCGTTTAGAGAACATTAATGATAAGTATGTACACCATGCTTCATAATTGGCGTCTTAAACATGTTGCATTTTATGTCAGTTTAAAACCAGCTCTAATGATTACTAATACTCAAGATTTTTAAACTGACCAAAAAATCACGGTTCACAAATATGTTCGGCTTTTTGAAAAGTAAGTGATATCCAATCATTAATGCCGGATATTCTATGGTGTACTAGTATAAAGTTATATTAAAAAACTGATAGTTTCGGTAAAACTTACTTTGAAATTTATTGTTTTAATTTAAATAAAATGCCATCCTCAGTTCATCAAATGCGTCCAATGATTGCATTTTACGTACATTTTACTTTCTCTGCAGCATTCAAAAACATAAAAAAACTATAATTTAGCTGTTTACTCCGGCAACCCTCGCATGCCGCTAAAAGGGATCGGGGAATAAATAATAAAACATAATCTGAAATAAAACTATTAGCTTACGACTAGAACACTATAAATACGTAATCCTAACTTCGTATGAACATACAACTTTTAACTGGCCTCATCGTTTGGATTCCGCTCCACAGGTCGTGGGTTCAATTCCCACAGAGGACAAACAAACATGAATGTTAATGTGCATATAATATTTATTTTTTTATGTCTTTTTCAAGTTCAGACCGTGTAAAGGCAATCATTGCTAAATATCAAGTTAGATATATTAATCTACTCTCAGAGGTACAGAAGCGCTCAGAAGAAAATAATTTTCTGCATTTTTTTTTTTAATTTTATTCTTTAATCCCAAACTTTTTTAAGGGGTATGCTACCTATAAGCAGCCTAAAGACAGACATAATTAGGTAAAATGTAGTACAGATCTTGTTTTCGTTTTGTCTTTTTACACTCTGTTTCGAGTTTTCTTATACTTGTCTATATTCTTGTTGGATTGTAGTGTGAGTTACCTTGTGCGGGGGGTTGGGTCGCGGCGGGGCGGGGCGCGGCGGGGGGGTTTTGTGGCTCTTGGGGGGCAAGGCGGGCCCGTCGCCCCCCTCCGCGACGGGGGCGTGGCCGGCGGCGCTGGCGCGGGTCGGCGCGTGCAGCACTGCGAACGGATCACTCTCCCACGCCCCCTGCGATGCCACATTCATTATTATTACTTTGAGTCCTCTCACTACTGGGTAAAGGCCCCATGCCTAAAGAATCGGGCTGACGCGTAGGTTTATGTTGTAGCGTCGCTAGCAGTCGTCTCGCCCCTCTCGTTAAGTTCAGTCGTAACAACTTATTGTGTAAAACAAATTAGTGAACAGACAAAGGTTGTGTTTTGCAGTGACTCCCAATTCCTCAGTAGTTATATTTGTCCAGTCCATCAGGAAAACATCAATCTAGTCCCGCATTTTCGTATTAGTTAGTTAAAGCCAAGGATTATCTCATCGAAAACTACACACACAAAAATATCGGGCCACCCTTAAAATGACTCATTCGTTTGTAACATAGTGGTGTCGATTCTGTTGTTGCATTATCCTAAACCTAATCTGACAGGTCTAAAATTACAGACGTCCTTGTTGTTTCGGTCTTTTAGAAAGAGATGGCTATATTTTTAGTGCTATCAAATTAGGATATGCTAGGAAAATTAAACAACAGAATTGTCACCATTATCCATCATCATGTTACGATCGAATGAGTAATAACTTTAATGGTGGCCCTATTTACTTGCACGCCGGTGTAGTTTAATGTACAGCTCAACAAATACATCTCATACAGCTGCTACCCGATTGTCCGACGACGTTGCGAGGATCGCGGGTAGTCGGTGGATGGAGAGGGCGCAGTATCGTTCTTCCTGCAAATGTGTAGCGGAAGCATAGGCCTGGACATAGGTTCGGCTGTGGACTGCTTCAGGCTGACGAGGATAATTCTACAAAGTGTCTAGTACTCACATCGTGGTTAGCATGGTTGTCGTGGTTAGCGAAAGCGTCGCCCGCGAACGGATCCGCGTTCGAAGCGAATAGATCAGCGCCGAAGCCCTGCAAGAGAGGAGCGCTACATAGCCAACTACTACACACTCGACACTTGTCTAGAGGGACTACAATATAAAACCATACATACGTGTATTTGTCGATTTTTTTTGTCTGCCTGTTATAGCTATACCACAAAACCGATCCAAGAAGAAATTTTACACAGAGATCCCTCTTCAGTTAGCCTATACAATTATTTGGTAATTTTTATTAGATTGATTCTTCGAAATTGAGATATGTCTCAGAACAGTAGATTTCTTGGTACGTCAAGATCATTATGTTGCTATACCCTATGAAGGGTCCATGTGATACTTACTAACACCCAACAACTATGAATGTGCCTGAACTAAACCTAATTTTTTTCAATACTCTTATTGTGACCTTATTTCGTAGTTTATTTTTAATTTAACTTTTATAATTGTGATACGGGTCTATTTTTTTTACAAATCGTGCCTGAAATAAACTACTTTTATTTATTTTTTATTTCAACCATGTGTAAGCAATAAATGTATTGATTATTATGTTCAGTCTGGTAGCTAGAATAACTTTTGAAAATTATATTTGACATGTCTCTAATTTTTGTAGTGACAGGTTGTAGATACAGGGTCTAGGAGCACTAATTTAAAATTACCCACTGTATATACCACATTATTTGTAAATGTGAACGGGGCTGGCATCAACATTACAGTTTACTACAGTTTGTACTATGGTATGAAACTATGGGATAAAACTAAAACGCTTCTCGATAAAAGCGTAGTTACTCACTCAACAGTTCCAGCATTTAAGGGTCCGGTGACAGCGGCTCACAATTTCGCGGTGCGATAGGCTATTATGTAATTTTATTTCATTTCGGGGAGGTTGTTTGAAAGAATAACTCTAAAGAAACACGCATAAATACTCTTCGAACACGAATAATACAATAATATAAGGTAAATGCGCTTGAGTCAGAAATCATTTTGGTATTAGGTAAACGTAAGACCAAACATACTAATACCAAAATGATTTCTGATTCGGGCATGTTTCCCTTATATAATTGTATTATTTGTGTTCGAACAGTATTTATGCGTGTTTCTTTAGAGTTACTCTTTCAAACAACCTACCCGAAATGAAATAAAATGAAATAATAGCCAATCGCACCTCGAAATTGCGAGCCGCTGTCACCGGAGCCTTAACCACACAACACAACAAAGCTATATAAAGTGTATCGTCTCTTATGTAAAATGTAAAACCAGTACACGTTTTCCGAAGGTTTGATACTATGCTTGTGAAATATACCTACAATACAAACACAAATCGAAGCATTACATCCTGATTTTTCAATAGTCTAGTCCAAATTAGCGATACTAAGTTCAAGCTGAGTTTCAGATCAAAATACAAGCCTAACCCCCGGTTTGTTAAAGCGCGATCAACAATAATTGGCTGTCAAGTCGCTTGCTATCTCTATCTTATTTGAAGTAAAAGCTGAAATAGCAAGTGACTTGACAGCCGATTAGTGTTGATCGAGCTTTTAGAAACTGTGGGTAGGTTAATAATAGCACAGTTGTACGGGATGGATGTACTACCTGCGCGGGGGGTGCGGCGCCGGAGGGCGCGAAGGGGTCGTGCGCCGGCGCCGGCGGGCGGCCGGGGGCGTTAGGGGGCTCGTTGAAGGGGTCGCTGTCGAAGCCGCCGGTGCCGTTAGAGAAGCCGTTGCTGTGACCAAAGTCGTCCTCCTGGAATAAGGGATGCTGTTTTGATTTATTGACGTTATTCATCTTGATAGGTCGCTGAGCGCTTCATTGGCTTAAATGTTCGCTAAGTATGTTGCTATCTCTTTTTATTTTGCTGAAAGCGACAGTGACACAAACACTTTTTTTTTATTTATTTATTTAAATAAAAAAATAACCTGTTATGAACATTATTTTCATTTAAAACGCGACATTTACCATGATTTCTATGTAAGTATATAATGATCTATCTATGTAAGTATATAATGTATTATATATATATCAGTCATCTAGTACCCATAACACAAGCTTTTAGTAGCTTACTTTGGGGCTAGATGGTGCTGTGTGGATTGTCCAGCATTATTTATTTATTTATTTTATTTATTTGTGAGTTTGATTGTTTCCCGATATTTCAGCACAGTTGCATGCGCCATGATCACGGGTCGAACTGAACTTTGACTTTGACTTTGTCCACAGCCATACGAGTAAAGAAAAGTTATTGTCAAACATGGTAAATATCCCGTTTTAAATGAAAATTAAGAGCATGACATGTTTTGTGTGCTTCTTCTCCTTCTTTTCGTGTCACTAGTTTCTTTCGAAAAATTCTTTCGAAACAGTGTGGTGATGGAATGTGAAGTGGCGCCTGAAGAGGCTCCTATTAGCTCTGCGCGCGCTAGCATGTTAGTGGTGCAGTATGTGGCGCGGAGTACTAACGAGCGCGTCGTTGGGCGTGGCGCCGCGCACCAGCGTGCGCAGATGTTCCTCCGAGTAGTGCGGCTGCGGCGGCGCGTGCGCGCGGCCGGCGCGCGCCGCCTCCACGCACTCCGACAGCAGACGCAGCTGCTCCTCCAGGTGAGATATCTTTATGTTCGCCTGCAACCGACACACGTGTTTTATTAAGCTTGGGTCCCATGGTCCGAAAAATCGCGGACGCACGCAGACCAGCTCGCACGACGCACTGTGGGACCGGCCTCGTCCGTGATAGCACAGACACGTCTGTGGCGGTGCCGGTATCCATCGCGAGTCGGTAACTTCAAAGGTGCGGTCAAGTGCGGTGCGTCTATCTCTATATAATTATCGTCTATCTCTTTCACTTTGCATTTTGAAATGAAGCTTGAAAAGATCTACACAGACCGACACGCACCGTTGGAACGGCCCTGCCTGCGGTGCGTCGCCGTCCGTGCTCGTCGGCTGTGCGTAGCTCATCCGTAGAATAGCGGACCGTGGGACCCCAGCTTTAGCGAACGTACCGCGCAGCGGGCAATGGGAGCATGCCGACGCTCGTGGATACCTGGCTGATGAGCAGCACGCGGTCGCGGTGGCTGGCAGTGAGCAGCGCCGCCTCGCGCCGCGCACCCTCCTCGTCGCGCAGCAGCGCGCGCTCCTTGTCCCGCAGCGACGCGTGCGCCGCACGCCGCGCGGACACCTCGCTCTCCGTCTCCAAGCAGGACGACTCTTGGGAAGACACTTGGCTGCGGAGCTTCTCCACCTACGCACACATACTAAGATAACACTAACTGTCAGAGAGACTTACGTCCGAATACTCAAACGCAACTTAGATTTGAGCACGACTCAAGCCGTGGTTTTTTGTCAGTTTTTAATGAAATTCCGTCAAAAACTCGTCACATGAGACGTGCTTAAATCTGAGTTGCGTTTGAGTATTCGGGTGTTAGGCGCTTCGCCGACTGGTAAGTCGAGGCGGGGGCGAGGAACCGGCGGCGTTTAGTCGAGGCGCAGACGGTTATGCTTCCTTCACACATTTTGGACCCCAGAAAACGAAACAGGTTGACAAAATGACGCAGTCGCGGCGCGGGCCTCCCCGCCTCGACGCCTGTGCCGCGACTCTGGTATGTGAGCGCACTACCATTATTTTCTTAAGGGCCTGGCGACAGCGGCTCGCAGTTTCGAGGTGCGATTGGCTATTATTTAGTTATTATTATAGTTAGAGTAACATAACTACAATAGTTAGACATATGTGATAACTGACTTTTATGTAGATATTTATGTGTTCTTTAATCTTGTAGTTTTTTTTTGTTGTTATTGTGATGAAAGACATTTTATTTTATTACACCTTGGGCTACATTATTGCTGTTTTAGTAGGGACCCCTTATTTTTTCCAGTAATAAATGTAGCCTATGTTACTCAGTGATAATGTAGCTTTCTTATGGTGAAAGAATTTTTGAAATCGGACCATTCGTTTTTGAGCCTATTCGTTACGTACAAAAATAAAAAGCTTTCCTCTTTATAATATTAGTGTAGATTATTGTTCCTTTTGTTTATATTTAGTTAGTTTTGAAGTTTCATTATGCATATCACTTTTAGAATATTGAGTAATTTTACAAAATATCTAAGTTATCCTAAGTTTACCTGTGCTTTTAGATCGTTCAGCCTCTTTTGCGCTTCGCCTTTTTGGTTTTCTAACTGTTTTAACGTCGCTGTCAGCGTGTCTAATTCGCTCTGTAAAGAAATCAACAACACAATATAGTTGGGCACCACTTTATGTATACAGAGCACGCCTACAGAAATGAAAATTATACCTAAAGAAATCTCTGGGCATTAATGTCTTGTTTGGCTTCTGCACAACTTTACAACACATCCTGGTATGCTTTAGCTGATCCGAAGCTAAAAATATTTGATGTGCCCGCTTGCAAGATGATAATACGGCTAAAGGCGCGTTGTATTCAACTTAGCCCCGCCTACTTGTACACGATTTGCGATGAGTCATTTTTCAAGCGCAGTTATAGTTCCTGACTTTTATTTTGAATAATTATTTTATACACTGTTACATAACAGTGTATAAAATAATTATTCAAACCTACTTATGTAAAATTCGACATTCTTAAGAGCAATGTATAACATGCCTATAAGAAAAAAAATTAACTGAACTGAACTAAACTTATTATTCGTATCTTTCAACATCGTGCGAGCGAGAGGCACATTAGCTCATGCCATCGCCTTGAGTACTATAATGTAGATGCACCGCGTGTTACCTGCAGTCCGTCCGCTTCGCTTGCGCCGGCGCTGTTCTCTCTCTCCTTGGTCGCTATCTCCGCCTCCAGCGCGACGCGTTCCCTCGCGAGCGCGTCGATCTCCCGCGCTATGGCTTCCATCTCCGGCGTCGGCTGCGGACCCAGGGTCGGAGCTGGCTCCGGCTGCTGTAAATAAATAAACCAGAGTTAAATAAAATAACCATAACAATGAATTGTTTTTCTTGTATAGATTTTTTTTAATCGATTTTCGTGATATTGTATCGGATAGAATATGGAGCCTGCATTATCCCCACTACTCAGCGAGGTGATCTAAAGTTCAATGCTCCAGTCTGCCCGCGACCAAGGCTATTGCAACAAAGCCGAAACGTCGGGAAAACAAATACGCGATAAATACCCATGTAATCAACTTAAAAATAAGGTAGGCTTCATTCTTAGATATTTATTTAGGTAATGTGAGCAACTTTACAAAATTCATCCTTCTTTTTCGATATATGTTACTTTCGACTACTGTGCTCACAATAATGGTTGTTTTTAAAATGTATTTATTCATGAAAACCTATAATTGGCTCTCTCGTGTCTATATCTGGTATGTTAGATAAGTTATTATAAGCTGTTGGTTTTCCAATAAATAAATAAAACAATGCATGCCGTGTTCGCATCTAGAAGGCCGTTCTGCAATTTAGTTTTAAGATGAATTTTCGCAATAAATATACTTTGACTTGACTTTGACTTTGCTTCTGTGAAATTGTGTTGTAACGGCTAGTTGTTACTAAAACATTTCACAAAAGCTACTTGTAACCTATCAAATAAAAAAAAAGTACTAGTTTATGGAGGGTAGTTGGAGGTGTTACCGGTGCGTCGGGCGGCGGCAGCATGGCGGGGGGGAGGGCGGCGGGCGGCGCCTCGCCGCGCAGCGCGCGCTGCACGAGCCACATCGCCAGCGCGAACTGGTTGCGGGACAACTTGCCCGCGCTGTTAGTGTCGCATAGCGCCCTGCGGATGGACACACCGTCATCCAGTTATTTGATATATAACTTTGTGGTGAAATAAAATAAATAAAAACATGAATATTGTTTAAAAATTTCTTGTCACTGTCACCTATTTCAGTTATTTAAAATGCATTTTTAAGCTCAACGACCAAGATATCAGGATCACCATTAAGATAATCTCAAAACTAAACTTTGTGGAGTTCTTGTTTAGCTAGTAAATATTTCAGCCGCCGTGATGATCCTGGTCACGGCAGTCAATTGTAACACGAAATTAACCCGCCATGAACCCTCACCATATATGAGCCAGAGTATGCTGCGGCAGTCCCGTCTCGAGGAAAGTATGCTTGATCTCCGCCCCCGAGACGTATCCGTCCATATCCTGGTCAGCAGCTGCGAACTGCGAGGCGTACTGCGCGGCTTCCGAGGCGCTGACCACCCAGCCGGAGGGGGCCATCGGGACGGGCGAGGGGGCCGCCGCGCCGGGGAGAGGGGACGTCGACATCACAGGGGTGCTGCTTGGAGGCTGTGGATATAAGCACTTTGTTAATGTTTAAAATAAAGACATTCATATTACGTTATTGTAGCAATTTCTTTATTGTCACCTGTATCAAAGCATAATGCTGTAGTACGAAGTAGCTTCGAAAGTAGTTGATCATGGCAACACGGTGGAAATATAATTTGCAAAAATTCTATATTTAATATTTTTTTATCAAGTCTATGCTTTCTTCCTTTTGATGTGTAGATATACTATGTGTACTATGTACCCTTTCTTTTTTATAATGTATGCGGTAGATAAAACTGGAGGTAAGAAAGGAGTTAACGCTGGCTACGTTTATCTTAGGCCGAAGGACATTTTAAAAACCATTTTATCTAAGTAAAACTAGAGTACCTATAGTACACTTACACTGGAAAAGTCCAGCAGTCCCTCCAATAGCGAGGCGTTGGACTGCGGCGGCGGCGTGGGCCGCGGGGGGCGCGCGTGCGGCGAGGGGGGCCGTGAGGGGGGGCGCGACGGTGGGCGCGAGGGGGGGCGCGCCGGCCGGGACCGACTCAGCTCGGGCGGTAGCGTCGTCGGGACTGCATGCTTCTCTAACGCCTTGTACACGAGGTGCATCGCCTGTGGACAGGATAAACAGTCCTCATTATTGATATACGCCTATTGGCAGCGTCATAATAAAATCAAGCAAGTGAGTTTGAATGAGAATGGTAATATTCAAATTGAACCTTCTTATTTTATTGAATAAGTGGCGAGTCCGTGTCTATGGAGTAAAGCAGCTGTTATAGCATCTTTCAAGAAAGAAGTCAAAAGTGATTTTTTTATCTATTTACCAAAACGCACACATCTATACTCACAAACATACCTAGAGCACATAGCTTCTACCAAATCCGATGTAATTCCAGGCAGACTTTCCATAGTCTATCAATCTAAAATCAAATCAAAATCAGATTGCGATTCCGATTACGATTGTTATGTAAGGTAGGTACATACCACCATAAACTCGTGTCGGTCCAGCATGCCATCCTTGTCCTGATCGGCTAGATCCCATATCTTGCCGAGCGTGTCTAGAGGCAGCTTGGATTCCATCAGCACGCCTTTCACCTGCAAATTGTAAACAAGTTCTCCTAATTAAAAGTAATTAGGCTTAAAAAAAATTGTCATGTTGGAAATAAAACAAGTAATGTAGCCATTCTATGTCCAAAGTTACCTTGTTGCCAGCAATGAGTCCATTGTTGGGTTGCAGCGAGTCGAACAGCTGGCTGTACTTGTCGCGCTCGGCCGGCTTCATGCTCCAATCGCCGAGGGGCGCCAGCACGGGCGCGGGGGAGGGCGCCGGCGCAGGGGAGGGGGCCGCCGGCCGCGCTGGGGGCGCACCCATAGGGGGCACCTTGGGCAGCTCACCCTGGAGGAACAAGGGCATGGTTAAATTGCAACAACTGTATTCGAGATTTGACCGCCGCGCTTTCATTCTTTGATTTTTGATTTTGAAGGACTTCCAGTTCTCCCTTTTTTTTTTTTTTTTTATTTTTTTTTATACAACTAGCTGATGGAACAAGCAGATGGCCCACCTGATGTTAAGTGGTAACCATCACCTATAAACAAAACATTGCCCCGTAGGTCACGCACAATAGGAACGTGCCCTACGATGCACTGCCCTGCGTCCATCAACTTGAGGCATACGGATGTTAAGCCTCATGTGCCTGTAATTACACCGGCGACCACACTCTTCAAACCGAAACACAGCGTTGCTGCTTGGCGGCAGAAAAAGGCGTGGTGGTAGTACTTCCCCGGACGAGCCCTTCACAAAGAGCTCTACTACTCTTAAAATCCTATCCTATCCCGAGCCTCCTCCCACCAACTACCTTCAAAGGCATCTAGGTCGTCCCGCCATCGCTTTCTCGGTCGCGATGTTTAAACACGTATTACTTACGACTTTAGGTGGCGGTGCCTCGGAGTGTATATTGCTCATGTTGATATCCTTCCCAGCCTGCGCCAGCGCAACCAGCTTCAGGGCAACGAATAAGCCCGCCTGTAACAAACGAAACAAAACATCATCCTTCTAATATTAATACTGCACCCTCTAATCCCTAGTCTACTCATCAAATAATCTGATGGAATATCTACCGTGACTCGTTTTTGTTTATAGACCTCTTGGTACTCATGATTCACAAGTCTTTCTACACATTTTTTTAGATAGACTATCCTTCCAACGATGTAGCAGAACGGTCTAGAAGACAGCTATTCACTCTTGGCTCGACGAGGTTAAATTTTAACGCAGCCACAGGCAACGCAGGCAGGCATAGCTTAGGGTGCAGTCAAGTTCGTCTCTCCATCTCATTCTGGGCCATCCACGTCGACGTCTTACATTTTGTGGAATCCAACCGGTGGTTCTCCTTGCCCACAAATGTGTCAGGTATGCGGCAGACTAACTACCGTCAGTAATTTTATATTTACAAAAATGTTATCACATCACCGGTGGTCTAATGGGAGTGACCCCGCCTTCCGATCGTAAGGTCGCAGGTTCGAATCCGGTCGTGCACCAATGGATTTTTCTGTCGAAAAATTTATGTGCGCAATGCCAGTGCTCTTAAACGGTGAAGGAAAACATCGTGAGGAAACCAGTTGGTATTCTAACAGCGGCGATGGGCTTGCAACCTGCCACGTATGGAATACTAACTACTGCAAAATGTGGGTATGTGCCAAATGTAATGTTTGGACGTACCTCTGACTACCCCCCTTAGACATCCTCAAAGAATCTTGAATTAGTACCTACTTGGTACTGGGAGATCTGAAGGGATATCTACCGTACCTGGGGATCAAAGTCGTGAAGCTGTTTCAGTTTCAGTTTCAGTTATCACATCAATGTTTTAATTGTTCTGGCTAAAAACAAGTCACTTCCACCTCAATAGCTAAACCTGTGGCTACATTCAAGGTTTTTTTCATGAAGAAGTTATTTGGCGGGTGTCAGTCTCTTAATTTATTTATCGCGTTTGATTAAGCAATTTCGGTCAATTAAAAACATATTCATAGGCTATTAAATATAAAAACTGCTGCGCTCATTCAGCAAAGAAAGCGTGCATAATCAATTACAAACTTAATTTCCGCCACAGTCTATCGGATATTAAGCACACAAGTTAGTTATTTATAGTTACAAATATCCGACTGATTCTTGTAATACTTAAAAAAAAAAATATAACTCTGATTGACTCTTAATGTACTTATTTTTGCCGCCAAGCGTCATCGTTATTTCCGTTTGAAGGATGTGGTTACCTGTGAAATTACAGTCATCTGGCGTCAATAAGATGGATGCAAGGCAGTGCATGTACTGCATGTTCCTATCGTGCGTGCGAATAGCTTTGATAAGGTGATGGTATCCACTGGTAATCTCCTTTTCTATTAGCAGATAATAAACCGTCAGACTACTTTCATCAATATTCCAACATGATTGAAGAGAGGAATTCTACGTTCATTACACGATTAAAACATTAATGAAATTGCTTTTATTGAATAATTCAAAGTGAATCTAAATATATATAGCTCAAAGGTGACTGACTGACTGACTGACATAGTGATCTATCAACGCACAGCCCAAACCACTAGACGGATCGGGCTGAAATTTGGCATGCAGGTAGATGTTATGACGTAGGCATCCGCTAAGAAAGGATTTTGATCAATTCTACCCCCAAGGGGATAAAAGTTTGTATGAGATTTTCAAAGTAAACGTGCGCGAGCAAAGCCGCGGGATCAGCTAGTTATTCAATAAAAGCAGAAGGACCACTTTGAAACGTCTTAAAGCTAGGTGTCTCTAGGTGCCAGTTATCGAGACCAAAGCCTAGATTAGATTTTATTATTAGATTCCTACCAAAAGTAGGAATCGAAAAGTAAATCTTCCTCAAGACTGAGTTTTTTTTTAAATCATTTATTGAGGTTTAAGACTGAGTTAAGCAACGTGAAACGTACTGTGCAATGCACTCACACATGAGTGGTAAATAGTGACACGCCAAGAGAGCAAGTAGTATCTAGTTCCAGTGGTGTGAACACTGATTCAAGATGACGTGAATGTCAAGTCGATGGAGACACTGATATATTCCTTTCAAGCTTTCAAGAGCTAAAAATAGCCTACAATGGATGGACAAAAATAAACCTCTTTTGCGTTATTTGCGAAACAATAGCGTTTATAGATACTTTATACTGAAGGCAAGTTATTTCTTTCGTAAAGTACTTTTTTTTGCAACTTCTAATGATCGTCGGAGATGGTTCAATATAGTTCAAGTAACTTGGGAAAGTAGCTATCGATTTGAAGTTCGGTCAGCGACAAAAGTAGACGAACATCCACACAGAGGCCCGAATTTGAGCAATTGTCTGTTAACGCTTATCGCAGATCCGCCGCGTACTAGATAATATGTAATCAGTGTGAGGCTGCTCTTAGGTGTATATAACCACTGCATAACTGCTCTAAATTGCTATTAAAATTATAGATTTGTTGGGTACAAACGTTTTAAAAAGCTGTAGCAAATGCTACAGAAGATAATTTAGGTTACAAATTATTATGGATTCGAGGCTTCGTGCAAAAAACTTTTTCAACAACTCGCAAGTGGCCCCCGTCTACTGTTGCGCCACTCGTTTAGCTGTTAATCTAAGTATGACACTAGCATTAAGCTGTACAGCATTTCCTCTGAGGACGTGTCCTATGCGCGGCTTTGCACTGCGTCTATCACTCTGGATGTGTGGCTGTAGTTACATCGGCTAACCTGGAAATATGAATACAGCAATGCGAACATTACTGCTAAGCTGCAAAAACCGATACGATAGAACTATAACCCGAACGCATTCTCTCGTACACTGAGAAAAATTGAATTCTGGCGTAAGGTTATTAAAGCCTTACACGGTTATATTGTAATTCCCAAGTGAATACATACGTTAAAACGATACCTGGTCGGTATCGTTACCTACAGTGTAAGGTGGAGCTAGCTTGAATCCACCTGTTCACTAATTCGAATACTGGGCGCTGATAAGCCAGACATAGCCAGGCCCCAATAACGCAAAACTTATTATACATACGTACAAAACCACACTAAGTTTCCACAAACACAAAACTTTCCACAATAATTCACGGTCCAACTTAACAATTGAAATTAGTTCAGTCAGAATTCAGTGAAAAGTGTAATAGCCTCCCACATTTGAATACTAGCGTCAGTGCCGAGATAACACGTTTATCATTGAATTCGTAATTATACACATCCTTCTTGCTGTGTCAATATTTTAATAAAAACTCTCTTATTTGCTAACGGTCATAGTGATAACTGGAGTAAATTAAATTAAGTTTATTTAGATTTAAACATAGCTGGTTTTCATTGCAAGATATTTAACGCGCTCGTGGCTAATGTCAATCGATAAAGCAGCACAGATGGAGGCTTTATGAGGGCTGAAGCCTTCAACTCAGTTGAAGTTATATTTGAAAAACATCACAAATCACTACATAGTATAAACAAAGTCGCTTTCTCTGTCCCTATATCCCTATGTATGCTTAAATCTTTAAAACTACGCAACGGATTTTGATGCGGTTTTTTTTAATAGTGATTCAAGAGGAAGGTTTATATATGCATAATACATGCATGATATGTGCACCCGTGCGAAGCAGGGGCGCGCGGGCGGGTCGCTAGTATAATCTATAATAACACCCACAATGAGAACAAATATCTATGTTCATCATGCAAATGTTTGTTCTCGGTGGGAATCGAAGCCACGGCCTACGGCTCATAAGGCAGAGCTACCAACTGAGCTGTGAAGGCTGTCCCTGTATAATACTTAACATCCTAACATCGTCCAACCAACCATCTTTTATATAGGCTCCTCTCCATCCAAAGGTTGTCTGGAAGAGATCTTGTTAGCGATAAGACCGCCCATTGTACATATTATTATATCTAGTTGTTATTCTTTTGTTTAATTTTTTTGTTAGTTTGTAAGGTGTACAATAAAGCTTTTTCATGCATTAATTCATCGTCTCTTTGTACAGTTAAGCTCACTAAACCTAGACTCGAGTTACGTAACTTCTCATCCTTGCCAAATATTCAAGTAATTATGTTGCGAATTACAATGTCTGGGAGACAAGCATATTTTAAATCAATAACTCAGTTGCTGGAACAGCTGACTAAGCCTACTGTCCTATCCACCTACGCGAATGTTACGATTTATGGATATTCTTGGCTTAATCACGCCTCGACCATATCACTATAGGCAAGTATCTTTTAAGATACCGTAATGTGAAGTCTTAAACATCTGTGATGGCTCATAGTGATTGTAAGGCGAGCGAGTTTTTTTATCATAAGATGAAATATTATAGTATCTTCGTCGTTTCCAGGCAGAATGATTCTGAGCCATCTCTTCTCTCTCCACGTAAATACATAGTTAGTACACAGTAAGTACCTAATTAAAGTATAGAAACCTACAATACAATAAATACAATCCACTGACTTCTCGTGGTTTTACAGATTTACTTTGTTGACTTATATAAAAATCATAGATATAGTAAATATTGATCATGATGAAATCTAAACAAAAATACATGTCTCCATTCCACTACAGGACAAATAGACGTACGGCTCAATACCATCCATTCCTAGTTAGCATACCACCAATTCGCACGAAGCGCTTCGCTTCAACCTTCATTATGTGAACCGCTAAGGAATGGAACTCGTTACCGTCGTCTGTCTTTCCTGACCATTATAACATGAGTCTCTTCAAGGCAAGAGTGAATAGGTGTCTTCTAGACCGTTCTGCTCCACCGTAGGCTACATCGTCGCTTAACATCAGGTGAGATTGTAGTAAAAGGATGGTCTATTCAGTTTAAAAAAAAAAAAAAAACATGTATCTTAAGGTATGATTAGGGAATTTAGAGGTTGAAATATAGATATGCAAGTTGAATGCTATTCAAGAAAATAACTTTTAAGATAAGGAGCATATCATTTTGAATGACAGATATATTTATGTATCAGAATATGTCTGATAAGTGAGGAACAATGGAGCTACTGTGTGGAATCTTATTCATAAACTTGTTTTGGCTTTCAGTTCCTTATAAAATATGATCAAATCAAATCAATTTATTGCTAGAATACTTGTTGGTATAATAGGTGTTACAATTTTTATTGTATCAGTGTATTTTACCGTGTTAGGCAGGTGTGCAATGATCAATAATATTTCACAAAAATGAAATTAAAAATAATACTTAAAATAAAAATACAAGAAAATAAAATCAATAGACAATAAGCCAGTTAAAATATAGCAAATTACAATAAAAATAATAATAAAATAAAATCATGTATGAGTAAAAAAATCTATCTCTAGATCTAAAAGCATTTTTGGATGTTTTTAAAACAAAGAGCCGTAGTAATAAACCAGGGCCTGTACCACCATCTCTTGAAGCATTCTTATTTCAATATTACTTTTATGTGTGTCTTATACTTACCTACCTTACCTAGAAAATTTGCCTAGCTTAGCAACATTTCAATATTACTAGTAAAGGTTCAATTTAATAAATACTTTTTGATTTGACTCTTTTATCACTATCTTGAACAGTCAAATGGGACTTAAGGCTAAGGCCACACCACGGTTAAACCTCTGCAGTTTTTAATCACAAAAATTTGTGTTTCAGACAACTAATACAAGCGGCCGCACCTGCCGTAAAATTTTTCTAGGGGCACAAATTCACGTGATTAAAAACCACAGGGGTTTAACTGTGGTGCGGCCTTAGCCTTAAGGTCATGCAGTCTGAACTGGTTGTTGACTGATAATTTCAAACTCCAGTTCATAAAATGATTACTGTCACAGTCATGTCACTATCCCAATAATTCTACTAACTGTCTAGGGTACACAGATATTTTAATAAAACTCACCTTATCCAGGTAGCCCTTTCCTGAGGGGTCAGAGAGGTCCCAGATCTTGCTGAGCACCACATCGCTAAGTCGGGACTTCTTGAGGAATCTTGCAGCATCAAGGGCCTGTACAGCTCCAGAGCCATTTGGATCCACCTATAATTGTTTTTTTATATGCAATAGTGTGGTTAGTTAGAGGAAGTGCCATCTTTCTCGGACTCCAATACTTAACTTTTTAACTAAATATGCAATTTAGCTATGGGTTTAGTAAACCGTTATTGAATACCAACTACTCCGAAATGCTGTTATGCCTCTGACATCCCAAGGATTCTTGATTAGGTAGCTACTTGGAACTAAAACATAAATAGGTATATCATGCTTGGGTCTGTCATGAAGCTTTTAGTTTTTAGTTCTGATAAAAAGTTGGTGGGTTTATCTAGGTACCTATAATAGGAGAATAGCAGCATGTGAGCCTATTTTGTTTATAAAATTGGGTCAGAGTTAATATATATATATATTACTCACAGCTAAGACTAAGATTTTTTAATACTACTCACTACACTACTAGTCATACAGATTTCTGATAAGGATATCTGTAAAATTGTAGGAACTTTGCAAAAGCCATACAAAGATGAATTAGAAATTTATGAGATTATTGAGTGATCATAAACATTTATTAGTGTGGCTGATAGGTAACTTTTATCCATCTTCAAGGTATCCTTCATATTCAGTAATGTTCACTAATCCCTGATTAGTAGCTCCCCAGGATTGAATGGCTGTTGCTCAAGGCTTCTTACACTGTACCTACGACTTATGAGGCTATTTACCTCAGCAATTAAACTGCCATTTTGCTGGCCTTATTTTACATAGGTAGTTCGTTATATTTCTAGAGCCCCCATACCTGGTTTGGCAGGTTAATTGTACCACCAAGTTGATACAGGAGTAAAGTTTAACTAAAATATGATCTCACCTGGTTATAATACGCTTCGTATATAGCACAGTGGGTCCCTGCCACCTGCAATGGTTCAAGCCACATTTTCAAAATTTAATAGGCGATATACACTAATTACAAACGTATTTGTATCTTGATGGGTGTGACATTAGATACAACGTCGATCCTTCGCGTAGAAATACATGTAATTACAAGGCCAGTTTAGCGTTTTTAACTGAAATCCTACCAATAGCACTATTGATCTTAACACTATTATTTTAACCACACACTAGTTTTATCGTACGCGCTAACACGGAGAAAATAAGATTCGGATCGGACGAGAAATTCATTCACAGAACACCGAACTTTGACATTAATTAATTTCTTCGATCATGAAGTATTATTTTATCACTGCTTTGACTGCGACTGATGAAATAACTCAGGTTTCAGATGGGCAAAAAGCGCGAATTACCCTGTACTGTAATTCTTTTTTTTAGTTCGCAATTATTTCTACCTGAATAGGAGAAGGCAAGGTAGCCATTTTTTTTCATCTCGGTCGACCGACCAATCAAATCAATAAACTGTCATAGACTATACATTTGACATTACTGTCTTCTTGGCTGTCATCCACTAGTCTATGGTTGGTTTTCAAATCAATACTAATTTAGGGTTCTCTGTGAAAATCCTTCGCTCGCAACAACTTCATCCTTGTACAAACTTTAGAAGAACAATCCTATTGTCTTCTGAGGTACTACAAACATACGGGCGGTGGTTTGGATGAATTAGTATAACAATGTTCTAAGGGTTGTGGTAACTATCCATGTGAGATGAGAGATAGAGATGGGATGAGAATAAATTTAGAACATAATTTTTTTAAACGTACCTATCTATACCGCCTTACTAATAAAACTTAACTTAACCCTATCCACTCATACCCAGGACCCTGGACCGACCTAATGGACCTTCCCTCTGGAGATTGACCTTTAAATTTGATTTTAGTATTTAGTGTAGTTTAGTATTTAGTATTGTTTATTGGAAGATTTTATATATATTTTATATATATTTTTGTTTTATTTAGTTTAAAACTGTTTCATTTTTGTTTTTTTAGTTTAATACTGTTTAATTTTTGTTTCGTCTATTATATTTTGGTCATAGGATTAAATAAATAAATAAAACTTAAGACAAGCGTAAACAACCGTTAAAACAGTGTTGTTAAAACATTATGAAGTGTATTACTTTTCAACAATAGTACCAATATTCCTAGGTAAGTTAGGTACATACTTACCTGCCTATTAGCATACCTACCTACTAATCTAATATAACTAATACTATAAATGTGAAAGTTTGGATGGATGGATGGATGTTTGTTACTCTATCAAGCAGCTGAACGGATTTGGATGAAAGGCACAGTGCATTATAGTCTGGAATAGCACAAGCTACTTTTTATCCCGGCAAAATGAATGGTTCCCGTGGGATATTTTGCAAGCGTGAGGGGGTGATGTCCAGGGACGCCGCAGGGGTTAAAAAGGTCCCAGAAGAAAAGGCCATAGGTATTTTTTAATTGCGGGCAGGTACTTAACACAGTAGGTAGGTATATTTGTTTTTAGATAAATATCTATCTTAATTTGTATGAAAAGGTAATTTAACTATGCATTTTTGGTCCAATAGTCTCGACATACGCACGAAGGCAATCTAACCCTTCCTTATTAATTTTATAAGATGGTACTTTCTCTAATCTTTTCATCCAATCTTGAATCTTTTCATATTTCTCCGGAATAGGCACTATGATGGATAAGGAGCTGACTGTCATCGAACAACAGATGTCACCAAGGAGCATCTGAAATAAATACACCTGCGTTGATTTTCAAGTCGAGCAATGATAGTAGAAACGATTTATGCTTGCTTTAATTTCAGAGCCGATATAATACTAATATTATAATAATAATGCTAGACAATCCACACAGCACTATCTAGCCCCAAAGTAGTACACAAATTTGTTCCGAGACAGGAATCGAACCCGCAACCTCTTGCGTCGCAGCCTGCGACTGCGACGCTTGCGAGTGCGAGAGTCCGCCTGCGACTCGCAAGCGGACTCTCGCCCGCTGCGCCATGCGCCACTGAGGTTAAAATAAATAGGTAAAAATAAAAATTATAAGGATCACTTTGTCCTTGTAGAACACTACCTTTTACATAGGTACATAACAATAATACCAACCTTGTCACCTGATAACCATTTCAAATTACAGAGTCGTTGTTCCAAGAAGTCTAGACCTGCGTACCATTTGGTTAATTTTGAATCACTTACAGGCCACTTGCCAGCAAAAAAATCAGTCTAAAAATAAGAAAAACTATTATTTCGCTTTCGGCATGAGTGTATGGATGCTATCGCTATTTCACATTTCACTATTAAATAGTAATAATTTTTTCAATTTTTCAACTCAACTTACGTAAATGGCAGAATCAACAGGGAAAAGGACAGTGGCATTGAAGAAAAGCATTTCATCTACCCTTGCTTTCATTAATATATCATCTTTTGGATATAAATGTTGGTTTTCTTTTCGTTGGCAAAGGTAAAGCGCAATAGCATGACTGTCAGTTATAGCTACGTCACCGATAACCAATGCTGGAACTTTTTCAAGAGGATTTATCTGAAAAGCATAACATGGAAAGCACTTCATTAGAATTGAGATGTCAATTTACATTAACCAACTAAAATGTACCTACCCATTTAAAAGTCCCTCCCTACCTACATAAATAAAATGCATCACTATACATTACAGTTATGTATTATTAATAGAGGTACAACTACATCAAGTACTTTTTAATGTTCACAGAATAAAAAGACATATTATTTAAATAACAATAGCGTAGGTACCTTTCTATAGAATTCTGTTTTATTTTCTGAATTAAACAGATCGATTTTTTGAAAATTTAATTTCGTCCCAAGTAGAGATGCTGTTATCAACACGAATCGCACCGGTGGTGATGTCATATCCCCATACAAAGTGTGGTCTTTCAGCATAATCAGTTTCTTGAAGTTTCTATAAAAAAAAAGTAGGTAGTATAAATAAAGTTCCCATGGGATAAACAGTATGTTACATAATGTACTATTCCAGACTATAATCTATCTCTCTGCCAAGTTTCATCTAGATCCGTTCAGCCGTTCCGGCGTGAAAGAGTATTAAACATCCATCCATACCTAAACAATTTCGCGTTTATAATAGTAGTAAGTAGGATACAGCAGCACTCACATACCTACGTACCTAGTTTTTTATTTGTATTTAAAACAAAGAACTTTGGTAATCCAATACTTAATAGATTCGATAGATCTAAAAATGAATACAAAAATGTTGAAATAATAAGGGCGAGTGAGAATGTCATGCTTGTTCCCGTAGTAGGTAGGTATAGCGAGAGAGTAAAATAAAAAAACTCACCGTGTTTGATAAAAATTAAATTTGAAAGTTTTCTGAATATTTATAAGCATATTTGTTGTTATTTACGTGTCGTCGGCGCGGTGTCTGGATGTGCTGTGGCTGATAGGACAGCTGAAAGTAAGTAGCTACAAACGATACGATTCGAAGTGGAAAAACTAGACGTAGGTATGTACAAACCTTGTATTCAAATTCCTTGGTACAAACCAAATTAATAGGCGATCACTCAAACTGTTTTGCATGGGTTCCGTAGCATTCGATTTCAAAGTAATTGATTCAATTTGATTGAATGAAACAATCTATTGTCAATGGTTATTCTTTTCGTATTCAAATTTCTTGTTCGTTTCACTCTAGTGACGTAACCCCAAGCAACGTATCGATAAAAAAGTTCGGAATAAATGTAATATTCTGTGTTCCCCCCAGTTCCCCCGTATTCCTCTATAATTCTGTAACGTTCAAGAAATTTGAATACTACTCTCGAGAGTACTATATTCCTTGGCAAAAACTGCCAAAACCAGTTAAGAGTACTGTTTCTTAGACGCTACGGAGGAGATCTGCAATAAATTGGAACGTCTTCAGAACTTATGCATCCGATTTATTTTCGGTCTGCGTAAGTATGATCACGTTTCAATGTTTAGGGCCCAGCTAAAATGGCTGCCTATCCGTCGTCGACGTGATCTGCACATCCTGTCTCTGCTCTTTAACATTCTCAACAACCCTCTCTCTCCTTCTTATCTCCGTGAGCGTTTCGATTTCCTTATCCCACATGGTGAGTCCTGCAGAACATGCAAATCTCTTTTACTAAAAACACCTCTTCACTCTTCAAGTCGCTATGGTGGCTCTTTTACTATCCAGTCAGTCAAATTGTGGAATTCTCTCCCTTATTCTATCCGCGCTAGTCCCTCGCTTGGTATATTTAAAGCTAAAGTCAAAGAGCACTATCTTTCCCTTTGAGTATGTATATTATAATATGTACCTATATATTTATCATATATATCGTAAGTAGGTATATATATTATATATTTTGTATATAAGTATAAACAATATATGTATGTTTAAGTACATATGTCTTGTGTAGATTTAGGTATTTATTTTATCTTGTTTTTTAATAGTTGTAGTAGTTATTAATATAATTTATTTATCCTCTCTCATTTTGTACACGCACCCACCTCTAATTTCAATCTCTCACAATCCTTCAAGGTTTGCTGGAAGAGAACTCTTTTTAGGGTTAAGCTCGCCTTTGTACATGTATTGTTATTTAAGTTTACTGTATATTTTCACTGTGTACAATAAAGAATAAAGAATAAAGAGTATACAATAACAACGTAAAAAAACTAGATATTACATAAAATAAATGCAATTTTATTTTATGCCAAGAACAAAATAAATAAAAGATGTGATATTTAAATATAAATAAAAATGGTTTTCAATGATTTAAAACTCAAAATTTAGATGTGATACAGCATGGGAGGCAGTGCTAGCAAAGGGACGTCTATCGCTCTAAAGTTAGTTTTTTAAAGTCAATGCTCCTAATTGGGCAGAACCTGACCAAACCTCTTATCAAAAAGTTTAACGGATGTTGATAATTTTCTAGAAATGTCACACTATGGAAATCAGACCGCAGCCCTGCCTGTCGAGCAGTCATGATGGCTTTGGATGCTATGCGTCTTAGCGTAACCGAGGTAGATGTCAACTTGGATAAAGGAGAGCACAAAACGCCGGATATGCTGATGGTACTTCTCAATAGATGATGATGTATTGTTGGGAGGAAACATTGTGTAAAATATCTGAGAACTAACTCCTATTAAGTTCAACCGTATCAATCAAATAGTAGGTACCTAAGTATTAGGTAGTGAGTCAATATTAATTCAATTTTACCTAGTTGGTAATCATGTAGGTACATGATTAGGTAGGACAGTAGGCATCGCATAGGTATGCGATGCCTACTGTCCCGGTCAACTAGCTTGACTGCCAAGAGAGTTCCAATTTGAAATACATAGGTACAAGTATGTTGTTCGGAAATCGGAAGTAAGCATTACACATAAACAATTGACCACAAAATTAAAGAAACTAAGATCGAAAAATTCTTACATTAGGTCTTATTTTTCAGAAAAATCCTCGTCAAACAGTACCAGTTTTTCAGGATAATAAGCTTATACTTCATGACAGGTTTGTTTGCCAGAATACATTATTTCTGTTCTAATGCTCGAGAAAAACCGTCCCAAGATCAGTATTTTTCAGCCACGCAATCTGCACGTACCTTGCATCCCGGTATTCCAGCTGCGGTCGTCTCTTGCCACGAGACCCTGGTGGACGAGCTATCCTGGACCAGCAGATGCATTATAACGGAGGTGTTCTGTACCCGCGATTTAGAGTTGCTACTGTTAGTTATTTATTTCAATAGTATTTATTTTTATTTCTATTTATTCTGTGATCTCTGTAGGTATGTACTTATTTCTTTTTGCACGAGAGCGGCTGGTTTCATTTGGTCTTATTCACTATTATGGTAAGGCAGAACACTACAACCAGCAGTATCTTTTATAGAATGGGTTGGTTCCAGGATCCAATCTTATACGAGAACAGCATGTTCGTGACGCCGCAGCACGTGTGTGACATTTCTTGTGCGTATGCTGACCTGGAATGCATGCTGGCCGGCAAGCAGTATTTTGGCGGTAGCTGGCCTACCTTGGCTGACATCTGTATTGGGGCCACTACCAGCACGCTGCACTGTCTTGTACCTATCGATAAATTGAGGTGCTCCTATACATATAATTATTAGAAAAGTAACAGCAACTGATACTGTTAATTTTCTTATTTAATTTTTCACTTTAATCTGATATCTTTTCTGCCACACCCAAATTTCGCTACCATATTACATCAATGTCTGCACTAACACTTCCATGTACAACCAGTCGTGCCTTTTTAGACAGTTTTTGGCGGCTCTTAGATGTGTGCAGTGGCCCATTCACTCGATTTCCGGGGCGATGGGCCTCGTTAGCATTGTGTTGCGTCCCTTCTAACCTTCTTCGCCTTGGTCGTTGCACTCTTGACAGAGTGGTCGGGTCGTCGTCGTATCGGGGCAGTGGCTCGCTTGACGATTCTTCACCACTCCTCTCGCACCGCTGCTCTCCTGGCGCATTCGTTGAGAGGCACATCAATGACTACCTTAATTTGGTCCATCCATCTCATGGGTGATCTCATGGGTGCAACCCTTCTAGGAGAAGGAAAACTCTGAAGTCAAACAAACTATCAGGGAGCATACCTACCCAGAAATAAACCCCGATTCCAAGGTGTAAACTGATTCATTGCCGATGAATCCGTGGCCAGATAGGGCAAACTGGTGACTAACGGAGGGTGTATGTGCTGGTATGGTCACAGGACACATCATTTTATTGTGTACGGGAAACAAATAGTATTTAAAATATATATATTTTGGAGTACGTACTTATACCGTTATACGTAGTTAAATAAATAAATAAATATTGGTGGACTTTCCACACAGCACTATCTAGCCCCAAACTAAGCTTATGCTTGTGATATGGGAACCAGATAGCTGATATACTACTTATATACTTTTTTTTTTTTGTTTTTTTTTTTGTAAATACATACTTATAATATTATATAACACCCAGACAGAGAACAAACATCTGTGTTCATCACACAAATGTTTGTTCATCAACATCTGTGTTCATCACACAAATGTTTGTTCACGGTGGGAATCGAACCCACGACCTACGGCGCAGAAGGCAGAGCTACTACCAACTGAGCTACGTCGGCTGTCAAAGTTAAAGATAGGTAAAATGATGAACGATTGTTTTTCAGGTATCCATGTCTTGCATGCTGGCTGTTTCGTATGTCCAAAGAAGTGTTTTACAAATCAGCTAACAAGAAGGGACTCAGTGAATTCATGCGAAGAATAGGCGAGTTAACACAATGCAAAAGTCCTAGTTTTTTTTAGGGTGAAAATTACCTACGCATGCAGGACAACTCAAGTGCAAGTCACTGACTACTCGATTCCGTTTTGTTTGCTATTAGTTATACCTATAGAGTACCAGATGTATTGTAGATTCGTCCTTGGATAAGGTACCTACCTACAGTGAGAGTGGGCGTGCGTGATAGCAGGCGTTAGTAGCAATCGCTTGAGTTGTAACTTGGATACGTAACACTCACAGTGAATACGTTTTTACAATAGTGCATTTTTGGACTAGATTGCGGCTGTAATGATCGCCAACTGATCAAATGTCCACGCTCATCCCAGAGACGACGGTTTCTTGCAGGCACAGCGACGCTGCCAGCCCCATAAGTTTTTCTTTCATACTGTGATACTATATCCTGCGTTATTTATTTATTTCATCAGAATTAAATCATTGAGAACGACCTTAAAACTTTTTTATTTTGTACATAAGACTTTAGTTAGCCAATATATAATAGTTTAGCCAATTGACACAATAGGTAGGTACATAGGTATCCTACTAATATTAAAAACGCAAAAGTTTGTACATGGATGGATGGATGTTTGTTACTCTTTCACGCCGAAACGGCTGAATGGATCTGGATGAAACTTGGCGGAGAGATTGATTATAGTCTGGAATAACACTTACGCTACTTTTTATTCCGTGAGAATACCGGGAAAGAAATCTGCGCGGGTGAAACCGCGGGGCGCAACTAGCATTCTAAAATGATCGATAACCTAGACTCCACTCTCCACTATGCACTTGCTAAAAACTGTCTGACTGACAGTGACAAGACAAGACAGTATGAATAATTGCGTGCATGCCTGCCAGTATGTCTGCTTGCTTGCATGTTTATTTCAATTAAATATTTCTTTTGGTTGAAAATTAGTCTAATTTTGAGACTAGTGAGTGATTTTAGGGTTTGGAGAAGAGAATTGTAATGAATGGGCGAGCATCGCATCACAGTACCTAGATTATCAAACATTGTCCACTATTGTTCACGTTGCATTGAGTTCACACGGGGAAACTTAAAAAGTGGTTTGATACTCTCACGGAACGCGAGGAAAGTCTTTTGTGTTGGTGTCGTGTCTCGCCTAATATTATTTTGTGAGCTCTCGTACGTAAGCTCGTCTCGTGCTGAAAACGTTAAATCTGTAGCGTTTCTGTATTTGTGATTACGATTAGACTTAGAACAAATCAAACGAGTGTGAAGGCTGGCTTTCGCGTGAGGGATGGCGAGGTTCCAGGCGAGCGATACAATGCCGAAGTTCGGACACGTGACGGACCTGCGCGAGCAATGGCTGGTGCGCACGGACGGCGCGCTGGCGCATCGCCTCCAGGACCGCGAGATCTCGTCGCACCTCACCGAGAACAGGCACCGCAACCAGCAGATCCGCGAGGACTTCCCCGTCGCGCTCAGCGACCAGCAAGGCATCGAGCACGAGGCGCGCCTCCGGGACCTCGCGCGCCGCCGCCAGGCCGAGATCGATGCCGACATTGCAAGGGAAATGGCGGAAATCAACCTGCGTAGGCAGCGACGTCAGCACTCTGACGTGCTTCAACAACCGAGCTCATCGCGAGCCCCGCCGGTGCCGCTCCCTAAGCTCCTGACACCTGTGCCTGGGGAAGATCTCAACCCTGAAGAACTGGGACTATCTCCAACAGAATTAGAGGAGATGAGGCGACGCTTGGAGCAGGAAGAGAAAGATGCCAGATTAGCGCGGGAATTGAGTACTGAAGTGCAGGACAGAGACATACTTTTGGCTGACATGAGATGTGCTGTAGAAGCACAAGATGGAGAGTTGGCGCGGTTGTTGCAAGAGCGAGAATATAAAAAACTTCAGAGAGCTAAAGAGAAGGCAAGACAGAAAGCTTTACTGAAAAAGCAGCAAAGACTGGCAGCTCAGCAGGCCGAGCGAGATAATGACCTTGACCAAACTCAGGCAACTCTGTGTGATGCATACAGCAATCCCAAAGATTTAATAAATGAGAACCGCCTAAGACTGTGCAAGTCAGTAGACTCTGACCTGAATTATGTAGAGCCATTTGAAAAAGAAACTATCCAGTCCAAATCTAGTGCCTTACAGTCCTTGGAAGTGTCAAGAGGATTTTATTCTCAGCATTCTGAAGCTGGAACATCCAGTTCCATGTCTCATGTACACTCAAGCTCTTCTGAGGCAGATAAGCGAGCAAGTAACCCAGCACAACACAGGCAGCCTCCACCGCCCCCAGCAGTGGGTAAGAAGCCCCGTTTTCCTGACCCAGTGAGCATCAGGCCAGCTTCACATTATCCAACAGATGTGCCCAATGAGGCGCTAGGTATACCTCATAGCTACAGCGAGAACAATAATCTTTATAGCTCAACTTTTTCTCAAGAAACCAGTTCCGATATTAGGGAAAACCGAGCTGATCCCTCAAAGAGGCTCTCAGTCATATCTGATATAACTGCAGAAGGATTGGCAAAGAAGAAGAGCAAGGCTGAGATGAAGAAGCGTAGAGGTTGCAAAATACAGTGACAACCACTTGGTTGCATAAACAAATCAGTTGAATGATTCACATATTTTACCTTGGATTCCAAAGAGTTGGGACCAGTTATTATAATTATATGAGTAGATCTGAATTTAGATGTGTAAGTTTATTTAGTAGTATTGATTACTGATATAGAATGATAGGACACAGGTTTTACAGTTTATTATTACTTAGATAAATTATCATCACTGTCATTGTGCAAGCATAGGTTTTTCTAATATTTTTCTACTAATAGTGTACCTATAACATTTCTAAATGATGAATACAGTAATTGTGAAACATTGCTTAGTTGTGTCGGATTTCAAAACACATTATAATAAATCTGGCAGCTAAATAAACAGCTAATACACTTGTAGTACCTACTACCTACCTACAGGAACTTTTAAGCCATTTTTTTTAATTTAGTTCACTGGTGTGCCTTTATTTAGATTTAAGACAATTATTGTACCTTATTAACATTCCATATTGATATTATACTTATATTTAAAAATTTACGGTATTTAACGAGTCTCTAAAATGATATTTCAATCATTAAATTTATTATTATTACAATAATTATGGGAAAATCTTTAATAATGTCTACTTAATTTGTTGATTTTATTATCACAAAAATTTATACATTTTTCTAGTTTAGGACATTTGAGAAAGTTTAAAATGTAGGTATCTATTGTTTTGAAGACTGAGTTTTTGTTGAACTTTTTTGATGATTTTTAATTTTATGATGGTGCCAATAGTGATCTAATGGAAAGCTTGGATCCAACATTAATATTTGTATTTATTTAAGTATAACATTCATTATTTAATTATGTAACAAATAATTTATTTTCACTACGCAGTTATGTAGGTACTTACTGAGAAATTCTTTGAGAATCTCATAAAAATATTGTTTTGTTGACAGAGTTGTAGACAATAATACAGTCAAGTACTTTCTATTCATAATTAACTTTCACACTAGCTGGTAAGCTTCCAAGAGCAGTTATATCATAGCATTAGAGCAACTGGCAAATATGTTCAAGTCATGAACGCGGGTACATTTACACAGAAAACAGGTTATCGGCATTTTTCTGCATGACGCTGATAAATTCGATCACGGAATTGGTTAAAACTAAATACCTATGGCCTTACTACAAAACGGTGTCTAACTTTAAACAGTGTCTAAAATTAGCCCTGTCTCTATTTGCCATTACGCGATGGCAAGAGATGTCAAAAGTTTAGGCAGTGTTTAACGTTTGCCTATTTTTTTGTAGTAAGGCCCTTTATGTTTGTTACGTATCATTCTAGACCACATAGTTACGCGAAACGGGCGTTAGTTCAACAACAAGTACAAAAACAGTAATCACGCCGATCGGATCTAGTAATTCTGATAAGTAAGGCGCGGGCCAATTTAAATAGCGACGGGCGCGGACGTGCCACGCACGGGCGTCATTCAAATTTCACACAAAATGCATGGAAATAAAGCAATGCACACGGAATGTCGTTGCTTGGACGTCCACCCACGGCTTAGTAACAACATACCGTGTGTCCTAAATTGTGCTTTTATTTCTATGCATTTTGTATAACGTTTGAATGGAATCTACGAGATTGAATAATGGAATAGGAAGCCGCCCGTGGCATGTCTCCGCCCGACGCCATTGTTCAGCTCGCGCCTTAGCCATCAGCAACACATTTTTTAGTCAAATCAGTTTTTGAGACAGTGGCCTAAAAGTGAGTGACGTGAATTGCATTACTTATCTCTGGTTTTGTATGTAAATGTGGCTGTGACGCAATAAAGTCTCTTTTATTCCACCGGAAACATTATTCATTGTTATTCTGATAACCTATGTTCAAAACAACAAAAAACTTGATTTTAAAACAGAATCTTTTTTTGTGATCTCCATGCGGAAACAGAGGCTACATCTTGAGTTTTGAATAAATAAGATTATAATCTACCTACTTTACCTATGTAATTAACTGTATAATTTTGCCATTTTCTTAATATTGGTTTTGTGCATATAATTGGGCATCACCTTTATACCATACATACCATAAAATTGTTACCCTAATTTTGTAGCTGGCTGTACAAGGTACCTAGCTAGCCTCCAATGAGTGGTATAGTGCGCGTCAACAAAAAATAACGCTGGAAAACATTGCGCATACCAATGCGCCATCACATTCTCTCCTCCTCTTTCCGGCGTTATTTTTGGGTGATGCGCACTATTATACCTAATACAGTACCGTCAGCTACAAAATTAAGGCGTTGACAACACCTAATATTTCTCTCGCTCGCACGATTCGACATTTTGAAAGATATAAAATCACAAATTCCAATTTTGAAAAATCGCAAACAACTATTTTGTGTGCAATCACATTGCGCATATTTTGGTAAAAACTTCATTTTGATTGATGCAAGTTTTCCTACTCAAAAGTTTGCTTGAGTACGAAAACTAGAAAAGCAAACTTTTAAGTAGGAAAACTTGTATCGATTAATTACTTTTAATATTAAATTATCTTTGTTGAGACTATCTCTGCTCAAATATTTAGCTAGGTACGTTAGGTATGTATTCTTACCGTGTTTTCCTTTATTACAATATTTTCTTCACTGATCAATATAATTTTAAGATACCTACGACAAAGAAGTTAATTGTCTAGAAATAATTAGTTTTAATGGTAAGCTTTAATCGCAATCTACGGCCTATGACGTGCCTTATGGAAACCGAACCAAACTCGAATTATTTATACTTAGATTGTATTTAATTATTTAACTTGTGTAAACTGGTAATTGATTAGTTTATTTTTTATCGGATTTGTATCTAGTGACTCATCTTGTGGTTCTGGTCCGTACATTACACCTATGTAAAATCCTTTGTGTCAATTATTTAATTCTACTAGATCAGTGTGGCATAATAATCTGCACGTATCTTAAACTTTTAATTACCTAATAAAGATTTTCCGTTTGGAATAAGTTCAAATATAATTATGTTTATTTATTTTGGAAATACTAACCACCGGCCTTATCACTAGTGATTCGCCCCGAAATGAGATTTCGTGGTGTGGTCCGAACGCTTCGAAAATTATAGTAGCGAGATGGGGTCGCGTTTGCATTCACACCGCAGCCTACCGCTGTTCAGCTGGCTGTGTGTGGTGGGCTTTGGACGGGCGGCGGAACGCTTGTGACGCACAGAATAGGTAGATAAAGCCATGAGTGTAAGTTTGTATGAACGAACTCTGTGACCTAGTTAAGTATCTAAGAGAGAAGTATTTAGGACAAAAATTCGTTATCAAGCAAAGACACTTTGTATTTTAACTGTACCTAACTACATAGGTAATTGTTGGTAGGTAGGTTTAAACCGAAGTAGGTAGGTGACTATACTGGCTAGGTATGAAGACAACGGTCATCAGAGAAGAGTAAAGATACCGTTATCATCCAAGTACGTATACGTCGCGTCGCACCTATTGAAACGGAGGAAGGCAAGGCAGTAATCGGGCATACTTCACATGACACAGCACGGCCGGCGCGGAGTTATCAGTGCGATGCTAATTGTATGGGTACATTTCTTTTATCGTGCCCATTTCTTGTGCTGATAAGATTACAGCGTCATAATATGTCTCGCATCGACGACATCCAGCTCCACTAGTGCGCGTTTATTTTAAAAATAATATTTATAACAAGCGAGTTTGATTGAATGCTTCTGAAAGTGATGGTGAAATGTGCTGTGAGCCAGTGTTGAGAAATGCTAGATCTTCGTACGTATTCCTCCACGATGCAGCATCACATCATCGGTGCGAGTACTCCGCCTACTTCTGGCAGGAATCGCTCGTCATCCTGGACCTCTCGGTATCGTCAAAACGGTTTGATGCATCAAGAACCTCGATTTTCTCTACAGTATGAGGTAAAATAATTTTAAATGGGACATTGATGATTTTTAAACAGTGATATATATCTGTGTAGATACTTAGGTATCAGTGTTTTACTGCTATACTCACGGAACAAAGCAAGGAATTATTACTCTCTGTAACAAACTGTACCTACCTACCTACCTACTTAGAGCAACTTAGATGTACCAACCACCTTAGGTATACCTTGGCAGATTCGCGTATTTTTTTCTTTTTCTATGAGTAAGGTTTGACTTGACTTGTATCTGGATTGTGTGACCAAGGACTAGAATACTCAGTGTGTGACTTTCTTGATTTTGATTTGATTCATTGTAGTATTCAAATTCCTTGGATTCAGTGCATCGCATCGAATGCGTGCGTCCAACGAACCGTAATGCGTGAAATGCGTCAAACCTTGGATGTGTTCTAAGCGTCAAACTAATTCATGTGACGTTTTTGGCACGTTTTTTTGTTTCCATCTTTGTTTGCCGTAACTTAAACAATAGAGACAACAGTACAGTTTATGCTCCATACCTCCGTACTTTGATTCTTAGCTGTCACACAATAGGTAACTGTCACTTGACGAGTCTTCAGCCAGCTGTCATTTACTGTGTCACAGTGTCACAGTAGTTCGGTCAGTTCCTGCATTTTAGTTTTATTTGTTTCAAGTATTTCTAGGCATTTCGTAAAGTTTTCATGTATAGATTTATGGTGGCTGTTATAAAGTTGTCGCTAATGCCAACAAACTATAAAAAGAGTTGTGAGGTTTCGGTGTACGGTAGTTGTAAAACGTGTCATAAATAACTTTTTACAAACAGTTGTTTTCGTGTAGTACGTCGCTAGGAGGAATGTGGATTGTTTCTTATTGTTTTAACAATTAGTATATTTTCACATGGGTGATG
This sequence comes from Plemyria rubiginata, assembly GCA_963576535.1. Taxonomy (NCBI): domain Eukaryota; kingdom Metazoa; phylum Arthropoda; class Insecta; order Lepidoptera; family Geometridae; genus Plemyria; species Plemyria rubiginata. Next base: position 11,196,569 of record OY754924.1, on the reverse strand, counting down.
GCTTGGCAGTCAGATACGCGTGTACGTATGGTAAATTTACTATTTAATAATATGCCTGCGTATTTTAAATGTGTCCCACAACATCTCGTCCTTGTAGACGATTAACATTTCAAACGCGTTTTGTATTGCGGAACGAGTGTCTTAATTTATGCGCTTAAGTTTTGAATAGTGAATTGACTCAAGTACTAGTTAATACCAGAACTGTGGGTGTCTTTACTTTGGAGGTCAATCTCTAATGGGATTTGGTTTCCAAGTTCAATGTTCAGTTAGGGCGAGTAGCTCATATCTATTTGGACTTAAAAGTAAAAAGTCAATGGTACTAATCATACATTCACTGTGAAACATTTCCATTGAATATTGTATAATTTGTATGAGAAATACAGTTTGCATTTAGATACCTTCACTCATTATTTTAATATACCCACCTCATTATGTCTAATCTAATAATTAAGTAATTACATTTTTTCATTGATGACAACTCAAACTGATTGTCAAATGTGTTTTTCAAGAAAGGCCAAATTGAATCTAACAATAGCCAATCTGAGTGATTTTTTACATGAATTTAATAAACTAGTACTACTTACATAATAAATTACAATAATATATCTGAAATAATTAGCAATAAATAAGTCTCTCTGTCACCACCTTAGATTTGTTTTTGTCTGATGTACAGCATTACTGTAAGATAGGCGTCTTCAACCTTTTTTAGTGCAAGGGCCAAACATCGATTTCACATGGTCCGAAGGGCCACAACTTTTCACGACACTTTACCACCTTATCAATAAAATAAAAGACATACATAATTTCAAATTTCAATAATCTTTATTGGTGGCCGCGGGCCACATGAGGCCCGAGGGCCGCGGGTTGAAGACCCTAGCTGTAAGATGTCAGTTTAGGATAAGGCAACAATAGAATTGACATTATGTAGATTGTAGTGATAGGGGCCTGGGAATGTTTTCCTAAAAAATGGATAAGGTAGGTACCCTTACTGCCCAGTCCCGAAAATCCAACTGTATAGCTTACCTACCTATGTACATAGAGGGTTATTATGAGGGATATAATATATAATTGTACTGTAATTTCTAATTCAAATTTCTTTTATTTTCAGACTGATGAGAACAGCTTCCTACTCCGACTGAAGATTGTAGGGGCCTACTCATTGGCTAAGAAAGATATATTTGGTGCTAGGTATGTATCTATTGAATCACTCATCTCCTGGGTACTGGTACTCTACAGAATGATGAACAAATGCTGGGTAGATTAGAACTGTATGAGCAACAATGCTGTGTTGCTCAATATCTATTCCGACTTTTACTTTTTTTCGTTCTCAGCTTGCCTGATAGGGGCGCTTATCACGTCTACATACGAAGCCCGCTGGAAAAACGGGATCCTAATTACGAAATACGAAATCCGAGAAACGAAAAACCATTCAAAAAGTCGGAATAGACTCTTATGGCTCTGATCGACAAGCGAGTAAATCCGCGGTCTTATTGCTCGTTGGTAAATCTCGAGTTCTTATGGCGACGACACGGAGACGAACTAGAGCTTTATCGACAAGCCATGTTGAGCAGGGGGCCGATTACGCTAATGTCTGGCTATCAAGATGGCTTTCAGTTTGACATTTGATTCCCATAGTGTAATAGCAATTGTATAGGATGGATGGGAATCAAATGTCAAACTGAAAGCCATGTAGATAGCCAGACAATAGCGTAATCGGGCCGCCAGGCCTTTAGTGTAACTTCGTTTATGCTTTGTTTTAAGACGATTGATCTAAGACAAGTCATTTGAAAATCGCGAAGTGGATGAGAGATCTTGGAAATGTACCTATACGGTGCCTAGTAGCATAATGATGAAGTAGGTATTTTGGTAAAATGCTAGGGTATGACGTCAAATGTAAATTACCTAAGTCCATGTGAATCATTGTTTGTTTTCGTTCATTACTTATCTTGCAGTAGGTTATTAAACAGTTTGAGCTATTATGGCGACCCTTACGGCTAGGTCAGTGACCTGGATAGTTTGGTGACCTTAAAGCTACCTTCTTTGAAAATCGATCAATAAGCACGAATTAAGTAATTTATTGTCATTGTATGATGGTAAAGGCAACGTATCAATATTCGTGCTGCAGCAGTCAACTGCAATAGAAGTGAAATGACGTCGACGGCAGCAGTCGACTGACAGGTGGCTGCAGTCGGCCGGATATTATGTGTTCTGTGTTCGGCCAGTGCTGCGGCCCGAATACGCTAATGTCTGGCTATCGAGACGAGATGGCTTTCAGTTTGACATTTGATTCCCATCCATCCTATACACACAATTGCTATTACACTACGGAAATCAAATGTCAAACTGAAAGCCATCTCGATAGCCAGACATAAGTGTAATCGGGCCGCTGCGCTGTTCGTCTGTAACACCTTGTTCGCACCAGGAGCCTTATTCACTATGACAATAGGAGATTCCTTGCCCCAAACCGTGAAACGTCAAAACTGGATATTGGGCTTTATTCTTTATGACATAGGAGATACTTGCCCTGACCGTATGACACCGGCTGCCTTGTCTTAGCTGTGATCGCGGTGCAAATGGTCATAGTGAATAAGGCTCCAGGCTTGTAGCGAGGCGAGTCGCACCTCTCACCACGCGTCCGTGTCCACTGGTTAAGATAGAAGATAAGATAAGATAATGTTTATTTTAGACAAAAAAGAGATACATATGAGTTGAGCCATACAGAGGTCTTATTCTAGGGATTTTAGCTTATCAGGCAATCTGGCACACTCTGGTTACGGAACATTACCTTCCGTGCTAGTTAAAAACTGTGTTACGGCAAGGTAAGTGCTTCTCTCCCCAGGTGCTACTATTTCTTATACCTATCTAGTGTTACAAACTCCTCCCGATGATTATACTTTAGCGCTCTGTCGAAGGTCTCCAGTAAGTCCGTGTTGTTGTTGTTGAGAATAATTTTCTTGGCCTTTCCGAATATATCCTTCAAGGATCTAAGGACATCCTGCTCTTCCTGGTGTAGGCTCTCGAAATGGACCATGAGTTGCGATGCAGATTTCAGGTCGGCCTTGCATATTAGACACAGGAACCCTTCCAAAATCTCTTGATCGTGGTTGGCTGATAACACCAGAATACCGTGGTGGGAGGTTTACTCGCCTCGCTACAAACCTGGTTATTACAAGGTATAAGAGCGCTAATAGGTACGACTTAAAATAATCCTTAATATGATTCAATAACCTTTAGACTTTGAATTTAGCGCACGGGGAATCCCCACTCCAGTTCATGTTTATCTGTGCCTAGGGACGTAGACAACCTTGAGGACGACGTGTGTAGGCAGGTAGGTCATGGCTCACATTCTCACATAATGCATATCTTAGCTTCAGTCCGCTGTTTCTGTACACAGATAAGGTCATATAATATGAGATTTTATTCCTCGCGAATGAAAATTTTTTAAAACTCATTGTCGAACGGTCGATTTCGAACCCACGATCTTTGGATCGGAAGGCCGCTACCCTAGACTTCCGATGCTCTCTTCCTAATTAGTAAACTGATTCTAATGAAACATAATATTATGTAAGGTACACAGATACTCATGTAAATAAATCAAGACTGCAAATAAATTAAATTAGTGTGATATCAAAAACATAGGTATAGGTAGTTACGTATCACTGCATAGTATAAAACAAAGTCGCTTTTCTCTGTCCCTATATCCCCATGTCCCTATGTCCCTATGTATGCTTAAATCTTTAAAACTACGCAACGGATTTTGATGCGTTTTTTTAATAGATAGAGTGATTCAAGAGGAAGGTTTATATGTAAAATACATGCATGATATATGCACCTGTGCGAAGCAGGGGCGCGCGGGCGGATCGCTAGTTATGTATAAATGTATTTTCTTTCAAAATGTATGTACCTATGTATTTTCTTTCTTTCTTTCTATAAATGTTCAGGCAATTCAGGTGATACTATAGAATAATCGATGCTTCATTCTACGCGTTAGGTCTACTTTTACTGAAAGGACTGGCTGCTAGTTATGTAATAGTTATTACCACACTCGTATGAAAGAATGGTTTTTATGGATGGACTACATATATAGAAGGATATTTTCCAACCAATACAATTTTTATGGAGTTGTAAACTAAGCTGAATTGTCTCACAAAGTAGTTCTCACAATAACATTGAATCAACAGAAAATGAACAGCTTTACGGCTTTTATGCAGATCTCTGGTAGTCAGAGGTAGGTACGTCCAAACATAACATTTGGCACATACCCACATTTTGCAGTAGTTGATATTCCGTACTTAACAGGTTGCAAGCCCATCGCCGCATTATTTTTTTTTATACAACCAGCTGATAGAATAAGCAGATGGCCCACCTGATGTTGAGTGTTACCCATCACCTATAACAATGCATTGCCTAGTAAGTCACGCACGATAGAAACGTGCCCTACAATGCACTGTCCTGCGTCCTTCAACTTGAGGCATACTGATGTTAAGACTCATGTGCCTGTAATTACATCGGCGACCACACTCTTCAAACAGAAACACAGCAACGCTGCTTGACTAGAATAATAATATTAGCTTGAATCATAACGGACTTTATTTAGTTCAATTAAAAGGGAAACATATAAAGAAATAAAAAAGAAAAAGAAATTAAGTACCTACATAATAAAATTGTAAAAAACAGTGCCCCAATGATTTGTATTGCTAATCCTTGTAAGACACGTCGATGATTCATGTCGGAAGTGTCTCATTTTCATAGATTATTTTGTATATTTTTGTTCCAGTGATCCTTATGTCCGGGTGGAGTTGCAGAAAGTCGAAGGTGACGTCACCATCGAGACGTTTCTCACCAAAACCAAGAAAAAGGTGAGAACAACCAGCTTCAAGTCAAATATTAATGAAAATGTTGAGTTCGCCCATTATAATACGTATTATATTATCAGCTATTTGGGGCTCATAGTACAATCTTTGTTTAGTTTGGGGCTAGATAGTGCAGTGTGGACACTTAATATTTATTGATGCACTAGTTGCGCCCCGCGGTTTCACTCGCGCAGATTGAAATCCCGGTATTCCCACGGGATAAAAAGTAGCCTATGTGTTATTCCAGACTATAATGTATCTCTCTGCCAAGTTTCATTCAGATCCGTTCAGCTGTTTCGGCGTGAAAGAGTAACAAACATGCATCCATCCATCCATCCATACCTAAAACTTTCACGTTTATAATATTAGTAGGATTTTTTCACGTAAAAAGCATAATTTATCTTCTTTTTTTCCAGACTTTGAACCCAGTATGGAATCAGGAGTTTGTATTCCGAGTAAGTGGAACTCATTTCTGGCTGAATGCCTGATTAATAATGTTTAGAAATGAAGATTATTGAGGTCACAAATACCTCAACAAATAAATCATTTGATTCACGCGATCGAATAAAAGAATATTTATGGGTATTCTTCTATGGTTATTGAATATGTATAACCATTGTATAACCATAAATATGTATAATTATTGAATATATTATACATATTTGTATTGGACATCGAGGTGTGAAGTAAATATTATATTGGACAGGCATAGTTCTCTGCTCTAAAAATAACTTAAAAAATTGCTACAAAATGGTTAATTTGCAGCTAATCTCTATAAATTTTATGATTACTCTAGTTACACACTTTAGTACATCGGTAGGTATTATTATTTATTGCTATTTGCAAAAAACATTGTTCCTATCAAAATGAAACTAAAATAATACCAAAACTGTATCCCCATTATGGGGAACAGGTGTGATTCTTCCTCACAAAGTCGTGATGATAACGCAAGTAAAAAAAATAAACATAATTTTCAATAATTACACACACTGTGACGTAGACATAAGCGAAAGCTGCCCGTCTATAAATAAAATAAATGAAGAAATTAAATCTTCTCGACATTGTCAGACACGGCAAATCTCTTATAGCCCGTTCGCACTAGGCTTTTAGCGAGGCGAGTAAACCTCCCACCACGGTATTTTGGTGTTATCTGCCAATCAGTGGACACGGACGCGTGGTGAGAGGGGCGACTCGCCTCGCTACATACAAGCCTGCTGCGAACAAGGTGTTACAAATAAAATAAATAAAAATAAAAAAGCCTTTCTTGTTCTTTTTACAAAAAAAATAATTAAATAACTAAAATAAAATCTAATATGCTATTAACTAAGAACCCCTTGGCGGGTATAGGCCTCCTCCAACAGTTTCCAATCTTTCCTTTCCTTCGCTTTCTTTGTCCATTCCTTGCCGGCTAGCTGATGATGTCATTCTGCCATCTTTCCTGTGGTCTGCCTCTTCTCCTTGTTCCTGTTGGTCCCTTCCATAGGGTTATTGTCGCGAACAAGGTATTAGTTAGGAAAAATAATGTATTTTGAGGAATGGATTGTAATGTTCCAGGTGAAGCCTCAAGAGCACAAGCTGCTGATCCAAGTATTCGACGAGAACCGGCTGACGCGCGACGACTTCCTCGGCATGGCGGAGGTGCCGCTGGGTGGCGTGCCGGCCGAGTCGGCGGCCGCGGCGCGCCCCAACCTCGTTAAGTACCCACTGCGCCCGCGCAGGTCGGTGTAAGTGTTGCGCGCCTGCTTGCTCTTTCGCCTCATGGATTATGTTGCTGTCTGGAGAGTTTAATCGGTCTGTTGGTATAAAGGAATAGTTTTTTTTTTATCTTCCATGCCGATGTATGTATGGTTAGGAATTAATTCTGAATTCAAAACCTTTACCTTGACCTTTTAAATCCTTTAGACTTTGATTTTCTTGCCCACTCCCTATGCTATAGATGGCCTTAGTTCAGTCTGGATATTGTTTTAGTGTGATATAAACGTATTTCAGTATGTATTTTAAAACGCTCAGCAACAGTAAATCATTTACGATACATTAACTGGTGCATTTTATACACGAGCTTGCGAAAATACTTGTCGCTGGTATTTTTCACGATACCCTGGCCTGGGAAACGAACCTGTTAGGTGTACAGTGGTGCTGGGCGTGTTAAATGTGCTAGATAGTATAACTCGCGCCAATATAAGATCAAATCAAAGATGGCGTCCCTTATAACCTCTTACTCACACACTACTGTTTACAATAATGAAGAGAGAGAGAGAAACTGAAAAACTGAAACTGAAACAGCTTCACGACTTTGATCCCCAGGCACGGTAGATATCCCTTCAGATCTCCCAGTACCAAGTAGGTACTAATTCAAGATTCTTTGAGGATGTCTAAGGGGGGTAGTCAGAGGTACGTCCAAACATTACATTTGGCACATACCCACATTTTGCAGTAGTTAGTATTCCATACGTGACAGGTTGCAAGCCCATCGCCGCTGTTAGAATACTAACTAGTTTCCTCACGATGTTTTCCTTCACCGTTTAAGAGCACTGGCATTGCGCACATAAATTTTTCGATAGAAAAATCCATTGGTGCACGGCCGGATTCGAACCTGCGACCTTACGATCGGAAGGCGGGGTCACTCCCACTAGACCACCGGTGCTCTTAGAGAGTGCTTTAGAGAGAGAGAGCTGATGATTAATTAGGTATGCTTTTTGGATGTTGTTTTTTAACTAGGTAATTTCGTTTGATAAGTAAGTTAGTTAGTTAGGGTGCAATATCGTAATGTCACACATGAACTTGATATGTAGGTCCGGGAAAGTACTATCTGCTTCCATCAGCTAGTTGTATAAAAAAATATGCATAAAAAAAAATAAAAAAAAAATAAATAAATAAATAATAAATAATAAATAATGCTGGACAATCCACACAGCACTATCTAGCCCCAAAGTAAGCTATTCAAAGCTTGTGTTATGGGTACTAGATAACTGATATATTTAATACATTATATACTTACATAGATAGATATTTTTTATTATACATAGAAAACACCCAGACCATTGGAACAAATTTCTGCAGATCGTACACAAATTTGTTCCAAGGCGGGAATCGAACCCGCAACCTCTTGCGTCGCAGGCAGGCTCTCGCCCGCTGCGCCACAGAGGTCGTAAAAAAACAACTACTGCAAAATATGTATGTGCCATATGTTATTTGAACGTACCTACCTACGTCTGACAGTCCCTATAGACATATTTAATTTCGTGTCATTTATCTAGCTAGATTGTAGTTACTTATATATACTACCATCATGCCTATTTCTGCCGTCAAGTACTGTTGCTGAATTCCGGTTTTAATGATGTGGTTGCCGGTGAAACGTGCCTTTAGCACATGAGAACGCAAGCAGTGCATTGTAGGGCACGTTCATATCGTTCGTGACTTGTGAGGCAATGCATTGTAATAGGTGATTACCGCTCAAAAGCGTTGTTAATCGACTTGTTCAAACAAAACTTGTTTAAAAAATGAATTTAAAAGATCTGTGTTTTTTATTAAATTCGTTTATTAGCACGAAACAATAATATCGTGTCGTGTGAATTGGCTATCTAATGCATGCAAAAGTAGTTGATGTTATCTCAAGACATGATAAGATTTGAAATATCGATTTCAGAGTTTTATTGTTGAAACTCCGTTTTGTGGATGTTTGTATAATTATTATTATGACCTTTTTTAACGCTAGAATTTGTTATAGGTAAACAAATACCTTACACATGCTAGTTAAAAGTATAACATAAATCTTTCTTCTTTTTCTTCGTTTTTTTTATGGCACCTATCTATAGACAATCTTGCCAGTGTCAAGTGATTGAGATTATTTAATAAATGCTCTGTTATGTATCTAGTCACGTCAGTCAAAAGTCGAGTCAGTCAATTGTTTTGAAGAAAATGGTGGCAGTTTCTTCAAAACATTTAAAACATTTTCGGTCAAATCACGATATCACATAATACACTTTCATTTCAAATGCTTACACTTTGTGCTAAGACCACAAGTAATGTTGGTTAAAATACCACCAAAATTACACAACACAACTCAAAATAACACTAGAAAAACAATTAAAATGAAAATGCTATGTTGCTTCGATAGATGACAGAAAATGAATCGTATAACATAAATAATAGCTAGCAGTGTAAAACTCGAGAATAGCATTTGTCAATCATTTGTCAGTGTCTTAAACTAAAGCTTGGTTGAAAAGAGTAGAAAATAATAGGGGCGCCACTTTCCATACATGTTCGACGTTCGCTCACATGCGGTCTTGCTCGCACCTATGCGAAACACCAAAACACGAGGTAAAGCTTTGTTATAGGCGATGGTTACTACTTAACATCAGGTGGGCCATTTGCTTGTTCCATCAGCGGGTTGTATAAAAAAAAAACCCGCATGTCAAAGTTCCGTTTATAGACTTTTTCGCCAATCTGTAATATCTAACCAGATATAGGTAAAACTATTGCCTTATAATAATTTTAAGACAGCAGTTTAACTCCCTGGTTTCTGAAAGCGCGATCAACACTAATCGGCTGTCACGTCACTTGCTATCTCTATCTGAAATGAAATGAAATAATTTATTTGCCTGAAGTATGGTACATATTTGATGATGACCTATGGTTAAAGAACCTCACACTTCGCTAGAAAAACCTAGCATGCAAAATTATTAACACATATACCTCATTTTCATAAAAATACTGATTTGAAGTAAAAGCTGAAATAGCATGTGACTTGATAGCCGATTAGTAATAATAATAATTTATTTATTTGAGACAAGAAGGTTACACAAAAAATACAGATTAAAAAGAAAAATTATAACTAACATAACTTAGGGGAAGGGTGGGTAGCCCCGGACGGCGGGTACCCCCGGACACTTTAAATATGAGGTGGTCACGCATACTTAGAAAACAAATAAACACACCTATGAGATGATGCAATTCAACGTGCTCTCTATAGGTGTGTTTATTAGATTTTTTGGTATGCGTTAGCACCTCATTTGAGATGTCCGGGGGTACCCGCGCCGTCCGGGGCTACCCACCCTTCCCCTATCTAATATTATATTGATTGATTAGTGTTGATCGAGCTTTCAGAAACCGGCCGTAAGCGTTGGCAAATTAGGCATAGAACAATGATAGAATCGACCGACACCTCTAGTCAGGTACCTAGAAAACATTTGTGTGGTTCACCAGTGATATCAAAAAGCAGTCTTATGCACTTGGCAATAAATTTGATTTTCCAGCGCGCGGTCCCGAGTGCGAGGCTACATCGAAGTGTACCACGCATTGGTAGGCAGGGTGGGGGAGCCCGGCACCGATGAGACCCCGCCCGCTAACGAGGACTGGGAGATGGTGGAGCCGGCGCCTCAAGTTGGGAACGTGCAGCCGGTAAGCGAACTTGTTACATACTGGTGCAATTCTGTTGTTTAATTTTACTAATTTAAGCTAATTTGACTGCACTAAAAATATTGCCATCCCTTTCTGAAAGACATAAACAACAAGGACGGCTATAATTTTAGAGCTGTCAGATTAGGTTAGTTTAGGATTATGCAACAACAGAATCGACGCCAATTTATGTTGTATTCGGCCTGACCCCCGATTACCCTATTTCGCTGGCTATCGACATGGTTTTCAGTTTGACATTTGATTCCCATCCAGCCATCAATTGCTATTACACTGGGAACCAAAATCAAACTGGAAATTTGGATGATGGGAATCAAATTATTTCTAACTAAAAACCATCTCGATAGCCCGACATTAGCGTAATCGGACCCTGTTCTGTCCCACTGCTAGGCAAAGTCCTTCCACATATTTCGATCCCGTCACAGATTCAGCTACTCTTTGCAGAACACTAGGTCCTTCCAATGATTTTTTATCTCCCTCGGCGGCGACCTTACCCCTATCTCTTACGGTTCTCTCTCTCTCCACTCTCTTCGGAAAGTTCTGAAAGACTTAACTAGTTCTGAAAGACGGCAACTTTCTGAAGTTGAATGTTGACTATTTTCATGTCTCCAGTAGAGTTTTCACATGGTATGCGTTAATTGCGTTGAACATGGCAGGTCTCATTTTTACAAAGATTGTGTCATAAGGGGTAAAAGGTATTTGGAACCATGTCGAAATATTGAATTCCGAGGGAAATGAATGATGCCAAAATAGAAAGCACAGTTCTGTCAGGAAATTATATGAATAATGTTCAACCTCTTGTGATAAAATCTTGTAGCTGTCGTAGATAATTTTATTATTTGCTTCATGTTAACACAACAGGCATTGGTAGTATCGTTGCTACATGTTATGTATGGAAAGAGCCTTTGCGAGAGGGAATATTTAGAAAGATATAATCGTTCTTAAGCACCGGTAAGTTCAGATAAACAATGCAAAGTCAAAAGCTGAAGAGGTCAAATACAAGAAACTTCGTACAGTGCCACCAACCTCTGAACCGGTCTGAAGTTAGCCGTTTGGGGCAGCTTCCATTCGCTATTGGCCATTTATGCACAAACGGCTAACCTCAGACCGGTTCAGATAAGTTGGTGGCATTATAAAAATGTAGATGTTTCTAGAGTCTGTATTATTCTGACTACTCATGCTTAGTAATTTAATGTTTTTTGACTTTGACTTTCTTCTGCGCCCCGATTACGCTAAGGCTTTCAGTTTGACATTTGATTCCCATCCATCCAAGGAATTTAGATACGCGATCCATCCATATGTTGCTATTACACTATGAGAATCAAATGCGCTCGTCAGAGAGTATTATATTCCTTGATCAAATGTCAAACTGAAAGTGATCTCGATAGCCAAACATTAGAGTAATCGGGCCGCTGGTCGGCACCAGCTTTATTGAGGTCAGTGACCAGCTTGTATATTAAACTAGCGACCCGCCCGCGCGCCCCTGCTTCGCACGGGTGCACATTATCATGCATGTATTATACATATAAACCTTCCTCTTGAATCACTCTATCTATTAAAAAAAACCGCATTCAAATCCTTTGCGTAGTTTTAAAGATTTAAGCATACATAGGGACATGGGGACATAGGGATATAGGGACAGAGAAAGCGACTTTGTTTTATACTATGTAGTGATGTTTCTTAAAAATGTAGCACGTCTCGCATAGTTTCGTTCCTAGTAGTACAAACTATCGCAGTGTATAGTCTTGTGGTGAGTGCGTAGTTTTGCGACAGGTATCCGCAACGGTGGCATCTTTCACGGGCGACGACTGGGAGCTAGTCGATGCTTCGTCACTCGTACGTTCATTTTCATTATTATAGCTTTTATTGCGGCTGCGTAGATACTGGTTTTGCTTGGCATGATGCACTAGTCTGATTACTTTTTTTTTGCTTTTAAGTCTGGTTAACTGCTAAAAGTAAATGCAAACTGCCGTGAGTGACGTTGTAGGAAGGCAGGTCCTGGTACGGTCAGCGACAAAAGTACGTCAATTCAGTTATTCCACACCGATTTTATCTGGACATACGAGTACAAAACATTTATCAAAATTATCTGGTTTAGCAAATATTTGAACTCTACTGTGTTGTCGCTGACCTTATGAGGTGTCACAACTACTTGTTACTTAAGAATGTCATTGTTAAAATGAAACTAAAACCATACAAAAATGTTTCGACGAAGATGTTTTTGAATGTTTTTTTATGAAAAATCAATTAAGATACAAGTAGCCTATGGCGGACAAATGTAGCTATTTTTGGCAAGGTTTGCAGTGTCAGTGTTACACACGGATTCATACTAAGCTACAAAATGCCAAAGAAAAATGACGCTTACCACAAGGACAAAAGCGAGCAGTGTAATCCTGATGAGTAGCCTCTTAATCTTCTCAGGTTACATAACGGGAGGTGATGGGAATTGTCCTAAGGCTAGTCACGAACGAATTTGACGTTCGTGTAAACATATCGTATCCTTAACTACAAACAAAATAAGGTTGAATATAGGATACGTTAATGCCACAAATGTCAAATGTCATCACGGCCTGGTTTTGACATACATGTTTGATTGTTGCAGACGATAGGGGGCGACCCCCTCCCCCCCGGCTGGGAAGAGAGGCAGGACGCAAACGGGCGCACTTACTACGTGAATCACATCGAGAGGTCAACACAATGGGAGCGCCCTACATTCACGTTAGTATATACAATACATTGAAATTGTGACTGCTTCACGACTTTGATCTACAGGCACGGTAGATGTCCCCTCAGATCTCGTAGTACCAAATACTAAATTCAGATTCTTTGATGGAGGTAATGGTGCCAATTCTGTTGTTTAATTTTCCTAACTTAACCTAATTTGAAAGCACTAAAAATATTGCCATCCCTTTCTAAAAGACCGAAACAACAAGGACGCCTATAATTTTAGAGCTGTCAGATTATGTTGGTTTAGGATAATGCAACAACAGAATCGACACCAATAAATCGGCATACTCACTAGGAGTATGTTATAAATAGTTTAGTGAGTTTACTTTGATTTCACATTTCCGTAAAATAGCAAGAATCATTGAACTTGAAAGTAAACAGCTAGTTATCTAGTCGTTCGCACACTAGCTAATAAGGTGGGAGAATATTCAGCGACGATCCGTATTACTAACTAGTGGCTCTGGGAGCTGTAGACCTCGCGAGCATACTAAAAGTGAGCTATTTGAGGAATGTAATGTGCAAGTGCATTTTCCGTTTTGTGATTTTTTTGATCTTTTTGATTTTTTTTGCATCATCTTGTGTAGAATGAGATCCTTTGTGTTTCTCTCAAATTTGATTGAAAACCATCGATTGTTTGATGAGCTATCCTGTTCATCATGCTGAAGATCCTTATCAGATCTTCGCCAAACTTTTATGAGACCAACTTATAGTTACTACCTTTCAAATAAAAAAAGAATAATCGAAATCGGATCTCATTTGGTGGAGATATCCAGTATATCAAATAGCCCCCTTTTTGCCCTTTTTTTGGGAGAAGTACCCCTCCAATCAAAAATCCCCGACGACAAAAAAAAATCTAATAAGTCATATAACCTGTGTACCAAGTTTCGTCCAGATCGGTTGAAAAATGCGACCTGTAGAGGAGAACAGACAGACAGACAGACAGACAGACAGACATCCGGACAAACGCATTTTTGGCCAATGTGGAAACTGAGACGCTTCGCTCGCTTCGCTCGCTCGGTCAATAACGTATTGCTCGTATGTTATAACCGTTTTTATATCACTTGAGAGACAGTATTGACGCGTGAAAACTACAACTTCAATCTGTTTCAGTGAGATGGTATATTTATGTAGTTACTAGTAGCGACCCGCGGTTTCACCCGCGCAGATATAAATCCCGGTATTCCCACGGGATAAAAAGTAGCCTATGTGTTATTCCAGACTATAATCTATCTAGAGAGATTACTTAACTTGGCAGATGCCAAGTTTCATCCAGATTCGTTTAGCCGTTCCGGCGTGAAAGAGTAACAAACATCCATCCATCCATACTTACAAACATTCGCGTTTATAATAGTAGTAGGATTTATCAATGTAATTTGCCACAGTCGCGCCACAAGCACCGAGTCGCAAGCCGAGCGGATGGAAACGGCTGCGACGGAGTTCCAGCGACGGTTCCACATCTCCGCCGATACGGAACACGCCAACCAACACACGGTAAGCTACCATATGCTTCAGGGAATAGAGCTTTCACTCCTGTAACCATTCACTGAAGATTTTCTAATGCTTGAAATAAAGAATGCGAATGGGTGTGAGCGGGTAAGCAATAGTATCGCTCGCTCGCTCGCTCACACCCGTACCGCGTTCTGTGTAGCGCCTTACAATAAGGTTTAGGTTACCCAGGAATTTAATATAATTTAAGTTTTATACCATCTTTTTGAAAAAACTGCAAATGACTGATTATGTTAAAACCTCTTTTTATTCAAAAAACTGTTATTTTATGGGAAAATTCTAACTGGGCTTAAACACGTTATAACTTAACACAATTTTTTAATTCCTTTTCTAAAAAAAAGGGGGGCAAGGAAAGTGTACGTTATATGGAAAATAATGACGCAGTAAAATGAAATTATCCTGCCTTGCCAAGTTTTCATAGAAAGTATTGGAATATTTATATTTTTTAACGAACATCTGATGACCATAATCTGCTTGTTTGCTACACTTTTCTTATAACAATGTAAAGCATGTTGGAAACATAAAGTTTTTTATATTAATAGTCTGTGCTTAAAAAAATCATTTCGTTGCCTTTCCAGCATTGCCTATGTCGCTGCGTGTCCCGCGCATTTAAGTGTAAACGGGGTATAATGTTTCCAACTAGGTAAATTATTGAGTAACACTGCTTTTCTCGCCCACTTAAGGAATTTATAAGATTTGGTTTTATAAAGGAAAATGGTTTTATAAAGTTTTTGTATTTTAAATAATTAAGTTTAGTATGTTTATCAACCACCATAATCTACAAGTACATGTATTCTACAAGGTTTTTCATTATTTGCGATTCATGGCATGTTATATTGTAGTGGGGGTTATTAGATGGGGGTTATGTTGGCACCCTAAAATACTGAATTGAATCTTGGTTTGTCATAATGATATGACCTAAAATTATGTAGAAAAACAAATAGTATGAAAGTGTACATACAATGAAAGAGAAAAAACAAAAAGCTACCTACCTAGCAAGTATGAGTCTGGGAATACTCATGGTATGCCCACAGACATTTTATCTTTTGACAGATTTTGGTTAGAGCTTATTGATTTATTGATTTTATGGTGTCATCGAAGCCGGATATAGTTTTAAATTGAATGCGATTTAGTTTTGCATGATATTATTAGAAAAATATACAAAGGGTTACATCTGGTTAAATCGTTTTTACATCAGTACAATATAGATTTGGATCTGAAATGTATTCTATGGCAGTTTTATTAGGGTGTATTGTTGTTTAGAAGTAATTTTGGTTAATTATTTATCTTGCAGCATGGGCTTATTATGGCAGCATTATTGTAAACTAACAGACATACATGTCAACACATTCGTCATTTTATATATATTTAAGTTTCTGAAAGACCATACGCGCTTAGCGGCTTTTACAGCGTTGTCATCTACAAAAAAATACATAATATCGTTGAATAATATAAAGACATGTGATATTCTGGCTTTATATTTGCGTCAGTAAGTAAATATACAATGTATTTATCGATACAAAATTTAAGGAATAACTCATTTCATAATCTAATAATACATATTCGTCGGGTGTATCGTAGACGTCCATTGTGTTGTCCTCACTATCAGACAGAACCACATACCATCGGGGTGAAGACTACAAACTCATTCGTGCAAAAATAACACTTGTTTCTAATAAAATAGAGCTTAAAATGCATGGATAAGTTTGTGTCTGTAATAGAGTGTCACTTGACAGGAGGATAGCAATAGAAGCGGTGAGTCGTTCTCCACTGAGCCAACGCCGTTCTCCACTCCTGTACGATCTCCTGAACTAGAAAGAACAAACACTTTAACTGAAGATAATGCTGACGAAAGCATTCAAGTCAATGCTGAAAGTGCCTTACAAAACGAAGTCGGTCAAAATGAAAGACAAGAAGCAGACGATAGGATTAGTGAAACAGACTGTGATAATAATTTAAGAAACCGAGATGACGATGTGGTTTGCGCTAACGAAAACCATAATGCTCAAAGTTGTGATGCGAGTACTAGTCAAGATGTAGCCAATGACAATAACGAGACAGTGTCTACTGAAACACAAAGAGAAGAAGGTACAGACGCGGTTGACGCTAATGGAGAAAGTCCAAAAGTCAACGGAGAAGCTCAAGAAACAAACGAAGAAAGTGACATGGATCGAAAAAATATAGACGAAAATGAGGAAAGTAGAGACGAAAATGAGGAAAGTCAAATGGCTGCAGACACAGAAATAAATGGAGATGACCAAGACGT
This sequence comes from Plemyria rubiginata, assembly GCA_963576535.1. Classification (NCBI taxonomy): domain Eukaryota; kingdom Metazoa; phylum Arthropoda; class Insecta; order Lepidoptera; family Geometridae; genus Plemyria; species Plemyria rubiginata. The sequence continues at coordinate 11,179,802 of OY754924.1, read as the reverse complement.
AACTGAGGAAAGTAGAACAACAAACGGAGAAAACCAAGACACGACAGCAGATAACGCCGCGAATGGCATCGACGGAGAAAGGAGTGGAGAAAGTGACGAAGTAGATGAAGAAATGCTCGAAGTGACAGAATTGACCGACGCACTGACGTTTGACGAGAATCACTTCAGTACGCCGTTGGGAGGCGCCTCGCCCGCGCCGTCCCAGCGCTCGCGCCGCCGGACCACCAGCTCGATGGACGACTCGGAGGTAAGAGGTGACGCGAAATGTAAATAGTGTACATACATACCGCTTGGTTACCGTACAAAGGGTTCTCGCGACCAATTCCCATTTTAAATTAAACGTTATTCGTTTGAAATAAACGGTACATTCGTTTGGAGGTCTTCCGGCGATTTATATTCCGCGTCGCGAGCTTCGGGTTACTTGTCTGAGGACACGCTGTGTGATGTCTATTGCCCGTGCTTTTGTCACTAACCTGTCATTCGATCTTATCCTTGAATCAATAAAGACGCATTTCCTATGTTTAGTGATGTCCATGCTCATGCTTTTCTCTAAACTCCACCATGTTGTTCAGGATTTGAAATTGAGATTTGCGTTGGTACACCAAGCCCTTATGACGGTTTCAAGGTACAATCACACCGCCGCGAACGTAAGGTTTGTAGTGAAATGTGGATGAAAGAAAAATATTGCAATAGACTTTGAATCCCAGCCGTTCTAGAATACGGTTAATATATCTGCAATGAACTACGAATTTCTACATCTACTGTTCACCTTGCGTAGTCCTCTAGCCACTTATTTGCGAGATTGACATTTTGACACTGACATTTCTGACAGTTACACAGTTGGCGCCACATTTGTATTTAATTTTGTATCAACGCTTGTGCCGTTTGCGCTTTTTCTTGTTTTTGCTTTTTTTACACATGTTTTGGAGTTTCCGCTTTTTATTTTTAATTTTATTTAGTTTTACTTTGGAGATTGGCATACTAATAAGTTTTAGTATAAGCTAGCTGATAATTTTAGACAGGCATCGCTAATGCAGCGTGAATAAAGTCTTATAGTGCTGTAGGACTGTGTCACAAAACATAGTTTAAGTTAGACTAATAGTACTCTTTCTTGTCCTTTCTATAAGAATTAAATTTTTATTACATAGGTAGAGAGTTTCTTAATATGGGGGAGTCTTTTACCTCCAAATGTAAATATCATGGTTTTTCAGACACGAATCACTTTGAATTCATGATTTACTATAATCCAAGACTGTTATAACTTCAGCCAAATATTATTAGGTAATATTTCGTGGCACCACAATGTTTCTGCCGCATGCCGGTTGAAAATTGGACCGTACCGTCTTGTAATCAACGTTGATAGTAGAGTGTCTGGTTGTGTAGGACGACACGGACGGCGGGGGCTCCACTGAAAGCACCAGGAGTAGCAGCGCGAGCAGCACTCTGAGCCAGAACCTGCCGAGTAGCGAAGGTCAGTTCGCTTATTAACGAATGAATGAAGTTAAATGAACGAATGAATGAAGTTTCATGAACGAATGAAAATGCTTTATTTACTACAAGCCAATGGAGCCTAGAGGAGCCAAAGAAAAAGTCTTCCTGGGCTTGCAAAGGACGGTGTGGCGTGTTTTTATAAAAATGCTTTTGGTTGGTTTTATGTGAGGTAACAATTTAAGATTATTTTTAAGTTTCAAGCTAAGATAGTAAGCGCTTTGTTCTGCGTACTGTAAGCTTACTATCATTTATGTAATAAATAAATAAATAAATAAATGAGAGGTATTTAAAACTATGAAATAATAATGCTGGACAATCCACACAGCACCATCTAGCCCCAAAGTAAGCTACTCAAAGCTTGTGTTATGGGTATTAGATAACTGATATATTTAATACATTATATTATACTTAGATAGATATTTTTTAGTATACATAGAAAACACCCAGACCAACGGAACAAATTTCTGCAGATCGTATACAAATTTGTTCCGAGGCGGTCTCTCGCCCGCTGCGCCACTGAGTTCATCAAAATAAATAGAAGAAAGAAATAATTTACTTAAAATATTTAAAAGCTTGGTTTCTGCCAGTTGTATAATCCTCACCTGTGCGGCTTGACAATTTACTTGAATAACTGGTTGCTTCCCTGTCAGGTCTACCGACCGGCTGGAGTATGCAGAAGGCGCCCAACGGAAGGATATTCTTCATAGACCACAACGCGAAGACTACCACGTGGATCGATCCCAGGACAGGTAAATAATGTACCGCATCAAAAACCATTTATTATATTATTCATCATCATCATTATCCACAGCCCGTCTTAACTCACTGCTGGGCATAGCCGTGGTCAAACGTTTACCTATTAGTTGTAAATAAAACTATTTTGGGACCTGACTACAATAAAATCTTGGGACACATAACTACTAACACCATGGACCAATTGTTGTCTGAATAAATAAATAAATAATTATTATAATAATTAATTTAAATTATAAATAAATGTTGCGCGAAACTGAAGTGGAGGACAGGACACTTAGCAAGAAGGGACGCCGGGAGATGAACGAAAGCGGCAACAGAATGGTGGCCAAGGGATGCTCAAAGGCAGACCACCCCCGCCCGTTGGTCAAACAACATTGTTATGTAGCAAGTGCTGGAAATGGATGGATGAGCCTCACAAAGGCCCGGAAAGAGTGGCGTATTATAGAGGAGGCCTATATTCATTTGTGGTGCAAACGGCTCAAATATCTGGGACCGTGGCTGAGTACTGGGGATGAAGTACAATGTAGTGTAACATTGCAGGTTGCGCGTCCAGCCTGCCGAGCGTGGGGGCGGGTCCAGCGGGGGCGGGGGGCGTGGCGGAGGCGGGGGACGAGCTCGGCGCTCTGCCGGAGGGCTGGGAGGAGCGAGTGCACACCGACGGCAGGATATTCTTCATCGATCATAGTCAGTACTGCTTATTTTATTTATTTATTTGTTTGTTTATTAATGAAAAAACACAAGTTTTCATACTTAAAAATAAGAAAAATAGAAAGTGGTTAAGGGCCCGGAGACAGCGGCTCGCAGTTTCGAGGTGCGATTGGCTATTATTTCATTTTACGAATACAAGTAATACAATAATATAAGGGAAATGTGCCCGAATCAGAAATTATTTTGGTATTAGCATGTTTGGCCTAATACCAAAATGATTTCTGACTCAAGCACATTTCCCTTATATTATTGTATTATTTGTATTCGAATAGTATTTATGCGTGTCACTGGATAGTTATTCTTTCAAACAACCTCCCCGAAATGAAATAATAGCCAATCGCACCTCGAAACTGCGAGCCGCTGTCGCCGGGCCCTTAAGTGTGAAAATTAACCCTCTTATTCATAATCCCTGTCATTTTATAGCGGCTCTCTAGAGTATTCTTGTCACTGTCACTTGCATGTCAACGAAAAGAGACAACAACAGACATCAGTCTGATGCGCGCCAATAGCTTGCGCTCAAAGACCATTATGAGTAAGGGCCTAAGAATTTACCGCGCCATGGGAACCAAAACATGATGGTGAGCTGTTTCGGTTTTCATCGTGTCGTAGTGGGAGTATTGTTGTAGTAACTTCATGTTGTTGATTGGTTTACCGGATGTGTGCAGACACTCGCACGACGCAGTGGGAGGATCCTCGGCTGTCGAACCCGCAGATCGCGGGCCCCGCCGTGCCCTACTCGCGCGACTACAAGCGGAAGTACGAGTATCTCAAGAGTCAACTGCGCAAACCTGTTTGTATAATTATTATCAGCATTCCATGTCCCACTGTTTTTACGACCCACTTTTCTCACAACAGTTTTGAAGAAATCACCTACACAGTTTTTTATTAGTTTATTTTTGCATCGTGGTACCACTTCCTCAGACAAGCCACCTTAGACAATATCTAGGGCAGTAATCAGAGGCACGTCCAAAAATTACATATTATCCTACTATCCTACTAATATTATAAACGCGAATGTTTGTAAGGATGGATGGATGGATGGATGTTTGCAACTCTTTCACGCCGGAACGGCTGAACAGATCTGGATGATACTTGGCAGAGATATATCTAGATTATAGCCTGGAATAGCTCATAGGTTACTTTTTATGGGAAATAGGCGTGATTATATGTACATACTAGTTGCGCCCGCGATTTCACCCGCGCAGATTTAAATCCCAGTATTCCCACGGGATAAAAAGCCTATGTGTTATTCCAGACTATAATGTATCTCTCTGCCAAGTTTCATTCAGATCCGTTCAGCCGTTCCGGCGTGAAAGAGTTGCAAACATCCATCCATTCATACAAACTTTCGCGTTTATAATATGATAAGGATAACCCAACTTTACATCTTCTAGAGTAACGTGCCCAACAAGTTCGAGATCAAGGTCCGGCGCAACAGCATCCTGGAGGACTCGTACCGTATCATCAGTTCCGTGAGCCGGCTCGATCTGCTGAAGACCAAGCTGTGGGTCGAGTTTGAGTCGGAAGTCGGCTTGGGTGAGTCATCCGCAATTTTTCTATTGATTTGGGCCACATTCCGAAATGGCTATAATCGATCACAGCGCTCACATCACCTCACAGGCGTTCCGAATTAGATATTGCGATTATGACAGCTCAGAGCGGTCAACAATTCGGAACGCTCGTAAGCGCACTCACAGAAACATCCTAGGAATCATAACCATCTCGGTAACGTCTATACTATGCAAGAGTATGGAACGTATACTTAACAATAAGCTCCTGGCATATCTTGAAGACAATGACATCCTCAGCGACCGGCAATACGGGTTTCGCCGAAACCGTTCTACTGGGGATCTTCTTGCATATGCCACTCATGTATGGAGCGAGGCCATAGAGAAAAACGGTGAAGCTCTCGCAGTTTCACTAGACATCTCGAAAGCTTTTGATAGGGTTTGGCACGATAGCCTTTTAAGCAAGCTTCCATCATACGGCTTGTCCACTGACCTTTGTGCATGGGTATCAGACTTTCTGAGGGACCGGTCACTTCGAGTAGTCGTTGATGGCTGCTCGTCTGACCACTTGGCAATTAATGCCGGGGTCCCTCAGGGGTCAGTTCTCTCTGCGACACTGTTTTTGCTGCACATCAATGATCTGCTTATGCCCGGAATCATTGGGTATGCAGACGACAGCACTGTCGTAGAGAGCTATATACCTGTCACACGTCCTAGTGGATCTCAGGTCCAGTCTTACAGAGAGGCCATGGTTGAGCGCTTGAGCTTGACTTTGAAAGCAGTTGCTGATTGGGGTGATTCCAATCTAGTCAAGTTCAATGCTGCGAAAACCCAGGCGTGTCTCTTCTCTGCTAAAAGGAGTCAAATTCACCTAATTCCAACTTTCCGAGATGTGTTAATACCGATATCAGACCAACTAGAGCTTTTGGGATTTACGTTAACCAGCAAACTGAATTTTGGATCGTTCATAAAATCCAAGGCCAAGACAGCTGGAAAGAAGCTAGGTATATTATCGAAGGTGAGGCAGTACTTCACACCGGGACAGCTTCTCTATCTGTACCAAGCGCAAGTCCGGTCGTGTATGGAGTACTGTTCTCATCTTTGGGATGGCTCTGCCAAATACCAGCTTGAGGCCTTGGATACTATTGAGAGGCGAGCCAAAAGGCTCATAGGTTACACGTTGTTCGAGTCTAAGCTCCTGACTCTTGAGCATCGCCGCAAGTTGCCTGTTTATCGGTCTTTTACAGGATACATTTCGGAGAGTGTGCAACGGAACTCCATAACTTGGTTCCCCCATCCCCGTTCTACCATCGGACCACCAGACGTACGGATATGAGACATCCGTTCATGGTTGACATCCCTACTGCTCGCACAAAGCGCTTTGCGTCTACTTTTATTATGCGTGCAGCCAAAGAGTGGAATGCCTTACCGGCGTCGGTTTTTCCGGAAACGTACAATTTGGATGTTTTCAAGAGACGAGTGAATAGGTTTCTTCTAGGTAAGCGTGCTACACCGTAGACCGCATCATCACTTAACATCAGGTGAGATTGCGGACAAACGTTTTACCTATTGCATATAAAAAAAAAAAAAAAAAAAACCTCAAACCTTGTGTAACAAACTGGAACTGCTTGGATATTTTCTGGATTTGTTATTTTACGATCGCAGAACATAATATACCCTATAACGACTATAATGCGACTGAAAACATGTAACCTCATCACAAATAACAACACAACACAAATGCACAACTGTCATTTTTGACAGCGCTCACAGTGATATTAGAATATGGCATGGTCGGCGTAATCGCAAGATGGCGCATGTCATGACGTCATCAATGACGTTTCATGGGTCATCGTTATCGCGCTCACGCTAATTCGGTACGGGTTTGTGAGCGCTCAAATCGATTATCGATTATGGCGTATTGCGGAACGCGGGGTTGGTAATTTATCACCATCACCTTACTGCCCTTATCCCACGCTAAGTGGGGTCGGCACAACAGGTTCTACTCCTCCACTCTCCTCTATCATTCGTCATCTCGGTGCTCACTCCTTTCCTATGTCATCCTTCACACAGTCCATCCATCTTTTCTTTGGCCTAACTCTCTTTCTAAAACCAATCACATCCATGTCTAACATTCTTCTCGTAATATGACTCTTCCCTCCTCCCAAAATTGATTTGGTAATTAATAAATGAATATTGGTTCAGGCCTTGGTCAAGACCACTTGCATGTTATGTTAACAATAGTTGGACATGTGCAAACATTACTAGAGAAATATGAGATGCCAATATGTATCTGTAGAGATAAAAAACTGGGAGGGCTAGAAGCCTTAGTCTTATGAAAGCACAAGTAAAAAAAGTAAAAAAAAAAAAAAAAGTACCTTGTCAGTATTTAGGGTTAACAAGCTCTGTTTGGTCGCGTGGAATGGCACTAGAGTCACCTAGTTTTAAAACGTTTCAAGATGATCCTTGTGATTTTATCGAATAAACATATTTTGACTTTGACATATCGGGCCACATAAAAACCCTCACCAGACCAAACTGAGCAGCTTTTTTCAAAGTCACCATGAAAATCATAGCCGTGTCGTCCTCTAACCATACACTTTGGTTATCATTTGAACCATTGTCAAACATAACAATAATGTTTATATAGCTAGCGAATAAAGTTGGCCCTAAAACGCTACCCTGTGGGACGCCGAAAGGCACGGCTCTCATAGATTGACGAGCAATCGAAACATAGGTACTGTTTACTCTCCGTCAAATAGCTGCGAAACTAATCCGCGGTAACTACTCTAATCCCTGCGCACTCGATCGTTTTTAGGAGGATTATAGGACGGCGACTGTGTCGAACGCCTTCGCAAAGTCGAGGAAGACGCTGACACATTTCTAGTCGTTATCTTGTGCTGAAACTGCATCCTCGTTCAAACATCTATGTTCATACAAATGTTTGTTTTCTATGAGGAGTGAACCAACATCCTACTGCGTAAGCTAGAGCTACTGAATTGACAGTCAACCAATAATTAATATTTTTAAGAAATTATTGAAGAATTAATAACTATTATTATTTATTTAATTATTATTTAGGAATTGTTATTATTTTAAGAAATAAGTTCCTTGTTGAGTTTGGAGCGTCTGAACATAATTGCAGCGTCGCGGTCGCGAGTCTAACATGTAATGTTGTGTATACCTCGCCTCCAGATGAACATAATTGCAGCGTCGCGGTCGCGAGTCTAACATGTAATGTTGTGTATACCTCGCCTCCAGATTACGGCGGGCTGGCGCGCGAGTGGTTCTTCCTGCTGTCGAAGGAGATGTTCAACCCGTACTACGGCCTGTTCGAGTACTCCGCCATGGACAACTACACTCTGCAGATCAACCCCAACAGCGGCGTCTGCAACGAGGAGCACCTCAACTACTTCAAGTTCATCGGCCGCGTCGCCGGCATGGCCGTCTACCACGGCAAGCTGCTGGACGGTCAGTCGCACGCAGGCGTAGGCGCAGACACAGCCAGACACTCAGACTTAGATTCCAGTGCAGGCGCAGGCATCAGAGTCGCTGTCTGAACTCAGACGCAGGCTCAGACACACAGACACAGACTCCAGTGCAGGCGCAGGTGTCTAAGTCTGAACTCAGACGCAGACTCAGACACATAGACACAAGCTCCAATGCAGACGCAGGCGTCTGAGTCTGAACTCAGACGTAGGCATCTGAGTCTAAACTCAGACGCAGTCTCAGACGTAGACGTTCACTGCTGGACATCGGCCTTCCCTACACATTTCCAGGAAGAAAGACTGATCCATCCGAACTTCGGTCTTCACAATGTCGCCTGTCCATCGGGCAAGAGGGCGCCTCATGCTTCGTTTTCTTATTCGTGGTCGTTATTCGACCTTTATTACCCAGCGTTGTTAGAGCTTTTTTAAGTTAAAAAACTGTATACATTCTGAATAGTGTTTCAGTGTGGTGAGCAATAACGAGTAATTTATCTATGTTTATTTGGTTTCAGCATTCTTCATCCGTCCATTCTACAAGATGATGCTCGGCAAACAGATAGAGCTGCTCGACATGGAATCGGTGGACTTGGAGTATTACAACTCTTTGATGTGGATCAAGGTGAATAGTTACAATGTTTTACTACTATACATACCAACCTGCTGATGGAACAAGCGTGATGCTAAATGGTAACCATCACCTAGAATAAAGCATTGCCTCGCAGGATACGCGCGATAGAAACGTGCCCTACGATGCACTGCTGGAATAAAGTAAACAGTCCAACCATACTAAGCATGATGCCAATATATGCCCCTAACAACTATGTGCGTTGTGGCCGCCGACTGCACCAAGTATTCTCTCGCCACACACCGCGAACTCACCACGCAAATAACGCGCCAACTCTAAGAGCACTAACTCTTTTAAACGCATTTGTACACGAAGTCCAACATGTCGATGTATTTAATGATAAAATACATGTTATCGGTAACAATATAAGATTATTTTTAAGTTTCAAGCTAAGATAGTAAGCGCTTTGGTCTGCGTACTGTAAGCTTACTATCATTTATGTAATAAATAAATAAATAAACTGCCCTGCGTCAACTTAAGCCTCATGTGTTTGACTTTCACCTGTAAGCATACCCTTCGAACCGAAACACAGCTTTGCTGCTTGCTGGCAGAAATATGCACGGTAGTAGCACTTACTCAAGACGAACCACTCGCAAGTACCTTTACTACTAACAAAATCCTTGTGATTAGAATAAAAAAAGGCCTACACAAAATAATTGAGGAGCTCAATAATATTTGAAGAACCTATAAATATATGAAATGAGGCTTAGCTATAAATAAATAAATAAGTATTAATGAATTTTTTGACGACCTCTGTGGCGCAGCGGGCGAGAGTCCGCCTGCGACGCAAGAGGTTGCGGGTTCGATTCCCGCCTCGGAACAAATTTGTGTACGATCTGCTGAAATTTGTTCCGTTGGTCTGGGTGTTTATGTATAATAAAAAATATCTATCTATGTAAGTTTAGAATGTATTAAATATATCAGTCATCTAGTACCCATAACACAAGCTTTGAGTAGCTTATTTTGGGGCTATATGATGCTGTGTGGATTGTCCAGCATTATTTATTATTATTTATTTATTTTAATTGGAATAGCCCAATTGAATGCAATTGGGTAGGTTTACTCTACCTTGGTTGGCAGTATCTGATATTTATCAACTGAAAATGTAATATCAATTGTGTGTTTCAGGAAAACGACCCTTCAGATTTGTACCTGACGTTTTCAGTAGACGAAGAGCAATTCGGTAAGACGATACAGCGCGAGCTGAAGCCGGGCGGCGCTAACATTTCCGTGGACGAAGACAACAAGGACGAGTACATCAAGTGAGTAGCGATATCTACAAACAAATTCGCGATTCTTACCCTCATCATGAAACTGAAAACTGAAACAGCTTCTTCTTTGAGGATGTCTAAGGGGGGTAGTCAGAGGTACGTCCAAACATTACATTTGGCACATACCCACATTTTGCAGTAGTTAGTATTCCATACGTGACAGGTTATGGCCATGAATAGGGATCAATGGCATAAACTGGAGGAGGCCTATACCCGAAGAGGGGTTCCTAACCTTAAAGAAGATTCCTAAATATGAAAAAAAAAATATAATAATATATATATACACATATGTAGGTACTTAGAATAGTTTTTTTTTTTTATGTATTTAGTTGGTAAGGAAAATAAAACGGGCTTTATTATTATTATTATTACGTGACAGGTTGCAAGCCCATCGCCGCTGTTAGAATACTAACTGGTTTCCTCACGATGTTTTCCTTCACCGTTTAAGAGCACTGGCATTGCGCACATAAATTTTTCGATAGAAAAATCCATTGGTGCACGACCGGATTCGAACCTGCGACCTTACGATCGGAAGGCGGGGTCACTTCCACTAGACCACCGGTGCTCTACCCTCATCATCATACTATATAATGGTGCTAGAAAAATGATCATTCAAAATTTACCCAGGCCCAATGATCTCTCAGTTTTTTTGTTATTTTATGTGTTTATACATTGAAAATAAGTCATTTATTTGTATTTTTTTGAAGGCTAATTTGACTTAGAAAAGAAGGCAATGTAGCTAAGTATATTGGTTTACAGCAAATGTGTAAGGCTGTTGTATAATGTATGTATGTTTCGTTGCATTGCAAAGTGGTGTTAGAGTGGCTGTTCTAGAGCTGCATACTGGTGATAGTGTAGTAGTGGTGATTCTAGAGCTGCATACAAATGGTTGTGTTGTAATGCATTGTTTTCCATTGTATAATGTAGTGGTACGTCCATTGCAAACTGGTGATAGAGTGGCGGGTAGTCTGGAATAAGTCATGTTAGATTTACAGCACATGTTATGTTAGGCTGTTGTATAATATGGTGGTGTGTGTTGTGCAGACTGGTGATAGAGTGGTGGGTAGTCTGGAATAAGTCATGTTAGATTTACAGCACATGTTATGTTAGGCTGTTGTATAATATGGTGGTGTGTGTTGTGCAGACTGGTGATAGAGTGGTGGGTAGTCTGGAATAAGTCATGTTAGATTTACAGCACATGTTATGTTAGGCTGTTGTATAATATGGTGGTGTGTGTTGTGCAGACTGGTGATAGAGTGGTGGGTAGTCTGGAATAAGTCATGTTAGATTTACAGCACATGTTATGTTAGGCTGTTGTATAATATGGTGGTGTGTGTTGTGCAGACTGGTGATAGAGTGGTGGGTAGTCTGGAATAAGTCATGTTAGATTTACAGCACATGTTATGTTAGGCTGTTGTATAATATGGTGGTGTGTGTTGTGCAGACTGGTGATAGAGTGGTGGGTAGTCTGGAATAAGTCATGTTAGATTTACAGCACATGTTATGTTAGGCTGTTGTATAATATGGTGGTGTGTGTTGTGCAGACTGGTGATAGAGTGGTGGGTAGTCTGGAATAAGTCATGTTAGATTTACAGCACATGTTATGTTAGGCTGTTGTATAATATGGTGGTATGTGTTGTGCAGACTGGTGATAGAGTGGCGCTTCGTGCGGCGCGTGCAGGAGCAGATGGGCGCGTTCCTGGAGGGGCTGGGCGCGCTGGTGCCGCCGCCGCTGCTGAAGATCTTCGACGAGCACGAGCTGGAGCTGCTGCTGTGCGGCATCCAGCACGTGGACGTGCGCGACTGGCGCGCCAACACGCTCTACAAGGGGGACTACCACGCGAACCACATCGTCGTGCAGTGGTTCTGGAGGGTCAGACATACTGCCTACACATACACAATGTTATAACAACTAGTAGCGCCCCGCGGTTTACCCGGCGCAGATTTAAATCCCGGTATTCCCACGGGATAAATAAATATTGGGGGACATTTCACACAACACTATCTAGCCCCAAACTAAGCCAAAGCTTGTACTATGGGAACCAGATTGTCAATATAATACCTATACTTTTTTTTGTAAATACATACTTATAATATTATATAACACCCAGACATAGAACTAACATCTATGTGCATCCCACAAAGTTTGTTCTCGGTGGGAATCGAACCCACGGCCTACGGCGCAAAAGGCAGAGTTACCAATTGAGCTGTGAAGGCTGTCCTAAATAATAAAAAGTATCCTATGTATGCTATTCCAGACTATCTATCAATCTCTCTGCCAAGTTTCATCCAGATCCGTTCAGCCGTTCCAACGTGAAAGAGTAACAAACATCCATTCATCCATCCATCCATCCGTCCGTCCAACCATACTTACAAATTTTCACGTTTATATTAGTAGTAGGATGTTTATTTTTAAGAAGACCAACAGCTTGTTTAACCATAACTTGGCCGGCAGGTGGTGCTATCGTTCTCCAACGAGATGCGGTCCCGCCTCCTGCAGTTCGTGACGGGCACATCGCGCGTGCCCATGAACGGCTTCAAGGAGCTGTACGGCTCCAACGGGCCGCAGCTCTTCACGGTGGAGAAGTGGGGCGCGCCCGAGAACTACCCGCGAGCGCACACATGGTCAGTACACTCCAGTGTTACCAGGTCAAAGTTATACACTACCGTGTTGACAGTTTAAAAATACGGTGTATCAGCCCCAAATTACCGTGTATGGACTGAAAAAATACCATGCATATTACCGTGCAACATCAAGAGAAAATGTCATATTTTTCAATATTATTTATTAAGGGCCCGGCGACAGCGGCTCGCAATTTCGAGGTGCGATTGGCTATTATCTCATATTATTTCATTTCGGGGAGGTTGTTTGAAAGAATAACTAAAGTGACACGCATAAATACTGTTCGAACACAAATAATACAATAATATAAGGGAAACATGCCCGAGTCAGAAATCATTTTGGTATTAGGTAAACGAAAGACCAAACATACTAATACCAAAATGATTTCTGATTCGGGCATGTTTTGATCTTGTCTTGTGTGAGCCTAGCCGTAACAGTAAACTTTAAAAACCTCCAAAGTCTTTTAATTTGTATCATAAGGAGGTAACTAAGGAAACTGGATGACTTTTATGAAATCCATGGGAGGTGATGGAATAACCATTTTATGTCGGAACCGCCACGGCATTTGTATTAAAATGAGAATAAGTTTCATTCCGAATATACTTACTATTATATATAAGTTTGGTACTTTCGTAGCATTTTAAGCGTTAAAGTAATCTGTTTTAAAGTTTTGTTTCCCCCGCAGCTTCAACCGCATAGACCTGCCTCCGTACGAGAGCTATCAACAACTGCGCGAGAAGCTAGTCAAGGCCATCGAAGGCTCGCAAGGGTTCGCCGGCGTCGACTGAGCACGCGAACCGCTCTGAACTTAGCATTTATCAGCATCCACCTGAAGTTCGCTCACGTCACATTTCAACATGGCCGCTCGGCTTCATGTCAATAATTCTACAGTTTCTTATAGTGTGCGCCACGCAAAAAGAACGTCGGAAGTAGGGGGAGGGAGTGTGATGGCGAAAGTATTTTGTATACGCAAACACAGGGGACGTGATTTCTACTGATTTCCAGCGTTCTTTTTGGTTGACGCGCACTATACTAACTTTCAAATTTATTTTAGTAAAGCTAATTTCATTATAGCAGTACTATCATGTGCTGTTGCTGTCGCTACTGCCTTATTGTACGTAATCAGAGCGCGGTTAGTCCCTCTGTGAGTCAAGAGGAATAGCAATTTATTGTATTTTGTGACCTGGTATTGTAAAAGTTAAATATTATTTACAAATATTATCTGTGCCCGTCAAATTTTAAAAGAAAACAGAAAATATGCAATACATCTAGGTAGGGTATTTACCATGGTGTCAATTCTGTTGTTTGATTTTCATATTTTAACCTAATTTGACAACACAAAAAATATTAATCTATTGCCATCCCTTTCTAAAAAACCGAAACAACAAGGACGGCTATAATTTTAGAGCTGTCACACTATGTTACTTTAGGATAATGCAACAATGGAATATACACCATTATCAAGCGAATGAATCTAAATTACTTCTAAAAATGTGAATGTGATGTATGAATAACTGTAGTTAATACTATCGATTATTTATGTTAAAACGTGATGGATTAAGCACTTGATGTTGAGCAGCTATCTGCAAACAACTGCATTACATCACAAAGCTCAATTTATCCATTACCTACGCATTATGTAAGTACGTGGTGCGGGATCGATACCTGGGACAGGACAAATATTCGCACGCCATACTTACAAACAATACTTAAATATAAACAATGCTTAAAATTTTCCCTGTCTAACACCCGAATACTCAAACGCTACTTAGATTTGAGCACGTCTCAAGAGACGAGTTTTTGACAGGTTTTCATTAAAAACTGTCAAAAAACCGCGACTTGAGACGTGTTCAACTTTGAGATGCGTTTGAGTATTGGGGCATAAGCGAGTCATTTCTGTACCTATCGGTAAAAGATGGCGATGGTTTAAGCATGGTTTATTTTTTGCTTTTGACAGATGTGTAAGTATAGTATCCGCCAAACTTCTTGGCCATCGCGCGAGGTGGTAGGGGATAGGTTTGCACTCTTCGCACCACCAAAGAGACCTATTTTTCGTTTCTTTTTCATTCAAGGTCGTTTGGCCAAGAAGTTTGGCGGATACTATACAGATATTTGTTCCGTTACCTACTTGTTATAGTAAACGTCAAACATAATGTACACTGACGGTCAATCACGTGACCTGCGCAGAACAAAAATTCATTGAAGTAATGCGTTCTATTTTCGTTTTTATTAGTTTGAAATAACAAAGATTTCTATATTATCTTAAGAGCCTTCAATTCTATATTATATTATCCGAGTGGGATTTGAACCTACGGCCTTCCCCTTGATACGGGGATGCGCTAATCACCTGCGCTATCAAACTCTTACACTCTGCGAATATCTAAGCGATATGCTACTACGGTAGTTAAGCCACAGTGGCGCTGAATACTAAAGATTTGAACTGCACAACTCCAGGTGAGCTGATTCTACGCAGCGCAGTCACGTGGTTCGTCAGAGGACAACTTGTTTGTCACGAACTCCAATAAGGATGCCGGTAGAACGCTCTGGTTTGGCCTTCGCCGGTCAATACTGGGTCTGAACGTGAAAATTCAAATAGTTAGAAATATATTATTTTGAAGCAACGATTTGTGTGATTTAACTATCAAAAAAGTATTTTACACTTGCTATTCTTGATGTTGCAAAACTGTTTTTAGTTGCACGAAGTTTATTTATGTACGCAATTACTTTAAAAAAATATATGAATTTAAATTTGTGCTACGGTGTAATTGCGAATTGTGTGAAATTTTGCTTTTCAAATATTCAATTATGCAAAGTGTCCCAATGTGTCAGAAACCTAGAATGAAATGATGATTCGCCATTTGTATAGTCATCTCTGTCTCTTTTATCTAAACGTAGAGAGAGATGGCTATACAAAATGGCGTCTTATCCTGTTGAATGTGTTCTATTTACAAATCGTAGTGGTGTGAGTGCGTGTAGTTAGTTTACACAGAATCTACTTATTACTTACTGCCTTATGTCCGTTTCCTATACTATACGAGTTCGTTGGTAGCGTCATTTTCGGATAATTGCATTTATAAATAATTCGATCATAGAAAAGAGAAGATGAAGAAGAAACAAAACAATATTGACGGGAATCGTCCTCTATTCTGACATAATTGTGAGTTTTCAACTTGGCATTCTGTAATACATTGAAATGCGGGTGAATATGCCCACGTGACTGAGGCGAACCTCGTGGTCGAAGTGAGCGCGGAGACACTGGGTGATACTATACCTACCCGTGTTTTTGTTGTTTATGGAATAATTAGTAATAATTTGTTTATGGAATCTACAATATGTCAATATGTACTAGCACTAGCGATAGCTAGTTCGTTAATGAAGGTCATTATTTGACGACCTCTGTGGCGCAGCGGGCGAGAGCCTGCCTGCGACGCAAGAGGTTGCGGGTTCGATTCCCGCCTTGGAACAAATTTGTGTACGATCTGCAGAAATTTGTTCCGATGGTCTGGGTGTTCTCTATGTATAATAAAAAATATCTATCTATGTAAGTATATAATGTATTAAATATATCAGTTACCTAGTACCCATAACACAAGCTTTGAATAGCTTACTTTGGGGCTGGATAGTGCTGTGTGGATTGTCCAGCATTATTTATTTATTTATTTATTCATTATTAACCGATCGAATATAAGCAACGCTCTCCGTCCACCACTATGGCGAGGCTTTGAGATGGCTAAACGCAGGGTGTGTTTTAGATTTTAGTTTATATTTTTCTGTATTTCGTTTTTGCAGCGGGGTTTGTATCGAAACGCGGTAAACTCTTGCACAAAAAATACTTTTTTTAGGGTAGTCACTATCTCCTACGTACTTCATTGACGATGGAAGCTACTAACGGATGCTCGTATATTGTAGTTTCCGGGCGTTACTCATAATAGCTTGATTAATAGTTATCAGACGAGTTTACAAAAACAGATAAAGTTTACATACATCCCCTAGCGGACATTTATGCAATAAAATCGAGCCGCAAACTAAAAAAGGTAGTCTCCTCTTTCTACCAAGAGGTAAGGTATTTAAGCAGAAATAAAAAAAATGGGTGTGTAGAAGGGATGTGAACCATGCCTGGCAATTACATCAGTGATCGCATTTTACAAACAATATAGAAAAACTTCTGTTAACTTTATCAAGCGCTTATGTGAAGGCCCCTAATTGCTATTAAGCGTGTGTCATAGTATTCTAAACTTGAGTGCCTATGTATAGTGTAAATATAAAATTATAGTAACTTAACTAATTCCTCGTTCGCTAGATATTTTATTGAATTGTAGGTACTTGAATTTTAAAAAGTTTAGCTCTGTTGAATTGTGCTTTTAAAAGTATATTTTCTTTTGTATTATTAGCTTGTTTCACCCTATTTAAGTAACGCTATCTTTCTGATAATATTTCCGTCTTAGTTATTATTTTCTTTAAAAAAATCTTATATATAATAGTAGGTACCTATAGTATCATGTGTGCTACCACACATTCTATCTGCGGCGATGTACTTGCAAAAAATAGAATACTGAACTGTATTTTTCAATTTTTTACACAAAAATGGGGCAAATGTTATTTGGGATTACCTCTGATTACCCCCCTTAGACATACATCCTTTTATAAAGTTTTAGTTGGTACTAAGAGATCTGAGGGGATTCTACCGTGCCTGAGAGTTGTGGAGAAGTTTTTGCTTTTGACAAGTCCAACGTAGAATTGGTTATTTTTAAGTTAGATAGCGTTACTAGGAGACGTTAAAACACGCATTAAAGTTTTATTATAGGATATTATTAAAATTCCATAGAAACAAGTAGTTTAATCTAGGAGTTAAATTAAATTATCTACAGTAAAAAAAAATCTTTGTTCTAACAGTGTATAGATCTATTTCACCGGCCCCTTTAGGGAATCGTGGCGCTAGCGAAGCGATAGAATGACGAATATGAAAAAGAGATCCTTGAATTTCTGGGTTAGGTATTATACAGGGTGGGATGAAAATCGTGGATCAAACGAAACAGGAAGACAGAATTCAATCACAGTCGTAACTTCAAAACTGTCACCCTGTTTTTTTTTTTCAAATTCAAATTCAATTTATTAATATCAGTACAACATTACAGACCACGTCCAATGCGTTTGATCCACAATTTTTCCCCCATCCTGTATATCTTAAAAAATAGAGGAATGAGAGGGAAACAAAGCAATGAGTATTTTTTTAAAAGCAAGCAAAGACCAATGTACTGAAGATAATCTAATTTAAGTTTTGGTGGCAAACGGTTTTATTTGTTACAAAATGTCAAAGTCAATTCTGACATGTGTCAATAAGCAATGAAAATGAGCCTTGTCAATCGTTATAAAATGTGTATGTTATTTTATGTTTAATTATTATTGTGCCCTCGTGAATAGGAGGGGATATAAGTCTGTACAATGGTAGTCAACGAATGTTCCGATTTTGGTGAGATTTTTCTCTTAATCGCAATCTTTATTTCGGGAAGGTTTTGGTTTGTCGGGGGTTTATTTCACATGGTATCTGAAATAGTACCTTACCCTTTTTAATGAGCTTTTGGAAAAGCTGCACTTACGTCAATTCTGACATGTGTCATAAAAATGTCAAACCGTTTTCAATAAAATATTTCATGTATTTTTTACCTGATATCATTGAGAAGAGTCAGATATTTAAAAAGAGGTGTGTCCGGTGCTAGATACCTACGCGAAGTCTGTCATTGGCAGTTGCGTATTTGACAGCTGTCAAATTGAGAGAAGATAAAAGTGTATGCATACGGGGTCGTCTTCACCCTTGGAAAAGCGTACTCAGGGCGATTTTTTATACCATTTCAGTCTAAAGTAGACACGCAAATATTATTATCTGTCGGATAAAATCTCAGTGATGGTAAAACCCGCCCTAAGTAATCGTCAGTTAACTTAATTATTTTGCGTCCTATATACCTATAGATAAATCATTATATTGCTTTTTGCTTAGATAGTTTATAAAAAGTATATTTTCATATTCAGCACACATTGTAAATATTTTTTTAAAAGGTGTAATCGTTGCTATAACTGTTTTAAATTATTCCATCAAATGGGTATTCGGACATTTTCGTTGAGATTGCAAGAGCAATTGTTTACACCCTGTATTTATTTATTATATAGTTAGTTTGTTAAATTATTACTTAATAATTTTAGTTATGTTTAGGGTTAAATATTTTTGTTTATGTCTTTTTGTATTATTGATCGTCAATCTCCAAAACAACATTGAAAACAGTCAACATGATTCCCAGAATTATTTAAGATGTTGCTCTGCTCTTCAGTTAATTTATTAAAATGCAAATTTAAACAACTGACGAACAATATTGCAAAAAGATTGCATTATTATTCAAATAAAAATTCCATCATTTAAGTAACTATTGCTGTTATTATTCAACCCCCTCTTGTTTGAAGTAACATTTTCAATAAAACCGGGATATTACAGAACACGCTTTCATTCAAACTGCTGATTCTTGATGCTACAATAAGTAGGGAGGTAGGTAAGGTAAACACGGCAGAACTAAAAATTTAAATTATCATTTAAATGAAAAATATATGGTTCTTCCAAAAAAATACAGGAAACGAATCCCACCCATTAATCGTTTACTTATCCTTGAATAAAGCCGAGTGCAAAATATCTTCGCAATGAAAATAAAATTAAATAAAAGTCTTGGGGAAAATGTCCATCCTTATTATTGCGAAAACAATACTCTTGAGGCAATAAAAACCCAATTCTTCAAAATCGAAGCCGGTTTAAATAATGGACTCTCATTATAAGTAATGTCAACTCAATTATAAAATCATCTTGTTGATAAATCGAGAATTATATTACTGGTAGGTACACTATCAAGTAAAGAAAGAAAGAAAATATAGACATGGAAAAAAAAGCAACATGAACGCATCCTATACAATTGTATAGTCGGCTATACCTACTGGATTGTAAAAAAATCTTATGTTAGTGTTTCAGCATTTCATTGTGTGAGCACTGATGGTATAGTGGTAGCAAGCATTTACTTACAAACGAATTTACAAATTTTCAATTTTAGTCGTAAATATTAAATAGTTTTGTAGGACAGGACATGACATTAAAAATATCTAGATTACCAGTTTAAGGCGTTCACAACACCTAATATTCCTCTAGCTCGCACGATTCGACATTTTGAAAGATATAAAATCACAAAATCCAATTTAAAAAAATCGCAAACAACCATTTTGTGTGCAATCAGTTTGGTAAAAACACATTGCACACAGTTTGGTAAAAATTTCATTCTGATCGATGCATGTTTTCCTACTCAATAGTTAAACTACGAAAACGATAAAAGTAAACTTTTAAGTAGGAAAACTTGTATCGATTAAAATGATTTTTTACTAAACTTTTGCTCAATATGATTGCACACAAAATGGTTGTTTGCGATTTTTCGAAAAAGGGTTCAGTGATGATTGATCCTTCAAGAAGTCAAAACGTGCGAGCGAGAGTCACATTAGCTCTTGTCCTCACCTTAAAGCGCTCTTGATGGTCTAGCTCTAAAAGTTCTTCGCTGTCTTTTTTTTAAACTAAAATATATCGTCCTTTGACTACAATCTCACCTGATGGTAAGCGACGATGTAGCGTACGTTGCAGCAGAACGATCTAGAAGACATCTTTTCACTCTTGCCTTGAAAAGACCTACCTATATTGTAATGGTCAGGAAAGACAGACGACGGTAACGAGTTCCACTCCTTAGCGGTTCGCATAATGAAGGTTGAAGCGAAGCGCTTCGTGCGAATTGGTGGTATGCTAACTAGGAATGGATGGCATTGATGTTGTCTGTCGTTACGTTAGTGTTACCGTCTGGCATTTTTATCTGGGCTCGTAGGAACTTAACAGTCTGTTAGCTCTGTCGAAGACTTACCTACCCCGGTGTCTGAAAGCGCGATCAACACCAATCGGCTGTCAAGTGATTTTCTATCTCTATCTAATTTGAAGTCAAAGCAGAAATAGCAACTGACTCGACAGCCGATTAGTGTTGATCAAGCTTTCAGAAACCGGGGGTTAGGGGGGCCTAAAAAGCTCGTAGTGGACCAGCACATATACAAGCCCTAGCAAGTACAAGTTAGGCTTGAAGTAGGTAGGTATTGCAATAAAGTTCAAAACAAGTTCTACGTACCCAGATACAGATGTCGCAATTTGTTCAAGGGCATACGTTGCACAATTTGTAACAGTTTCGGTGTAAGGAATGCTCTATGTTCGTAGAGGTTTTCTGATTCGATAAAAAATTTAACAACAGGTACATAGAGGTGTCATTTAAAAATAACAGTGGAGGGATGAGTTTGCGCATACAAAAGACTCGCGCCATCCCCCCTTCCAGCGTTCTGTTTACGTGACTTGACCTATACCTAGAAATAAATAAATAAATAAAATAAATAATGCTAGACAATCCACACAGCAAATTGTGAATTGTTTTCAAATGTGGTAAGTAGATACTGGCGATGGTGGAGGATGGAGAAAATTCGTTGGACAGAAATAGTTATAAGCAAAGAGCGAATGAAGGAAAAAAGTTTAATTATAAATCATACAAAACAGAAGAGGAAAAATAATTGGACATCTGCGATGTGAGATAGCTAGGTAGGTACTTACTAGAACATAATTGAAGGAAGGGTGTAGGAGAGTGAGAAAAACGAAGGCCAAGAATAAACTTGAGCCCAGAAAAAAGAACGGCGCGTCGGATAAGGAAGTCAAGGAGGCCGAATTGGATTACTTGATTGGAGGAAACTGAATCAGAACCCCGACAAGAGCTAAGCTCTTAAATTGAAGAACAAGAACCAAAACAAGAAGACGGGTGACCGTCAAGGTCTATAGACTATTTAACCGACTTCAATAAAGGTGGAGGTTTTCAAGTCGACTGTTTTATTAAGTACGTAGGCACTTTTCACTGGATGATCCGATTTTGTTTTTTTTATTTGAAAGCTGGTGCTACCCGTGTGGTCCCGTTTAAATTAAGTAAGATCTGGCTATTACTTTTTGACTTATAGGAGTATGAGTGTATTTTCCAGTGTATTTGAAGTCGTGGTTGTTTCTTAAAATGTAGATGAATTGAGAATCTCCTTTTTTTGAGGTCGGTTAAGAAGAGTTTCAAGTTTTCGGAAAAACGTTCAATAACATAATTTTAAATTGAAGATAAACCCCAAGATATCCGCACCCGGAATTCGGTAAAAGTAACCTTCAAAATAATAAAACCAACGTTTTACTTTTGAATAAATAAATAAAATAAAATAAATATTGGTGGACTTTCCACACAGCACTATCTAGCCCCAAACTAAGCTTATGCTTGTGATATGGGAACCAGATAGCTGATATACTACTTATATACTTTTTTTTTGTAAATACATACTTATAATATTATATAACACCCAGACAGAGAACAAACATCTGTGTTCATCACACAAACGTTTGTTCACGGTGGGAATCGAACCCACGACCTACGGCGCAGAAGGCAGAGCTACTGCCAACTGAGCTACGTAGGCTGTCAATAATGATAATAAATGAAAATGGAATGTCAATAATTATAATCTGAATTCGTAAGTTGACAGGTTTAAATAATAGTAAGTAAAAGTGCTGACTTGGTTTATTACAAGATCAGTGCTTGAAGGGTGTTTACCTACTCAGGGAGACCTTGAAGTTCTTTGGCTGAGAGTGTGTATCCTGCTTTCACCCGGCAATCATCACATCTACGGAACAGAGATCACTTCCCACAATGACGTATACAGCTGAAAATAAGCTTCCTTTGTAGAATACGTCAACACATATCGGTCGTCGTAGGTTTTAAGCGAGAGAGCGGTGGTCTAGTGGGAGTTTTTTTTTATAGAACCAGCTGATGGAACAAGCAGATGCCAGATGCCAACAAGCCCACCTGATGTCACCTCTAACAAAGCATTGTCTCGTAAGTCACGCACAATAGGAACGTGCCCTATGATGACGAACTTGAGGCATACTCGTACCACCATCACTCGTTAGGTAGTGGGTTCAAATCCGATCGTACACCAATGGATTTTTCTCATTCTGTAATATCTTTTTTTTCGAGAAAAGTATTACGAAAAATAATAATTGAATGTGTGTGTATAAAATGTACCTGCTTAAAAATAAAAACCTAAAATAGTCAAGACCTCTCAGAAGCACAAGAGCGCTCTGAAGTCTCTCAAACTTTCAATCCTGGATTTGTCAAAAGATAATAATTCTGCACCGCGTATATAGAGCTCTACCTCCTAGGCTGTTGGGTTCCATGACCACTGGGGAAAAAATTGTGCGATGAACTGAACATAGATGGATGAATGATGATCATGAAGATGGATTTTCTATGACTGATATAAAAAAAAACATCAGCTCAAGGGCAGCGTTTAGGGCTACATGGAGCTGTGAGATATATCCACCGTAGTCGTAGTTAATCGATAAACATAAAATCTAACTTCCTAGTCGTAGATAATGGCGGGTCAGGGTCTCTATGGCCACGAAGATGGTGATTTCAAACACAAACATGACATTGGCAATATCTGGTTGCAGAACTGCTGATCCTAACGAAACGCTGTCGTAATGAGAGAAGGGTGTCTCCGAGTACCAGCGACGTTATGCAACGGTGTTCAACTCAGTATGCAGTTGAACACACGTGCTTCGCGTGAGAACATGTAAACAAAAAAAAATATTATCAGCATTTTGAGACACACAAGAGAATGTAACAAATTATTATCGATACGCTTGTTTAGAACGAAATTGAATCTAAAATTTCTGTACACAAATATTTTTTTAAATAAATTTTGATGGGACTTTTGAAATAGGCCTACATAATTTAAAAGAGAAATAATTAAATAAATAAAAAATAAAATTTAAATTAAATCCCAGGTTTGGTTCAGTGTGATCAAAATGCGGTGGCGCATAGTGACAGTGATTTTAGTGTTTTTCGGATGTACCTCGGCAAGTATTGTGGAAATAAATGGTGAGTTTCCCAAAGCTCAGATTACTAAAGTTAGGCATACAAAGTGTTGCACATAACATGCATTGATAGAATACTAATTTAGCGCATAATAGTGCGCTGGTTCTAGCACGAGATTCATCGAAGTTCGATTCCCGTAACAAAATTATCAGTGGGATCCCGTCCCACCGCTTCATCTTCCAGTTCAGTCGCCTATTACTTGGTCGTGATCCTTTCCTTGTTGGTACAACCTTACTTGATGTTGAGCGCTTATTTCTAACCACAACAAAATTACATTTACGCGTCCACCGAAGGCCTCTCTGTCACCCTCTTTGCGACATTGACATTGAATACGTGAAGATGTTCAGTCTCATTTGCCTGTTATTGCTCCGGCGTCCATATCCTCATTTCAAACACAGCAATGCGAGTATATTTACTTGGCGGCAGTAAGCAGGTACCTACTTACTTTCTTGGACAAACACTAGGTACAACGTGCAAAAGAATTAGCAGACTAACCGCCGGTTTCCGAAAGCTCGATCAACGCTAATCAGCTATCAAGTCGCTTGCTATTTCAGCTTTTACTTTAAATCAGATAGAGATAGCAAGTAATTGACAGCTGATCAGTGTTGATCGCGTTTTCGGGAACCGGGCGGGGGTTAGTGAGCTTGGCTTTAGCGGCATGAAGACCTCAGTATCTTTCTTCTAGAGACTACATTCGCCTCGCTACCACCACTGTACGCGTTGGACGAGTGGTCAGAATGCCAAGCACCGGATGACGTGTACTGCATGGTGGATGCTGCCCTGCTCTCCGAACAGCCTTCATCACTACTCTCTCTACTGCAGGTATCTTACACTGCGCCCAATGTCAAGTCTAACGGCAATATTAAACAATTATCTAATTTCATATTTTACTGGTGGACATTCCACACATCACTATCTAGCTCCGAACTAAGCCAACTCTTCTGTATTGTACTATAGATAACTATGGCATCCAGATTGCTGATATAAATACTTATACTTTATGTATTTTTAACACATCCTTACTTACTGAAGATAATAAGGATAATATTATTATATACCTAGAAATATGTAACAAAACGATGTACCTACATGAAGTAAAAAAATGTATTCATCATCAAAAAATTATTGTTTTGTTTGGGGGTCGAACCCACGGCCTACGGCACCCAGCACTAAGATGGGCGGTTAATTATATACATATATATATACATATACATATGTGTCCATGTCGAATAATACGTTTGCAGATACATTACATGACAGCCTACGTAGCTCAGTTGGTAGAAGTTCTGCCTTCTACGCCGTAGGTCGTGGGTTCGATTCCCACCGTGAACAAACATTTGTGTGATGAACATAGATGTTTGTTCTCTGTCTGGGTGTTATATAATATTATAAGTATGTATTTACAAAAAAAAAAAAAAAAAGTATATCCTAACTAATATTATAAATGCGAAAGTAACTCTGTCTGTCTGTCTTTCTGTCTGTCTGTCTGTCTGTTACGCTTTCCCGCTTAAACCTCTCAACCGATTTTGATGAAATTTGGCACAGACAATCTTTAGACCCTGAGAAAGGACATAGGCTACTTTTTGCGAAAAGTACGCAGACGAAGTTGCGGGTACCAGCTAGTAAGTAATATATCAGCTATCTGGTTCCCATATCACAAGCATAAGCTTAGTTTGGGGCTAGATAGTTAGTGCTGTGTGAAAAGTCCACCAATATTAAGCTGTAAAGACAAAACACAATAAGAATGACTTATTGACATGGTAGTGATAAAATATTGATGTTATTACTTAGCTCATTTTAGCACCTACTTAACCTAATAGTACCTATTCAAACAGCCTAGGTTAGGTATACCTACTAGGCCTTTTGTTTTCTTACCTTGACTCAAATTGAAATGTCAGTAGCTAAACATACGTAAGTTTGTACCTGCTAGAGGTACTGTTAAATAAAATGAAAGGTACATAGCATTGCGATCTAACTGAGCATTTATCTTTTTATATTTATTGATCTGATCTCACAGCTCAGTAGATAGTATCTCCCTTCTGTGTTGGTTGTGGGTTCGATTCCGAAACATAAATATGTTGGTTCTGTGTCTTTAAACATAATCACGGTATCACGTTTTTTTATTGGTCTAGACTAGAGTTTCTATCAATGAATTAGGAGATGAGAAACCGAAAATCTTTAACTTTTTTTAGGGACCTTATTTTTCATACGCATATGGTAACAAGAACCCTATTACCAAGACTGCGCTGTCCGTCTATCACTGTCTGTATCTCATGAACCGTGATAGTTAGACAATTGAAATTTTAACAGATGATGTATTTCTGTGGCCGCTATAACAAATAATTAAATTAAATAAAAATAATATGAAAGGGGGGAGGGGGTTGTATGGGAATACAACAAAAGTGTTTTTTTGCCGTTTTTATAGATAATGGTCCTACGGAAATCTTCGAGCACGAGTCCGACTCGCACTTGGTCGGTTTTTTGAAGTTCGCTTTTGTTTTTAATTAGATTGTGACGACAAAGACTATGATTATCTATCAGACGAGTAATTTCTACCTACTGCGAGTATTAAGAATTGATATGACCGAAGACCAAAAGATTTCAACGCGCGCCCTTTTTACAAATGTCACCGTCGACTTTTTTAGGAGCACGTCACCATCTTAATACGGTATTCAAATAATTAGTTGGGATTCGTTTCCTGTCATCTAACGAAGCAACAAAGCATTTTCATTTTAATTGTTTTTCTAGTGTTATTTTGAGTTGTGTTGTGTAATTTTGGTGGTATTTTAACCAACATTACTTGTGGTCTTAGCACAAAGTGTAAGCATTTGGAATGAAAGTGTATTATGTGATATCGTGATTTGACCGAAAATGTTTCTAATGTTTTGAAGAAACCGCCACCATTTTCTTCAAAACAATTGACTGACTCGACTTTGGACTGACGTGACTAGAAACATAACTACAAAGAGTATAATCTCTGAATCACTTGACATTGGCAAGATTGTCTATGACAGGAGCCATAAAAAGAAGAAAGAATAGAAATAATTAGTTTTGCTATAAGACATAGAAGAGAAGTACCACCACCACCAAGTAATATGCACAAGAAAATAATTCGAAGATTTTTAAGTCACTGAATTAGGGAACAGCAAAAGAAATCTTTAAGTCCAAAACATCGATAAATAAGAGCTAATGAGTTTAAGATGCGGACCACCGTCAAACCACTTCTCGAACGTTTTTTTTATGATAATAAGCACTGAACCTATGTGACAGTTAATTATAATAATTACCTTTATTATTATAGCTGAAGATATTTAAAAAAAAGTTTAATAAGTAAACGAGGAGTTATTTAACGGTTGTTGTCTCCTAAGAAATTAAATTCTTCTAACATATATGGTCATCTACTTACAATTGAATATGAAAATCAATGAACTTACTAGTTATTTGCTAGGCAGCAGTGTTAGTACACAGTGCGCTAAGTATTACCTAAGCTAGTAACTACCTAAGTGATCTTACGTTACACATACCGTCGCAGGCGCAGCGTGCCAGCTAGGTACATACGTAAGGTACATAGGTGATTGCATCGCAATCGTTGTTATTTCACGCACATTGTGTCAAGTGAACCGCAGTTTAGAATAATGACCTCAATTTCTTTGCACTATAGCCCCCGTACGGAAAATGCAAGATATTCAACTGTTTGCTGCCAGTTTTATTATGTGGATATGGAATGTGAGCTGTGAATCAAAGACAATTCCCAGATCTTTAACATTTAATTAATAATAACTAACCTATTTACCTATTTTATTTAACCAATTTATTTAATTACCTATTAATAAGTGGCTCTGGGAGCTGTAGACCTCGCAAGCATACTAAAAGTGAGCTATTTGAGGAATATAATGTGCAAGTGCATTTTTCGTTTTGTGATTTTTTGATCTTTTTGATTTTTTTTGCATCATCTTGTGTAGAATGAGGTCCTTTGTGTTTCTCTCAAATTTGATTGAAAACCATCGATTGTTTGATGAGCTATCCTGTTCATCTTGCTGAAGATCCTTATCAGATCTTCGCCAAACTTTTATGAGACCAACTTATAGTTACTACCTTTCAAATAAAAAAAGAATAATCGAAATCGGATCTCATTTAGTGGAGATATCCAGTATATCCAATAGCCCCCTTTTTGCCCTTTTTTTAGGGGAAGTACCCCTCCAATCAAAAATCCCCGAAGACAAAAAATTCTAATAAGTCATATAACCTGTGTACCAAGTTTCGTCCAGATCGGTTGAAAAATGCGATCTGTAGAGGAGAACAGACAGACAGACATCCGGACAAACGCATTTTTGGCCAATGTGGAAACTGAGACGCTTCGCTCGCTTCGCTCGCTCGGTCAATTATTATTATTTCTCCATCTACGTTAATAAGGCATAATGATCGGATGTTCCGATCTCGTAAAAGTCATAACTTGGCATTTGTTAATATTAAGGTCAAGCCGTATTTATGACGATATTCCTTGAATAGACTGAGGTAACACGTCGTACGTCATTTAATTTTGTAGGAAAGTTAAATACGGTTTCTGGTGCAAAGATAGCCGTTCTGCATCATAAATTACCTACATAATATACTACCATGCATATAGGGAAACAGGGGTAGTGGCGATCGTGTCGGGTAATACCGCTCACTCCAATAACTTATTAAGATAGGTGCCTTGAAACACAGCGAGCACGCTGCGGCGCAGGGGTTGTGACGCTTGAGCAGGCAGTCTCTAAACCTCTAAACTAACATAAGACAATAATGAAAAAACAAATAGAGCATTTTTCTCTCAGGTGATCGGCATTCCCCCGTCTTCCTCTACGTCCGACTCATTCATTCATGCTATATTTCCCTATTTGTATCAATGTGATAAACTGATAAGGTAAACTAAATTACCAACTATTCTAAAACAGAGAACCTACCCTTTTGTAGCACAGCAGCAATAAAACTTGATTTATTAGGACCCACTTTAAAAATTTCAAAAGGTGTGAAACAGGGCGACCCGCTATCTCCGAAACTATTTACCAGTACCCTCGAGGAGGTGTTTAGGAAGCTGGTGGCAGGATGGGATGGAAAGGGAATTGACATCGGCGGAGCAACGTTGACTAACCTTGGCTTTGCCGATGACATTGTCTTATTTTCTACATCCTCTTTGGAGCTACGAAGCATGCTTGAAGATCTAAGCAGGGCAAGCCTTGAGATTGGACTTAAGATGAATAGGTCAAAAACCAAGCTCATGACCAATAGCGAAGTGGACGGGGATGAACTCCTTCGAGTCCAGGCAAGACAAGGAAATCGCTCGGCGAACCGAAAATGCCTGGAGAAGCTATTGGGCCTTGGGAGATCTGATGAAAAATCCCGATTTCCCACTGTCATTAAAGCGAAAGCTCATGGACACATGCATTCTCCCCGTCTTAACATATGGTGCGCAAACTTGGTCATTGACGCAACTTCAAAAGTCCAAAATCAAGGTGTGCCAACGTGCGATGGAGCGCAGTATTCTAGGTGTCAAGTTACTGTATACAGTAGCGGATGGTAGTCAGCGAAGGTGCATGAAGGTAGTGAAGAAAGCCTCAGAGCCTAGGTCGTACATATTGCAGGATGATGTGGGTCGCAGGTACCGTCGCAGCCGTAGGCACATAGTTAGAAGATTAGGTACGGCCGACACAGCTGACAAGTGCGCTGGTAGCAGCAACCTACCTATAACAACGATGCAGGCGCCCACGGTATCTACTCAGACGGTGCCGGGGGCGTCTACTAGTACAACTTCTTGTGTTTCTGGTGAAGGTCACTCAGAAATATTAACGAAGAAAGGTACAGGGGAAAGTGTTATTAAAAATGAAATTAAAGCGAAACAGGAGGCTGGCCATTTGAAATTTACAAACACGGGCCCACCTTTAACTAGAAGTAGGGCTAAGTTGGTTGGTTCACCGTGCGATAAAAAACAAAAGGATGCTTTATGGGAATTAGATATTGATTAGTTAGTAAGCTAAATAGTAAAGTGGGGGGGGGGGGGGGGAGTATACTAAATAGGTATAACGTTATTGTAATAGGTTCAGTTTTAATTAAAAAAAAAATAAAAAAAAAATAAGTATCAATAGTTTATAATTGTTATATTCTACTTAGAGATACTTACGCATAATACCTAACTATAAATATAATTGTAAATTTGTTAATAACTAGTTTAGAATTAAGTAACTATATATTGTATCGGTGTTGGGTATACCTAAAGTTTTGTACTTGGGCTTAGTTTTTTAAGGGGAAAGATGTAGTAATATTATGTAGTGAGGGTAGGAAAATAAATCAGTGTTCATTCAGCCAGCTGTGTTTCACTACAGAATCCGTAACACAGAACTGCGCACAGACACAAATCACAGACGTAGCTTCGAAAGCCGCTAAGCTGAAGTGGAATTGGGCTGGTCATGTCGGCCGTATGCCAGGTGAGCTGTGGGCAAAGATAGCCACTGATTGGCATCCTGACACAGCGAGAAGGCGACGCGGACGACCAAAACGGAGATGGAGGGACGACCTCGATGTTTTCTTGACGGACTGGGCAAACATAGCCCAGGATCGCAATGTGTGGAAGGAATGGGGGAGGCCTTTGCCCAGCAACCTTTGCCAGCTTATAATAATAATAATAATAATTCTAAAACAAAATCAGAGTACTATAGTAGGTATGCGGAAAACATACATAGTAGGTAATTTCTAAAAGGGTTCTGGATTTTTCCTGTTTGATATACGGAACTTAAATAATGGTAATTCTTGATAGAAGTAAATAATTATATATTAATGAATGACAACGGGTAAAAATTCTGCCTATGTTGAAAAAAAATATTTGCATGTGAGTGTTTTTATCCTCGAACGCACAGTCATTATTCTCTATTATATTTATATTTGGGGTATCCCTTTTTGGACGTACCCCACTCCAGATTAGTCGGTCTGGGCGAGTCGCGTCCATGGTGACCCCGACGACAGCTACAATTATTACAAGCTACAAAAAAGGTTCGATGAGTACCTAATATAATTTAAAATTTGTAATGTAATTGAAGAGGCAGCCTTCAGTTCATATGCAATTGCTTCCTGATTAATGATGATGGATGACATGTACTTACTTACTTAATAATAATAATACGCTTTTATTCAGTACGGTCTTACAACATTTGTTTAAATAACAATTGGTAATAAGAGTAGTAGAGCTCTTTGTGAAGGGCTCGTCCGGGGAAGTACTACCACCACGCCTTTTTCTGCCGCCAAGCAGCAACGCTGTGTTTCGGTTTGAAGAGTGTGGTCGCCGGTGTAATTACAGGCACATGAGGCTTAATATCTGTATGCCTCAAGTTGATGGACGCAGGGCAGTGCATCGTAGGGCACGTTCCTATTGTGCGTGACCTACGGGGCAATGTTTTGTTTATAGGTGATGGTTACCACTTAACAACAGGGGGCCATCTGCTTGTTCCATCAGCTAGTTGTATATAAAAAAAAAAAAACTATATGTCTAAATTACTTAATTTGTTGTGTGCAGACCGAAGGCCATGAATATGGTTTGAGCACCTCGCTCTAACTAAGCCTAGGCTTGTATGTAGACGCGACGGGGCTGCTATTCGGCTGTTAAATGCTATAATTCTGTTGATACTTACATTTAGGGAAATTAAAAACGTGGATGTGTGTAAGAAGTACGAAAAGTTATACTTTAAACCTTAAACTTTAGTTACGTAAACACAAATCAAAATATTATTTTTGTACAATAATTTTAAATTGTATTACCTATTTTTTTATTTACTTACATGTTATTTTAGTTAATTATAAAAGATATACGAATTCATAGACTCGTATTACTTTTTATTTACTGTCGACCACTTCTCAATTTATATTTTCTCGGCTCTCGCGTTTCTATGCCATGAATGTTAAGTTATTTAAGGTTAAATAAGCTGTTGG
This sequence comes from Plemyria rubiginata, assembly GCA_963576535.1. Lineage (NCBI taxonomy): Eukaryota > Metazoa > Arthropoda > Insecta > Lepidoptera > Geometridae > Plemyria > Plemyria rubiginata. Next base: position 11,148,373 of record OY754924.1, on the reverse strand, counting down.
CTTTCCATTAAATGAACAAACTTTTGCTGATGCAGTAGGATAAAAAAATTACACATGCACCCTCAGGAGCTGTGTAATTTTTTTAATTTTTCTATTTCAAAATTTCCTTCCATTTGTTGGATTCCCAGAAGGAAAATAATGTCTAATTAAGCGTTTTCATATAATTTACACAAAACATTTTTTGTGAATTCATAAAACCCGAGTAGGCACCCTTTGAAATACTCAAAGAATTTGTTGATACGTACCTACTTGGTTATAGAAGATTTAACGGGATAACTACCGTGCTAGCGGATCAAAGACGTGAAGCTGTGTGTGTGTATAAACGATGGTTGCTTTCATGATTTCAGTTCAAACGAATCCACAAATAATACAGCTGCCATAGCCCCGTCTCCTCAAATAAATAATTCCATTATAATAAGTAGCATTTCGTTAATCCGACACAAGGTCATTACAACGTGTCGCAAGCGCAGGTTATTGCCTTTCGGAATGAGTTGCTCCTACAAACCGGCTAAGTGCGTGTGATGTAATTATTGATAGTAGGTAGGGGTCAACATAATGCTGTCGATATGTTTTTGGCAATGCCCGTAGACAAATAACTGTGTCCACCTTCCCTGATGGAACAAATATGTGGCCCATCCACCTGATGCTAGGTGGAAACCATCACCTATCACAAAATATTGTACCGTAACGTAAGTCACGCATGTTATGAACGTGCTCTACGATGAACTGCCTTGCGTCCATCAACTTGGCATACAGATACAGCCTCTTGAGTTCTGTAATTTCAACTTCAGACCAAAACACAGTAACGCTGCTTGGTGGTTGAAAATTAATATCAGCAACCCCTCAGTATACGAAGTGGGTCTTGGCCTCCGACACAATAGCACGCCATCGGCTTCGGTCCTGCGCCACCTCCAGCCAGTCCAGTGGAAAGACTTGAAGTGAGCGAAGGTCCACTTCATCCTTCCACCTGTACCTGGGTCGACCGACTGGTCGTCGGCCGAATTGGTATTTATTAATTACTAATTTGTAATAATGCTGGTTCTCTGTGTACAGGAGTACTCGAAGCAGACCCTGAAGCACTTCAACCGCAGCCTGGTGCACCGCGGCGTGTGTGTCTCCAAGTGCGGCGCCCGGCAGGACGGCAGCTGGGCCGCGGCCGCGCAGCGCTGCCTCGACCAGGCGCTGCACAACTATGGCCTGCAGGTAATCATGTGTTCATTGTTTATACAGTATTAGTACCTACCTGGGTAAGTCAAGTATGGTCTTCCGGTAGGGAGTTTCTACTCATTTGTTGTTTTGTACATGTTTTAAAAAGAGAACTTAGGAATTTCTAAAATTACAAGATTCAGAAGAAAATCGTGCTTGAAATTATCTTGAATTTGGTGAGATCTCAGAATATCGCACGAGTGACGACATAGACCCCATTAGAACATATAGTTGTAAGTTGTAAGGGTGTGGTTGCCGGTTCCAACTTAGGTACTGTTGGAATTAACAGATGGTGCTCATCAAAAGATTGCTTCGTAAATCACACTATAGGAACTTGCACTGCCCAACGCACATCAACTTATACATACTGACGTTAAGCCTCATGCGTCTTTTATTTCATGCAACCACACTCTTCGAACCGAAAGACAACTACGCTGCTTAGCAGCAGAAGTTGGCATGGTGGTAGTATTCCAGACGAGCCCTTCACAAAGAGCACTGAGCTTTGCACTACTACTACTCATAAACATGAGGCTTAGTTGATGGACGCAGGGCAGTGTAACCTAGCCCCAACTCCCCTGGGCCTTATTATGGATCGCTAGATTGAGTGAAGTTTCCTTGCATGGGCAGGTGGAGATCCAGTCAGTAGGCTGGTGCAACGAGGACACGGGTGTCGTGTCGGGCGCGTGGGGCGCGCGCGCGCTGGCCGTGCTGTGCACGCTGCTGGCGGCGCTGGCGTGCCTCGCCACCGCGCTGCACGCGCTCGGCAACACTGAAGGTACCACAAACTCTTTCAAGATTCAGAAACGTAGGCAGACCACATACCAGGGGCATTATTCTCTATGACATAGGAGATTCTTTGCCCCAAACCGTGTAACGGCAAAACGTGATCTTGGGCTTTTATTTTTTATGACATATGTAGGTAGGGATACATTGCCCAAACCTTGTGACGTCACAACGCGATCTAAACGCAAACGCGATAGGATTGGTCATAGGGAATGACGCCCCAGAAGTAGGTACTGTTGCCCTGGTCAAAGTTGTGAAAAGGGTATGGAAGGTGCCATACCGAAGAAAATGGCGTGCATTAGAACTAGAAGATACTCCGTCATGGTGAAAGTGAGTTGAAGAAGAATATAATACTTAATACCAACGCCGAACTTAACATAAATTTGAGTGTTCTGTGTTTGAAAAATAAAACCGTACGACAAGTGTAAACATTAAGATACCGATTTGTTTCAGGAAACAAGTATTTGTTCTCTTTCTCCATGAAGCAGAATTGGGAAATCCTGACGTACGACCGCTCGAAGCCGAGGTCGGACGATCGCATGAAGGACCTGGCCTGCGTTGAAGGCATCAGGTACCTAATACCTGCCGTTTTCCAAATTATTTGTACAGCATCATGGGCCCTCTATTTACCATAATCTTACGACATTTTTGGCACATTTTTGGTTGAAACTCTTAGCAGAAGTCTTATTCTTAGTGTTAAGTAATACCTACGTTTATTCTTATCTAAGTCACTAGGTATACCTATTCGTCATACAAAACATACTCATACTCAACACTTGCCGAAGATCGAAATATAATGTACCTGACCAATGGCGTTACATAGACTGAAACAGACGTTTTGTATGGTTTACATATTTACTGGGCTAGATAGCGTTTTGTGGAAAGTCTACCAATATTTATTTTATTAATTTCAGGGTAGTCGGCATGCAGGGCGTCATCTTCTCCCATGTTATGTTGATTTACATCTACTCCTACATCGACAATCCTCAGTTTGTTGAAAAGGTAAGTCTTGTCATGATAATCGCATCATAATGGTGATCAAATGTTCCTAGTCATCATGTTTCTGGAGCCAAAGTCTAAAGTTGAAAGTCAAAATGCGATAGTCTAGATTCGGAAACAGTTTGATGGGCACATCGTGGTACATAGCACAAACTAAGGGAGGCCTTGATGGCAGTGAGACTGTTTTCTAGCTGTGGATGTTGATGAAGATGAAATCACAAGTTCCACCGTGGTGAGATAAGGTCTATAGTATTCTCTTATCTATGTAGTTAGATGAAGTAGTGATAACGAAATTCTCCTAAAGCAAATCCAGTGCAAAAGATTCGACCGAACGATCATCCTCAATGACGTTGACGTCATTGTTTCATATCTTTCTGTTTCTACAAACACGCATTCAACTTGCAAACATGAAAATGACTGCAGTTTTATGAGACAGGTTCTTACGTAAAAAAATTAACTTCATTTATTTATTTGTTTATTTTATTACAGATTTTATAACAGTTCCTTTCCAGCTCATTTAGATAACCTGTTTCATTAAAGCAGCGAATCTAATCGTTTCAATAGAGCAGAATAAGGCATGGTGGTAGTACTTCCCTGGACGATCCCTTCTTATAGAGCTCTACTATAAACATGAGGCTTAACATCTCCGAAATATATTTTCAGATGTATGACCAGTTCGGTTGGAAAGGGGTCCTGAACTCCCCCCTATGGATTCAAGCCTTCTTCTCCATTTCCGGCTTCCTCACGGCGTACACGGTGCTCATATCCTCGAGCACGCGGCCCATCACGCTGGTCAAGTGTCTCGTGTCTATCCTGAGCCGGTGGATCAGGTGAGATCGGCTTATCATCAACAACGGAAGACAAGTGGTAGTGAAACTTTCTCCCACATATTAAAAAAAATTGATCCTTGGATCCATAGGATTGTTGAAATCCAATTGCTGAGTTCTATTGTCCTTATTTGGTTGGTTGTATCATTACTGTTATTTTTATTGCACTACAATGTACCTGAACAAGATAGGTTCTTAGTCACTAATTCGTGACGTGGTGCCCTGTGTGTAACCTCAATGTACCTGTGTATTGAAAATTGTGCGTAAACCAAAATAAACCAAGTCTAACAAGCAAATATAAAAGACCTTCTCTTTTGTGTGCATGTCTCCAGCTTCCTCATATTGAAAATGTAATTTCTATAAATGCCAATATTTAAAGCATAATTAGTGCACTCATAGATTTGAATCATAATTTAGCTGCCAAATAAACAACGATGCTATAAGCTTATAATAGTGTGTAAGCTGGAGTAACATGTCTCCAGCTGCCTCAGTCAGTGTGGGCAAACGGCTAATGATAGAGATATATAGTAAACGCAAGGATTTAGTACCTATTTAGTGCACCTGGTACCAAAAATTTCAGGTCTGTAGCTAGGAAACTCTTCGAGTTATAAGACTTCATTAACGTGTAAGCTGGAGTAACGGTACGTGAAAAAGCATATGCTCGTTCTCTGGAATGGCTGGAGCTAGCAGGTTGTTTTAAGTCTCCAGATTTAGTACCAAACGAATTAGCGAGGTACCAAATATTTGAAGTGTCTCTGTTCAAAACTCTATGAGTTACAAGCTTTTCCAGCTTTTTTTGTTTGTCCAGCTTGCACATGTTGGATCTCAGCAACCACAATAGGTACAGACTCGGTTGATGTCTCTGAACCGAGCTATGAATTAGTGCACTCGGTACCAAAAATTTGGAATCTCTAGGACAAGCAGTTCTGTTGTAATCAGCAAAATAACATTTTACCGCTAAAAATTCAAAGCATTTCGACGCGACCACAAAAATGATGCGTTGCCGCTCTGAAGGTGATACTACGCGCCAGTCACTGGTTGCGTCTATTTTATTTTTTGTTTTTGTCACATCCGCATAAACATCCGCATTATTGGTGCGATGCGGATGTCCAAATCGATGCGGAAGAAACATACATAGATACAAGAGGTGCGTTTTTACTGGTAGGTAGCCCCTCTTTTTACCTTTTTGGCAGTGTTAAAATAACGGAGTTGTATCTGTATCTACATAGGTACCTACTCAAAGCGCCAGTTCCTTAACACCTACCACAGTACCCATAGGAGAAGTTAAGTAGTAAAACTAATAAATGATTAGGTACCTACGTAAATCTAAATTTACCTAATTATTTATTTAACTGCTACCTACCATAATACTGGTTTATATAGGTAGGAAGGATTCGTTTTTGCAAATCGAAAACCTCTCAAATTTGAATGACTTGACTTAGGTCTGATGACGATTCACTTGACATGACACTAGCAAGATTAGATTGGCTGTCAAACTGTCAAAATACGGACGGACGGACATGCTTCTCGCTCCCTGCCTTGCCTGCAAATTCTGCAATATATATAATTGGTATATTTTAACCTCTCAAATTCGAATGACTTGACTTAGTTTGATGACGATTCACTTGACATGACACTAGCAAGATTAGATTGGCTGTCAAACTGTCAAAATACGGACGGACGGACGTGCTGCTCGCTCCCTGCCTTGCCTGCAAAATTCTGCAATATAATTGGTATATTTTATCAAAAAAAAATATAAAATGTCAAACCATACCAAACTATTTAATTGATGAGATATGGCAACATACAACGCCCCGCTCTTCAACGCACATCGGAAAGAGAAGGGTATAATAATTATGCCTTCAGAAATTTAAAGGACTGAGTGCATACAAAAAAGACTCTTATCGCGGGTAAAATACGTTCAAATCCGCAGAGCGTAATATCACCTTCAGAGCGGCAACGCATCATTTTTATGGTCGCGTCGAAATGCTTTGAATTTTTGGCGGTTAAATGTTATTTTGCTGATTACAACAGAACTGCTTGTCCTAGAGATTCCAAATTTTTGGTACCGAGTGCACTAATTCATAGCTCGGTTCAGAGACATCAACCGAGTCTGTACCTATTGTGGTTGCTGAGATCCAACATGTGCAAGCTGGACAAACAAAAAAACCTGGAAAAGCTTGTAACTCATAGAGTTTTGAACAGAGACACTTCAAATATTTGGTACCTCGCTAATTCGTTTGGTACTAAATCTGGAGACTTAAAGCAACCTGCTAGCTCCAGCCATTCCAGAGAACGAGCATATGCTTTTTCACGTACCGTTACTCCAGCTTACACGTTAATGAAGTCTTATAACTCGAAGAGTTTCCTAGCTACAGACCTGAAATTTTTGGTACCAGGTGCACTAAATAGGTACTAAATCCTTGCGTTTACTATATATCTCTATCATTAGCCGTTTGCCCACACTGACTGAGGCAGCTGGAGACATGTTACTCCAGCTTACACACTATTATAAGCTTATAGCATCGTTGTTTATTTGGCAGCTAAATTATGATTCAAATCTATGAGTGCACTAATTATGCTTTAAATATTGGCATTTATAGAAATTACATTTTCAATATGAGGAAGCTGGAGACATGCACACTCTCTTTTGTCCAAATTCTAGAAAACTTAAGGGTCCGGCGCAATTTCGGCTCGCAATTTCGAGGTGCGATTGGCTATTATTTCATATTTGGTTTTACGTTTAGTAAACGTAAAACCAAACAAACTAATACCAAAATGATTTCTGATTCGGGCATGTTTCCCTTATATTATTGTATTATTTGTGTTCGAACAGTATTTATGCGTGTCACTTTAGAGTTATTCTTTCAAACAACCTCCCCTAAATGAAATAAAATGAAATAATAGCCAATCGCACCTCGAAATTGCGAGCCGCTGTCGCCGGAACCTTAAGTTAGTCCTTCCTCCCTTGTGCCTTTATATTTTTTATATATCCAGCTGATGGAACTAGCAGATAGCCCACCTGATGATAAGTGGTAACCATCACCTATAACAAAGCATAGCCTCGTGAGTCACGCACGGTAGAAACGTGCCCTACGATGCACTGCCCTGCGTCCATACAGATGTTAAGGCATAACTTAAGGCATACAGATGTTAAGCATCATAGTGCCTGTAATTACACAAGCGACCACACTCTTCAAACCGAAACACAGCGTTGCTGCTTGGCAGCAGAAAAAGGCGTGATGGTAGTACTTCCGGCCGAGCCCTTCACACAGAGCTCTACTACTCTTAAAATATATTACTCTTTTGCCTTCCACATTATGTGTGTTAAGGTCAGGCCGATGTTGAATGTAGGTAATCGTTTGCGCAGGTTGACGCCGCTGGCAGTGTTCGGCCTCTGGTTCACGATGGCGTGGCTGCCAGCGCTGGGGGCGGGCCCGCAGTGGGCGTGGCTGGTGGCGCGCGAGGCCGCCGACTGCTCGGAGCGGTGGTGGTACCACGCGCTGTATGTCCACAACCACCTGCCGACCGGCAAGTTCTGCATGGGCCACACTTGGTAAGCATGGCTGTTCTAGTCTCTGCCGCAGCTCAAATATCTTTTAAATTCATAAGTGCACTCACCACCGAAGAGTATATTTCGGTGGTGATAGATTCCTTTTAGAGGCGCACTTAAAATTCTTTCAACTTTCGACAATAAGAATACAAATACAAATTATCAAATCAAATCAAATCAAATCAAATCAAATAATGTTTATTTGCAACTATTAACACAAACTATTAACAAAAGTAGTAAAACAAAGGCAGTTGCAAAATGGTCCCAACTCAGCATATGTAAGCTATAGAAACTTACGCTGGTCTTCCGGTGGGGCCATTGAGGGTCGAGTAAGTAAAAAAAAATGAGATACCTAAGTGGACGTGATGACTGAACAATTAGATTAACTTACAACTAAAATACTGAAACAAATTCAACTAGATGCTAAGACAATAATCTTAACTTCATTGACATGAATATTTAGGTACTGCAACTCGATATTGAATCCATAGGCTCCCGAACTAGTTAACACTCTATTTCCGGCTTCTCCCATAATTTTGAAGTCCAAGGTTATGTCGAATAAAACTTTTTTGTATAAAAAATCTAATAAGCTATAGTCAAACACTGCGGGCTTTCAAAGATAATCAATTAAGAAGAATATTCCGTGAGGCTTTCCTCTATTTGTTCCAGAATACGAGTGGTGTAAAGAGATAAATGTTTTATATTGTTCCGCCGGCATGACTGCACAGGCTTTGATTACATAGTCCCTAATTCCTTAATTAATAGATACGGGACTATATAATGAAAGTGCACAGGTTACGTTTAGTATCTCACTGTCCCAGGTACCTTGCCGTGGACATGCAGCTGCATATCTTCGGTATATTCCTGATGTACCTGCTGATGAGCTGCCGGCGCGCGGTGCCGCTGGTGCTGGCGGGGCTGGTGTCCGCCTCCATGCTGGCGGCGGGACTGGTCGTCTACTACTACGAGCTGCTGCCTATCGTCACGGCGCAGTCGCCGGAGTAAGTCCTATTAATAGATAAATAGAAAATTCTTTATTGCACGAAAATACAGTGTACATAGGCGAGCTTAATGCTGGATAGCATTATCTACCAGCTAACCTTTGAGTAATGGGAAAACATTTTTGGGTAGTGCACATTTGATAAGGACTTTGATTAATGAGCTCCGTATCTTTGTAATCTTGGTGAAAAAGGCAGCTTCACGACTTAGATCCCCACGCACGGTAGATATCCCCTCAGATCCCTATGCCAAAGGGCACACAGAAAATCAAATAGAAATCACTAAAAATTGTGTTTAAATAGTGTAAAATGTAAAAAAACTTATTATAATAAACGGCTATTATTTTTAGTATCCACGGTTTTCCTCTTTACAATTCTGAGTATTATAATTTATGACGTAGCCTTACATTTGTGATTTAGCGCCGATGTCACAGGACGTCTATACGTCGATTGAGGGAAACCTACCTACATAAATACCATATCGAAGCACACTGTCAATCATAACACGTTGACCGCTCACACCAAAAGCATCGTTCAGGAGGTGCATTCATTCAGGAAGGACTTTAAATTCATTGAACAAGAAATGGAGAGCTTCGCCAGAATTTTAATGTTCCTGGTGGTGTCGTTGGTGGCAGCCGGTGCGATGCCGCACGGCAAGTTCGGAATGCCGGCCTCCTGCGCCGGTAGAGACTACTGCACCGAGAAGCACGAGCTGTACCCGCAGGCGCTAGTGGACCGCCTGATGCGAAACATCACCTTCTCGTTCACCGACTCGCGGCCCTCAGTGCCGCCCGTGGTGGACCGCGAGGGAGACGGCACGGAGGGAGAATGCGACGAGATCCCCACAGAAGACTTCATCTACGAGATCGTCGACGTCGACGGCGAAGTGCGCGTGGTCGTGCAAGCCGACGGCGGCCAGCGACAGAGGATCACCATCAAGCGCTGTGCCAACCCGGGACGCATCAGATACCAAACCAAGCATCTTCTTCAAGAGACGGTCGACCATTTCAATTTGTACTGCGTAGAGCAGAAGCTGGACTACGAATTCTTTGTGCTGACGAAGGACTGGAAAGGCGTGGAGACGGCAAAACCGAAGACCGGCGTCCCCGTCGCATGCGACTGCAAGCTATACGAGTGAAGCGAAGCGCAAGCTTGCCGTGTTTTTTTAAAGAGTCTAGTCGCAATTCCCCTTTTAAATTATTAGAAAAAAATATGAATTTACAAATATAATTAGAATAATAAATTGAAAATGTACAGTGGAAGTATTTTTGAAACAATTATTAATAATTAAGATACCTAGAATAAAACGAATAATTTATCATGAAATAATTATTTTAAATGCCTACCACCTATTTTAGCTGCATCTACGACGATAGTCTTGTTGCCTAGCATAATATTTGTAGAATTTTAGAGACGAGAGAAAGAAATAGGAACATAATTATTAGTCCTGGAAAAATCCGCTAACTTTGTAGCTACTAGAAAGTACAGTGTTTGCTAATAATGTTAATAAATTTTATTTCATATTGGGCCCGTAGAGTGCAGCCTTAGATCGATTAAATTACAAAGAACATAGAGAGGTCTCAGAAAGAGAAATTCATTGAAAAACAAGCCATTTTAATGTTTTTATGAGTTGAAAGCTGCGTAAGAAATTATTTGGCAGTTTTCATAATCAGTTATCTAGTACGCATAACACAAGCTTTGAGTAGCTTACTTTGGGGCTAGATGGTGCTGTGTTAATTGTACAGTATTATTTATTTATTTATATATTTACTGTGATGGAACAAAAAGATAGTCCACGTCATGTCTTGTGGTATCTATCACCTACTTGCGTCCAGTATAATACGATGTTAAACTTCGTGTGCCTGAATTCCACCGGCACCCACACCCTCCAATTTACACAATTTTATAGGCTTAAATAAATAAATAAATTAATGGAAATACTCTTTTCGGACAGTAGTATCTCTGCGAGCTGGTAAAATAGGCCACTATTTATCTAAATTTAAAAGAAATTAATTTAATATTAATTATTATTTATTTATTTCAAATAAAATGGACACAAAAAATAATTGACAATACCTTCTAAAACAAAATTCAACAAGAAATTATAATTTAATGAACACACTGCAATTTTACACAAAACTCAGGTTATTATCGTTCTTTTTACCTTTCACACTGTACGAATGGGACGAAAACTTCCCGTTGAGTAACCCCTGCGCATTGCGACTTTTATTTTCCCGTTCGGTCACACCGTTGCCGAACGGGAAAAAAAATTAATAGCTGAGATGATAAATCAAGAGCATAAAAAGTGTAAAAACCTGAAACTGGTGATAATGAATAAAAATATTTGAATAATTTTGGTTTATTATTCGAAGTGCACCCGCGCTTATTAAAATACATTCGTACTTATAAATACAATCGTTCAATTTTTATTACTTCACTATATTACTACACTACATTTTTATTTCGGTGGGAATATTTAAAAATCTAGTCATTCATGACTTACGAGCCAATAAAAGTGCTCATGACACACAACACACGATTACTAGTATTATACCTTATTAGTTAAAGTTTTCCGTACAGTTTGCAATCGCATCCAACGGGTATTCCAGTCTTCGGCTTGACCATCTCCACGCCTTCCCAGTCCTGCGTCAGAACCATGAACCCAACTTTCAGCTTCTCCTCGACACAATGCAAATTGAACTTCTTCACCGTCTCCAGCTTGAAATGCGCGGTCTCGTAGTCGATGTGTCCCGGCCGCAGACAGCGCTCGATGGTGACGGTCTGTCGGAAGTCCTGCTCTGTCTGCAGCACGACGCGCACGTCTCCATCGGCGTCGATGATCTCGTAGATGGGGTCCACTGTGGAGGACGCCTCGCAGTCTCTTTCCTCGCCCTCGCGGTGGACGACGGTTGGCGGTGTGGCCTGCGAGCTGGTGAACGAGATGTTGGTGCTACGCATCAGGCGGTCCACTAGCGCCTGCGGGTACAGCTCGTGCTTCTCGGTGCAGTAGTCTCTACCGGCGCAGGAGGCCGGCATTCCGAACTTGCCGTGCGGCATCGCACCGGCTGCCACCAACGACACCAAAAGGAACAATGAAATTCTGGCGAAGCTCTCCATTTCTTACTCAATGATTTTTCCTTATAAATGAAATGAACTAAGATGTGGTCGCTGAGACCGTTTACCGTGGTGTGACCGTTGAACCGGCAACGTTAACCATTTATATTTTGATCCAGTGACATCACTCTGACATTACAGCCCCGTCAGTGTTGTTGTGCAACAAATTGTGCACTCCGGGCGTTCCTGCTTCCAATATTTGATAAGGATTCGGAAATTCCTGAGTACACTTGCATAACTTCAGTGGAATGTTAACCTTTAATCCTATGGTGGTCAATCAGGGGTCAGGATAAATATTAATAAAGTATCCTTGTTTTTTAGCATGGGAAAACGGTAAACTAGCAGCTTCGTCTATTTATGACGTCAAATCCGGTTACTTACCGAAGCCAATACGAGCAAGGACTAGACGAACTGCCAACGCTCTATGCAGTAGCGATTAGCGCATGGCGCATTCTTGTCTAGGAAACACAGGTTTTCCCATTTTATAAATATTATAGAGAAACATTAATACTTTGTGAGGAAAATATTACGAAATTTACGAACGATTAAACGAAACTGTATCTAGGCTTTCTGCTTTTTGCACTGTAAAATACACTAATGCTAACTAATGATAACTAATAACTCACAAACTACTACATACTTTTTAGATCTGACTCAAATTTAAATGGGACCACATGACAAGCACCAGCTTTCGATGAGAAAATGAATAATCAAAATCGGTCGATTCTGTATAAAGTTATAAGTTACCAAACAAAAAAAAAAGTCAAATTGAGAACCTCCTTATTTGTTAAGACAAACGAAACACGAAATATAGTCGACAAAATTGAAATATGGTAAAAAAAATTCAAGACTTGGGGTAATGGTTTTCTCACGATGTTATCGTTCACCGATTGAGCACTGACTGGCCTTGCGCTTATAAACTAAGAGTAGTAGAGCTCTTTGTGTGTGGCTCGTCCGGGGAAGTACTATTCGTACCACCACGCCTTTTTCTGCCTCCAAGCGGCGTTGCTGTGTTTCGGTTTGAAGAATGTGGTCGCCGGTGTAATTACAGGCACATGATGCTTAATATCTGTATGCCTCAAGTTGATGGACGCAGGGCAGTGCATCGTAGGGCACGTTCCTATCGTGCGTGTCTTGCGAGGCAATGCTTTGTTATAGGTGATGGTTACCACATAACATCAGGTTGGCCATCTGCTTGTTCCATCGGCTAGTTGTATAAAAAAACTTTTCGAAGACCACGCCTGGATTCGAAGGCACGATTACTACGGTCAGAAGGAGCCATTCCTAGAGCTGCGGTGCTCAGTGCTCACTGGCTGCTTGTCCCCAGGACCCTGCGCGGCATGTTCGCCGGCTCGCAGACCCTGCGCCTGGTGTACCTGCCGATGTGGATGAACCTGCCGGGCTACGTGGGCGGGCTCGCCACGGCCTTCATCTACCACCACACGCAAGTCGAGGGCGTCAAACTCAACCAGAAGAAGGTACATTTCAATGTTATATATATTATTTCAATGTTTTTCTTTTAAGTATGTTGTACACCTTCCCACCACTATAATCATCTCTCTCTATCCTCTAAGGTTTGCTGGAAGAAAACTCTATATAGGGTTAAGCTCGCCTTTGTACATGACTATTATGTATTTTTTGTGTAAATCAGTTTGTGTACATAATCAGTTTGTGTATGTGTGAATAAAGAATAAAGAAGTACATTCCCAGTACATCTGAAAGAAAGAAAATACATTTAAGTATTCAAAAAAAAAATTTCTAAAGGTTAGTTAAACAGATACTACAACTAAACATAAATACAAGTAAAATAAAAACTGGGATTTAGGGTATTGTGGTCTGGATTTTGTCTGCATAGCTGAAAAGCCAAGACTCTGCTTCTTTGCCTAGTCCTAGCGCTGTTTTTCAGTCTTGCCTAGGGGGGATGGAGGGAGGATAAAAATATTCGGTGATGTGAGTGGGTGGTGTGAGTATCTGTACATCTGCTTGTTCCATCACTTGTGCTGGAAACTCAGGGTTTTTTACAGACCATACATGGCAGTGTTCCACATGCATATTGCGTAGACATGACACACACAAACCCAATATTCGTAGTTTTGTTCTCTGTCTTATGTCTCATTAGATAAAATAACCATTTGTTGTGGCCAGAACCACAGTCCGAAAGACCCGTTTAGGGGTTGTGTTTTATCTTCCTCGTGGTGTCGCGCAATAGCTGCGAAGAATTGTATAAAATGATAAAACAGGTTTACCTTGTCTGATTTGTTATTTTAGCTTAATTAGACGCACTTTGATTCAAAATTGTTGTACCTAACCTGTACTTACTCGTATTGAGCCAACGTTTACCTGCTACCTATGACGTACCTACATGCGTAATGTTTATTAGTTTGCTGACGTCATTGCACGTGAATTCCATTCCGGTTTTGCGAGATTTTCATCACGACTCGTGCAATTTATCAACTCCTAATATGTTTATTAAGTAATCCCCCATTTGTAATATACCTTGCCATTGTACCTAATAGTTGCAATAAAATAAACAATATGAGTAATTTTAAATTAGATCTTCTAAATTAAATTATTTTGCTTATCTTCTTAATTAGGTTACGTGTCTTACGAGGCAATACTTGTTAGTGATGTCAACCACTTACCATCGGGTGGGCCATTCATATGGTGCTTCGAACTTTACTTATTTTACTTTTCAAATCCCAAATTCATCAAAATCTTTTTAATTTTCATCTTTCTTCCTAGTGGTTCAACGTTCTCTTCCACTTGGCACTGACGCTGGGCGGCTGCGTGGTGTTCTCGGGAGCCATCTTCCTGTCGGACCGGGAACTGCCCCGGTGGGCGGCGGCCGTCTACGCCGCCCTGGACCGGACGCTGGTAGCTGTCTTCTTTAATATCTTCCTCTTGGGCTGTATTAGCCAGTGCAGATGTAAGTCATAGTTCTAGTGAAATTGCTATTGTAACTAGGTATAATAGTTATGACATTCCTAAAATACTTTTATTACCGACTAGCTGGTACCCACGACTTCGTCTGCGTACTTTTCGCAATAAAAGGTAGCCTATGTCCTTTCTCAGGGTCTAAAGATTGTCTGTGCCAAATTTCATCAAAATCGGTTGAGAGGTTTAAGCGGGAAAGCGTAACAGACAGACAGACAGACAGACAGAGTTACTTTCGCATTTATAATATTAGTAGGGATAGGGATTAGTGCCTGTACGAGTGACGACCGATTAGCTGATAGATAAAGCCGAGAAGAAAGGCAACAAAGTCGGCTTGGTTGTACCGCTCTTTTGTATGATCCTCGTTACATACATAAGTACATACACATACATCTCCTCTTTCGCTTCATTGCTTTTTTTTGCATGCTAGGTTTTTCTGGCGAAGTGTGAGGTTCTTTAACCATAGGTCATCATCAAATATGTACCATACTTCACGCAAATAAATTATTTCATTTCATTTCATTCACTATCATAACATTCCTCATACATTCTCGTCGGTTAAGGGTACTCTTGACCTGGCCTTTCTCTTTTTCTTTATCTATATATCTGATCCAGATACGTCCGTCGAGGTCTTCCCCTCCCAACAGTCCCATTCACACTCACCTCGTTACATTGAAATATAATACCTACACTAATGCACTATTTGATATATAAGATGTGATGGTATGGTTGTTGTTTCAGCGGCATTCCGCAGTATGCTGTGCTGGCGCGGCTTCCACCCGCTGGGCCGGCTGTCGTACTGCGTGTTCATTGTGCACTTCATAGTGCTGCGGCTCGCGGTGGCTGACCGGACGCAGCTGCAACACGCCACTATCCTCTCACTGGTACCTAGTCTTTAAGGCGTAGACAGCACCTAATTTAACACCATTTTGTGTGCAAACATTGCACACAAAATGGTCGTTTGCGATTTTTCAAAATTAAGTTTAGTGATTTTATATCTTCAAAAATGCCGAATCGTGCGAGCGAGAGTCACATTAGCTCTTGTCTCCACCTTAAGGGTGAAAATGTCTTACTCATGCCTCCCACTCGGTGAGAGCAGCATGTCAGACTCTGTCAGTGTCAACAGACAGCATACCGACTAAAAGCCACCGATGTATAGTGCGGAACATGTAAAAAGAACGCCGGAAGGAGGGGGAATGGTGTGATGGCGCGAGTATTTTGTATGCGCAAATACATCCACTGTTTTCCAGCGTTCTTTTTGGTTGACGCGCACTATACCAGCCTTCACCTCAGTGCCAGTGCATCGACGAATGGTCCGACCAACCAACTCTGCTCATTTTTATCCTACTGGCTGATGGAACAAGGAGGTGGCCACCTGATGTTTAGTAGTTAAACATCACCATTGCCTTTTAAGCCAAGCACGGCCGTAAGATGGACTGACATGCGTCCAACAACTTGAAGCGTACAGATGCTAAGCCCCACGTTCCTGGTAATTACACCGGCAACAGCACTCTTCGAACCGAAACACAGGAACACAGCTCGGCGGCAGAAAAAGGTATGGTAGCACTTCCCCGGTCCAGTCCTCCGGTCAAGACTATGCTACTAGCACTCTATTAGCATTAAGTCCTCCTAGCACTACCTACAATGTTTTGTGTGAATGTTTTTAAATAAATAAATGAAATAAAGAATCTACTACCCCTAAACTTAGACTTATAGGCAGGATTTTTGTTATAGATCTCGTTGCTGATATCGTCGTCAGTGCTGTCGTACCTGGCGTCCATCCCGCTGTGCCTGCTGGTGGAGCTGCCGGCGCTGCAGCTGTGGAAGGCGCTCTCCGGCGAGGACGCCCCCCGCGCGCCCCGCGCACCCACCCCCGACCCGCCCTCCACCAAGCCGCTGGACCTACTCGCTAATGTTATGAGGAGAGCCGATGTCTAGACTGTTCAGTGACCATCCAGATCGCTAATGTTATGAGGAGAGCCGATATCTAGACTGTTCAGTGTCCATCCAGATCGCTAATGTCATCAGGAGAGCCGATGTCTAGACTGTTCAGTGTCCATCCAGATCGCTAATGTCATCAGGAGAGCCGATGTCTAGACTGTTCAGTGTCCATCCAGATCGCTAATGTCATCAGGAGAGCCGATGTCTAGACTGTTCAGTGTCCATCCAGATCGCTAATGTCATCAGGAGAGCCGATGCAGACTTTTCAGTGTCCACCCAGTTCACTAATGTTGTCAGGAGAGCCGATGTCTAGACTGTCCAGTGTCATGTTATCAGGAGAGCCGATGTCTAGACTGTTGTCAGTGTCCACAAAACTATGTTTGATATTTGTGGCGTTTTCGTATCCTAGCATTCTATTATTCTGTTGAAGTTGCGATTAAGGGACTAACGTGAATTTCGCTTGTGATTTGGCCACAGTACCTTTGGTTTTTAGTTTTTCGTAATCTCAGGCCATTTTGGTATGGATATTGGACAAGCGCTTCTATCTGGCGTACTGAGAACTACGAGTCTTCTTAAAAAAGACCTGACGTTACGAAAAACTAGCACGACTCAGGGGCTCAGTTCGAAAAATGCAGGACACCTGTGTATTAGTAGATAAATAAGTTATACTTGTAGGATTAAACTTTTCTACTTTTTGCTGTTGTTTTATTTATTATTTCAAGTGAATTTGTGGCGATTGTATCGTCCATCATTTTCGGTCTTTTCCATCCCTAGGCGCGGTGTCACATCTCTAGCGCAGAATGGAAACAGCAGAGGTGGACCGCAAAAAACTAAACCATGGGGAGTATCACCTAGGTAGCGGATCCATGCCCACTTTGATCACAAAGTTTGCATCCGATCCAACACGTTGGCGTTTTCAGCACCAAGTAAGGCCCGTATTCATATTCCCTGCCGTTTAAAGCGGCTCTATAATTCCCATAATACGACCTCAGTGGCGCAGCGGGCGAGATTCCGCCCGCGACGCAAGAGGTTGCGGGTTCGATTCCCGCCTCTGAACAAATTTGTGTAGGATCTGCAGAAATTTGTTCCGTTGGTCTGGGTGTTTATGTAATAAAAAATATCTATCTATTTTTGGGGATGGTCAGGTAGTTACAATTTTTAAAACTCCAGTGTCAAAATCACCAAGTATTTATTCTGCTTTTACTCCATAGTACATTCATTTATGCGTTTTACATTTATTTACTGCTATATCTAGTCTTATAAATTTATTTCTTATTTTTGACCATATCCCGCTAACCCTCGGAAAATTCCCCTTCACTTGTTTTTTCGTTTCGCCGTCACCTCGCGACCTGTCAGACGCATCTTGGTTTTTTTTTCTACAAAGGCTAGATTTGAAAAAGGTTTATAACCAAGATTGATAAGATAACATTCGCAAAAGGTGGAATAAGATATTCAATAATATACAAACAAATATTAATTACTGACAATAATATAAAGAAGATAACCATTAACCTAACACTATGTAAGTATATAATGTATCAAATATATTATCAGTCATCTAGTACCATAACACAAGCTTTGAGTAGCTTACTTTGGGGCTAGATGGTGCTGTGTGGATTGTCCAGCATTATTTATTTAGATTGATTACTATAGGTACTTGTGTACGCGACTATCGTTTTGGTTGAACCAATTTTTGTTTGGCATTAGATAAGGCAAGACTTCTAGGCCATCAATAAATATCTAAATGATGTAGGTGTTGCCATACAATTATAGGCCATAAAGTAATCACGTGAAGGCCGAATTTTCATAATTTCGAATAGAGCCGCTACAAGAAATTATGAAAAAAACTTTAATCTGTCACCTTTATGTCAGGGAAGTCGAAGAAGAAAAGATAGCAGCAAGTTAATCGGCTATTTAAGACGCAGAGAACAGACAATCAAAGTAAAAAAATAAATGCTTCCCTTATGTTCACACTCGCATATTCAAACATTTTGAAAGATGTAAAATATCACACTTTGATTATAATCAAAGAAATCACAGAAGATGGTAGAGCTCTTTATGAGCATGAAGGCCTCGTCCGGGAAGTATAATTATGAACTGCCACCACACCTTTTTCTGCCGCCAAGCAGCAACGCTGTGTTTCGGTTTATAGAGTGTGGTCGCCGGTGTAATTACAGGCACATGAGGCTTAACATCTGTATGCCTCAAGTTGATGGACGCAGTGCAGTGCATCGTAGGGCACGTTCCTATAGTGCGTGGCTTACGAGGCAATGCTCTTTTATAGGTGATGGTAATCACCATCCATCTGCTTGTTCCAACAGCTAGTTGGATAAAAAAAGATATTTCCGAACATTATTTATGAACTGTGCTATCGTTTTGGGTATATAGCTCCGTAGGCCGTGGGTTCATCTCCACTGAGAATCCCCAGTGATGAGCATGATGTTAGTTCTTTGTCTGGTGTTATATAATATTATTTTCAACACAGTTGCTCATAAAGTGGCTCTACGGTCACCGCAATTAGGCACAGAATGACACCCATAATCAAACTGTGACTTTTCATTGCTATAACTCACTAGTGAGTTTTTTTTTAATTTTATTGGTTGAGTTGTTTTGTGCCTAAAAAAGTTTTTATTAAAAAAAAAGATCGTGTTCAATAGAACAAATAAATCAATGTTCCTATTGTTTGCTCATTTCACGCAACTTCTTATTTAAATAAATAATTTTAACTCGTACGTGTTTAATAAGCAAAACATTCACTCAAATATAACTTTTGTTTTCTCTGTAATAAAAGAAAACTTAAATTCCCCATTTTGTACGTGGCAGAATAGGTGCAAACCCTATGCGCGGAAAATAAAAAAAAACCTCATCCCTTTAGTCTGTGGCCGATCGCAATGCGCGCGCATAAGAAAACTGATTAGTTTTTCCCGCCGTAGCGAAACATTTTTCACAACTCGTTTTCACTGTTGAAAACGTTATTTATTAATTAAAATGTCTACAAGTACAAGTTACGAAGAAAATGATCAGGTGGGCCATCTGCTTGTTCCATCAGCTAGTTGTATAAAAAAAAAAAAAAAAAAAAAAAAAAAATGGTTTATGTTGTACACCGCCCGATTTATGATGAATCCCTTAACGTATGGAAACTTTACTACCTGAAAACTCCAAGGAAAAATATCTGTTCTGTCAGTTTTTATTATTATTTTATTCACAAATCTGTTGAAAAACGTCGTATGATACACGTGTGTATTGATGATTACCGTCCTCGGCTCTCTTAAGGCGCAGCATACGGCGCGCCGCTATCATGCTCGCACAAGTGAAATTTTTAAAGATATAAAATTACTGAATGTATTTCTGTAAAATCGTAATCGGTCAAGTTGTTGTCAATGGCAATACAAAGATTGAGCGAAAATAAAATTTTGATTTAAGCATCTTTTCACACTTAGAAATGTGAATTTATATTTTTCCAAATTTTATGTAGTAAAACTTGCTTGGTGTAGATTAAATTTACGCTCAATCTTTGTATGGCCAATATTGCCATTGACAACAACTTGACCGATTGCGATTTTACATAAATACATGCAGTAATTTTACATCTTTATAATTTCAATTGTGCGAGCGATATAGCGGCGCGCTGTATGCTGCCCCTTAAGACCCTCGCCTACGGCTCGGGTCTCAATGGCGCCTCAGCGGCAATCACCAACATTCCACACTTGTACCATAATGTACTATTACATAATTATACCTTATTATGTAAGTAAATAAAAAAAATTTGCAATCAATAAAGTTGTTTGCAATAAAATTGCATATAAGTAATATAGTATAATTTTTATCCAAGCTTTTTCACATCTTTGACACAATGTGATTGCACATAAAATGGTCGCTTGCGATTTTTCAGTAATAACTTAGTCATTTTAAATCTTTTAAAATGTTAAAAATTCAGGATAGATGTTATTTGACAGTTGTCAGCCTCTTAAGCTAGAGGAGCCATCAGAGAATAATACCATTCATCTTTAGCTGTGAAGCTCAGTCAAGTTACAGATAAAAGCAAGCCAGTTGTCAAGTAGTGTTCGAGGTATAATTAAATGATAGAGTTGATCTGTTAAAATTACTTAATTAAATCTTAAAAATGCTGTTAAGAAAACTGCAGGCCTTTGCTGTTATTTTGCTATGCTTAGTAAATTTCGGCTGCTGTGTGATAAATAGTCTAAGTGGTAAGTGAACAAAAAAAGATGCAGATTTTTAACGACTAGTCAGCTTCAAAAACACAAACGGATACAATTTGACGACTTTGATCACCAGGCACGGTGGATATCCTGTAGATCTTTTAGTACTAGGTACCAGCTGAAGTTTCTCTAGATGATATCAGGTACAGATACAGATACAGATTCTTTATTGGTAAAAACAGTTTACAAGTCATTAGTAGTCAGAGGTAAGTCCAAATAATGTGTAAATTTTGATGTATTTGGTATTCCGCTGCTAGAATTATATTTGGTTTTTCACCGATGTTTTCCCACACCGATTAAAGAGAATGCACATTTTTTTTATTTTGCTTTGCGTAAAACACAATAGGAACTTTATGTCTAAAATTTGGAGAAAATTGTCTAAAAAAAAATTGAAAAAAAATTGAAATTGGAAAAATTGAATTTGTCTAAAATTTTTTTTTGAATGAATCCTAAGTGGAAGTTTATTTATTTGCTAAATTACATGTAAAAAGAGGAAATGATATGTTGTTGAAGAAGTCGATTAATCTGGAGCTGGTACTTGGTGTAGTGTTATTTTATACAACTAGCTGATGGAACAAGCAGATGGCCCACCTGATGATAAGTGGCCGTCACCTATAACAAAGCATTGCCTTGTAAGTAACGCTCGATAGGAACGTGCCCTACGACGCACTGCCCTGCGTCCATCAACTTGAGGCATGCGCGTCAACCGAAAAGAACGCTGGAAAACAGTGGAGGGGATGTGTTTGCGCATACAAAATACTCGTGCTAACACACCCCTCCCCTTCCGGTGTTCTTTCTGCATGACGCACACTATACTAGAAATTCTGAGGTGATATCTACCGTGCCTGGGTGATGCCTTCGTAATATGTCGGTGGCTTTCAATGCTATGCTGCTGTTAGGTGATGGTTACTTAACATCAGGTGGAACATTTGATTATTTCATTCTGTGTGTTGTGTATATAAAATTTGTGTATATAAAAACGTCCTGAACCCCTCTATTATGTGCAGTATCGTCCCCCAACCAATACGAGATCGGTCAGAATCGACCCTGCTGCTCACCTAAGCCTTATTTACCAGTCGGAAGTAGGTAATGTTGGGAAGGCAGTGAGTCGTAGTAGATTATAGTAAACTGAAAACTGAAACAGCTTCACGACTTTGATCCCCAGGCACGGTAGATATCCCTTCAGATCTCTCAGTACCAAGTACTTACTCAAGATTCTTTGAGGATGTCTAAGGGGGGTAGTCAGAGGTACGTCCAAACAATACATTTGGCACATACCCACATTTTGCATTAGTTAGTATTCCATACGTGACAGGTTGCAAGCCCATCGCCGCTGTTAGAATACTAACTGGTTTCCTCATGATGTTTTCCTTCACCGTTAAAGAGCACTGGCATTGCGCACATAAATTTTTCGATAGAAAAATCCATTGGTGCGCGACCGGATTCGAACCTGCGACCTTACGATCGGAAGGCGGGGTCACTTCCACTAGACCACCCCGGTGCTCTCATAGATTATAGTGATGTAGTAAAATCTAATCTTTATTCCTTGCACGGTTGTCCCCTAGGGCTACGCAACGAACGCGCTACGAATGCTACGAACGCCAACGTCGTAGCACATTTGCACCCAATTTTCAATTTATAAGGCAGCGAAAATGAATTACGTCACTTTCGCACTATTCAACGTTTTGAATGATATTCTTTGATATTTTTAATGAAATGAAATGAAATATTTTATTTCCGAGAAATATGGTTAAAAGTTAGTTCTTAGTAGGTAGTTAGGTAATTTCACATATTTCACCAAGTCATTGGCATGCAAATAAAAAATTAAATCATGAAATTAAATTTTATTAGAAGATTAGATATTAAAAATATAATATTTTGATCCTAACAAGTTTTTCAACATACTTCTCAAACTTTTGAGCAATTAACCGATATATGTTTTTTTGGACAGTTTTATCAACATTCAAACGGATTTTCGTTTCAACAAGTTAAAGTTCATATATTTTTTTTATGGTTATTTAGAATAATTCGTAATTAGTTGTCCATTATATGGACAATAAACATAAATCAAAAAAATCTAAATATCCAATTTAGATGTTTGTAGTATTAGGTAGTAAAATCTAAATATCCATTCTATTCCATATCCATGTTTGGTTTTTTATTCTGGGCTTACGTACTTGGTAGAAATTGTTTATTTTTTTTTTAAATTTCAGACGAGGAATACGGACGAATGCCGCCCATTTTACACCTGGACGCATTCGAGGCTTGTCTCCGGGAACCAGGCGGGCTGTACTGCACGGCAGACATTGCCTTCGTGGCAGACGGGCCCAGCGCCCTCTACATGCAGATGCAGGTAAGAAAGAAAGAAAAATTTATTTACTCATCCACCACAAAATAAAAAACAAAAAACCAAATTAACATAAACAAACTAACAAAAAATAAAAAAAGGTAAGGATGATATATATATAAATGTATACATATATCAAAATACATGAAGCAGCGTGGTGGCGAGTGGGCCAACAGCTCGGCATAATGCTCCTGTATGTCGGCACACGCAGGAGCGCTGGTATTCTGCTGCGACCCGGTATTGGCCTCACAAACATCCAGGCTTAAGTTTGGCTCGTCCTTACAGACATTACCTACTACCACTGAACTAACATTTCAGATATGCCTACCTACTAACTTCTAAGATTACCATGAACATCAGTATGCACCTTTATATAGGTGCCGCTATGTCAATAAATAATGGAACTCAGCACTATCTCACCACATACGCCATAGCTTGTAATAAAAGAATTTGATGGTCTTTCCACACAGCTATCTAGCCACAAACAACCCCAGTTCGTAATAAAAAACATTGGAGAGGGGAGACAGTTAAAAATGGGAGGACGAAATAAAACATATTATAAATAAATATTGGTGGACTTTCCACACATCTAGCCCCAATCTAAGCCAAAGCTTATAGCTGATGTAATACATTACATACTTATTTTTTTGTAAACATACTTATGATACATAATAACACCTAGGCATAGAACAAATATCTGTGTTCATCACACAATATTTTGTTCTCGGTGGGTATCAAACCCACGGCCGGCGCAGAAGGCAGAGTTACTACCAACTGAGTTGTGAAGGCTGTCAATGGTAATATAATGGGCTTAACTTTGGAATAATATTATCCTTGAATTTTAATATAGTCCTAGCATTTTTTTCTAATAATATATTTAATTATTTATTTACAGTGAATACAATAGCTATGTTTTCCTTAATAGAGGTGCAGGTCGAACCATTGTGATATTTACCCCAACAATTAACATGCAAGCCCTTTACGACGCGGCGGGTCAATGGTTAGCAATTATTATTAAATGAATAGCTATTACCTTAGCCAGCTACCACCTTCCTTGTTTTTTTAACCTATTTCTTATTAGTCTAATAGTATTAACATTTGGGAATACTTATCTCATTTTTTTAAATAATATCCCAAATGTTTACCTAGTTGGATTTGAACCAACGACATTCCCCTTGATTCGTGATGTGCGCCATCAAACTCCAACCATTTATCGAATATCTCGAATGAAATTTGACATTATTGTCGTGTTAAATGTTATCCTAGCGATATTTGACCTTATTTTGTTGTAATAATGGACGCGATTAACATCAAATTCATTGCGTTACATACTCTTTGCGTGATTAGGCCTAGCTGGAGTGCGGTCGCATAAGTAGGTACCGTATCGAAATATAAGATATCCCCTATAGACATTCGCTGGGTCCGACTCGAGTCCAATGGCGCAGTAGGTTAGCGTGGGTTCGATACCACTCGGCTAACAATATTTATACTCATTTCCAATTTACCAACAATAAAAATATTTCGACAACTGACGACATTGTTAGGACCGCGGGAAGTCTGTGGATGGAAAGGGCTCAGAATCTTCCTGGAAACGGATAGGGGAGGCCTATGTCCAGCAGTGGACTTCGGTAGGCTAATGATATTTTTTTTAATAATAATGTATTTATTTGGCACAAGCAGGTTACACAAAAAATACAGACTAACAAGTAAAATAATAACTAACCGTAACTTATCTAAAATTAAACATAAGTAAGAGGTAGGTACGAGTTGGTGCAAATAACATTAGGTTCATATTATAAGGTAGCGTAGGTAGGTACATTACATTAGTATACATTTTAAAATTTATGACAAACATTTCAGGAGTATTCGCTGCGCACAGCCACACATTTCAACCACACCCGCGGCATCTATGGCACGTGCATGACCAGCACATGCCAGGCTTTCAACTCCTCAGATCTGAGGGTTTCCTTCGAAGCATGCCGCAACCACACCGTCCACGAACAATACAAACTAAAGGTAATTCATAGCTTTTATTACCTCAATCATGAAAGCAATAACAATGTTATACATAAAATACTAGTTGTGCCCCGCGGTTTCACCCGCGCAGATTTAAATCCCGGTATTCCCACGGGATAAAAAGTAGCCTTCTATCTCTCTGCCAAGTTTCATCTGGATCCGATCAGTTAAAACTAAACGTTCCGGTTCCATCCCTTGTGTCTACACACGTACTGTCTGTCAACTGTACATCTCTGTCTTGCCCAAGGAATTTAGATACTGTGTTTCCTACACACATATAGGGTGGCCAAAAAGTCGTGGCTCAACGCAACTAGATGGCGAATTATGATGAAACTAGATGATGAACGCGATTAGATGGGTTATCAAAAACTGAAAAACTGAAACAGCTTCACGACTTTGATCCCCAGGCACGGTAGATATCCCTCGAGATGGGTTATCAAGCTGTATAAAATTGTTCTACGGGGGAGGTCTTTAAGGTCAACTCCTGCAGAGTTATAATTTATTTTGTGTTTTTATGAGTACATTTAGTAGGAGTAGAGTTTTTCGAATTTTAATAAAGAATTAGTAAAAAAAAACAATGTTCTCATCTCAAGATTGTTCTACGGGAGGTCCTCTCGTAATTCGATTGATTGATTGATTGACTGTTTTAACTAAACAGAACTGAAGGCCCGTAGCCCGCTTAGAAAGTAAATGATGCATCCTCCAGGTGCTGGTGGAGGACATGTCCTGCGTGACCCTGCATGCGGAGATGCAGGTCGGAGCCGCTCACATCGTGGTGGCGGCCATCTGCGTCGCTATCGTGATACTCAATGCTATTGGAACTATATGCGATATCTTATTTAAGAAAAATAGTGGAGCTGGTGAGTAATAATAAATAAAATAAATAAATAATGCTGTACAATCCACACAGCACCATCTAGCCCTAAAGTAAGCTACTCAAAGCTTGTGTTATGGTTACTAGATGACTGATATATTTAATACATATTAGAATAATAATAAACCTTTTTTATTTCCTTATTAACTAAAAAACATCACATATTAACAAAAAAAGTATGCTGGTTCGATACATTTCCATTAGATCCATTTCATTTATGTCAGTAAGTGTCAGTATATAATGTATTAAATACCTTAACAATAATATTATTTAATACATTATATACTTACGTAGATAGATATTTTTTATTATACATAAACACCCAGACCAACGGAACAAATTTCTGCAGATCGTACACATGTTTGTTCCGAGGCGGGAATCGAACCCGCAGCCTCTTGCGTCGCAGGCGGACTCTCGCCCGCTGTGCCACTGAGGTCGTCAATTATGGTTATGTATAGACATAGCCAAATAAAAATGACGCTTACTATAGAGTAAGCGTCATTTTTATTTGGCTTTGTGTAGCTTGATATAATGTATCCGAGTATAAATATGTATAGGTATAAAAGGTAATAAGATTTATTAATTTTTGAACAAACAACTGAAAGGACATGCATTTAAGTGTTCCAGTTATTTCTCTGCTTTTCAATACGTCGGAACTGGCAGAGACTAGTGGCCGAGCCAGGCGCACGAGACCCACGGCAGAAGAGATTCAAAGCTTTTTATGGAATAAGGTAGGTATCTGAAGTTATTAATAATTACATACATAATGCATCTAAATACTTTTTCTTTAAATTCAAAACCAAAAGGAAACGAGGATTAGGAAAGCAAAACATAAGTTAACGTGAGCTATATAAAAGAGTATCAAGGATGCCGCATTGGAAAAACTCAAATTGGGGGAACAAAGTCAAAGTCAAAATATGTATGTTCAATAAAATCACACGGATCACCTTGAAACGTCTTAAAACTAGGTGACTCTAGGTGCCAGTCCCACGCGAAAAACTGCACTATAACCCCGACTGCACGATAACACTGACAAGAGATAAGCTCTTAAAGAAGAAGAATATTATACTATTTGATACAACCTTTGATTCACAGGGCCATCCTCATGACTCTCGTCATAACAGCGCACTCCATGCTACCGGCGATGTTGCTAAACGAAAACACCAAGTTTTTTGAAGACGTGAGTTTTATTCATGACGATAAAACAACGCGGTGAAACGATTGCAGTATGCTTATCGATTCTTATTACTACATATGCTGGTGGGACAAGCATACTAACGTAATTTTACTACACACCCGTTAAACCAAAACACAACAACGCTGCTTGGCGAATAAAAATGGCATGGTGGTAGTACTTCTGATAAGCCCTTTACAAAGACAACTCTACCAATTCACCACTCCTCCTCCTCAGACAGACTTAAAAGACAGTTTTAAGAATAGTAGGTAGAGCTCTTTGTGAAGGGCTCGTCCGGGTTAGTACCACCACGCCTTTCTCTGCCGACAAGCAGCAACGCTGTGTTTCGGTTTGAAGTGTGTTGTAAGGACCGCTTTTAGCGGTATAAGCCTCCTCCAGCTTCTTCCACTTCTCTCTATCTCTAGCGGTTCTGTTCCACGCTTTGCCTGCTATTGTGGCTATGTCGTCGCTCCATTCAAATAACATAAAATAAATAAATAAATAATGCTGGACAATCCACACAGCCCCATCCAGCCCCAAAGTAAGCTACTCAAAGCTTGTGTTATGGGTAACATTGGTTGCAATATTTGCAGCAATTCGAGCGCATGTGGCTGCACGTATTCCTGAACGGCACGCTGATCATGCAGACGTTCCTGCAGCTGTCGGCGCTGCTGCTGGTCTGCAACGCGCTGGTCGCCGGCGAGGCGCGCGCGCTCGCCTGGACAGCGCTGCCTCTGGCGGTCGGCAAGCGATGGCTGAGGTGTGGCACAGAACTCGCTCTTACTCACTCTCTGATGAATCCTGTCAAAACCTTGCTGCTCGTTTAACACGCGCTGGAAAAAGCAAGAACATGCGCTGGACTGTATTCTGTAAAGCCTTGCTGCTCGTATACCACGCGCTGGAAAATCAAATATGTTTATTATGGAAACAAAGAAAAAGGAAAAAGCCAGGGGGTACGCGCCCCTCGCTTTTGCCAGCGTGTGGTAGACTCCACGGGCCACTGACTCTGGGAGTAGGAGCCACTGACTCTGGGGATCGTTAATGAGGCACGTAACAATGCCTGTTCCTCCACAAAAATGCTGCTAGCATTAATGTGTTTCGGTTTGGAGAGTATGGACGCCCGTAAAATTAAAGGATGCCTCAAGTAGATCGACGCAGGGCAGTGCATCATAGGAGGTACGTTCTTCCCTTGTGTACGAGGCAATGCTTTGTTATAATTTCAACTTCTGCATTTCAACAGACTGACACCAGCTTACGGTCTGGTGCTGGGAGTGACTGCCACTTGGCTGCCGTACATCGGCACTGGACCTTTGTGGGACGTGAGTTAAACTTGTTCTACATACTGAAAATTTTGTAGTTCTGCTGTGAGCTCGTCCGAAATGAAAAGGGTTAAATGGAAAAAAATGGTGCGGGAAATAAAAGACACAATGGTTCAAAATGATGAACGCATTGCATCGTAGGGCCCGTTTCTATGATCCGTGACTTACCAGGCAGTGCTGTGCCATAAATAACGGTCCTGCTTTTCCATCAGCAAGCAATTTAATAATAAAAGTGCATTTAGTAATACGAGTATACGTTTGTGATACTATACTTGGTCGTCTAGACCGACATTGAGACTTTGGGTTCGGCGTTTTCAAATTTTAAAAGAACCTTTAATACACACACTATAAGTTAAGAGTATTAGAGCTTTTTGTGACGGGCTCGTCCGGGGAAGTACTACCACCACGCCTTTTCTGCCGCCAAGCAGCAACGCTGTGTTTCGGTTTGAAGAGTGATCGCCGGTTTAATTACAGGCACATGAGGCTTAACATCTGTATGCCTCAAGTTGATGGACGCCGGGCAGTGCATCGTAGGGCACGTTCCTTTCGTGCGTGAGTTAGGAGGCAATGCTTTGTTATAGGTGATGGTTACCACTTAACATCAGGTGGGTCATCTGCTTGTTCAATCAGCTAGTTGTTTTAAAAACTAACTTTTTACAAAAAGATTAAGATTTTTTTTTGTCAGAATTTGGAACTAAACAAGAAACCAAAAAGAGAGATAGAACAAGAGCTTTTTCTCTTTTTCAGAGAATAATTTCCCGTGAATCGCGAGACTGCCAGAAGAACTGGTGGAAGCATCTGCTGTACATAAACAACTACGTCGATGACTCGCGCTGCATGCCGCAGACTTGGTTAGTAAAGCTTCACACATCTTCTTCTTCCTATCGTGAATTTCCAGTGCTTTTAAACGGTGAAGGAAAACATCGTCAGGAAACCTAGTATTCTAACAGCGGCGATGGGCTTGCAACCAGTCATATATGGAATACTTGCAAACTACTGCTAAATGTGGGTATGTGCCCAGTAATGCTTGGACGTACCTCTGACTACTCCCCTTAGACGTCCTCAAAGAATCTGCAGTTAGTCTTGGTACTAAGAGATCGGGAGGGATATCTAGTCGTGCCGGGGGATCAAAGCCTGGAGCTGTTTCCGTCTGTGCGGTGATTGTCAACCAGTCAGCAACGCCAGTTATTGATAGGTACCTGCTACCCGACCACAGTACAGTGGTTTAATTGTATTCCCAGGTATTTAGCAGCTGACACCCAACTGTACATCCTGGGCGTAGCTGTGGTAGTGATCTGCAAGAACTCTCGGATCCAGAAGCTGGTGCTTTCAGCGCTGTTCCTGATCGGCCTGGTGGTCCCCGGGCTGCACACCTACTTCCAAGATCTGGACGGCACCCTCATCGTGTCTCCGACGTAAGTTCACTAAGACGTCACGTCTTCTGGCTTGAACCAAGGTCTGTCACCTTGGGTTGGGTGTGACGTTCACCGAGGACGTGCGTTATATGGATGGCATTGTAGCATTTTGATAACTGTTTTGCTTCAGCACGTCAGCTGAACTGTTCCTGAGTGACCCGACGTTCAACAACGTGTATAAGCGTGGACACACCAACCTGGTGGGCTACGCGCTGGGCCTGACTGTAGGCTACCTTGTCTACCATCTGCAGATCACAGACTTCGACGCGAATAAGTATAAGGTTCCTGCCACTTTTTGTGCCCTTTAGATTGAGAGTTATCCGAAACCTCATCTCAGATACCCGTTAATTTATTAGATAATACTTGTGTATTTTATTAAGATATACGTCGTAAGCTTTGTTTAGTTTGGGGACCTTGGGGGTAGGAAATGTCCATCAATATTTATTGTGAAGCTGCTGGCCCAGCGGAAGCGGGGTATGTCCCTAACTTTTCTCAGGATCGGAGTGACATACAGTGAACACTGTCGCGGCTGTCTACGGGAAAATAAACTTTAGAGCATGTTTGTTTATAGTTCTAAATTTATATGCAACAGGTATAAAACGGGGCTGCAAGATCTGATCGGGTCTTAGTCCTCAGCATTCACGTCACCATCGTGGATTCTAGAATATTGCTCGATCAACCCAAAGGCCTTCTCCGCTACTTTAAGGAGTTGGGCAGGCTGGGGTGAGGTTAGCAGGAAGACAAGCCACAATATACCTATCATACAACCCTTTGCGGAATTTTGAATTCATAACTCTTTGTTAGGATTTCCTCTAGCTCCTCGTACCTTCCTCCAGCGCTGGCGGCCGGCGTACTGGGCGCTGTTCCCGCTCGGCGTGGTTATAGTCCTCCTCGGCAAGCTGAACTACGGCGAAGGTCCCCGCGCCAGCCTGCCGGCTCGCGTCGCCGCCTCCTGCCTCATCAAACCGGTGTTCGGACTGATCTCGCTCACGCTCGTGTCTGGCATGATCTTCAAATATGAAAGTTAGTTTCTGAGAGTTTAATTCGTTCAATTGTAATTCCAACTAGGATACCTTTAAATAACCTAGGGGATGATTCTGTCATTTTAGGAAGGAACAAGCTTGTGCGTTGTGTTTTTATCTGTTGCACCAAGTCAAACAAAAGAGAGGTTGTATTACTTAGTTCTGTTAAATAAAAACTAGCTTGTATATAAGATGCATCGAGTCCTAAGTATACCCTACGGTCGCGATGAACTAGTAGTAGATTCACCTAGTATATAAGACGTTATAAAGAGATCCTTATGATTGTACTGAATAAAGACCGTTTTGACTTTGGCCTTCCCACAGACGTGTACCGCGGTATCCTCGAGTGGCGCGGCTGGACATGCCTCGGCCGGCTGTCGTACAGCGCGTACCTGCTTCACGTGGCCTTTGTGCGCGCGCTGGCCGGCGCCAGCACCGCCAGCATCTCTGGGACCTACGTCCGCATGGTGAGGCACCGTCTACACCGGCCTTTTTACAGTGGCCGATATGCATACTTGCCGCCAGCAGGCTGCTCATGGCGCCCCCACTGACCTCTACAGTTTACAGTCATGACAAAAACCTGTCGATGAAATTGCAACTTTGTGATTTATGCACTATCGTATTGGTGGATATTGTGAATTGGATCGATGTGTCAGTACTTTTCCAAAAGCTCAAATTCTTAAGTAGAAGGTACATGGTTAGCTTCAAAATGTATCCAAAAACAAGATACATGTAAGAAAAAGGTCATAAAGTCCTTGTTTGCCGCCTAAAATTTGCCACCCTATGCTCCATCCTAGTTAGCCTGCTGTTACATCCACTACTGCCCTTTGCTTGGCTCATTCTTTTCTCTTCTCTGTCAACGGCATAAGCCAAGGAAACAGACATATCCAACAAATCTCGCCTATATTGAAAAAATCGTTCAGGGAACTTTTTAGGGGCCTCTACAGTTTGGGGCCTTGTTTGTCGAGATTCTAGAAGAGACTAAATTATATGCTTGGCAACTTACGTACGTATTTACAAAAAATAATTTGTACTATTTTGCTAATGGTTCCCATTACACGCCTTGCTTAGTTTGGATGGTTTGGGCTAGATGCTGTGTGAAAAGTTCACCACCATGTTTTGTTTCAGGCCCAAATAGTCCTGTTCTGCTTAATGGTGACATACGCAGCCGCTACAGTCTTCTACATAACCATTGAGACGCCACTGGTGGAACTGGTAAAGTGTATCCTGGACTCCAAGAAACCAGAGCAGGTGGAAGAAAAAGTGGAGAAAAATGATATTCAAAGTAAATTGTGAAGTTTTATAGAGTAGGATAGCAAAAATATTGTACAGTGAAATAAATATGCTTATTTGTATACGTGTGTATACCGTCACTTAACCTATGCACTGCCCTGCGTCCATCAACTTGAGGCATAGATACCTACAGATTATAAGCCTCATGTGCCTGTAATTTCACCGGCGCCCTTCAAACCGAAAAACAGCCACGCTGCATTGCGGCTGAAAATAGGCATGGCATGAGCTCCACTATTCTAAAATTTTCAAAATTTTAAAAGTTATTAAAGATCCGTAATGTATCAATTCCACGTTTCTAGAGTACAACAGAGTTTATTTGCATTGTATTTGTGTACAAGGAAAGTCCTGGATACAAAATGCCCAAAAACTACTAGAGTGGCGTCTGGCGTAGAAGGCATGCCCACCAGTGGGTTACTGCAAGCGAGTGGGTCTGTTATAATGATTTATTTTATTTATTTATTTTATTTATTATAAACTTTAATTAACACGGTGAGAACTACATTAATTAAAGAAGAGAAATGATGATGAATGAAGCATGAACAATTATTTACTTTTATGTCATAAATAACAATAGCACTCGAGCCCGTTATCTGTCGGTTTGGAGATTGCTGAAACGGATCTGTAGGCGTATCTATTCAAAGTAAGAAGTAAATACATATAAAATGTTTATGGTGTTACCCAAAATAGTGCAAAGTATATCGCGGGCGTGTACTGCTCCCCATAAAACTGTAAATACTATTACCTGGTACTTAAGTATCTAGGAGTAAATAAATTATGAACCACATAATTATATACATATAGGTAGGTACTCGTATACCTAGCACGAAAGTTCTCGCATTTATTATTCTATCAGTACAATGTTACGTGGGCTAGATGCCGAGCCCTGCACACGACTGGCTTACTGCTTGCCCCGAGGAGAGCGGGGCGCGTCATGTCTTACAAATAGATATCTAATTACAATGTGTGCCTACCACAGAGCTTTAAAGTCCATGCGTGTCGCCCTGTGACTAGAGGCGAATTCTTTCTTTATTCGATACAAAACAGGTGTCACCATTTACTAAAACTAACACACTTTCGGCACGCACACTCAACATGTTCCATTTACACCATTCCATTAACACTGGAACTATTGTTTTTACAATTTTTAACTTGACACCAAGACATATTTAATAGTTTATCATGCTGTAAAACCGAGTAAAACGACCGAAAACTCTCTCTCGCTCGGACTATGTTCGACAACAGACTGACAAGCGCTGTCGTAGGTTGGCCTGTTTACTGGTCCAAACGAGAACCACGTATTATTATTCACTTCGCTTCTATTGGGGGGGGGGGGCGCGCGGGGGCGATGTGGCCCGATCGTTGTTCTGTGGTGCCTACAAAACTAATGGTTCAGCCCGAACTGTGATGTCATGATACGATCCGAACGCCCCGAAAATATACACCTATATGTATAGCAGGTGGTAGTCACAGACAAGTCCAAACATTGTGGTTGGACTTGCTTGTGACAACTGACTGATT
This sequence comes from Plemyria rubiginata, assembly GCA_963576535.1. Lineage (NCBI taxonomy): Eukaryota > Metazoa > Arthropoda > Insecta > Lepidoptera > Geometridae > Plemyria > Plemyria rubiginata. The sequence continues at coordinate 11,114,820 of OY754924.1, read as the reverse complement.
GATAATTTGGTTCGCTTCGCTCACTAAATTATTTTACATTAATTCAGTCGATCTATGCCTTCTGTTTTTATATATATATAAACTATCCAAAGTAAAGCTGGGATCCCATGGTCCGCTATTCTACGGATCACCACGCACAGCCGACGAGCACGGACGGCGACGCACCGCAGGCAGGGCCGTTCCAACGGTGCGTGTCGGTCTGTGTAGATCTTCATTTCAAAAGGCAAAGTGAAAGAGATAGACGATAATATATAGAGATAGACGCACCGCACCTTTGAAGTTACCGATTCGCGATGGATACCGCACCACCACAGACGTGTCTGTGCTATCACGGACAGGCCGGTCCCACAGTGCGTCGTGCGAGCTGGTCTGCGTGCGTCCGCGATTTTGCGCACCGTGGGTTCCAAGCTTCAGACTAGCATTCGTATTTAAAGATTTAATTTTCGCTTTATGCAGGTGATTGACTGGAACTTGGGATGCTTCAACACAACAATAAAATTGTAGGCACGATATGGATAGAGGCTTAGTTTATCATTTCAATTTTCATCGGTTGGGTTGAGCCACAGATAAGAGAATACTATATTATACTACTATTACTTGAGCCCATCTGAACACATTTTCGAAACATTTTGCACTATTTTGAACCACATCCTGTATTACCAAGTAATCTTTCGAAGTACAGACCTTTCTAGTTATATCTCTACTGTCATAATGTTATTCTAGGTATTTTATATTTACGTCGCTATGAGATAATAATGTAATCAAATGCTTGATAAGCTGCCTCACAGCTCAATTGATAGTTACTATCCAGTTATAAAAACAAAACTATACCTACCTACTATGCCTGTTGTGGGTTCGAATCCCATCGAGCACAAAATGTTATATTGTGTGGTACCTATCTGAATTAGTGTGATACCTAGTAGACAGCAGACTTTACTATCCAATCCTGATCAAATAGGCTTGTGAAGTTGTTCCAGTTTTCATAAATATTTGGGAATTATTATTTTGGTGTGTGCTGCGCGGGAGCGGTAAATTATCAAATTCGTGAAGTTTTTTTCATTATCTCTAAATATCTTAATACTAGGTAGTAATTGAGTCAATTGATAGAACTACGTAACCGGTTTAGTATAAATTGAACTATGCCAAACGCAGAACGCTATAACGAATAATCCAACCGACGCAGTCAGTAATTCAGTGGCATTACGCTAGCCGACGACCATGGCAGACGCAGAAAAAATTCTACGCAGTTTGCTCGAGAAAATTGCAAACAAACAAAAGTACGAAAACTATATTATCGAAGTGAACAAGTTGGCAAATGAAGGAGCAAATTTTACTTCGTTTCTGTACGAAGCAACTATTTCAGCCAAAGATAAGGATGACCTCAATCTGTTCGCTAAAGTGGCTGCGGTCGGGGAATCACTACGATCACAAGCGCCCTGCAAAATGTTTGAAGTCGAAGCATATTTCTACGAACACTTGCTGAAGAAGTACGAGAAGCTGGAAGCTGCCCACAACGTTGAAGAGAAGCATAGGTTGGTGACACCCAAGTGCTACGGCGTCCACCCGACTGAGCCCGAGGAGACCATCGTTCTGGAAGACTTGAAGCGTAAAGGTTTCACCACGTTAGACAGGTTCGAAGTCCTTACTTGGGAGTACGCGTCGCAAGCGATCAGCGAGCTGGCCAAGCTGCACGCGCTATCATTCGCGTACGCGAAGGACGACCCTGAGGGTTTCGCGCAGGATCTACTGAAGCTGAAGTTCGAGATGCCTATGAGCCCGGAAATTATGCAACACATGTTCGGAGGGTTCATTCAGAACTCGTTAGCTGTGGCCAGTGAAGAGAACAAGGCTAAATTCGCCAAGTTCGTTGATGAGTTCTCCTTTGAGGAGATCTTGAAATACTTTATGTCGAGTAAGAACGTGATGCTTAGGCATGGTGACTATCGCGCCAGCAACCTGATGCACAGATTTAACGAGGTGAGGGTTTTACTTGTTTTGGACCTTTTGTAACTGTTTTTGATGTGAGACACCGTGCCCTACGCCTTGCATGCAGGAGCCTTATGCACTATGACCATTTGCAGCGCGAGCTCGGCTAAGACAACTAAGGCACGGGTGTCATACGGTCAGGGCAAAGTATCTCCTATCTCGTATAGAATAAAGCCCAACGTCAAGTTTTGACGTTTCACGGTTTGGGGCAAGGAATCTCTTATTTTCATAGTGAATAATGCCCCAGAAGTAATTGTTTTTCTAGCTTGCCTCAATAGTTTTCGGTTTGAATCAATATTATACTTTGTACCTAATGCAATCTTCCGAAACTTGGTTGTTTACTATTGTTCATAACATTCAGTAATTTTATAACTTTCACAAAGCTTTCACAATGTGGAAAAAAGCGGATAAACTATATAGCAAACCCGAGTTGAGGGTTGGGGATAGGGGGGTCGCAGGAGGGAGGCGATGGGATGTCCTTCCCTTGAGTCCTTTCGCTTAGGACAGGGGTCGGCAATCTCATAAGATTGCCGACCCCTTGTGTTTTTTACTCTTCTGACTTATGAGAGTAAAAAATTACAATTTAAGAAATTTTAAATTTTATAAAGAGCCACAATCCTTGTCAATCGATTTAGAACGACTGTTGAATGTTTTTATAAAATAAATTATATTTGTGTATGGAACTAAAGACCACAGTATCACATTCAAAGAGTCGCATGTGGCTCGCGGGTCGCAGTTTGCTGACCCCTGGCCTAGAAGATAAAAAATTCACATTAATTTTTTTTTATAATTTTTCTTCTCCTATTTTATTCTCTATAGTATTATCTATTTTCCAGGACGGCAGCCTCACAGTGGTACCCATAGATTACCAGACCGTTCAGTCTGGAGACATGTTGGCGGATCTGTTCTACCTCGTCTTCTCCGGCACCGACCAGCAGTTTCGTGCTGACAACTGGAGCAAGCTCCTCGACTTCTACTACCAGGAGTTGAGTGAGGCTATGAAGAGACTCGGCGTTGACCCTGAGACGACTTACTCTAGGGAAACTTATGATGAAAACGTGAAGGAGGTCAGTCTGGAGATCAATCAGATAATATTCACCTAGTATGTAAGCGTCTCAAGGTGATCCTAAGTGATTCCACTCAATGATAGTTTTGTACAATTTGAAGACTGTGATGGTGCAATCAACGTCAAAACAAACCCATCTATTAAATTGAATCTGGGATAATTTTAAACGTCTAAAAGCTATGTGAGAAAATGCGCTCCCGTATTATTCAAGTATTTCTGTAAAGAGGGGTGATAAATGGATAGAAAATTCTTAATTGCACAAACTAAACATAATGCACGTACAAAGGCGAGCTAGGTGTTGTCAACGCCTGGAGAATGCTGGATAGCATTATATGACAGCTAACCTTTGAGAAAGGAACATTAGATGAAGGCTGATATCAAACAAAGCAAATAATTAGAAAAGTTTGAAACAAACAACAACCTAAGCCAAAGATTGTTAGGGGAACCAGATAGCTGATATTATACTATTAAAATACTTTTTTTTGTAAATACATACTACTAATATTGAGATTGATAATACATACTACTATAATGAGACTCAGGCAGAGAATAAATATATGATGTTCATCACACAAATATTTGTTCTCGGTGGGGATCGAACCCACGGTCTACGGCGCAGAATGCAGGGCTACTACCAACTGAGCTGTGAGGGTTGTCTTGTACGTTCCAGATGATGCCGTATGGCGTAATCGTGGCCCTCACCATCCTGCCGCTGGTGACCGTCGAGCAGGCGCCGGAAGTCAGCACCGACAACGACATAACCACCTTCATGGCGATGAAGCATGGAGAAGCGTACAAGGAGCGGTTGAACGGGATCCTTAGCGATTTCATCAACTGGGGAATCTTGTAAGCTTTGCACTGTCTGCAGCTTTCGAATACAATATGGTAAAATGCGGCAAAAATATGTATAGCCGACAAAAAGTTACGTAGTTAACTCGTTCATTCGCTTTATATAATTATGGTTCTCTTAGACCTAACAAACGCACTAAGTACTATTTTCACATATGTGTTTGTCCACATAGCTCACACAGGCCACCCAAAGCTCCGAAGACTTCAAACGTGGTTCGAGTCAACACAGTAGATGCATGAGACATCCTCCTTAATATTTTCTCCATCTGTCTGAGTCTTCTGTTTTTTGAGTTTTTTTTCTGTTTTCACAACAGTTTTCCTTCTGCGATATTTTTTTCTCGCTTGGTTTCTTTGTTCGACTGTGGGGAAGAGGAGAATGTCTTTGGGAGAAGCGAAACTGCATCAATTGCGTGTTTCATGCTTTCTACAGACCAACTGCCTCTCGATGTCTTCTTTTTATAAGTACGTACCATTTTACCAACAGACCATTCAGAGGCATAATGGGGACGGGGCACAACGGAGTACCCCATTATGTCCCGTAGCCATGTCCCCGTTATGCCCCCATGTCTAAGAGAATTCTAAATAACAAACAAAAAATTGAATTCAAGGTCAGAGTGATTTTGGTCAAAACATATCAATAGATGATGTTGGTAGTAATAAACATTATAAAACTATAGTAGTAATCTAAACACTGACACGTTTTGTAAGACGCGTTTTGGTAACCACTCAAAAATAGATGAAATAATGCCAGAAAAATAAATTGGTCGTCAAAAATAAACGCGTGTCGCCGATCACTACCGCACTGAAGTTCGTTGCGAAATACCCTCTTATTGGCAAAAACAAAACACGGCTAGTGTGCGTGCATGCCTTTAGTCCCCGTTATGATCCCCCCCCCTACCCTATAAGTAATGTATGCAACATTTGCATTATGTTTATAAATAAATATCTTTATGTAATCTGTATTACAAATTGTAACAAACCTGTATTAATTATGTTTTAATAAATAGTAATTTATAATATTTATATATTTTTTTTCCTACTGAATGAAAAGCTACTAGAATTATACAGGAATGTTAGGAATATTAAATCTATCAAGTGCAGCGGGAGATAGCATTGGATGATTTAGGGCGATGACTCCCGGTAGTTTTTGAGCATATTCGTATTCGTTACATACAAAATTCTAAAAACACAAAGGTTTCCTTTCTTTTTAATAAGTGTAGATGTAGATGTACCTACCTATCCCGGTTTGAACAAAAATGTTTTTAGTAAGTTTCGAAGCAAACCGCAACCATTTTCTTAAAAACAAAATTTGACGACCGACCAAGGAATTAGAATATCATTAGAACATCATCATTAGAGTGTCATTTGACCACATAACTTGACACTAAAGAACAGTATATAAATAAAGACACTACAGTCCAATCGTGTCGGTGAATTTCCTCGTCAATACTGTGAGAAAATCGCACTTTCGATATGGCGCATATAGAACCGAGACTGAAAGAGATGCTGCACGAAATAGCCAAAGAACAGAAGTTCGAAGACTACGACCTTCAAATCACGCCAATTTCCACCGACGGAGCGAACTACTCCTCAGTTCTGTACGTCGCGAAGGTCACCAGCAAAACCAAGGGCGTTCTAGACCTCTTCATCAAGGTCTCCCAAATCGGCACGAAGATTCGCGAAGATTTCAAGGTCACTATCTTTGAAACTGAAAAGTTTATCTACAGTGTGTTGAAGAACTCTTATATGGAAATTGAGGATAGGCATGATGTTCCGCGCAAGCATCGTTTGTACATCGCCAAGTACTACGGAGCTGACACCACGCCGCCATGCGAAATACTGGTTTTGGAGAACCTGGTTGTGCAGGGGTTCGCTCTTCACGATAGGTAAAGTCACAAAATGTTCAGAAAACCGTTTAAATGTTTTTCTAGAAATTAAGTAGCCCGATGAGTAAATCGTAAAAAATATAACGCTTCTAATAGATATATTCTTTGAGTGCAATGCCGATGATGTCCTTAGAAAGCGTAGGTACCTATCTCCCTACTACATTGGTATTCAAATTAATAAATTGTAGTTTTAAACCGATAAAAGAACATGAATATTTATCTAAGCGTGGTTTTAAGCTTCACGAGGTAGTAGGTATTTTAATCACAGAGAAACTTTACAGATTCAAGTCTATGAACTGGGAGTATGCTTCCACTGCAGTCACCGAACTGGCCAAGCTCCACGCCCTCTCGTTGGCATACCAAAAAGAACAGCCGGAAGAATTCAAGTACTTCACCAAGAACCATCAATTCGAAGGGCTGAACGAGCATACCTTTAACTCGCTGTGGAAGACCGGCTTTCAAAAGACTATTTCAGTAGCCCGTGAGGAACATAAGAGTATGCTGATAAAGTTCTTTGACCAGTATGACTTGGAGAAGATCACGCGAGAGTATGACCCGCTGCGGCGCAAGGTCCTGACGCACGGTGACTACAGACCCAGCAATCTGATGCATAAGAAGACACCTGTAAGTTATTGCAGAATATTCCATAGTAATAGGTAGTAGTCGAGATATTCGTTAGTCATGGGAACACCGTGCCTGATTCTGCCACTACTAAAAGCCACTTATATGCAGAAGAAAACCGCTGTTGGATTGCGCAGACTTCCACCTTCCTAATAAACAGCGTTCTTGACCCCTCATCATAACATTTGTGTGACGACTAATCGGAGTCTCAGAAGAAGAACAAAATTCAATAGCAAAACTCAGTAGGTACTCAGGTAGGTATCTATTATGAAGCTATTCTATCTAACATAATCTAATTAATTATTGTATCTAAATATCTAATATTCTAATCATTGATAATTGATATTCGAGACTTGAGAACACGGAAACACTTGAAGGACTTGCACTTCTTCAAGAAACAATTGAGATATCCAGTTTGTTTATTATTTTCTCGATCAAGTACCTATGTACTCGAAACGGGTGATCACACCCTTCACATTATAGTATTGATAAGTTCTTTTTATATTAATCCAATACTATAGGTAATGGTATTAATTGAGTTTCCACTGGTTCCATTAGGTAGCGAAAGGCTTAAGGGATCCTCACTGGTGGCTGGCTACAACCACACTCAGAAACATGTCCGTCACAAATTCCAATATAACTCAAGATCTTTTTCAAAGATTCAAAGTGTACTTACATGGTTCCCTGCACGATATGCGAAAGATGAACGAAGAGAGGAACTGTTCCTTGTTTATCACTTTGATTATATACCTCTAGATGGAGAGTTCGAGCGTTTAGACGTCAAAAAAAATATCAGCCAACTGTTGGCTCATAAGTTCGTCCCGCACGCTCAGTGGCGACACTATTGTTGTGCGGTAAACACGCGTTCTGTGGCTTACAAAAATGACGATTTGCGCTATAAAAGTGTGCAGGAATTACAAAGGACGATTGAAAACCACTAAACAAGTTACATATCATCGGCAAGTAAACTTTGAATTGGTATAAGCTGAAGAAATCATTAAATTAATAAAGATTTAATTTTGTCCTTAGATACGACGCCATTTGACACCAAATTTACAGGGTTGCCTGCTCTTTGAGTTTATTAAGCAAGATGAAATCTTAAGGCCTGTTAATTATGTAAAAATAGTATCCACTGTAATGAAACAATTTATTGAGGGTGTTAGGTAATTACTTTGAAGTAAAAACTGATCATGTTTGCGGTCTTTTGCATCAATCTAACTTGATAAGACTAGTTGTGGAAAAAGTATTTGGTCTTACGATATTAATAAAAGACAAAGTTGGAAAATATTAAACGGGATGTAACCTCTAAACGAAAACTGTTTAAAAAACAAATTCAAAGTGAAGGTCACTAAGCCTTCTGCTGTATCGAATATAAATAATACAAGTGTATGAAACTTTATATGAATGATTTTATGACTTGTGTAAAAATAATTTAGAACTAGAATATTAAAAGAGAGTATATGTCTATGTCTATTATTTTTAGTAAGAATATTGAAAATAAATAATTTCAATAATATATTTTTTCATTACAGATATATTTTACCTCGTAATCATTTCTAAAAGTGAATTAAAAAAAATTCAAAACATATTTTTTCCCCTACTATTATGGGAAATATTCAAGAGCTGGTATCACTCAGTACAGCCACATGTGACGTAGCGCGCTTGTAGTTACGCATGCTTGTGTGCGTAATTCACACACAAGCGCTTCAAATCCAGCCTGTTGTTTTTGTTGCGATTGCAGCGCAAAACTCCATCTAGAGGTATATAATCAAAGGTTTATCATTTACCCATTAGTAATATAATGCAATAAACGATACAATAGTGTTTTTCAACTGTTCTACTGTTTCAGGATGGCACCCTACAGATCATAGTGGTGGATCACCAGAACTATCAGATAGGATGTCCCGTCTTTGATCTCTTGTACCTAATCTTCTCTGGCACTGATCAGGAGTTCCGTAGGCTGTACTTCGACAAACTTGTTCAGTTCTACTACGATCAGCTCAGTGCTGCTATGAAGAGACTGGATATTGATCCAGAGACTACTTACTCCAAAACTGATTTTGACTTTGAAATGAAGGAGGTAAGAGACTTTCTATAACATGTTCGGTGACTTCGGTGGTTGTCGGCGTGTGCGACGCAGGGCGCGCGGGCGGGGCGCGCTGTTTCTGTCACTTTCACACGTGCACTTGAAATGTATCTATCTTCGTTGTCACGTTGTTGCATCGCGAAATTTTACGACGTCACGTTGTTTTTTTTCTCTCTAACTAGTATAAATGTAGTATCTCTATCCTTATTTTTCGTTTCATTCATAAGACATATGATTTCGTGAACCGGGAAATTTACGAAAAGGCTGGTCAAGATAGATACAGGTTGTTTAAAAATGATTTGTTGTAAAAGTATCGATATCTCGATAAATATTAAGTAGTTTTTTATAAAACCTACGTCTAAAATCTAAAAATGCAATTCAGATCAGCCACGCACAGCCGACGAGCACGGACGGTGACGCACCGCAGGCAGGGCCGTTCCAACGGTGGTTATATATATATATATAGAGATAGACGCACCCATGACGCACCGCACTTGACCGCACCTTTGAAGTTACCGACTCGCGACGGATACCGGCGCACCGCCACAGACGTGTCTGTGCTATCACGGACGAGGCCGGTCCCACAGTGCGTCCAGCGAGCTGGTCTGCGTGCGTCCGCGATTTTTCGGACCATGGGACCTAAGCTTGATAGAGACCATTATCGAATATCCATTAAAAAAGGCCTGAGGGCGCGGGCGGCGTAGTCGCAGTTTTGGCTGACACATTACGCGCGTGTATGGTGTACACTACACGCAGTTTTTGTATGAAAATAAGAAAAGTCCGTCGTGTCCGCTATCCGTCCGATTTTCTTATTTTCATACAAAAACTGCGTGTAGTGTACACCATACACCATACATGTGTGTAATATGTCAACCAAAACTGCGACTACGCCCTCTGATGTTAGGACCTCTCGGAGCTGGAGCTCTGAGCTGTAAGAGCTGTATAAAGTACCTATGTATTATATGTGTTGCTAATCAGAGCTAATTAGTCCATAAGTAGCATTCCGATTATTTTTGATTCCAGAAACTGGCGTTTGGGCTGGCCACCGCGGCCTTAATTCTGCCAGTAGTGTTGGTTGAGGCAGAGAACGCTCCTGAGCTGAAGGATGACATGGACCTCTCCTGCTTCGTCATTTCGACCACGAGCGCTCTTTATAAGGATCGCATGAATGGTGTGGTTGATGACTTCATCAGATGGGGGATCTTGAAAGACGAGTAGTTTTTTAATATTCCCAAGAAAAATTAGTTAAGGTTGCGATTTTTTATTTTAAAATATTTTTTAATTTATGTGAATAATGAATAAATAAATAAATAAAATAAATAATGCTGGACAATCCACACAGCACCATCTAGCCCCAAAGTAAGCTACTCAAAGCTAGTGTTATGGGTACTAGATGACTGATATATTTAATACATTATATACTTACATAGATAGATATTTTTTATTATATACATAGAAAACACCCAGACCAACGGAACAAATTTCTGCAGATCGTACACAAATTTGTTCCGAGGCGGGAATCGAACCCGCAACCTCTAGCGTCGCAGGCGGACTCTCGACCGCTGCGCCACAGAGGTCGTCAATTTTAAAAAACCCAATATAAAAAAAGTGATTAAAAGTGATGTTTTCATAGGTCTTCTATTTAAATAATTAAGTTAGCTATCAATAAAATGTATGAATTAACGATCAGTATGACATATTATAGATTCTTAAATATTTGCTATGCAGAAACTTGGAAAAAAAAATTATATGGCAGGCATTTTTAAACTCTTGTGCAAAATATAATTTTTCATAACTATTTATGTATCTTTAGAAATGGTAAGATTTGCGACCGAGAAGTTGTCAGATGGTTACCTACAGCAAACTGACTTTTATATTCTCAAGATCTAGACTAGAAGAATGTCGTTGATAATAATACGTATCTTTGTACTTAGGTATCTTTAGATTATTGTATTGAGTAAGAAGCATTCAGCTTTTTTATGAATAACTATCAAACACACATATAGTTGTTGTGATATTTATTGAGTGTGATATTTTATCTATCCCTCGAGAATCAGCAACTTGGGGCGCGCCCAGGCGCACAGTAGAACGAACGTATGAAGCGCGATGGACTTAGCGAGTGAATGTCGAAATGTGTTAATTTTTTGATGCTATCGTGTTCAACTATTTATTCTCTGCAACAGTCATTCACGACACTTATGCTCTAAGTGCAATACCTAATGAGTAAATTGAGAAAACGTTGATTTTTTTTAGTCATTTTGTATGACAACGAATATTCAAATGGCTTTAACTTCATATTACTCTACGTTTTTGGAATGCGGTTTCTTTTATCGTAATTTACACGTACACAGCTTCAATATTCACTCAAAACTTGGCACGCCAAACGCACACTACTGGCCAAGATACAGGATGCTCCATTTTTAAGTTAAAATATGCACTTAACGTTACCGATTTTCGTAGTGTACTAATTACCAATAAAGAGGAGCCACGTTTCATGCATCCACCATATAGAGGGTGTTTAATTTAATAATTTTATATTTTTATATAATTTTTTCATGTTACCAATTCCCGCTAAACGTAGTTTTGTGTATAATGCAACAGCGCGTGGCTCAAAAAGTACCTAAAAGATTGTTGATTTTTTTTAAATAGACAAATTTTCGACCAGCCTATTTCCAAGAATCTGATGGACTTTTTTACCAGGTACCTAATGACTTACCTACTGGATTTTTGGAAATAGGCTGCTTGGTCGAAAATTTGTCTATTTAAAAAAAAATTCAAAAATCTTTTAGGTACTTTTTGAGCCACGCGCACTCGCATTATACACAAAATTACGTTTAGCGGGAATTGGTAACATAAAAAAAATTAATAAAAAATATAAAATTATTAAATTGAACACCCTCTACATGGTGGATGCATGAAACGTGGCTCCTCTTTATTGGTAATTAGTACATTACAAAAATCGGTAACGTTAAGTGCATATTTGAACTTAAAAATGGAGCATCCTGTATCTTGGTCAGTAGTGTGCGTTTGGTGTGCCAAGTTTTGAGTGGATATTGAAGCTGTGTACATGTACATTACGATAAAAGAAACCGCATTCCGAAAACGTAGAGTAATGAAGTTATAGCCATTTGAATATTCGTTTTCATACAAAATGACTAAAAAAATCAACGTTTTCTCAATTTACTCATTAGGTATTGCACTTAGAGCATAAGTGTCGTGAATGACTGTTGCAGAGAATAAATAGTTGAAAACGATAGCATCAAAAAATTAACACATTTCGACATTCACTCGCTACGTCCACCGTATCATACGTTCGTTCTACTGTGAGGCGATGACGTATCATATCGGCACGTTCGCTCAAAATGTTTTTCTTTTCATCAAAACACGCAGCACTCCGCAGCAGACTACAAAAAGTCTGCGCATGCTTGCCGTATTTTCCTTCTCTGTCTTTTACATCGTCTCTACCGTATACACACACCGACACCGCATTCGTCATAAATCAGCATAGGTAGGTACCTAGTAGTTTAATCAATGTGACTATTTGGACCAATTTGGACTCAACAAGCAAGCGCGTCCGTCGCACGAACAATGTTTTACAATTACAATAGTCACACACACGTCACTCAGTACGCTGACAAACAACGCGATTCCTATCTTAAAGCTTATCATTTTGTGTTGTAATATATTAAGCCAGCTCTTCATTATAAAGCAGTGTTAAACGAATACCGCTCTGAACATGTCGGACATCGAAAATCAAATTCGTGCGCTGCTGCACAAAGTTGCTAGTGAACAGAACTTCCAAGACTATGAGCTGAAGGTGGCTCCGATATCCTCGGGCGGCGCCAACTATTCATCTTTATTATACGTCGCTACAATCAGCAGCCAAGACAAAAACACCCTGCATCTCTTCATCAAAGTGGCAGCAATGAGCGAGGAAATGCGCGAGAAAGTGTCTACGGTTGTTTTTGATGCGGAAAAAGCTATGTACACCGACGTGAAGCCAGCATACCATGAGATCGAGATAAAGCATCAGGTCCCAGAAGAACACTGGCTGTATCTTCCAAAGTATTACGGGGCAGACTCGACACACTTGCACGAAATGATGGTTCTGGAAAACATGGATGCAAAGGGCTTCGTGACACACGATAGGTTCAAGTCAATAGACTGGGAATACGCCAGCAAAGCGGTGATCGAGATGGTCAAACTCCACTCTCTTTCGATAGCGTTCCAAAGAGAATATCCTGAAGAGTTTAAAAAACATAAAGATAAATGTTTGGTCGATTGGTTTACCGAAGGCATATTCGATACTTTTTTGAGCACAGGGGTCAAATATGCACTTGAATCGCTCACTGATGACAATAACAAAAAGTACAAGAAATATGCTGAAAATAATATGGACTATGCTACAGTTAAGAATCATTATCTACCGCTCAGGGTAGAAGTGATCACCCACGGTGACTTCAGGCCCAGCAATCTGATGCACAGGACTCGTCCAGTATGTATAAACTGAAATAATCTTGAATACGAAGATTATTTGATATTTATGACCGAGGGGTCTCATGGCCTAGATTGATTGGTTCTTCTAAGCCGATCGATGTAGTTTATAGACAACTAGCTGATCCCGCGGCTTTGCTCGCGCTCGTTTACTTTGAAAATCTCATACAAACTTTCATCCCCTATATTATCCCCTTGGGGGTAGAATTGATCAAAATCCGTTCTTAGCGGATGCCTACGTCATAACATCTACCTGCATGTCAAATTTTAGCCCGATCCGTCCAGTGGTTTTGGCTGTGCGTTGATAGATCACTATGTCAGTCAGTCACCTTTCAGTTATATATATTTAGATATCCACGTTAGAGTTAATAATGAAGTTCTGGGATATAGATTATTATTCTGTACAAGGGTTATCCAAAGAGCAGCGGTAAGAACCAAGCCGTATACTCGTAGGACTCGTACGTTTCAAGTCCTCCTTGTGGTTCAGTTCAATAAAAACCCTTTGATATTTTTATTTTTCCGCAGGATGGTAGCTTAGAAATCGTTGCAATAGACCACCAAACGATGCTGATAGGGAGTCCTATAACTGACCTGCTGTACCTGATCTTCACTGGCACCGACAAGGAGTTCCGTGACAAGTACTATGAGAAACTCGTTGATTTCTACTACACGCAGTTCAGTGATGCTTTGAAGAGGCTGGGTATAGATCCTGAGGATACCTACTCGAGAGACGACTTTTACTATGAGCTCAAAGAGGTAACTCGTCGTTTTCTTTCTAATATACATAATGTGGTTCAAAATAGTGCAAAATATTTCGTAAACAATATGTTCAGCGGGGCTCACCTATTAAAATGGAAATGATAAACTAGCCCATTAGAACATGCTACATTTTAAATACTAAATAATGTATTCCGTCAATTTTATTTCATATCAAATGCAAAGTTTAATTCTATTTTAAGTCAAATTACCGACATAATACTAACAACGGAAAGCACCGGTGGTCTAATGGGAGTGACCCCGCCTTCCGATCGTAAGGTCGCAGGTTCGAATCCGGTCATGCACCAATGGATTTTTCTATCGACAAATTTATGTGCGCAATACCAGTGCTCTTAAACGGTGAAGGAAAACATCGTGAGGAAACCAGTTAGTATTCTAACAGCGGCGATGGGCTTGCAACCTGTCACGTATGGAATACTAACTACTACAAAATGTGGGTATGTGCCAAATGTAATGTTTGGACGTACCTCTGACTACCCCCCTTAGACATCCTCAAAGAATCTTGAATTAGTACCTACTTGGTACTGGGAGATCTGAAGGGATATCTACCGTACCTGGGGATCAAAGTCGTGAAGCTGTTTCAGTTTTCAGTTTTTTCATACTAACAACGATAACATAAACAATTTTTTTTTTCTACAATGATGTCTTACTTTCACAAACTTCTATTCGAATGTGATAGTCTATAACCAAACAGTTCCTTAATATGTAACATGCCACACCATCTTTTTGCACGCCCAGGAAGACTGGTAGAAAATGCTATTAGCATTAAGTCCTCCTAGCACTACATTGTCTTGTGTGAAAGTTTTAAATCACTACATAGTACAAAACAATGTCGCTTTCTCTGTCCCTATATCCCCATGTCCCCATGTCCCTATGTCCCTATTGTGTGCTTAAATCTTTAAAACTACGCAACGGATTTTGATGCGGTTTTTTTAATAGATAGAGTGATTCAAGAGGAAGGTTTATATGTATAATACATGCATGATATAGTAGAAAAACAATGTGCACCCGTGCGAAGCAGGGGCGCGCGGGCGGATCGCTAGTAAATAAATAAAGTCTTATTTTGGATGGGTTTATGCGATAACAGAGCATAGGTATAAAGTTGAATGTTGATAATTAAAATGAATGTGTTTTAAGGTAGGTAGATTCATTATTCATTTATTAATTTTTCACTCTGACGTTAAATAAATACATTCTGACCTTAATCTGACAGAAGCTACCGATCGGCCTCATATCAGCCACTTACGCGCTGCCTCACGTGATGGCGGAGAAGACTCCCGAGCTGAGTAACCAGATGGACTTCACCAACGTCGGCCTCTCGGAGACGGGAGCCCTCTACCACCCTGACGCAACAAGGAACGTCAAAAATTTTGTATGGAGGTCGCATGGCAAATAATGGCTGATTGACTGATTTGACAAGATTGTTGCTTGAATTGCTTGATTGACACTGATTGAATGGAACGAATCTCGTTCTTTCACAACTCACTCTCTTCTTCGTCTGTCTCGTTGGGTCCGGTTAATGTACAACCATGTAAAACGCAGCCCCAGAAATCACAGCCAGGAATGTACGGGCAGGAAAACGCTGCCAGGATTTCACGTCCAACATGAAATCAATGGTCGTGCTATCCTACCTAATGTGTGCAGGGAAGGTACGCCAGTTTCCACATGTTATTTTTGTGTACCTGTAGAAATCTTTCCAAAGATGTACCGTTTTTTGGCGTTGCGTATCATTTGGTTGCACTTATTTCGAGCTTTTTTATAGAGTGAAAGGCTCTCCGCATTATGCAAAGTAGGTATGTCAAAGGTCGCAGTGCAAAACGATGACTAACTAGCTAGCTAGATCTTGATGAGAGAACCACCCGCGCCCGCGCACCGCCGCGCCGGCGCCGCACCGCGCCCTGTCTATTTGGTGAGCAGAACAGTGCTAACGCTAGCTGTCTTTGTCACACTCGCCTATTATTAGCGGGGGGTGCTGTGTCTTGTTTCTGACTTGTATCAATTCTCTTTCTAATACGCGTAAACACGTATTATCTTTCCCTCGCGTTTTAATTTCATTGATAAGTCATATGATTTCGTGACTCCTAGAATTTGACCTCTTCTCTTGCGATTTTACGTACAGGTTGTTTAAAAATCATTAAGTGGAAATGTATCGATTACTCGATAAATCTTCAAGCTTTTGATGTAAAAACTAGCTCTATAATCTGAAAATACGACTGCGAGTACGTGGTTTTTTTTAATGTCGTCAATAGGTCCCCACCTTGTATAAAAGCAGTCGGGCCCATCTTCTATCTAGGTGCTTAATTTTCGATTAACATGTTTCGATCAACGTTTTAGAATATGATACTTATCTCTTTGGTCATTGGAATGTACACCCGCGGATTACACAGTCATGGAATAGGCAACCAAATTTTACATCAATTCCGGGCTGTGTTTTCCAAGGTTGTGCAATACGTGGTTGTACATTACTGGCTCCCTGTCTCGTTTACTTGTCGTTTCCACTTTGGTTTCTACTCATATTTTGTTTGTTCTTGCAGATTTCCAGCGGATTTATTATTAATTTCGCCCTTATAAGTGAAAGTGTTTGAACATGTTCAGTGAACGTAATATTTAACGACAATGCCCCCGAAAAACTAATTCATTACGTGTGAAATATGTGGAGATCGATCGAGCCGAAGAAATCTACAAAAAAGGAAGTTTATGGCAAAGTTTCCTTTGGATGAGGCTCGGTAAGCATTGAATTAGATATTTTAGTGAGTATAAGCTACGAACAAACAACATGAACCTCTTTAGATTGATTTTTAATCAAAGTTATGTAATTTTATTGTGTATGTACTAGTGATGAAGTGTAATTATCGATAAGTGTGTGTCGAACACAGTGTGAGATTTTGCCGTAGATGCGGACATCCTCAGATGAGGTGATCCTACAGATGAGGCTACAGCTAGGCTGGTATATTTTAGTTACTTCCACAGTGTAATGTCCTATGGTATCTTGCTATGGGGTAGAGCTGCTGATATACAAAGTATATTTGTACTTCAAAAACGGGCGATACGTGCCATTTATAAAATGAAACCACGTGACTCATTGAGGGAGCGTTTTAAGGAAATTAATATTCTCACAGTAACTTCACAGTATAAAAAATTTATTGTACACTCATAAACACATAGGTAGCTTTAAGAAAAAGAGTGACGCACATAACGTTAACACTAGAAATAAAAATAAATTATGCATTCCGAAATTTCGATTACAAAAGGTAAATGGCTCGTTCATGGGGAACGGTATACGCTTCTATAATAAACTTCCAGAAAGTGTCACTGGGCTTCCTATTAAAAAATTTAAAGTGTACATTAAGAATTATCTGATAAGGAAAGCTTACTATACTATAGATAGTTATATTAATGATAAAAGTGCGTGGCCTGATGTCGCGGTCGCTCTGCCCATCGACGGCTAACATATCTGCAATGTCTTTACTATTATGTTATTTAAAAAAAGATTTTTTTTTTCATTGTTGTTTGACTTACTACACTTCTTACTTATGTATTAGTATTATTGGTTTGAAGCGTGTGTTCTTTTATGAATCTGTTTACTTTTCCTTTTCTGTTAGATTACTTTGTATTATATAGCTTCAAGTGTAGGTATTTTATTACATTGTAACGAGGATCATATAAAAGAGCAATAGATACCAAGCCGAGTTTGTTGCCTGTTCTTCTCGGTGTTGGTCGCGTGGAACTGGCACTAGAGTCACCTAGTTTTAAGACGGTTCAAGATGGTCCTTGTGATTTTATTGAATAAACATATTTTGACTTTGACTTTGACCTCGTTTTATGTGTTTTTTAGAAAGATAAAATTCAAACACAACTCAGAATAAAATTCTTGTGTCTCTATCTATTATACTTAGTTAAAAAGAAAATAAAAAAAAAGAAATTTTGTTACAGAATATACCTGAGTGAAAACTACATAATATGCTAAAGATGACAACTGGGAGTCCCAAAAAGCGTAGGTATATTTTTTGATACTGTTATTTTAATTTATAACCTTTTCTAGAATATGACGTGAATTGCCTAGTCTTTTATACTTATGCTATAGGTAAAATTTTGTGCCACGAAAGTAGGTGAGCCATTCTTGTAGTTATAATGTGTATAGTGGATCTTTTGCTTTCTTTAAAGAGCTACTGGAAATTAATAAATTAATACTATGTTACAGAATATGTCAAGCCTACTGCTGCTGCTGAGTGTCCATCCTGCTAAACTAAACATCGTATTATATGAAAAAAAGGAATATTATGTACAATATTTTATTTTTTGTTTTATGTACAGGTTTGTCGGCTAAAAATTAAATGTAATAATGAAAAAAGATTTTTGTTTCATATCAGATCCATATTTAAGTTCAACCTAGGACTTAAAAACCTAGGTTGGACTTAGACGTGGACTCGATCAAAATTTTGAATACGAAAATAACCTCATTTTCGATCTCGCATATTTTATCGATATCGATATGAAAGCGAGGGCCATCGCGCAGCACTATTTAGGCTGATAGGTTGGTAAAACTGTTGTTGTTTGACGTACATATTCGTTGTGTTGGTATTGAAGTGCCATGTAAAAGGATCCCATTGGCTCTCATTGGCTCTTTACTAAGTCCCGCCTCTTCTCGTAGTTTTACATTCTCTTTGCCCTCTACCCCGACAGGATGAACGGAATCGTCAGCGATTACGTCAAATGGGGGGTTTTGACTGACTAGTGTCTAACAAAGTACACTTTGTATTGATATAACTATTGCAACCTGTTCAGACACGCTGGCCCCTTCCCATCTATGGAACCAACAACAGAGCTGGTGCGGCTTGTGAAGTGGCCGAAAAAGCTAAAGCATGCAAATACAGGGGTCTAGGCTCCGAATATGATTTTGTCCCATTCGGTGTCGAGACCCTTGGTCCGTGGGGTCCTAGCGCAATAAGGCTTTTTAAAGAAATTTCAAAAAGGTTAGTCGACGTCACAGGAGACCGAAGAGCTGGCAGCTACCTCGGACAAAGAATTAGTTTAGCTATTCAAAGGGGGAATGCTGCCAGTATCTTCGGATCCTTGCCCAAAGGGACTCCTTTTAATAATATATTTTAGTTATTAGTTATTATATTTTTTAAGGTTTTTAGTTTAAGGTCTAATTGACATAGACATTGTGATCTACTTTAATATATTATAAATAAAGATGGTAATTCTAAAAAAAAGCAATTAAAATGTCTCACTTTCAGTTCTTTAAAAAGAGAAAGACACCTTAAATAATTAAAGTATTTATATAATTGTCATTTTATTTCGTATTATGTATCCGTCAATATTATAACACATAATGTACCTACACCAAAAGATGGCTACTTATTTCACCGATAATTTGAAAAAAATAGATAAATAATAATATTAAACTGTATTTTGTTTTAATTTTAACAAGCATTTAGTTCTTTTATCTGGTTGTAGGTGAACGACACCAGACATGATGACGTGTGATACCTATTTAGTAGGTGGCGGTACGTTTCACCTAAGATATATAATTTGTCATAATGTACTTACATAAATGGGATGCTAAGTTCATAAAAAAGTATGACCAATAACTACTCGCGTACAAAATCATTTCAGATGGCCATCTGCTTGTTCATTCAGCATTATTGTAGTACAGTAGTATCAAAAAAAATGGGTTTTGTAATAATTACATTATAACTACGTATTTACAAAAAAATTACTTAGAAATATACCAGCTATCTGGTTCCCATACTCCTTTGTTTTTTTTAACTGGACAGTGAGAGTGATTTCCACTAATACTTAAAAGATAAATTATGCTCATGTTCATGTCAGTTTGCCATTATCCCGTGAAGTGACGTCACAGTCACAGTACCCCCCACTCGGCGCAGTCTTCCACGAGCCCCTGGAACCGCTCCGCGAACAGCTGGTTGGGGCTGACGGCAAGCTGCGAGACGTCTGCCTCGCCGCTTATGGACGGCGCTGCTGCCTCGTCCACCGTCACGATGGGCAGGATGATAGAGCTCAGGCGGAGCGCGTTCGGGAGCGTCTGGAGTACAAACGAACTTACACTTTATTTGCAGTATTGATAAAAAACGGTGTATAACAGTAGGTAGGTAAGTTAGTTGGCTGTTCTTCTAAGCTTGGTCGCGGGCTCCTAGATTCAACCAGCTTTAAGACGTTTCAAAGTGATGTTTGAGACTGCATCAAACATAAACATACCTTTTGAGTTTAACTTTGAATACCTCAATAAAAATATGGGATTTATGATTTATTCAAGTTGATGGACGCGAATGGTTTTGCCTATCCTACTATGATTGATGGATGGATGTTTGTTACTCTTTCACGCCGGAACGGCTGAACGGATCTGGATGAAACTTGGCAGAGAGATACATATGTCTGGAATGACACATAGGCTACTTTTTATCTCGTGGGAATACCGGGATTTAAATCTGCGCGGGTGAAACCGCGGAGCGCAACTAGTGACTCTATAATTTTCGTCGTGCACCTACAACCAATCCTACATTGTATTTTTTAAACTTTCGCGATCATTTACACATAATTTAAAATATTACAACATAGTCGAAACGTCGAGAAAATAAAAAGTAAAAACACCCGTGTAATATTTCAATCATTTTCATTCAAAGGTTGTCAGGAAGAGATCGCTTTCAGCAATAAGCGAATGATATGCCGATTGGTATGAGACACAATGTTTCATCACGGAAGCTTGACTAAGCTCACAGCTGGCCAGGACATCTTCTTGTCAGGTCACAAGTTCTTTCGAAACAGTGTGGTGAAGGGATTCTAAATGCGCCTCCAAAAACCTTCTTTCTGTGACACATGCTTTAGAACTGTTTAGGTTCTGTGACATGCTTACGACATCTTATACTATCCTGAGTTGGTACTTAGAGATCTGGGCCCGTACCACTTATTTCAATATTACCTATTTTATCAATGTCTTATATCAACTGCATAGAGGCAGCTTTATGATCAAAAAGTAAAGTAATATGGAAATAAGAATGCTTCAAGAAATACAAGAACAAGTACGGACGCCGAGGGGATATCTGCCTTGGGATGAAAGTAATGAATCTGTTTTCTCTTTACCTGTTTGATCTCACTGCTAAAGACCTCCTTCGGGTAATCCTCAGTGACATCGACGCCCAGTCCCTCGGCCGCCGACTGCAGTTCCTCGTAGTAGTGGTCGAGGAGCCGCTCGTAATACTCCTTCCTGAACTGCTGGTTGGTTCCCAGCAGGATGAAGTACAGCAGGTCAGCAGCAGGGCTCCCTGTATACACCGTCTGGTAGTCTACCACCATTATTTCTACTTCTTCTCCCTGGAATAGTAAAGTTTAGGATATAAGTAGGACCTAGTGCACTAGTTCGAACTAGACGTCCTCAAAAATAACCTGATAGTCGTACTTGGTAGAAAAACCAAAAGAGTAGTAGAGCTCTTTGTTTGTGGCTCGTCCGGGGAAGTACTACCACCACGCCTTTTTCTGCCGCCAAGCAGCAACGCTGTGTTTCGGTTTGAAGAGTGTGGTCGCCGGTGTAATTACAGGCACATGAGGCTTAACATCTGTATGCCTCAAGTTGATGGACGCAGGGCAGTGCATCGTAGGGCACGTTCCTATTGTGCGTGACCTACGGGGCAATGTTTTGTTTATAGGTAATGGTTACCACTTAACACCAGGTGGGCCATCTGCTTGTTCCATCAGCTAGTTGTATTAAAAAAAAAAAAATTAAAAAAAAATCAAGACATGGGATATCTACCGTGCCTGGGGGGGCGTATTAAATTCGTAACTTTGGCACGTCTTAAAACTCTGAATCTACTCAATAATGTTTCCTGGAAGATATCGATTTCAGTGATAAAGCTGACCATGGAAAGTAGATTTGGTATTTTAGAATCCTTGTGTACAATAAAGTGTAATCTATATTTTTTTGTTATGTAGGTACTTGCGCGACTATATTTTATTCAAAATTGTACTTTTAATTCCAAACCTAAGTTATATTTAGGATAAACGATGATCTAGCAAAAATTTATACTTGGTCCAAGATGAACTCACTGGTACTGAATCCGAAAAAGTCTAAATATATGTTGACGGGTACAAAAGTAAGCCTTGCTAAATTAGAGGATGTGTCGATTAATATTCAAGTGGGGGGAGAGTATGTTAAATATGTCGCCGAAGCAAAAAATCTTGGTCTTAACTTTGATAAACATCTTCGTTTTGAAAACCATATATCGGAGAGTGTGCGAAACTGCTTTTACCGCCTAAGAATGCTCTATAAAATACGCCCTTACTTGTCTGAGGAGGTTCGGATCACCTTATGTGAGTCTCTTATATTGTCTAGGCTAAATTACTGTGACGTTGTGTATGGGTCATGTCTCCTAAATAGAACGGAAAGGCTTATACAACGAGTTCAAAACGCTGTTGCAAGATTTTGTTTTAATATTCCTCCCCGTGCACACGTCACTCCCTATCTCAATTCTTCAAACTTACTGAAAATGAAATCTCGTAGACAGCTTCATCTCGCCACCCTACTATTTGGTGTCATTGGTGGTGGAGTTCCGGCTTATCTGTTTGATAAGTTTCAGTGGGCGCATGATCACTGTCATAATGCAAGAAGAGCAGGTACTCACGTGTTTCTTACACCGAGACACAAATCTGTTGCCTTTCGTGGATCATTCAGATTTGCAGCGTCTCGGTGCTGGAATGATTTGCCTCCACCAATGCGTGCTAAGCTCACAGTAAACACTTTTAAGTTAACACTCAAAAAACATCTTTTATCCGTTCAGAAGGAATCTCCGTAGTATATCTCACCCTTCGCTGCGTGCACTCATTTTTTCCGCTCTTCCCTGCTGGTTTGTTTGTTTTCTCTTCCTCAATCATGCTGATTATTTTGTTTCTTACCATCAACTGTTTTAATGTGTAATTTATCATAAACTGTATTTATTATATTTTTATTTAATGGTTGTTAACCTGGATATTGTTTTAAATTTGTAGGTTTATATGTAACTGCAGAATATCCACTATTTTCTTATTTTATTGTTAACTTTTTCTAATTAGCCTTGTATGTAATGTGCCAGTGTACTTGTATATTTCATTTATGTTATACCTGCCTAGCTTAGTTAGATCCGCCCAAGTTTCTCCTCCTTTTAATGGTTCTGTCTGAAAACCAGCGCTACCTCTTTCATGGTTCATGCAAGGGGTAGCATTATGCTGAGATAGTACCAACTTAACCTCACCAGGCACAGAGCAGGACCAATATGACTTATTTAGTTTATTTTTGTTACCTCATCCTTTTTTCATTGTTTTATTTTCATTTTCTTTTTTAACTTCCCTGTTCTGTGTTTCTATAATGTGTGTGTGTTAATAAACGTATTTCATTTCATTTAATTTTTTTTCATTTCATTTAGCAGGATTTAATTTATTCGACATGTATTATTGTTTTGAATAAATGAATACGATTTAAATCAATTCAATTTAAAACATAAACTTGAATAAACCTCTACGTGACCAGGAAACTCAGTATGGATGGATAGGTATGTACTACTCTATGTATAATCACTTAATCACCAGTCTCTATACCAGCAAACGTGGAACACTATCCTAACACATGCACTGTACCTACGGTACCTAGGTACCTAGGTTTAGTGCAGCATTTAAGCTGAGACGTGACCTTTTTGCCCCGCACAACGGTAGGTAGGTCCTTTATTAGTGTAGGTTATAATTTTATTTTCTGTTAGTTTTAAGTAAGTACCTACTTGTACCTACCTATTGTGGGACGAAATAAATATATTTTCTTTCTTTCTTTCTTTCTTTTCTAACAACATGAAACATAACGAATCAAGGAACGCATGGTGATCGTACGGAATGTATTGGAATATAGAACCTGGAATTATAAAAGCTGGGCTTTGAAAAAGATAGAAGTTTTGCTCCGTGGCCAGGAGTGGAAAGCTGACTATAATTAAACTAGATAATTAAACTGTATAAGAGCACTGGTCTATGGCATCTAAGGGGCCTTGTCTTCCAACCGTCCAGTTTCAAATCAAAATTAATCGTGCACCATCAATAAATTTATCTCTACAAAATGTATGTGCACAGATGCCATAATAGTCATCACAAACTGTGAAGGAAAACATCGCGAGGAAACCGCGGGTCGTAGAAAATAATGTGTTCATGTGGCATAAGTGCCCGAAAGGATTCAACAGGATTCAACCTGTAATGATGTTAATTTCTCAATAAATAAATAATAACATCTCTCTCTAACTCTTTTTAGGGTTAAGCTCGCCTTTGTACATGTATTGTTATTTAAGTTTACTGTATATTTTCACTGTGTACAATAAAGAATAAAGAACATTTCAAGACCCTTAGAGACTACGACGACTACAGCACACTGTATGTAAACAGTGACAACAAAAAAGTGACTAGTTTTAAACACCATCGAAAATTGCACGAAAGGAAAAGAGGTAGCTTTGACCATTCACGGCCA
Source organism: Plemyria rubiginata (assembly GCA_963576535.1). Classification (NCBI taxonomy): domain Eukaryota; kingdom Metazoa; phylum Arthropoda; class Insecta; order Lepidoptera; family Geometridae; genus Plemyria; species Plemyria rubiginata. The sequence continues at coordinate 11,090,563 of OY754924.1, read as the reverse complement.
TTCTATTGATGCAAAATAGGGTCAAGAAGGCCAAATGGACCGTATCGCCTCAAACGAATATCTACGATTCAGAGTAGGTACCTATATACTTATTGCGTATTATTTTTTTTGATTGTTACCATATTTTTTTTTGGCGCTTGTTGGTTTTGCTTGCATGGCAGTTAGAGAAAAAATAACTTGGTATGCATTATGCTGTTCCAGGTAAAATATTCCAAATTTCATCCAACTTGGTCACTCACCGTATGTGCTACAAACATCAGCTACTTTTGCATTTATGATATTTGGGAGTTCAACTAGCTCTAAGACGTTTCTGTGTTCCTCGATAGAGTGTTAATCGGCAATCAACTGAATAAATATCTGTTGATTTTGAATTGAGTGCTGTGGGACATAAAGGATAATGAAAATAATACTGACTGAGAATATGTTACCATCTAGGATCCACTGAACGCATTTGTGTCTATTGAACCTTACAATCAACCCACATAAATTATTTCAGTGAACTTGACTTGTGCTGGTGTTGGTTTTAACAAGTTCTAGTAAAAAATGTACATCTTGTTATGTTATGATGACTTGTGACCTTTAACACAGGTTTCCAACTTACTGAGTCATCGTGGTGCTAGATGACCAGGCCATAACACTAGCGATACAAGGTCATGGGTAATTATGCCACTGTTGATATCAACATGCACAGCACACTACTGGTTATACATTGGTTCTGAGAACATTGATTGATATTTCGCTCAACACCAAAAGGAGCTTCAAACACCATTGATGTTTATGAAAACCAAATAGGCCAGACAAACTTACTAATCCATAAAACTACATAAATAACTTCACCCACACACAAAATGTAGTCATAACTTACACACGACAAACAGACAAACATTATCATACCGAACAATCGCTGAGATGAATTACCGTGTCATTAAAAAGTAGATTACTCGTTCGGAAATCTCCGTGCACTAACACAGTTTTACTAATAGGCTGTTTGAACTTCGGAAACTCCTCTTTCATTGCACTCAGAAGTTTGACAACTCTTTCTTTGTACTCCTCTTTTACAACTTGCACGGCGTTGCCAATGATTTTGGCATACACAGATTCCTTAGCAGAGTCATCGTCCTGCCTTTGTTTGTATCGAAGCCGGTCTGCCATTGCTTGAAAACTTTCAGGGTTGTGCTTTTCGAATGCGAAGGATAGTGCGTGAAACGCAGCAAGCTTTGCCACAGCTGCTGCTGCAAACCTCCATTCTGCTGAGTCGTGACGTGATGGAACCTTGAATCCCAGCTTTGTCAGGTCTTCTAGAAGCAGCGTCTCACTTCCACGTGTCAAATCACATGCAAACATTTTTGGGAATCTAAAAAGATTGGTCTTATGCAGGGTTTGTAGTTTCTCGTATTCATTAGCGAGCTCATGGTAGACAATGCCTTCAGTAGCGAACATGGTATCAGCATCCATGACTTTACGCATCTTTTCGCCGATGATGGCTACTTTTGCGAATATCGAGAGTTCCGCTGCGGTGTCCGCTCGCGCTGTGGCCGCGAACAGAGCGGACGTGTAGTTTGCGCCGCCGCTGCTTAGCGGCGTAACCTCGACATTATCGTCGCGGAAGTTGCGCTCGCGCAGAACTTCGAGAAACAAATCATGGACTTTAGTTTTGGCGTCTTCCATGGTTCGCGGCCGCACTCGCACTGATCAACGATAGTTGACTGTTAGGTGAATTGATACACATAAAGGCTGGTTTATCCTATAGTAAGTTTGAATATTTTAGGCTAACGACTTTATAAACATCATAATAATATGAAATCACTTAAATAGGTGATATCAGCAGCAAATCATAAGTTTATTTAAGTACCTCTCGTAAACAAGTGCAGGTAATTACATCCGTGGTACTTATCTTAGTTAATTGTCGTACGTTTCGTCAGTTGTGTCTATACATATTTCTTAGTATATGAACCCTACTAAATAATAAATAAAAATAAAAAAGATAAAGTTCAAGATAAAAATATAACAACGACGCCTCTGACTGCGGAGGTACTATAACTGTGTCGCAGGTTGCAGCCAAGGCTGGTGTAATGTTATTCTTTGCATAATCCAAATTCCAGAAAGAGGGACGTGAGCTAATTATCTCACTAAACCTCCATGGTATTGACTTTCAGTCTTGCAATGCATTGTGCATTGCGCTAAAACAAGTGACAGTCAATTTGTTGTGGGCTACAAGATTAATATTTCTTTCTTTTTATATTTACCTATGTATTAAATAAAATCATATATATTTTGTACATATTATGTACCGTATAATAGTGTCGCATTGTTTTTTCTCTTTATCGTCCACCTTCGTTACATAATTTTGATCAACGAATTATGTAATTACCTACCATCATAATCCTGAAAACAAACACACTACACACAGCTATGACACAATATCCTTACCTCATGGTTATAAATAAATGTCTTGGTATTTGTATTGTAAATAATATATAATCCTCATTTTCCTGCCCTTGTCTCACTACATGCGGCATAACATTCCTCCACTTCCCTCTAACAACCGTCATCTCAGTAGTCATTCCTTTCCTACCCATGCCATCTTTCGTACTACTAAACAGTTCATCCATCTTTTCTTTGGCCACATTCATACCTCACAATCTTTTCGTTACGTGACATTCTTCCATTCGCATGACAGCTCATATTTTTTTTTATGCCGAAGCTGGCAGACGAGCATACCACGCTAACCTATTTTAAATTATGTATTGTAAAGGTATAATAAATACTATAAATTAAAATATAACACCCTGTGCATCAGCTACGTTGATTTGGCGTCGCCTGATGCTGTGCTGACAGTATTCAGGTCACGAACGATTACCGAATTGTATAGCGAGTGTCACAAATAGTTGCATAAATGGCTATACCTAGCTGTGGTTAATGGTGACCCCGATATTCTTTTTTTGTCTTTATTAAATAACTTTTATGCAAAAAAACGAGACAAATACGCAGGGAAACTTACGAATAAATAATATGTAAATAAATAATAATAATAAATAATAGCAACCGACTTGTGTTCCTTTGCGAATATCTATGAACGTCGTCAAAGGACGTCGAAGGTACACATAGGTATACCACCTACCCTCAATTTGCAGCAGGAGATATTCCGTACATACAGGAATACAAAAACGAATTAAATTATCATACTTTTTACTGATAACATGCCTTTGCCCAGCAGAGAGAATATTAAAAATAGTTATAACATGTAGTAAAAGTTTTTAATAGGTGAAAAAGTCGTGCCGATAACGCCAGTTCCATCTTTTTTATCACTTAATGTCTTCGAAGACGTCATGAATGAACGGTTTTGTATCAATATAAAACTATTTACCTAACGTACCTAATAGTAATAAACATTATAAAAAATACCTATAACTAAGTCTACATGCTTATCGATTTTGTCAGTAAACTAAATCAGCCTTATTATAAACAAATCAAACCTGGGTTTAAACCTAGCTCAAGTCACGTTTTCTTATTATAAACAACTTAAACCTGCGGGCCGACCGCCACCATAGAATTGATCTGTCAAATTTTAGCATTTGTGAAAACTTTCTTGAAAACTTTACTGGCTTGTATAAGTTGACCTCTCACACACATATGCGAAGATTAGCTGACATGGTTTTGTTGTCTTTGGACATTTTAAACTTTTTTGTCGTTCTATAAACTTTTTTTTCGGTAATTTTCGATTTTCTCTATCAAGGAGTAGAAGACTCACAAATGACTGCCTCCGCGCGCGTTTACACATGGCTAAGCTCAGTTCACTAAATTTAGACAGTAGCATTTTCGCTCTAGATTTGTATACTAACGGCCGGTTTCGGAAAGCTTGATCAAAACTAATCGGTCGTCAAGTCACTTGCTATTTCAGCTTTTACTTCAAGTTGGATAGAGATAGCAAGCGACTTGACAGGCGATAAATGTTGATCGAGTTTTCAGGAACCGAGGGTAAGTTAATTATCTTGCTAATTAACTTAGTGTATACCTATATCTGATGAATTTCGAGGTGAAGGTCAAAGCAAAATGATATTTATTCAATAAAATCACAAGGATCACTTTAAAACGTCTCAAAGCTAGGTGACTCCAGGCGCCCGCGCCCCTTCCACGCAACCAAAGCCTAGAAGAACAGCCAAAAAACTTAGGGCTTGTTTTTTTATACAATTAGCTGATGGAACAAGCAGATGGCTCACCTGATGTTAAGTGGTTACCATCAGCTATTACAAAGCATTGCCCGTAAGTCACGCACGACAGGAACTTGCCTTACGATGCACTGCCCTGCGTCCATCATCTTGAGGCATACAGATGTAAAGCCTGATGTGCCTGTAATCACCCCGGTGACCACACTCTATAAACCAAAATATAGCAACGCTACTTGGCGGCAGAAAAAGGCGTGGTGGTAGTACTTCCCCGGACGAGCCCTTCACAAAAAAAGAGTTCTACTACTCTTTTGTATGATCCTTTAACCACGTACTTTTATAATTAACTAGTTGCGCCCCGCGATTTCACCCGCGCAGATTTAAATCCCGGTATTCCCACGGGATAAAAAGTAGCCTACTTATGTGCTATTCCAGACTATAATATAACTCTCTGCCAAGTTTCATCCAGATCCGTTAAGCCGTTCTGGAGTTATAGAGTACAAACATCCATCCATACTCACAAACTTTCGCATTTATAATACCTATTAGTAGGATGTAGCTAGGTATCTAAACCTTAGATATCTGTTAGATTCTAAAGTATGGCAAGTTTCCATAATTGTGTTATTGTAAGTATAGGTAACTAGCGGCCTGTCCCAGCTTCGCATGGGTGGACATAATTTTTTTCAACATTTTAGCATAAACTTAGACTCCCGCGCTTCGTAACACACGAAGGTGAAAATACACGTGACAGTAAAATGGTACAGTAGCGAGCATGCAAGTTACAGGCATGCAGGATTTACGGGCACATTGTGGATACATTTGCAAGTTAACTCGTCAGGTCAGGTATCGCGACGGTCACACATGCCGGTTTCGTAGCCCCCCGCGTCCCCTCGCTTACGTGGCATGCCAACACGTCAGGTACTGGCATGCCTGTACTTGTCGCGACGTTCACACATGCTGGTTTCGTAGCCCCCCCCCCCCGAGTCCCCTCCGTCACGTGGATGCCAGAGCTGACCTAAAATAGAATGTTGTGCTAACTACTTGCATGCCAGGTACAGGCATGCCAATTAGCGTATGTGTCTGTAGCTTGCATGCAAGTGTGCCAGCTACGGGCATATACACATGCCCGTAGCTGGCACACCATTGTGCCCACGCTGAGTGAGAACTCGCCTAGCTTTCGCGCTTTCTAAGGCGCGCTAAAGTTTTTAATTTCGTAATAATAATATCTTTTGAATGGAATGTCCGATTTAAAAAATTCAAGAAGTAGTCGATAAGTATTGGAACAGCCTTGCATACAAAATAATTTATTTGTATAAGGACTAATATAAAGGATAACATGGTCTGTTTTTGGTCGGCATTTTTATCAACATTTTAAATACAGAAAAGTTGTTGTAGTAACATAACTACAATAGTTAGATATATGCTATTGCTGACTTAATTGTAGATAATGATGTGTTCTTTAATATTGTAGAACATTTTTTTGTATCGTCTATAGTTTCCGCAGCGCATGCGGTGAAAGATATTTTATATTACACCTCGGGTTACATTTTTTAAGTTTTAGTAGGGATCCCTAATTTTTTTCAGTAATAAATGTAGCCTATGTTACTCAAGGATAATTTAACTTTCTTATGGTGAAAGAATTTTTGAAATCGGACCAGTAGTTTTTGAGCCTATTCGAAACATACATACAAAGTTTTTCTCTTTATAATATTATTAGTGTAGATAAATAGCTCTCTCATATCCGTAAAATGTAAAATCTCGCCTTAGTTTTGGGTGGCGTGTAATTATACAACCATCCCTTACCTACTTCTAGTGAAACGTCATTAAATTGCAGAAAATATTATTATCGACACTCCCTACGTATTGTCGCGTAACTGCCAGATACACACTTATTATATATACGTTTGATGCATTTTTGGCATCTACACATTATTATCTATTTGGGTAAACTGATACCTAATAACTCGAACTGACTGTCTTGAGCTGCACCTACAGCTTTAAATAAATGAAATGAAATGTATTTCTTTGCCAGAAGTTTGGTGAATCATGGTCTAAGTGTAATTGTGGTCTCACAAACTTCGTCGATAACCGACATGCAACATTTTTAAGTAGGTATGATAATATACATAATTCTCTAAATATATATAAATAAATAATGCTGGACAATCCACACAGCACTATCTAGCCCCAAAGTAAGCTATTCAAAGCTTGTGTCATGGTAGATAACTGATATATGTAATACATTATATACTTACATAGATATATATTTTTTATTATACATAGAAAACACCCAGACCATCGGAACAAATTTCTGCAGATCGTACACAAATTTGTTCCAAGGCGGGAATCGAACCCGCAACCTCTTGCGTCGCAGGCAGGCTCTCGCCCGCTGCGCCACAGAGGTCGCTTTAGCTGCAGTAGAATCTTCAGGAACTTCCATTTTAATTGCTTCTATGAAATCGTTATATTTCTTACGCGTGTGTGTAATAGGTATAACAATATACCATTTCGAGTAAAATGTATAAGTAAAAGTTGCGCGTGTGTGTGTGTCATGTATTGGCTTGCAAGTGCAAACACTAATCTAAACGCAAACCTCTTTAGTTCTACTAAACTAGCCATAATGTAAAGCCGCCATTAGCTGTCAACTGAATAATTGTAATTGGACTAGTTGCTACCCCCGACTTTATCTGCTCCTAATAATTCACTAATACTTAAAACGAAATAAACTGTTTAGGTTCTGTAATTATTAAATTTATTCGTTAATCTATTTGATCACTTCAACTCTGACAGCCACTGAGTTCTGCACAGTTCTGTATCAATCCTACTAATAACTGGATGGATGGATGTTTGTTGCTCTTTCACGCCGGAACGGCTGAACTGATCTGGGTGAAACTTGGCAGAGAGGTAGATTATAGTCTGGAATAGCACATAGGCTACTTTTTATCCCGTGGGATTACTGGGATTTCAATCTGCGCGGGTGTAACCACGGCGTGCCAACTACTACCTAATAAATAATCCACGTAGTTACGTAATGTTTCTTTCTTACTTTCTAGTATTTTGCCGTTTACTTTTTTTAGGGGTGCTCTGCTCCGACTACCCCAAACATAACGATACGCTTACTAGGTTTCAGTTCAATAGGCCAATTTATTTCGTTCAACATTACTAGGCTCCATCGTCGAAACATCATGCTGTCACTATTTTGGATTCACTAAATAAATACTAGGGGTTAGCCACGAACTGCATGAGATCTCGTAATGCGATACGAAGGCTTTGAAAATAAAGTTGGTGGTTGTCAGAGGCAAATCTAAACATTATATTTAGACTTGCTTCTGACTACCGCCTTCTATAAAATGTCCAAATCAACCCCTTTCATATGACATGTCACTTTTGAATATTAGTATTAGTAATAGGTACCTATTACGACCTCTGTGGCGCAGCGGGCGAGAGCCTGCCTGCGACGCAAGATGTTGCGGGTTCGATTCCCGCCGTGGAACAAATTTGTGTACGATCTGCAGAATTTTTTTCCGATGGTCTGGGTGTTTTCTATGTATAATAAAAAATATCTATCTATGTAAGTATATAATGTATTAAATATATCAGTTATTTAGTACCCATAACACAAGCTTTGAATAGCTTACTTTGGGGCTAGATAGTGCTGTGTGGATTGTCCAGCATTATTTATTATTTATTTATAATTATTTATTCAAGTTAAAACTATCGGATAATTTATGGAAGAGTTCCATTATACAGACCTTGGATCCGATATCAGACATTCACTGTCACCATAATAAGAGAACAAAGTAGGTACCTTCTCTCCTTTAAATAAGTCTTGATCAAATATAGTAATAATAACTCAATTATTGATTGAGTGAGCGAAGCGAACGAAAATCTTACAATCAACTTGGGCAAAGAGCACCGGTGGTCTAGTGGGAGTGACCCCGCCTTCCGACTGTAAGGTCGCAGGTTCGAATCCGGTCGTGCACCAATGGATTTTTCTATCGAAAAATTTATGTGCGCAATGCCAGTGCTCTTAAACGGTGAAGGAAAACATCGTGAGGAAACCAGTTAGTATTCTAACAGCGGCGATGGGCTTGCAACCTGTCACGTATGGAATACTAACTACTGCAAAATGTGGGTATGTGCCAAATGTAATGTTTGGACGTACCTCTGACTACCCCCCTTAGACATCCTCAAAGAATCTTGAATTAGTACCTACTTGGTACTGGGAGGTCTGAAGGGATATCTACCGTGCCTGGGGATCAAAGTCGTGAAGCTGTTTCAAGTTTTTTTTTTTCTACTTGTGCGATTTGGCGTTTTATGTATGTATGTGTGTTTGTCCGACGATAACTTGAAACCCGTTTATTTATCCGATCTGCATTAAATTTGGTAAGTCGATAGCTTGAACTTGAGAAATTCCCTGGTAAAATCGTATGAGGGGTTATTAAAATATCGGGGTTTTTAAGGGGGCTAAAAATATAAAAGTTATGCAAAATATAAAATGACATGTCATATGAAAGAGGTTGATTTGGATATTTCAAAACCATTTTAATTTTTATTCTAGCTTGCTCGCTTTTTGAGATAAATGAAAAAAGTTAAATTACCTACTACAACTACTAACCAACGACCCAAGAGCTACCATTTCTAAGAGTTTCGTTGGCATCAAGGTTTTTCTACTGGTCAGTTGGTTCCTTTGGGTTTTCAATTATTTTTTTCTTGAAATAAATAAAGAAGGTACTTGGTTCTCATTACCTGGTGATAGCGACCTGTTCTGATGATAGAGTCAAGGTCATCGGAACTCTCTTTAATAAATAGGCCAATTCAGTTGAAACTTGGTTACCATTCTTAGTTAATAGGTGGCAGCCAGATACAAGTCCAAACACAATGTTTGGACTCGCCTCTGACTGCCACTTACTTATATTTTCGGAGCGATCGCGTCGCGTCACGAAATCTCAGTTCGGGGCGACCTACTAGTTTATAAAGAAAAACAATAGAAATATGTGAAGGTATCAGCTTTTTGTATTAATGGTTTTTAACATGTACTCGTAGGTACGTATCAAATCATGAAATAAAGTATCCACCTTCGGGATTTAATATAATATCATCCAATTCATCCAATCGGCTTAGCCGTGAAAGTTTAACATACAAACAGACAAAGCTACAGACACACTTTCTATATAAATAATTGGAGGAAAGTCGGATGAATATAGATGAATTGGCCTTTCTTGTAGCGATATATGTTTTTATGCTTCAGAAAGATATTAAATGTTTGTGGACCTCTCTGTGGTAGGTAAATTATAAAAAAGTGGCCACAGTTTTTACTTATTGTATTGTCTGCTTAAAATAAACTAGCCTAATTAAACTGAAACAGCTCTACGACTTTGATCCCCAGGCATGGTAGATATCCAGCAGATAGGCAGCAAACGAGAGTCCGTCTGCGACGCAAGAGGTTGCTGGTTCGATTCCCGCTTTGGAACAAATTTGTATACGTACTGCAGAAATTTGTTCCGTTGGTCTGGGTGTGTTCTATGTATAATAAAAAAATATCTATCCAAGTATATAATAAATTAAATATATCAGTTATCTAGTACGTACCCATAACACAAGCTTTGAATAGCTTACTTTGGGGCTAGATGGTGCTGTGTGGATTGTCCAGCATTATTATCGTTATTATTATATCCCTTCATATCTCTCAGTACCAAGTACTACCCAACTCAAGATTCTTTGAGGATGTCTAAGGGGTTAGTCAGAGGTACGTCCTAACATTACATTTCATTACATTTGGCACATACTCACATTTTGCAGTAGTTAGTATTCCATACGTGACAGGTTGCAAGCCCATCGCCGCTGCTAGAAAACTAACTGGTTTTCTCACGATGTTTCCCTTCACTGTTTAGGAGCGCTGGCATTGCGCACATAAATTTTTCGATAGAAAAATCCATTGGTGCACGACCAGATTCGAACCTGCGACCTTACGATCGGAAGGCGGGTCACTCTCACTAGACCACCGGTGCTCTTTACAACCTAATGGGAACTATAAAATGTAGTAGTCCCTTTCTTCAACTGAAGCAACACCTATTATGATTTCAGCATTTTAATATGAATCAATTTAAGTAAAAGAAACCAAGCTACACCTAGGTACTGAAAAAAAATCGCTCTGATTTTTAGACTTCAGAAGCTCGATAATAAGAGAAGCATAATCCTACTAATATTATAAACGAGAAAGTTTGTATGTATGGATGGATGGATGGATGTTACTCTTTCATGCCGGAACAGCTGAACGGATCTAAATGAAACTTAGCAGAGAGATAGATTATAGTCTGGAATAGCACATAGGCTACTTTTTATCCCGTGGGAATAACGGGATTTAAATCTGAGCGGGTGAAACCGCGGGGCGCAAATAGTATGAGCATGAATTGGTTTCAAAATAAAACGCTTAATTAACTGATTCTACTTCAACGATAATTTGATACTACTTAAACACTACAACACAATGTTTTTAAGTTTATTTATTGTCATAATTAAGCTACCTTATTAGAAGAACGAAAATATCTAATTATCTATGCAAGCAGCGCAAGTATTCATTGAGAATTTTATCTCTTATATTGCTGCAAACTCTTGAATGTTATGTTTTAAAAACGCCAGCAGATTTGTGCTCTTATTAACATCTCTGAAGCTATCCAAGGCAGGAAACCCCGGAATCTGATCGTCCAACTCGTCTTCTACTCCAATAAGAATGTTCCTGACGTAGGAATCCAGCCTATAACGACAAAATAGTTGTTGAAAAATTTATTGTGGTGAACCTTAGCTTCTGACTAATATTGATATGACGTGTTTAGATATTTACCTTTCTATCGAGAGCACCTTTTTTACCAGTGGTAGATGCTTTTCTTATCCGTAGCTTATCATTTAATTGAAATACACTCCACGTTGAATATATTTTGGGGATCTAGCAATTATAATAATTGTAAACAAACATAAACAAAGATGCATTATGACAGATCCAGGTACGATGTAACATAGCGCCATCTGCTTTCAGCTTTCACTTTCGTACCCCAATCAAAAGTGGTCCTTATGTTAGAAATGAATAAAGACCAATTTGCTTTTGGTTGCCTTTGTGAAATGTCAAATAACTTTTTTGAACATAACCTCAACAAAACATTTTTGCTTAAGAATTGGTACCGCCACCATTTATAAAGCTGACAAAGTGAGCTAAATGTTTTTCAAGGTCTCGGGACGTTCAGAAACTAAGTGACATAAATTTTCAAATATTTTCGGTAACTTGCGATTTTTGGATATTAGTAAAAATCCTTTGGTTCAATCCTTTAGTCTATGAAAATCATAATTTTCACTTTATTTGGTAAATTTAAACTACAAAGATGCATAACTTAACATTTTTAAGTCATTTTGTGGCTGAAAATTGTATATAAATTATTACAAAATGGTACAAACTATTTATTGCTGGGAGAGATTTTGAATGCATCATTCAACCTGACGAAGATTTATAAGGGTCCTTACTACCCTCTGAAGGATAAGTATGCTTATTTATTTTTATACAAGCATTCGCGTGATATCTATTGAAATAAAAAGTAACCTATGTGTTTTTCCGGGTCATAAATTACGTTTCAGCTGAATTCGTTAAGGATTGGGAAAGGGGCATTGTATTTGTAGGATAGGAATCCAAAACATGATTTTGCTCCTTTCTTATTACGCACTAGCTGCCGCCTGCGTAAGCGCTTAGGAAGGAATAAAACTCGCCAAGCAATCAATATTCTACTACTATTCGGTATACCGAACGCGAAAGTTTTTAAGTATGGATGTATATTGGTACTCTTTCACGCCGGAACGGCTGAACGGATCTGGATGAAACTTGACACAGAGATATAATATATTATAGTCTGGAGTATCACATAGGCTACTTTTTATCCCGTGGGAATACCGGGATTAAAATCTGCGCGGGTGAAACCACGAGGCGCTAAATATCTATCCTATATAAAGTTATTTACACTTACAATAATACCTAATCACATTTTATTAAGAACCTACCTCTCACCTCGATAACTGAACTGACTAAAGTGTAGAAGAATAACGACACCTTTATCGTATAAGGAATAACAACAAATAAATAATAATATCTGAATTCGACTTTAAAAACTAGATAGAGTAACTTCGGGTAATATGGCACACCATAAGCCTTTTTGCAAATAAATACGAAATTTATGAGTCAAACAAGTCTTTATTGGTTCAGTCCTTTGAAGTTAGTATTAATCAACAATTATAATTTTATTAACTTTAGCACGTAACTTAAATAAACTTTATTTTTATCTTAAATAATCATAAACATGCTAACATGCATGTCCTACTACGAAGTAGGACAACATGGCCTAGGTGAAATTGGGAAGAAAACTTACATTACCAGAAGAACTAATGAAACAATTAGTACGGTATGTGTTAGCTATGAAAGTTGTTTGGTATACCAAACAACTTTTTATTGTTTTTAATTGCCAGCTGATAAGCTAAAACCTTTTAGTGTTATAACACCAAAAGATTTTAGGTTATCACCTGGCAATTCAAAACAATAAATGTTCCCATTATCTTATATCATTTCAGTCTGCTATGGGCCAGCTCCATCATTTTTTTTTCTATACCGTAATTGTATAGGTATCGGTTAAATAACAGTACAATCATACCTTTTTTTAGGAATTACACCACCGTTACAAAGATTCAGTTAAAAAACATGCTAAATAAATTAGAAGTTATTGCGAAAATTCATTATGGTCATAATGACCAACCTCATTCCCAATATGCTCGTTTTGGTACGAATCTTCGCCGGGTTAACGTCATTACTGCCAGTCAAGTATGTCAATTGACAGGGTTCCAATTATACTACATTGAGCGCTAGATTTGACACTTTTATGGGACAAATGGCGAGCATTTAAAATGTTATTACTAGTAGTTCGCCCCGAACTGAAATTTCGTGACGCGACGCGTACGTTCCAAATATATAACTAGTGCTTAGTTTGCTGCTTTTCTCAAGGCGTGACTGATGCGTGCGGGAAGAGGAGAGGGGTGGGGTACGAGTGTACTTTTACGGAATAATGTGACAACGAGTTGCATTAGTATGTTTCATCATGTGTAAATGATGAATATACTGTTTTATGTACATTGAGCTGCAAGTAATAATTATCATATTTTTTTCGAACTTTGACACGAGGTACGACCCCTAAAAACCTAACAAAAAAAAATTAAAAAACTAGGTTCGTTTTTTAGGTGATAGAAGCGAATGGTGGGCTGACGCAGTAATTTTTCAAAAGTCGAAAAATAAGAAGCACCCTAACGTACATACATACATAAATACATAAAATGCCAAATCGCCCAAGTTGATTGTAAGATTTTCATTCGCTTCGCTCACTCAATGAACAATATGAATTTATTCATAATCATGAGTGTTGTACATAAAGTTATTTTATTTTATTTATTGAATAAAATCCACAACTCTTTGTATTATATAAGTAACATAATGAATGTAGCTGAAAACCAATAACGGATTTTATTTTTTTAAGTTAACTATCTATTATTATAGTAAAGGGTATTTAATTCTCGCCATTATAACTAACCTTTTTATGAGTAAACTGCACTTATATGAACTAAAAATGAAAATCAAACGGTGTAAACCACAAAACAGTTGCGAAAAAAGTTCCTCTTTCCACATCTGCTAAAAAGTGTCCAGCTACGGGCAAGCATTGCCACACTGGTCACAAACAACACCACGTGGTACAAATAAATGTCAAAAAACCTGGTCAGCTTTTTCAAGAACGCACACATACACACCATGCATGTAACGTGTAAACGGATGTGTTCCAAATTCAAAATTGATAGCACTTAACCCCTAGACGGTGTTATACGGCTGCAGGCGGGACTATGTACCTATCGATATCAAACGACTTGTTTCCATAAATTACGAATGGATGTAATGTACTTAAAATTATTACAGAATTCTTTAGAAATACAAAGTTTATTAGCATTATGATAATACTAGATATTAGATATTACTACATACCCATAAAGGATTCAAAAATAAACATATTTTACAGAGTATTCGTTTGAAACTGCAAGATGAGTGATATAAAAGGTTTAGTAAGACTACCAAAACAACTAAGAAACATTGTTTTCCATCCTTGTGTATTTTTATAACGAATAATATTGGATAAAGCAGTTGAGATTAGTTTTCGACGCATAACTTGAACTGCATCCTAATATACACGCCTAATTTTTATCCAACTGCCACCGCCGATAGGCGATCTAAACTTGAAGCATTTGACGGGTTACATGAAGCCAACGAAACGTCACCTAGTACGAAAAAACTAGTGAGCTATTCCTATAACTGGTTGAATGAATGACGTTTAATATTTGGTAGCTCGCGGTACGAAATTGACGTTTCAAGAAAGTTTTACGAGCTGGCGGTCGGTACCCTGGTTTATCTCATAAATTTAGGATCATCTCAGGTTTATCATTTTCGTATTACAAAAGACACTTTAGTCGAAGACTACATAGTACCTGAGATAGTCCATGATTCATCATCACAGAACATAATCATTCAACAAATATCCACAGTCTATAACAAATTATGGCAATCAATCGTTCATTCATTTTGGAACCACCAACTTATCTGAGCCGGTCTGAAGTTAGCCGCTTGTGCATAAATGGCCAATAGTGAATCGAGAATTCTCTAAACAGCTAACTTCAGACCGGCTTAGATAAGTTGGTATAACTGTACTCTCTTGCCGCAGGCTAAAGTCATATGCGCATACTACCTCGTCTTTCGTTTTAACGAATCAATTTTTAGTTTCTCTTCTTGACTCAGATCTCCGCCTTTTTGTTTTAAATCTCGTTATCAACTTGATATTGACAAATTCGTGGCAACCCATGCGTTTTGACATTTCAAATTTAGATCGGAGTCTAGAGTTTGAAATGTATGTTGGATAATGCAGTGCTACAAGTTGTTTTATTGAATAAACTTATGTGGGAGACCAAATAAGATTTGGCAAAATGAGATTTTTATTAGTTAGACCATACTTAAACTAGGGGTCGTTCGGGTTTATCTTTAAACCGTGGTTTAGGGGATAAACTCCGTTTTATAATAACGTCTGGTCTAAGTCTTTGATTTTTCTATAGAGCAGGGACCAACTTCGGTATCAAAGTTAGACCACGGACCAGTTAGTCCTGGCTTAAGCCTAGTCTAACTCACATTTTTATAATAAGACGGAATATGTCTAAGGGCTTAGTTACCATAACACAAGCTTTGAGTAGCTAACTTTGGGGCTAGATGGTGCTGTGTGGATTGTCCAGCATTATTTATTTAGTTAGTGCTCTACATCTCTACCCCGTCCCCCGCAGCCCTATTTTATGGTGGTTTTGATGATGAATATATTATACCCCTTTACACCTTTCAAATGTCTCACAGACACAGTCACTTTTGGTGCGGTGATGTATCAATTCCCTTGTTCACCTATTAGGAGGTGGACGTTGATGGTTACGGCACAGTTTTAATCTGTCTATCAGCGTTTCTTGTGTTACCAACCCCATTACATAAGTTTTAAGTTACGCAATAAAATATTTGATTTGTTTTTTTTACCTATGGACTTATTCCGCTCAAAAATTCAAGTTTGTACCCCAAACTAAGCAAAGTTTATAAATATGGGAACCAGGGCCTGTACCACCATCTCTTGAAGCATTCTTATTTCAATATTACTTTTCTGTATATTACCTAATATGCTGTTTACTTATTATTTACTCTATGTATATCTTTCTTTCAATATAACATCCAGACCGATAACAAACATCTATATTAAGAATAAGAATAAGAATAAGTTTATTAATCAAAACTTTAAACATGAATTTAACAATAAAAGTAAACTTAAGTAGGTAAGAACACTTTTGTCATAACAATAGAACTTAAACAAAATGTAATGTTTACGGTTTTGCGGGTTGTCACTATGAAAACTTTACCTCCCGTGCTAGTTTGTAACTGTGTTACGGCAAGGTAATGATATAATATTCATCACACAAATGGTTGCTCTCGGTGGGGATCGAACCCACGACCCACTGTTACAGTGCAAGCTTATCTTTGAGGGCTGTCAGGTATGTGCATAATACTCAATTTATGTGTGTGCATAATACTTAATTATGTAACATTTCACATTGTTCCGTTGAACAAATAACTATTATCATAATCTATTTAGTTCATGTTTGTTTGTTTGTTTGTTTGCTCAATATCAAATTAATAATAAACCTTCATATGCTAGTTTGGAGATGTGCAATGGGTGCTTCATTGTAGGTACCTATGCATTGGAGCCACCAATATTGATTTCTGTCTAATTTTGTTTACTAATATATTTTATTTAATAACCGACTTCATAAAAAGGATGCGGTTAATTCGACTGTATTTTTTTTATGTTCGTTACCTCATACCGTATGGACCGTTTCCGATGATTCTTTTTTTAATCGAAAGTTGGTGCTTAGCATATAAATATTTGAGTCAGGTCTGACGAGTAGTTTGAGTTATTATGAGTAGTTATTATGAGTAGTTATTATGAGTAGTTATTATGAGTAGTTATTATGAGTAGTTATTATGAGTAGTTATTATGAGTAGTTATTATGAGTAGTTATTATGAGTAGTTATTATGAGTAGTTATTATGAGTAGTTATTATGAGTAGTTATTATGAGTAGTTATTATGAGTAGTTATTATGAGTAGTTATTATGAGTAGTTATTATGAGTATTTATTATGAGAAGTTATTATGAGTAGTTATTATGAGTAGTTATTATGAGTAGTTATTATGAGTAGTTATTATGAGTAGTTATTATGAGTAGTTATTATGAGTAGTTATTATGAGTAGTTATTATGAGTAGTTATTATGATTAGTTATTATGAGTAGTTATTATGAGTAGTTATTATGAGTAGTTATTATGAGTAGTTATTATGAGTAGTTATTATGAGTAGTTATTATGAGTAGTTATTATGAGTAGTTATTATGAGTAGTTATTATGAGTAGTTATTATGAGTAGTTATTATGAGTAGTTATTATGAGTAGTTATTATGAGTAGTTATTATGAGTAGTTATTATGAGTAGTTATTATGAGTAGTTATTATGAGTAGTTATTATGAGTAGTTATTATGAGTAGTTATTATGAGTAGTTATTATGAGTAGTTATTATGAGTAGTTATTATGAGTAGTTATTATGAGTAGTAGAGAGTATTTATGAGTGTAGTTTTCCAGTGAATTAAAAGTCGGTTTTTTATTGAAAGAGTTATCAATATACACCAATCAAGGTACATAAGAGTGTATATGAAAAATATACGACAATTTTATTACATACAACACGTTAAACGAATAAAAAATATAAAGAACTTACCTTCGTAGTCAATACTTATCGATAACACGAACAGCGCAATACTACGTGTACCTACTTACAAGTCCGATCTGAAACAAAAAATAAGATTGGTCTTCCTCTAAAGAGGCTTTCTTCTTCGAACGTGGCCTCTTCATGCAGGAATGAAAGCACTAGTACGCCGAGCGAGACTGCAGTCCATGAGCTCAAGCTGATGGCGTGGACTGCAAGGCAAGGAGGCTCCGTGGCTGCCGCTAGAGCATTTCAAAATTTTAGACCATATTTAAATCAGGAATGAAAGCATCCATTTTTAGGTACCTACTACTTGAGCGAACAAATTTAGTATCCTCAACAACTATAGATATAAGTCACACACGCTAGGAACGTACCCTACAATGCACTGTCCTGTGTACATCAGGCTTTGACAGACAGGCACTTGAGGCGTACGCCGTATGGCAGGTCAGTGATTCGTAGGGCACGTTCATATCGTGCGTGACCTACGAGGCAATGCCTCGTATGCCTCCTATGCTCACGCAGGAAATGTGATGATTACTACTTACCATTATGATGGCTATCTGCTTGTTCCATCCACTCTGTCATAAAACATGACCACCTTAGGTATTGAGCACAGTTTAAGAGCCTGTAAGTTGGTTGTAGCAAATCTTGAGAGCTACTGTCAAACTTTTCGCAGGCGTTACTTTACCAAAGTTTATCTCGCAATAACCTGTGCAATACGTACATAATCTACTGGCTTTTCTCTTTTATTTTTAATAGGTAGGTACATTTAAATTTTACTAGGTAACAGTTTTTTATTTTATTTTTTTATTTTGAAGTTTATTAGTGTTATTGTGTAACTAAGTGTTTTTTTCTGTTACAATGTTTCTCTTTTATGGAGTTATTTTTATCTATTTTTAGCAGGTACCTCTAATTTTGATCTCAATATTTTAATGTTTGTAAATAGTTTTATTTTAACTAGTATAACGCATTGGACGTGGTCTGTAATGTTGTGCTGATATTAATAAATTGAATTTGAATTTGAATCTATGTAGTTAACCGAGTCGTACCTTCACTAAAGCACTGAACTTGCAAACAGTCGACAGTTTCATTTATCTGGGCTCCAACATCTCTAATACCGGCTCCTGTGAACCTGAAGTACGTAGAAGAATAGGGATGGCCAAGAACGCAATGAGTCAACTAGAAGGAAAATGAAAGGATAGGAAAATCACCAACAGGACCAAAGTAAGACTCATCCGGAGCCTAGTCTTCTCCATATTTCTTTTCGGGGTGCAGAGACTCGGACTCTAAAAGCGAATGACCGAAGACACGTGGACGCGTTCGAGATGTGGTGTTGGAGGAGAATGCTATACGAACCCCCTGGACAGCATGAAGGACCAATGTATCACTACTCAAGGAACTCAAAGTAACTACTAGGCTGTCATCCATCTCCAGCCAGTCCTTGAGTATTTCAGGCATATAGCCAGAAAACCAGGAGAAAACTTGGAAAAACTCACTCGTCATCACTGGCAAAATTGAAAGCAAAAGACCAAGAGGCCGAAGCCCGATACATTGGTCCGATTAAATCCGCACTACTCTCGATGTGAAGGTCCATGAAGCTATTCATGTCGCCGGCAACAGATCCAGATGATGAAGAGTTTGAATGACAAAGTGATCCATGGAGAGAGTCACGACCTTCAGTGAGGAGTACAACGCGAGGATGAGGAAGTGTATCTCCTCAGTCATAGATTATAGGTGAACCTAGGTAAGTAGTTACGAGTAAATCTAATTCTAGTCTGTGTACAGTAAATAGGTGTCTCTGTTTTGGGTCGAAACGGTAAAAATAATATTGGGTAAAAAAAATTGGGTTGAACTGGACCTAGCATTCGACTTACTTATAATTTCATTACTAGTTGCGCCCTGCGGTTTCACCCGCGCAGATTTAAATCCCGGTATTCCCACGGGATAAAAAGCAATGTGCTATTCCAGACAAAATCTCTTTGCCAAGTTTTATCCAGATAAGTTTAGCCATTCCAGCGTGAAAGAGTAACAAACATCCATCCATGCATCCATCCAACTTTCGCGTTTATAATAGTAGTAGGATTAGGCAATCCAATTAGCTATCTTATTACTGAAATAAATCTCTTCCAGGCTTTCGAATCATGGTACTACAGAACCCTAGGGCGCTGGCCTAGCTTACACTTACCTGTTTGTAATTACAGGTGTAGGTAATAGCGAGTGACGCGTCACCAAAGGTCACCCAAGTAGATCATGCAAGGATAGGCCGTAGGATAGCCATTACAAACTACATACTCGTGAGATACAGTACTTAGTGAGATAGAGGAAAAAATCTAGATAAATAAGTGATTTACAAAACCATTTTGTATTGTCGAACGTTGACATCCAAATTGTTTAAAATAAACGTGTATAGGAACCAAAGTTTGAACGAGATAATTACTCTTGAAGGGAATTTCTAGCAGAAACAAAAAATATAATAACAAAAAACTGTTTTCTTAGCAAGAGATTTGGTATTTGAATCTTTGGGTGGACTGTGGAGTTAAATGATTCTATGATTAATTTTCATTGCAACGAAAGACCAATTAATTGATGGTTATTTATTTAATCGATTGTGATAAACACAATAAGCGTAAACATTAATGAGAATAACAGATATTTCCATGGTATTTTGCAAATATAGTATCAGCCTGAGATTATTACAAGTTATCAAAATAAATGGTGACAGTTGACTGAAAAAACAAGTGAATGGCGAAAATGTATGGATACGTGGTGCTTTTGTTTTTGATGAGCAGAAGTAGCTCTGCCGTCATCTACAAAATGAATGGTAAGTATTTAAATAATACAGCATTGGTACAGCCAATACAATCACAGCTTACAATAAATTCTAGCTGCTGCCCGCGGCTTTACTCGTGTATCTGTAGTGCGTTTTCCTAGTGGTTTCGTTGCGTTCATACATGATAGAAAGAAAGAAAGAAAATACATTTATTTTGGACACACGCGATACATACACTTATAATAATTATAACAAGAAAATAAAATAAAACATTACCAGAAGCACGACAGAAAAGCAAACACGAGAAGACAAAGAAGAACAATTTATGAGTAAACAGTAGGTAGGAAAAGTAGAAATAAAAACAGACGTGTGTAGATAGGTGGAAGGTATGAATCAGCTCGTGCCAAGTGCATGCGCGCGCGATCCAAAATAGGCCCCATCTCAGCTTATTGCCGCTCCACAAGTCAAGCGGCGCTGGTTTTCAGATGGGACCTAGGCGTCTAAAACGTGATAGGTATCTATCTACCAGTTCCTGGTAATTTCTCGGGATAAAAAACAACCAAACATTGTTATTTTCGCATTTAGCTGAAGTAAGATAGGATAGAATTATCTTAGAGCATCTTCTTGCCGGCTCTTCTAGGTTTGTTCGCATGGAAAAGACTTATCAAAGTTATTTTGTCGATATTATTTCTGTTTCTGCCCTTCTGTATACACTGACATAATTTCTGATAATACGAGTACAATCAGCAACAGAAGTTTAGGTACAATCAGAAAGAGAGAGAGAGAGAGAAACAAAAATAAGTATCAAATTATAAAAGCTGTTTTAAATATTTCAACTTCAAAAAATGGCTCTACTTTTTTCACTGACCGTTTTAATAAAAAAAATTGCCTGCCCCTAAGACCGCCTTTTTTTAAACACCATGCCCTATTTCTCTAGACGAAACCTTAGCAGGGAGTGCATTCCACTCCACAACCTAAGTTCTCACACCAGAAAATAGTAGAACCGACCTTGTTTCTGGCAGGTAGGTACCTAGCAGAATTATCAGGCTGAAGATCAGCACACAGCTTCCAAGTAAGGCCCGCCTTGCTCGCATATAAACGACCTATTTCTGCCCATAAAATTATTTCAACAATAAAAGACAAACGCGCACCAATTTCAAGGTAACTTTTTTAAATCTTGTAAACAAAACATGAGGTCATTGGCTTATAGCCAGCTGCATACAAACGCATAAAAACATTGCCTGGAATAAAGCCTACCCACCTAGACTTTGACTACCTAGTGGTTCGTCCCAAACTGAGATCTCGCGATTCTCGATCTCTGAGATTCGCTTTAGTCTAACTATTTTATTGACCTAGATGACCTAGACTTAGATTAATGACCTAGACTTTGGCTAGGTACTAAATGGTTACATAACTTTGGGATCAAATTTTGGTGGGGATCGTAAACCTACACAATCCACAATGCAGAAGGCATACTCTACCAACTGATCTGTGAGGAAGAGATTGCTTTTTGCGATAAGACTGTCAATTATTCTTTTTGTTCTCTTTATCTTGCATGTTTCCAACGAGATCACCAAGATCTTGTGTGGAATGTCCACAAATACATAATATTAGTGGATTTTTTTTAAACTCCTTTGACTACAATCTCACCTGATGTTAAGCGACGATGTAGCCTACGGTGGAGCAGAACGGTCTAGAAGACACCTATTCACTCATTGCCATGAAGAGACTCATGTTATAATGGTCAGGAAAGACAGACGACGGTAACGAGTAATCTTGCTCGACTTTGCCCGATAGTACCTAGCTATTTTTTAACTTCTTCAAAAAAGGAGGTTCTCAATTCGACTGCTTTTTTATGTTTGTTACCGCATACCTTTTTGATGATGAAGACCGAGTTTGATATATTTTTTTAATTGCAGATCTGACTTGTAGTTTTTGAGTTTATAGTACTAGTGTAGTATAGGTGTATTTTCCAGTGAATTTGAAGTCTGTTTTTTCTTGAACGAGCTATTGTAACTATTTGTCGATGGACTGTAGCAAAGCGTTGCCTCGCGAGTCTCATACGATATTCAAAACAGCGTTTCTTATTGAGCTTTTACAAAGAATACCAAACCAAAGAATACAAACAGACCCTGTGCCTATCTGAGTTTCCAGGCCTCGTATAGGAGATTTCATGATTCATGACATTTAGAACTTATAAAATATATTTGTACTAGTCGCGCCCTGCGGTTTCACCGCACGCAGATTTAAATCCCGATTTTTCCCACGGGATAAAAAGTAGCCTATGTGCTATTCCAGACTATATTCTATGTCTCTGCCCAGTTTCATCCAGATCCGTTCACCGGGCCCGGCGTGAAAGAGTAACAACCATCCATCCATCCATCCATCCATACTTACTCGTACAAACATTCGCGTTTACAATATTAGTAGGATTAGTTAAGTGGTGTACCTACCTACTAACAAAAAACACCAACGCTTCATCGTGTTACGCTTATTTTGTATGCAAGGATCGCAGTGTCGGTGGATGAAGAAGTCTCAGAATAGTTGTTCCTGCAAATGTATGGATAGGCCTTTGTCCAGCACTTCACCAGGCTGATGGTGATGTGGTGTTTCAATAACCAGGAAAAGAGTCTAGTATCGCCACTGTAATGGCAGCTGACAGTTGACTGTGACCTCAAGTTCAAGTTTTATTGGCGTTATGACGGCGTGTGGCCAAACTGTCTATTTTTAGTAGTGCGAAATAGGTTCTCGGTAAACAAATTAATTGGTCTGTCGTTCTGTGGTGAGAAGGGCAGACAATGTGAAAACCATAATGGGCAACACCAGTAACCCAGTTAGTACCAAGGACTTTTTTATCTAGAGGCTTGTGAGTAGGCACTTAGAGAATCGCTATGCAAAAACAAAACTCAGACTAACCGCCGTTTCTGAAAGCTCAATCAAAGCTAATCGGCTGTCAAGTCACTTGCTATCTATCTAATTAGAAGTAAAAACTGAAACAGCAAGTGACTTGACAGCCAATTAGCTTTGATCAAGCTTTCAGAAAACACTTAAGGGTACCTCACCCTAACTGGATGAGACTAGCGTAGGACCGTATACAGTGGCAAATTGAAAGAGGCCTACCAGCAGTGTCAAATGATGATAAGATAAATCAACATTTCTGGGCTCAATCACGCAATATTAAATTTTTACTTTAGAGAGTGAGTACGACAGAATGCCTCCTCTGTTCCACCTGGACGACTTCGACGCATGCCTTGTGCAGCCGGGGGGCACCTACTGTGTCGTGGATGTGGACCTCTACGGGGATTCCGAGCTGATGAAGATAATACGAGTGAGTATATATTTGTAATTTGTACCCACTTATAAACATTACTTCTGACATGCCTTTCTTTGCCGCCAAGCAAGTACCAAGTCGCAGGACGGGCAGTGCATCGTATAGGGCACGTTCATTTCGTGTGTGATTTACCAGGCACGAATGGCGAATCATTCATAAATAATAAATATTGGTGAATAATATAACATAATATTTTTTTAAGTCTGTCATACCCCACGGAAAAACAATATACAAATATAAAGATGTGCGCACCATTTGATTATGATATAGGATATGGACCCAGTAAAGGTTCCATTATGTTCATAAAGGTACGGACACACGTGCTCAAAAATAAGCATGCTTATTTTGAGCATGCTCAAAAATCAACCGACGTAAGACCAAATAAGCATGCTTATTTAATAGCACGAGGTCGTGCTATTAAATCACGATCACGTGATAAATGCTATTTAATCACGGTCGAGCACGTGTGAACAGGTGTTCACACGTGCTTTTATTGATCAAGGCTCGAAATGGCATGCTTTTAGCTCGAAAATAAGCACGTGTGTCCGTACCTTAACAGAATTCTACGCGTACTATCAATTTTCTCACCAGTCAGCCAATGAGGAACTAGCTTGTAGATGCCTAAAATGTTTCTTATAATGCCCCATTGCTCTCCGTTTACGGGCAACAAGGAACTAACTGTAGTTGCTCTTAGTTAGCTAGAAGTAGGTACTTATAAAACATTTGTAGCATTTATAGAAAAACCTGGCCGTAAGATTATATTCTGACATAATATTTTTTACAAAAAACATGAATTCAGAAGCTGAAAAACATTAAACAAAACTTTTAGTGCAGGGAACCTAACGCTATGTTGCTTTCGAACTAAAAGACCGAAAACTGTAAATACAACTCGCTCTAGAAACTGGTTATGTTAATAAAGTTATTATCTAAACGTGCATTACGATACAAGACAATATAAACGGTTACCGGACAACAATACAACCCGTAGGTACACGCAATAAACTTGGAAACCCCAGTATATCTCTGTTTTACTATTAATCATTTCCCAGATTTGTATATAATTATGATGGAAATGACCATTTAAACCGGTACACATAGCTACGTAATTATAAGCCATGATTATGTACCTACTGACCAGCTCCGAGAAACACTGTAGCAAACAAACAATTATATTACTTAAAACATTTACAAAGCCAACTACCTGCTATTAGTTTAATTAATAGGTGGGTGGTCAATCGGCAAAGTGTGCGATCAATGTATCGATTGAGACAAATAAGTCACTTAGAAAAGGGTAAGGTACAAATAGAAATGTGAAAAGAATAAAAATGAGGACGCTGATCCCCAATAAAAATCAAAATAGTCCTACTAGCACTACATTGTTATTGTGAAAGTTTTTAAATAAATAACTAAATAAAATATCAAGGTGGGTTTTTATGTTCCTGCGTCTAAAGAGGAAGAAATAAATAGACATCAGCGACCATTTCGGCCCCTAAAAACTGCCCCTGACTCTTAATTTCAACATTTTTTTATAGGTTAGTGTAAGCATTGTTTCTCGTACCCGAACGTAGAAACGATAATAGCAGGTAAATTACATAGAACTAGCCTTCAAAATCAAAACGTAGGTAGGTATTTATTCAATAAAATCTCAAGGAACACATTGCCAGTTCCACGCGACCAAAGTCTCTAGAAGAACAGACAAGAAACTTACGGCTTGGGTTCTATCGCTCATTTGTATGATCCTTGTTACAAATTTGCAGCTCCCAGTGTGGTGCCTTTGTCTTTATTTTAGAATATCGTAGGACAGGACCACTAGGCGCTGCGTTTATGAACAAGTTACATGGTATTTTTAAGACCTTGGACAGGGTTTTACATAAACTAGGCTCCGGCTAATCGAATAGGACTGACTGGCAGGTACCTGCTTGCTACACACTGTTGTTAGGTAGATGTTATTAGGTACCTAGTAATGAGAATAATGACAGCAATACAGATTATATGTTTGTGTACCTACGACCTAGCGGTCGCTAGTAAAATTTATGATACCAAAGCTTCCTAAGCTACTATTATTTTTGTTAAATTTTCTCTAGGAGATTTATATTTTTCTTTCTTTCAAATTTGATTAAATATCATTTATTTTGATGAATAGGTATTGCATGTAGCAGGAATTTTCGCACACCTCTAAACTGGTAAAAATATGTGATACTTTAAAAACTACTGACATCTTTGTACCTTTAATTAATGTTATATGCAAATAAATGAATTGATTGATTGATTTCTTTTTCAGGGCTACTCAGCACACACGGTCAAACATTTCAACCACACGCAAATACACAGAGGTGTGTGTGTCACAAGTACATGCAAACAATACATGCATGAAGGCAATACAACATCGGACCTAGTAAACGCCCTTGAGCCATGCTTGAACGATTCCCTCTCAACCGAGTATCAAATACACGGGAAGGTGGCAAAGCTGAGATATTGCAATAGAGAAAGCGATAGAACTATCATAGAAACCAGCGATATTATTGTAATTGTTGTGTATTTTATTCTGATTATGCTAAATACTATCGGAAGCTTTTACGATAGCCAGTTTTTTGGGAAAGGTGGAAGTTCAGGTAATTTTGCGTATTTTTTCTTACGTTTTCTCGCGTTTAGCGACATAAACAATTAATTATGATGATAGCAACACATTATTGGTATGATGGCCCCACATAAGAAATGTCCTGTTTGACTTAACTACAAAGTACAACCTAAGCCCACTCGCAATAAACAATAGGTATAGCCCTAAACGTACCAACAAAAAATGATTATCTCTGTGTTATGGGAGTTTTCATTGTTTATTTTCAGGGAATACATTTCTACTGTCGTTTTCTTTGCGTAGAAATTGGAAAAGATTAGTGGCACCAGTGAACACGGAAAAGGAACCGAGATTAGAGAGACTGAAACTGTTCCATGGAATGCGGTAAATAAAGAAAAATAATTTATATTCTGAGCTATTTACATTAGAATTATTCTATACTTAAAAGCTGTTATATTCTTATTTAGTTTTAATAAAAAGAAGGTACTTACAGAAACATATTTAACCTTTAAAGAAATTTCTATATTTAGCCAAGCCAAAGAGGAGAAGGAGCATCAAAGAGGATCCCTCTTTGATGCGCTTTTAAAATCCTTTCATCACACTGTTACATAGATAGACACTGGTATTACTTGGTGTGTCACTAGGTCCTAGTGACACACCAAGTAATATCAAAGCCGAATTTGTATTAGTATCAAAAAGTGATGTGAAGAGAAAAGTGTGTGGAAAGTCCACCAATACATTTTTTTATAATACCAACTACCTACTGCAAAATGTGGGTATGTGCCAAATGTAATGTTTGGACGTACCTCTGACTACCCCCCTTAGACATCCTCAAAGAATCTTGAATTAGTACCTACTTGGTACTGGGAGATCTGAAGGGATATCTACCGTGCCTGGGGATCAAAGTCGTGAAGCTGTTTCAGTTTTTTTTTCAGTGTTTGTTTTTCAGAACGATGACAATGATTTGTGTGATATTCTCGCACACGGTCCTAACTATGGCGCATGCGTACGTCGCTAACCCATACTACATACAAACGGTACGTACCTTGTATTTACAATGCATATCCGCATTCTCGTATAGCAAATTAGCACCCAATCAAGTTCACTCAATCCAATAAAAAAATAAGCGACATCTTGTTTTTAACTGACTTCAGAAGAAGGTTTGTCGATTCGATTTTTTTGTTTGTTGTTAAAACCTCATAACTTTTTACCAGGTGGACCGATATTGATGATTCTTTTTTTAATCGAAAGCTGGTGCTTGTCATGTGATCCCATTTGAGTGAGATTAACTAGTATGAGTGTATTTGAGGTCGGTTTTTTCGTGAGTTAATAAGCATAAGCAAAATAAAATAAAATAAAAAATAAATAAGCATAAGAACAAGCCGATAGCCCTCCTGATGTTAAGCGGTAAACAAAGCATTGTCTCGTAAGTCACGATAAGAAGAAATGTGATTGCACAACTCCATGCCATGTCAATGCCATGAGGTTGTTTCAGTTTACTTTGCTATCACTCCCTCAGACAAGCATGTTTCCAGGCGTACGAGGATCCATTCAAGCAGCTCCTGTTCAACGGCAGTCTGGTGACGCACACGTTCTTCGTGATGTCCGCCTTCCTGATGGCGTACAACTTCCAGCTGCATGCGGAGACGCAGCGCGTCAGCTGGCTGATGTGGCCGAAGGGAATCCTGCTGCGGTGGCTGAGGTGAGTCGGATCTTTATGTCTTTCAGGTTTGTGGTTGCGGTTTGATCGGAAAAACTACTTGATGATGAGAGTATGAAGACTTGATGGTTATTAACAGTTGTCAATCTGCAGTGCAAGTACCATTCTTATCGATCGCTTAATTTGACCCATTTTTAACGAATTTTCGAAGATTCTAAATGTCAATTAAGCGATCGATAAGAACGGTACCTACTTGCACTGCTGCTTGTTCCAACAGGAAGTTATTTTTAAATTGTTGCCTCGAGTGACACTACTAGAGGTTGTATACCTGCTACTATAGTAGTGTCAGTCGGAGCACTCGTATACAAGTGGTGACCAATAAAACCAGCGGACTATTATCTGCGAACTAGTAATAGCAACAGCATAGCAGAAAATGAGTTGTTGCTTGTTGACTAACAAATCAAAACGTTTATTTTATGTTTTGTAACAGAAAATAAACGTTTTGATTTGTATATTTGATACAGGAGAAATACAAAGAACAATATTGCTTATGACACCAAAATCGGTGTCACTCAGATGCTGTAATAGTGCCACTACTACACGCTGGTCCTCCGTGACGCCGACGCTCACGGCTGAAATAGGCCGAAAGCACAGATGAATAGAACATATTTCCAGGTTAACCCCAACATACGCGCTGGTGCTAGCGACGATCTGCTCGCTGATGCGGCTCCTGGGCTCGGGCCCCATGTGGGAGCTGGTGGTGACGAGCGAGGCGGACGCCTGCCGACAGTACTGGTGGGCGCACGTCTTCTACGTCAACAACTATGTGTATGGCGACTCGCTGTGCGCGCCGCAGACTTGGTAAGACGCAACCAAATAATGAAACTGTATCACTATCATCATCACTCCATAGTATAAAACAAAGTCGCTTTCTCTGTCTCTAAGTCCCCTTGTCCCTTTGTATGCTTAAATCTCTAAAACTATATACGCAACGGATTTTGATGCGGTTTTTTTTAATAGATAGAGTGATTCAAGAGGAAGTTTTATATGTATAAGACATGCATGATATGTGCACCCGTGCGAAGCAGGGGCGCGCGGGCGGGTCGCTAGTGGATTATAAGTTCCGGGCCTGCTTTCAGGGGCTGGATCTCTGTATGTTCTTAGCACCCCCCTATTACGACAAAAGGGCTGTGTATTGAGCTAAATATGGGTATAAAAGGAGTGAGAACCGAGATGAAGCCTGATGACAATGGATTAATAAGTTCCGGGCCTGGTTTTAGGGGTTGGATCTCTATATATTCTTAGCACTCCCCCCTATTACGACAAAAAGGCTGTGTATTGAGCTAAATATGGGTATGAAAGGAGTGAGCTCCGAGATGACGACTGATGAGAATGGATTATAAGTTCCGGGCCTGCTTTTAGGAGCTGGGTTTCGATATGTTCTTAGCACCCCTTAGTACTTCAAATAGGTTGAGTATTGAGCAAAATATGAGTGTGAAAGGAGTGAGCTACGA
The DNA here is from genome assembly GCA_963576535.1 of Plemyria rubiginata. Lineage (NCBI taxonomy): Eukaryota > Metazoa > Arthropoda > Insecta > Lepidoptera > Geometridae > Plemyria > Plemyria rubiginata. Next base: position 11,061,143 of record OY754924.1, on the reverse strand, counting down.
GATGACTAATGAAAACGGATTATAAGTTCCGGGCCTGCTTTTATGGGTTGGGTTTCAATATGTTCTTAGCACCCCTTAATACGTCAAAAAGGTTGTGTATTGAGTGTATTGATCAGACGAAAGGAGTGAAAACCGACATTACGAATGATGGAACAAAGTGGATGAACACGTCTACCATAAAACACGTCTACCATATAAATGTTAAGCGTTTTTTTATCTTCAGGTATCTCGCTGCAGACACTCAACTGTTCTGCCTGGGGCTTCTCGTCTGCGTGTTGGCGCGAAGGCCTAGAACCCAAACGATATGGCTGGTGGGACTGTTCATCCTGGCTCTGGTGATATCGGCAGCGCACACTTACTTCCAGGACTTGAATGCTGTGGTTATACAAACACCAGAGTGAGTCTTCTAGGTTTTGTTACGTTTGTGCTACACATACGTAGCATGTTATTAAATTATTTATACTAATATATTTATACTATTATTTATCTCAATTTCAATTCTATTATAATAAAACTGTATATTGTGATCTATCTAAGAACATTGTAAATGTTATGTCAAAAGATGAATTGAAATAAATTACTTGTCGATTGAACAAGCATGCCCTAATGCTGAGTTAATTTCAGATCCTACCGAAACCTGTACGGATCCGACGACACTTTCCGTCTCCTGTACATCCGAGGGCACACTAACATTTCCACCTATATCCTAGGCTTGGCTGGAGGCTTCCTCACGTACCACTGGCAGAACCAAAGGAAGGACTTGAACAAATTCAGGGTACCTACTTACATTACATAACTAGCGTTTGCTTGAACTGACACCTAAGTGATTGCGTTAAATAAAATATTGTTTTTTTTTTATTAGCAAGTATATAGATAGGTGTGATAGGTGTCTTGGGAAACCCCCGAAACTCGCATTACTTAAAAACACGATAGCAAAGTGGGCACAGCTCAGACACAGGGCACATAACAAGCATATCAGACATTTAACCATCATAATGTGATATTATTATTTGTAGAACCACCGCTGGGCGTTCTGGCTGTTGTTCCCCACTGGCGTGGCAGTCATTCTCTCCGGGGGCCTATTCTACGCGGACGGATGGGAACCTCCTATGCTCCTCAAGATCCTCTACGCGATTTTGTACAAGCCAATCTTCCAGACGGTGGTGGTGACGCTCATAATGGGCTTTATATTTAAATTCGAAAGTAAGTTCCTATAGTATAGTGCATAGACTCACGTACCTAGATGTAGAAGATGTACCTAAGTACTTTGAAAAAAAAAATCATTGGTTGTTCCCTTTTTAAAGTACCTATGTCTGTTGTTAAACACGTTACTTAAAGAAAAACACGATTATAGCCTAATTTTGATGCTTAGGTAGCAAAGGCTCAAATATTTTAATACCCCACGCTGGACGCCAGTGATACGGCTGTTAAAGAATAAATCACACAAGCTGCTAAACATTTAGCGAGTTCGAAAACGATTCTGTCACACCAAAACTGCTGCTGCTTTTTTTCAAACTTAAGAGAATCTGCACTCTGGCGAGCATTCGCTTCTTTTCTTGAGCCTCTTATTTGCCCTACCTGTTCGATTTTGTGTTGACGGATTAATAAAAAGAGCAGATGGTAGCATCCAAATATTCTGTTTAGCTCTCTTTATAATTGCGTGTATAGAAGATATAAAATAAAATAATAAACGTCTATAGAAGAGTTATTTTGCTGACGAACACAATATCTTTCCAGCACTATACCGCGCAGTGGTTGAATGGCGTGGCTTCACCTGGACGAGTCGCGTGTCGTATTGTGCCTTCCTGCTGCACACAATGTACCAACGCGGGCTGGTGGGCTCCATGCGAGCTCCTGTCCACATCAGTGATTACTACGTGGTAGGTAACAACTTCATGCAGGAGGCACCCAGTGTTGGAGCGAGATAGTTGATGATGGTGTTGTTTCATTCGAATTATAAGCCATAGTAAGTGCCAAGGAGAGGATGGAACCTCTAGGTACAGTCGTCGTTATTTCCGGATCGCTAAATACCTACATGGCCAATGGACGGACACAATGCTTGCGCCATCACATCGGCAAGTAGAATAAAAAAAAGTAGGAAGGAACTTGGATGAACCCTTTACTAAGTAGGTAAGAGCCTCTAGAGATTTACCTACTACCTACTCGCAAAGCTTAATTTCTTGCTTATCCTTTACTTTCTAGATGGTGATCCTGTCTGGTACAATGTTCCTGACCTACATGAGTGCCACGGTTCTCTGGCTTTGCGTAGAGGCTCCACTAGCAGGAGTCATCAAGGCGGCTATGGGCTCCAATGGACGGCAAGAAGAACGGAAAAGCGGAGAACAGAAAGAGACAAAACATGTAGAAGGAAACGGGTGTGCACAAGGAGAACCTAGTAAAGTGTAACCACTGATCTGTAATAAAAGTGTAACTAAAATAGGAAAGTTATCTATACTAATTTAGGATTAGTATAAACTATTTGCTCAATACCTACCTATATACTTATATAGGTATATGTAGTTGTACCTAGTTGCAGGTAGGGACATACTTAAAATAGGATGGTACGTAGTAGTTATTTCTTAGGTACTGCGTACCTTCCCACCTTTGATTGAAGTACAAGCAGGGTTATTAGTTTTAAGAAGATAAAAGAGGGCTATTTTGAGATCAAAATAAAATATAATTACTAATAAATAAAAGCTTTTTTACTGTATTTAACTTTTTTTACTACATAGGTACCTATTACTTATGTACCTACCTAGGTCAATAGGTAGGTATAATTTATTATAATAATAATGCTGGACAATCCACACAGCATTATTTAGCCCCAAAGTAAGCTACCAAAGCTTGTGTTATGGGTAAACCTACTAGATAACTGATATATTTGATATGTATGATATACTTACATAAATAGTTTATTTTATTATTATTATTATGTCCTAGAAAACACCCAGACCACGGAACAAATTTCTGCAGATCGTACCAAATACACAAAACAACAATACACAAATTTGTTCCGAGGCGGGAATCGAACCCGCAACCTCTAGCATCGCAGGCGCTCTCGCCCGCTGCGCCACTGAGGTCGTCAAAAAACTAAGCTACTTCAACATTTTATTCACTGTAGTGTAGGTATAAAATTTATCAAGGAATGAACTTTTCCATTACGAGCTTACCTAAAGAATAATTATATTTGAAAATCTACACAGTATTTTATATTCCTTGTCAACCTACACCTCTAGTACTTATAACTACTGGACTTGGACTTGGTAAATGCTCGAAGCTTGGACTACGCACTGCGCAGTTGACGCAGCAGCGAAGGCAGGCAAGCGAGGCGCTGGCGCAGCGCAGCCCATCCCATGCCATATGTAGCGTTGTTTGGATAAGAAGTGGTAGTATCATATAATACGGACTTAGCGCAAAAGTTAAAAGTAAAAAAAAGTACTGACTGACATTGACAACGACAACTAGTTTACAATGAATTTGATTGATTCAAATTCATTGTAACTAGGCCGCATTCCGAAATGGCTATAATCGATCACAGCGCTCACATCACCTCACAGGCGTTCCGAATTAGATATTGCGGTTATGACAGCTCAGAGCTGTCAACAATTCGGAACGCTCGTAAGCGCACTCACAGAAACATCCTAGGAATCATAACCTAGAACGTTGTGTAACAAACTAGGACTGCTTGGATATTTTCTGGATTTGTTATTTTATGATCGCAGAATATATTATACCCTATAACGACTATAATGCGACTGAAAACATGTAACCTCATCACAAATAACAACAAAACACAAATGCACAACTGTCATTTTTGACAGCGCTCACAGTGATAATAGAATATGGCATGGTCGGCATAATCGCAAGACGGCGCATGTCATGACGTCATCTATGACGTTTGATGGGTCATCGTTATCGCGCTCACGCTAATTCGGTACCTACGGGTTTGTGAGCGCTCAAATCGATTATAGCGTATTTCGGAACGCGGGTTTGTTTTCGTGTTGTCGTTTCGTGGATGGATGAATTTCAGTGAATGAATTTGTGTAAAAAATACAAAAATACACAGCAATCAAACTGAATTGAATGCTAGAATTACCAAAGTATTTCACAACAATGTCACAGCAACTAATAAGCGAAAACAGCAAGTACATCCTAGAGTAAGTACGCGGATGCTGTCGTAAATTATCCTTGTCGGCAAATCGTATTAAAAAAACGCTCACCTTTATAATTTTCAGTTTATTTTCGGAACAAACTATTGAAACCCAGACTTTAGAGTCTATTAGCATTCAGGTACAAAAGAAGTTTCCGAGGACAGAAAATTTCAACCGTAAGTAAACATGACATTCAGCCAACGTTGTTTAGCTTATTTAACAAATTAAATAGATGGTCTTTGAAATATATACCTACTCATGAAAGTCACATTTACACCTACCTATGATAGTTTTAACATCAAGAAAGAAGTCACTGCAGCAAGCTGAATCAATCTTCCTTCTTTCTGTTCCAGTATGTCTCCTCCTATCATCATTGATCACAGCGGGGGACCTCTCCCTACCTGGCCAGAGAGTAGTTGCTATAGCGCTGCTCTTCGACCTATACAAGGTGGAGAATCCCTTCAGCCCATTGTTCCTGCACCTGATTGAAGGGAAGCAAGGCCTGCAGCCATTAGCACCGCAGGAGAGGCTGCTATTAGGACAACTACATGGGTTCCTGAACAGTTCCCATAAAGATGTAAGTTTTTAGTTAGAATAAAAAAAATACCTGCACAATTACCTCTGTATTTTAAATTCCTGCTTTTTGCATTTTTGAAATTGTTATTTTCCTTCTTTGATTAATTCCTCTATTTTTTACATTTATTGTCTTCTATTTCTTCATTTTATTGTCTGTTTTTGTGTGTGCCGTTCTGAATAAATAAATAAATAAGACTACCTATTATATTTATAATATAATATATAAGTAACCAGTTAGAGATTTAAAACACAAATAAAATCATGGATGGTGTTTATTTTTTTTGTCACCACTTGAAATAATTTCATAGCCTGCATGTTATGGAGTAACTGTCATGCAATAGTGGTAACATCAGCACTAGACCAAGTCAGTCCCAGTAGGATTCTGGGGTAGCTAATACTCAACAGCTATGGGGTAAAAAATAAATATTTATTATTTGTGTCAACTTTAAGTAAGGTAAGTTATACCATATTTATATTTCCAGATGATGAAGAAGACTGCAAAGCAGGTGATGATGACAGAAGTGCCAGCCAAGGAGCTGGAGTACGACTATTCACCGCTCCAGACAATGGTCGGAGATCGGCTTGCTGATATGACAGCAATGGCGCGGGCCACTGCGCCAGCGCTGGTGCCTCTGCCAGACGGGTTAGCCAGCGCAAGCAACTCAAATAGATGTAGTTCACAATCATTCATATACACAGATCACCAGCTGGAGGACGTCAGACACTAGTTTACACTGTCAGTCAGTTCCACTGCAAACAAACAGCCCACTGCCATTTCAGCGGTGAAGGATATCACTTAAATAGATGATACTGTTGTTCGCAGAAGTCCTCCGAACCGCATGGCCATGAAGGAGCTGATAGAGGCGCTGATGTCTCACGAGTACATGGCTCTGCACCAGACGCTATCGGCCGCGGGGCCGGTCTCTCCCCCCGCCTTCCTGCTTCACACCCCTGACGCGCTGGCGCAGGAGGTACTAAGCAAACCTCTTATATACCACTTGCCCATGTGATATTCAGTGTAACCACTACCTAGAAGCTAGCGCACAAAACGAATCATCTTATGATATACTCACTGGAGTACATCCTAGCACGCCAACGAAATCCCTAAAAGATCTGATTATAGCCGCAAGGCTGATCGCAGATGAACAATTGAAAAAAAAACTGCAAGCAAGAAGAAAGCATTGCCTCACAAGTCACGCACGATATGAACGTGCCCTACGATGCACTGCCCTGATCAACTTGAGGCAGACAGATGTTTTGTTTATTTTATTACTTATACAGTACCGAGAGAATGGAGATGTTAACTGCATATGCACCCAATTTGCATGATAATTAGACATCCAATTTCTGTGCCCTAGACAGTTTGGAAGAACCTGGTGAATCGCGGCTCGTACGTTCCTATGTACGACTGCGACCTCGAGGGTCTGATCGGAGTGCGTCCAGAGAAGGCTGCGGGGAAGCAGCAACACAAAGCCAACAAGGTAATCTAACATTCTTGGCTTGGAATGACCCTTCCTGCCCTTCCATCAAACAACTCCCCACTATCTTTACAATGTCGTCGGTCAAACTGGAAGAAATGTGTGCTCAGAATAAAAGTAGGAAGACATTCCGCATAGCACTATATAGCTACAAAACGAATACCCATTATATAATTACCCATTAGATAACAATATACTATTTTAAAATAAATACCTGATATCCAGGAAGAGAAGAAGGAGAAGAGTGAAGAGAAGAAGTGCGAGGAGAAGGAGCTGGCGCAGGGTATCGCGGAGGCGCGCGAGTTGACAGCGCTCGCTCTGCGCGGCGTCCTCAGCGGACACAACGTGCTGCGGCTGCGGACCCTGCTGGACCTCGAGCAGCACGTCGTCTACGAGGTCGGCGTCACGCCGCAGCAGGTACTGCACACGACGGCTAGAGTCGGCGTCACGTCACGTGCTCAGCGGACACAAGGTGCTGCGGCTGCGGACCCTGCTGGACCTCGAGCAGCACGTCGTCTACGAGGTCGGCGTCACGCCGCAGCAGGTACTGCACACGACGGCTAGAGTCGGCGTCACGTCACGTGCTCAGCGGACACAAGGTGCTGCGGCTGCGGACCCTGCTGGACCTCGAGCAGCACGTCGTCTACGAGGTCGGCGTCACGCCGCAGCAGGTACTGCACACGACGGCTAGAGTCGGCGTCACGTCACGTGCTCAGCGGACACAAGGTGCTGCGGCTGCGGACCCTGCTGGACCTCGAGCAGCACGTCGTCTACGAGGTCGGCGTCACGCCGCAGCAGGTACTGCACACGACGGCTAGAGTCGGCGTCACGTCACGTGCTCAGCGGACACAAGGTGCTGCGGCTGCGGACCCTGCTGGACCTCGAGCAGCACGTCGTCTACGAGGTCGGCGTCACGCCGCAGCAGGTACTGCACACGACGGCTAGAGTCGGCGTCACGTCACGTGCTCAGCGGACACAAGGTGCTGCGGCTGCGGACCCTGCTGGACCTCGAGCAGCACGTCGTCTACGAGGTCGGCGTCACGCCGCAGCAGGTACTGCACACGACGGCTAGAGTCGGCGTCACGTCACGTGCTCAGCGGACACAAGGTGCTGCGGCTGCGGACCCTGCTGGACCTCGAGCAGCACGTCGTCTACGAGGTCGGCGTCACGCCGCAGCAGGTACTGCACACGACGGCTAGAGTCGGCGTCACGTCACGTGCTCAGCGGACACAAGGTGCTGCGGCTGCGGACCCTGCTGGACCTCGAGCAGCACGTCGTCTACGAGGTCGGCGTCACGCCGCAGCAGGTACTGCACACGACGGCTAGAGTCGGCGTCACGTCACGTGCTCAGCGGACACAACGTGCTGCGGCTGCGGACCCTGCTGGTCCTCGAGCAGCACGTCGTCTACGAGGTCGGCGTCACGCCGCAGCAGCACACGACGGCTAGAGACGGCTAGAGATAAAATAAGTACAGAGTATAATCTACAAAAGTTTTGAAATGTGCCAGCGAGATCTTGTTTGGCGGTCGTCGGTTTATCAAAATAAAGAAATACATTGCTTATTTATTGACGTGTTTTGTTCCAGCTGCCAGACTTAGTAGAGAACAATCCTCTAGTGGCCATCAGTGTGCTGCTGAAGCTGATCCACTCTCAGAACATCACGGAGTACTTCAGTGTGCTGGTCAATATGGAGATATCCTTGCATTCTATGGAGGTCGTCAACAGGTTAGAACAGTGTTTCTCAATCTGTGGGGCGCGACCCCCCTAGGGTTCGCGAGCCACACACGAAACTTCCTCGGGGGGTCGCTGGCAAAAGGAAAAAGGTTCTACACTACAGTAAAAACACAATTTCAGTGATAATAGCGTATAACTTTTTGTCTCTATGGCCCAAGGAGGTTTGCTAGAATTTTTCTACCCATATCCGCTATATGTAGGTATCTCGTATTCAAAAAGATTGTTAAACACTGGGTTAGATTATCAAAATATTATACTATATTTTGATAATCTAACCCAGTGTTATACTATAGCATAAATACATACATTATACCCAGTATTTTATATTATTATTTATCTTGTTTAATAAGGAGGTACAAAAATAAGGTTGCATGATACCTATCCTTCTCCGAAAAATGTATGTTCACTATGCCAATACTCTCAAACGATGAAGGAAAACATCGTGAGGAAACCCGTCAGTAATCTAGCAGCGGCGATGGGCTTGCAACCTGCCATGCATAGATTATCCAACTACCAAAAAATGTGTCAAATGTTGTTTGGACATACCTCTGACTACCTATAGACGCCTACAAAGAATCTGCATGGCAATCATCATCATCAGCCCACGAAGTCCCCTGCTGAACATAGGCCTGGCATGGCAATCACATGGCACTAATAGATCTGAGGGAATGTCTACCGTGCCTGCAGATTAGTCATGAAAGCTGTCTCAGTAGTTCAATTGTATGATGATAGAATGCTTTATCCGCAGGCTGACAATATCTGTAGACTTGCCCGTGGAGTTCGTGCATCTGTACATAAGTAACTGCATATCTACTTGCGAGACGATCCGAGACCGGTACATGCAGAACCGACTCGTGAGACTCGTATGCGTGTTCCTACAGTCACTGATCAGGAACAAAATCATTAATGTTAAGGTCAGTAACTACAGGGTTTTATTTAGATTTAGAATTACTATTATTACTAGTTTGATCCTACTACTTATAAACAAGCTTGTAAGTATGGATGGATGGATGTTTGTTACTCTTTCACGACGGAACGGCTGAACGGATCTGGATGAAACTTGGCAGAGAGATTATAGTCTGGAATAGCACATAGGCTACTTTTTATCACTGGATTTTGGCACTGAATGAGAAGAGCCGAAGACCTGACAGGCGCGTGTTTTGGGAGAGACCTACGTCCAGCAGTGGACTAAGAATATAGGTTGAGAATGATGATTAATGTACTTCTTGCTCGCACACTTCTACATTTTCTAGAAACAAAATCATGGGTATCCTGGTAACATAATTACATTGAATTACCTATGTGATGTGACGTGGCTAACAGGGTCTACAGGTCCATATACGAGTTCGTCTATGATTGAGCCTGTAAAAGAGAAGATACGATGGAACTGACATCGTCATGGCAATGACGCTGAAGCAAAATAGATTTAAAAAAAATTGCATTATAACTGTCATCTTACATTTTATTTTCAGGAGCTTTTCATAGAAGTGGAAGCATTCTGCGTCGAGTTCAGTCGAATTCGCGAAGCTGCTGCCCTCTTTCGGCTGCTCAAGCAACTAGACTCGGGCGACGCGCACAAGGAAACGAAGGAAAACTAGTCTAAATGTACACGCCACAGAGAGTGGCTACATTCTAATTACATAACACATAATGGGCCTGACCCCTGATAAAGTACCTGTGGCTCACATATTAGCATTGTCTTGAAATATATACAATCAGGTCAAAGTTAAAAGGTATAGCTAATAACAGAGAGATACAACATCTTAAAACTAGTTATGTGTATCTAGGTGCCAGTTCCAGGGTGTTTTCTATGCATAATAAAAAATATCTATCTATGTAAGTATATAATGTATTAAATATATCAGTCATCTACTACCCATAACACAAGCTTTGAGTAGCTTACTTTGGGACTAGATAGTGCTTTGTGGATTGTCCAGCAATATAGTTCCATGTGACCAAAGCTGGTTGCCTTCTTCTTCTTAATTGAATGGCCTTGGCATGGCACTAGGCAACAAGCTGGTTCGGAGACTAAAATACACAAGCTTAGTAGGAAAACTTGTTATGGTTGGTTGTGATTTTTCACAAATAGTTCATTGATTTTATATCTTTCAAAATGTTGAAATGTGTCTTCGCCATAATGGAACACATTCGTGATGTGTGTCGTGTGTCAAATCGCTCGTGCAAATAAAATAATCTCTTCCCTAACTAGTTGAGCGAATGGGCCAGCACAAACCAGAGAAGGCGCGGCGAAGATATACAATCAGAATGAATATATATCTTCGCTTAGGGCTCCGGCGACAGCGGCTCGCAATTTCGAGGTGCGATTGGCTATTATTTCATTTCGGGAAGGTTGTTTGAAAGAATAACTCTAAAGTGACACGCATAAATACTGTTCGAACACAAATAATACAATAATATAAGGGAAACATGCCCGAATCAGAAATCATTTTGGTATTAGTATGTTTGGTCTTACGTTTACCTAATACCAAAATGATTTCTGACTCAAGCACATTTCCCTTATATTATTGTATTATTTGTGTTCGAACAGTATTTATGCATGTCACTTTAGAGTTATTCTTTCAAACAACCTCCCCGAAATGAAATAATAGCCAATCGCACCTCGAAATTGCGAGCCGCTGTCGCCGGACCCTTAATGAGAATATACTGAGAATAGTGGCATATTTTCAACCACATGAAATTTTGAAATGTGTGAGAGAGAGTACATAGCGGTAGTATGTGTCTTAACTTCCCCGATTTATGGAAGTATTATCAGGCCATTATTTAATTGACTTGAATAATCTTGCCAACAGATGTAACATAATAATGCAATGTTGCAAAATTACATCCTTATTCCAGTTTAAAAATAAGGTATATGTGTAAGTCACTGGTGTAAGTGTTGTCAAATTAACCCCTGCTTTCTGAAAGCTTGATTAACACTAATCGGCTGTCAAATCACTTGCTATCTCTATCTAATTTGAACTTAAAGATGAAATAGCAAGTGACTTGACAGCCTATTAGTGTTGATCAAGCTTTCAGAAACCGGGGGTTAGTCTATGATAGTGTAACAACCAAATTGAATTTTAAGGAGATTTTAAAGTAAGCAATAGTAGCATGTAGCTACTGCTGGATATTAGATGTTTCCGGGGTTACATTTGTTTTTTGAATACATTCTGCTAACCACCAATCATAGGTGAAGAAGTCATGATGATCAATCAATATCTTGTCTCTGAATGATTAAAATAAATAAGTTGTCTGATTGGTTGTTATAACTCCTGTGTCAGTGCAAACACACCTTAAATTGTTGTCTTCTCTCCTCTGAGCTATGTAATGTGCAGTCACAAGAAATAGCTCATTAACAGTAAAATGGCAACAAAAAATTGTTTGAAAGTAATTTACTTTACATATAGGTCCTAAACTAAGTAGGTATTTATTATTATAGTTTAATTTAATATTATAGTAGTATAGTATTTTAGTCCTAAGTAATTAGAAATAGTTTTTGCTACTTTAAGACTTTCCAATAAAAAATCAAAATACCACAGTATATTTTATTCCATTAACTACATTAGGTATCTACTAATCAAAAGTTTAAAACTAATCTATCTCATCTAATCCTTCCAGTATTTTCCTGATCTCTTCATTCTCTGCTAAGTCTAGAGGAGTCTGGTTGTCTTCATCTTTTATAGATGAAGCTCCAGCAAGTATTAGTATCTTAGTGGACTCCATGTGACCACATGATGCAGCATAGTGCAATGCTGTCTGCCCTGAACTATCAACAGCATCTACTGGGCATCCTCCGTCTAAAGCAGCCTTTAATGCATCTGTTGCATTTCTATCAGAGGCCCAATGCAGTGCAGTCATGCCATCTTTATCTCTCTCGCTTCTAAACTCAGGGTGCTTTTTTAAGAGAAGTCTAACTCTGTCACCACAGTTCTCTCTAGCTGCATCCAGTAGAGATAGCTCATGGTGTACAAGATCTGGCTCAGGAGAATAGCTTAATGACGACACGGCGACCCATAAGTCTTTTGTACCAAAGTTGCCTGTTGGTGACTCACAGGACCATTCCGGATCATACTTATGTACTAAGGAGATATATTTCTCCTTAGCCTGATCACTGGGCATGTGTTCTAGTTTATTCCAAGCCTCCCATTTCTTCCGCCCCTTACCATCGTACCAACTGGGTTTCGGAGCTTCACATTTACCCTCTGTACTTTGCTTGAACAGCCCATAGAGCTCCAATAGCTTATTGTTGTCAAGCTGACCAGTGATCTTTCTTACATGATTGGTTGCTTGGTTAAAAGATATGTCTAGAGGCGACAAGTCATCCTCTGAGAAATCTGAATCAGGATACTCTGGAAGTGCTTCTGCCATAGTGTATGCTAAGTTGTTGTACCTAGTTATTCTGAACCTGCACAGTCAAGTTAAGACCTTCTAAAGTGTGTTGCAGTTTGTTGTTCACATCAGCAGCAGATGACGCGCTCACAAACTCAATGAAACCGTAACCCTTGCTGAGGCCAGTAGAGCGGTCAAACACAACTCTGGCACTTTGGACAGGGCCAAACTGAGCGAAGTACTCTCTCAGCTGACGATGGCCCACCGTCCACGGCAGGTTGCCCACATACAGGCGCGCGGCTCTAGCTGTGCTGGCCATACCCTTACACTGCAACTATTTCAAGTAAATGCAACGACCTGTCGCCGATCAACGCCCTGTAGTCAACTCCGGAGCTCTCGGCGAGAGAATCCAAGTCAAGTAATGCGCCCTTCAGTCCCCACTTCTTCAGTAGAGCCTCAATGGACCAGTCCGCACTGCGCTCCTGGTAAGAACACAAAAATCTCGCGTCAGTACCGTCAAGGAGGTAAGCAACCGTAGCGATGACTTCCTCGAACTGAGAAGGTTCGTAGAAGCAGTCGGACGCCAGTAGTAAGTCTACCGGGCGGAGGTTATGGACGTCTGTTAGAAACAGGCCCCACGCCAGGCCTAGGATCTGGACGTCGCGATCGGGGACAAGACCGTTGGCCTCGCAACAGGCCGACAAGTGCCGCAGAGAGCGAGGTAACGCGACACTATCGGTGAGAGTGACACGGGCGCCGCACTTTGCAGCAAGGATTCCGGGCAGGCCGGTCCCGCAGCCCAGTTCTAACACTCGAAGTCCGCGCAGATGCCTCCTCTGCGTCCACAGGTACCAGGCCAGTAAGGGCGCAGAAGGCCACGTGTAGAATGAGTAGCCTGCCGTCAGAAGCTCCGGTATAACAACCTCAAGATAGTCACCTCGAGTATCGCCGTTGCTAGTAGCTTTTCCCCTGAATACGAACTTCTTCAATTGTCCATTCACAGATCTACCATCGCTCATTGCATAAGAATTGTACACGAAATTAGAAAATCTCTTGATACCCTTGACTTCTTTCAGTTGGATTTAGGAAAATTATTTTTTTTCATCAGTCAAGAGTCAGTCAAATCAATCAACATTTCAACAATCAATCAAATCAAGTCAGTCAGTCATGAATGCTGCCGTCATAGCGTCATAGCGTACAAAAATTTCTACCATCCTATCCGTATTATTTTCGTATGTATCTAATCCTACCTTATTAGGTAGGAGTAGATACATACGTAAATACATATACATACATACATACGTAAAAAAATAATAGAACCCTATTGGGTTCTATTATTTTTTTGTAAGTTACCCACGAATAACACAGGTCTGTTAGATCCTATATTGATGAATTGTTTTTCAAATCGTAATCAGTCTGTACTGATATTTTTCCAACTATGCTTGAGATGAGTTGGTATCCCTAATTAACAATTGTCACAGATTACCACCAAGTTTACTAGTTGTTAGCAAAGTTGTTATCAAATTCCTAGTCGTTTTCTCTCAGTTCAGCAGTCACCATTCATTTCATTCGACAACCTACAACTTTGTGGTAGGTAGGATAAGTTGCAAAATTTTAGTTTTTTCTTTTTGTTTTAATCTAAAGCCAACACAACATGTCTGCAGCAGTAAAAGGTATGTGATCCATTATTAACTGTGCGCTCTGATTCTGTAAATTATCCAATCAACTATTATTTTCCGCCTCGGGTCAAATTCCAATTTCTTGCAAACATTTTTGAATCTTGAATAAATCAATGAAATCTTTAATACAGCTGTAGAAAAAAAGTTATTAGCATAGGTAATGATGATTATTAGCATAATGTAACGATGATAAACTCTGTTTTCTCAATTTCTGTGAAAGTAATAATAACTTTCATGTGGCAGAGATGCAGTTTAATCGGAGTTCAGTGACCTTAAAATTTGTAAGGTTTGTTAGGTAAATATGACAAATATCAACATAGGATTACAGCTGTCCCCACCACATAATGTGCAATAAAAATATTGAATTCGGGTAAACATCACGGGTGACCTCTGTGACACAGCTGGCCTGGCGACTGTCAATCTAAAGGCCGAGCCGGCTGGAGCGGGGTTCGATTCCCGTGATCGGTGATAGTTGACACGTTTCCTCAATGTACCTGCTTATGTACAAATATTTTAGTCAGGTAGATACTTTGGGTGTTGTAGGTACCTAGGTACCTACCCCAGTAACAGACCGTCCTAGTGTAAAGTCACTAGAGTCAGGCGTGTATTCTTCTATTCTTCCCCAGGAGTGTTCATAGTCGGCGCGAAGCGCACGGCCTTCGGCACTTTTGGCGGCGCCTTCAGAAACACCAGCGCCACTGAGCTGCAGACCATCGCTGCCGTGGCTGCCTTGAAGGAGGCTGGCGTCAAGCCAGACCAGGTGGACTCTGTCGTCGTTGGACAGGTCATTGCTGTGAGTATCCAATGGTTCAAACAGCAGTGTAAGTCTTATCGGTCGCTTAATTTGACATTTAGAATCGTCAAAATTCGTTTAATTAAAACTGGTTTTATCTATTGTTGAAATCATTTTTAACGAATTTTAGTTGATTCTAAATGTCAATTAAGCGATCGATAAGAACGGTACTTGCACTGCTTGTTCGTCTTGTTTGTATGGCCGTTGCACTGCTGCCCGCAATTTCGGCCATGTCACATTTTATGTTAGACCTCAGCACGAATGAATAACCGGTGGGACCTCAAAAAATCTGAAAGCCATAACTACTTGGTTTGGTACTAAGATATCTGAGGGGATATCTACCATGACTGAGGAATAAAGTCGAGTCGGTTTTTATGTTTCTGTATACAATGTGGTGCGTGTGTATATTAAAAACTGTCCTCCAGGCTTCCCAGACCGATGGCATCTACACCCCCCGGCACGCCGCCCTGAAGGCTGGCATCCCCAAGGAGACCCCAGTGCTCGGCATCAACAGGCTCTGCGGATCCGGCTTCCAGTCCGTCGTCAACAGTGCCCAGGTAACCTTGAAGCAACCACGGAAGACGGCGTCACGGAAGAACCGCGTTGCAGTAGTAGCATTACCTATTACAGCACAAAGCTGGGGACCGATTTAGTTGTCATAGCCTTGTTAACTTTTGTATTTCTCCTCCGTTTTTATTTTCGTCGGTTAAAAATCAATGTAAAATTAAATACGTAGTCAAACTCAGGTAGGCCTTTGTTCTAGGTAATTAGTTTATACATCGAGATAAAGATTGGATGTTGCAAAATAATAATATCCAATCTGTAATTTGGTACCTACGTAAAGTAACCATCAGTAAAAACATCGATAAAAGACTGTCAAAAAAATCACTTAGTAATAAACTAATGAGAACGCGCGATCAGCGCGCAGCGGCCCGATTACGCTAATGTCTGGCTATCGAGGTGGCTTTCAGTTTGACATTTGATTCCCAACCATCCTATCCAATTGCTATTACACTATGGGAATCAAATGTCAAACTGAAAGCCATCTCGATAGCCAGACATTAGCGTAATCGGGCCGCAGGTCTGACTTTGCAATACTTTTATTTTGTAAAATTACCTTTCTTTCTTTATTCTTTATTGTACACAGTGAAAATATACAGTAAACTTAAATAACAATACATGTACAAAGGCGAGCTTAACCCTAAAAAGACCTTCCTATTCCCCGGGAAGTATTTTGACGTATTTTCCGAATTGATTTATGAAAACTTTAGGCCCTATTGATATACTTAATCCTCAATAGGTACAATGATTTTCTTAGGACATCCTTACCGGCGCAGCTAAGATCTCCCTAGCCGGTGGAGTGGAGAACATGTCCCAGGCTCCCTTCGCTGTCCGCAACGTCAGATTCGGCACCGCACTAGGATCCAGCTATAACTTCGAAGACACCCTGTGGGCTGGTCTCTCGGACTCCTACTGTGGTCTCCCTATGGGCATGACGGCTGAGAAGTTGGGGGCTCAGTTCGGCATCACCAGGGATGAAGTGGACAGCTACGCTCTAAAGTCACAGCAGAAGTGGAAGACCTGTAAGTAGAAAGGCTTTCGAGTCTAGAGACTTGTAGAGTTTGGAGGGAAAATTTGAGTCGGCCACTATATTCCGTGCTATGGGGTCAGTCGTCCAGAAGCACTAGTTTTCTTTATGTAAGTATCTAGCACAAAAATGTTTATATTAAGCAGTAAACCAATGGAAGGTAGGTGGAACCTACTATTATGTGTTCAGCAGCTTCCATATATATATTATGTACGTCTGATTTTATAGCTAACATGCATCATAGGGTGCATCACTGACAACATAATAAACTTCGCCCATCATTTGTCTTTCATATTATTTGTTTTCGTCATAACCACATGGGGCATGCCATAATCAATACTTCACTTGATAGGATACACACCGTATCTATCGTTGCCCACCTAAGTACATACTATCTTTTTATTGCCTCGCAAGAGTAGGTAGAACACCAATGATAAACAAGTATTATTTTATTCGACTTGTGTTACGATTACGATCATGATCATCAATATTTCTACCTAAGTATTTGTTTATCTGTATCAGTATTTATTTATTAAGACAGGCTAATTAATATTATCCAGCCACAAAAATAAGGAATTACCTTCTTGTAAAATATGTCCTTTGTGTTCTATAACTTTTAGTTTGAGCGTAAATGACATGCGAGTGGTTCCCGAAATCCATCATCCAACCAATTTATTTCAAATTCCAGTGTGATTCACGAGAGGTTCAACCTCTGGCTATGAATTCAAACAGTAAAATGCTCAAATCAAATCGGTCTTTGTTTCAATCTTATGAATCACTTTGAATCGTCTCGCGCCAGTTCATCTCTACCAAAGTCTATGAATAATAACACCATAGCTAGCATCTTTTATTGATAGCCAACGACGCTGGTGTCTTCAAGGCAGAGATTGAGCCCGTTACCCTTACCGTCCGCCGTAAGGAGATGAAAATGGACACGGACGAGCATCCTCGCCCGCAGACGACCCTGGAGGGCCTGCAGAAACTCAAACCTGTCTTCAAGAAGGACGGTCTAGTCACCGCCGGTAGTGCTTCTGTGAGTCGAAGTCTAATAAACATCGTTAGAATTAGATTTGGATCCAATGGAATTAGACAGCCAACCCCGCACTAGGTTTCAGAAATCATGGTAAATAGGATTATGAACTGAGAGAACAGTTGCTCCTCCCGCCATTTCCCAAGTTCCTAGGATGCAAGATCACAAGAGCAGCTTTTCTAGTCACCACGCCAAGACAATGTCGTCTATAAACCAAGATGAACCGCAAACCATAGGGAACTTTACAGTTCACTCTTCAACTTCAACGAAGAAGAAGAACACAGTCTTAAAATGCTGTTTGACTGAAAATGTAGAAATATGAAGACATAGGTAGGTACCTAGTCAGAGCAAACTAATTCTATAACACCCTAGGAAGCTTTGTTATTTTGAGAGGAGTTAGTAACGCGCCTAGTGAAGTCTAAATGTGGGCTCAGGAATCCTTTATAGGTTACAAAATAGTCATATGCGTCAAAGCATATCCAAGTCTAAGTTAACTTACCTATCGTCCAAATGAACGTCCAAGGGTTCTGGACCTATATTGAAGTAAATGTGTTGCACAGGGTATCAGTGACGGTTCAGGCGCCATTGTTCTGGCCAGCGAGGAAGCCGCCAAGAACCTTAAGCCTCTCGCCAGGCTGGTGGGATGGTCCTACGTCGGAGTAGACCCCAGCATCATGGGCATCGGGCCTGTACCAGCTATTGAAAACCTCCTGAAGGTCACCGGGGTCTCCTTGAAGGATGTCGACCTTATTGAGGTTAGTACACTGTAGGTAAAAACACTACGACAGCAAGAGAGAAAGACCGATATCCAGTGCCTCTAAAATTTACTCCAGTAGTTGACAGTAGTAGTTACTAGAAAAAAAAGATTCTGTGCCTGCTGAATCAGAAAACGAGAAATGAGGAGGTGGTTGATTTGATGATTGATGTTTTCCAACAGATCAACGAAGCCTTCGTAGCACAGACGTTGTCCTGCGCCAAGGCTCTCAAGCTGGACATGGAGAAACTGAATGTGAACGGAGGCGCCACAGCCCTCGGGCACCCCCTGGGTGCCTCTGGCAGCCGCATCACCGCCCATCTTGTGCATGAGCTCAGGTAAACAGCATTTACTTCTAGCAACAAGTCTTCCAATAGGCACCCAGATGGTGTTGTGATGATCTTTTGAAGTTCTGACAATAGTTTTTCAGCATAGCTCATGCGCGAGGTCAGCATAGAGATGCTGATCTTGGGCAAAAAAGTCCTGAAGACATCCATTCACTAATACCATCCAAGCCTTTTTTGCATGTCAGGGTTCTGAGTTCTGACCCTGTCACGCAAAAAAGGCCCACAAGCAGCCTAGTGCGGAAACATCAATACTAAACAACCAAGTTGTGTGCAAAAACATATTGGGCGCAATCTAATAGATTACAATTTTTCATTAAATATTTATGTTCAGTGATTTTACACCCTTCAAAATGTTGACATGTCTGAGCAAGAAGTAGGATACACATACCTATATTATGAGCGTTAGTATTCTGCTAACAACTTTTCCTCTTTAGCAACAAATAGCAAGTCCTATTGCCTTTGTAACACCCCTTGAGCACTTTTGGTAAGCCTTTACTTATAGCTTAGCAATTCAACTTCATTTTATTTCACAGACGCCGTGGTCTCAAGCGCGCCATCGGTTCTGCCTGCATCGGCGGTGGTCAGGGCATTGCCATCATGATTGAATCCGTCTAAACTTGTCAAAATATAATACACCTAAGTATAAATGCAGTTGTCTACATGTTGCCCATTTTCGCCAAACAAAACGTATTTTAAGGGAGAATGGGCATTAATTGATTATTATTGAAATGCACAGTGTAAAATGAATTTATTTTAAGGTAAACTAGGCACACGAGAAATTATGGGGTTTTTCAGATGTCTTAATTAAGGGATGATAAGACAGGTCTGAGTGGATAAGGCTGGGGATAATAATTTAGGTACATGCCTTCGTTCCAACCAAGCTTATCCACGTCAAAAATTTTGTCATGATCATGTCAGTCTTTATTAAAATACCTGTTTAATAATTCTTGATAATAAATACGTAATCGTTTTTATTTGTTGTTTTTGTACAAACAATTGTAGGGACTTATTTGTAAATATTTTTTTGTAATCTATTGAGTAAAATAAAAATAATTTTATAGTATTTTTGTGAATTATACAATGTTATAGGTTCCTAAGTATTGAATAAACAAATAACCAATTAACTGTTGTTTCTGTGTGATGATAGGTAATAAGTATCATAACCCCCCAGTTTCTGAAAGCTCGATCAACACTAATCGGCTAGTCACTTGCTATCTATCTAATTTCAAATAGGTAAAAGCTGAAAAAACACGTAACTTGAAGTTATGTCATACTAGTTGCACCCCGCGTTTTCACCCGCGCAGATTTAATTCCTGTGGCGACATCTAGTTATTATTTAGGAACTAAAATATGTATTACAGCTAAATACGGTAAAATGCAAAACATGCCAACACCCGGTATTCCCACGGGATAAAAAGTAGCCTATGTGTTATTCCAGACTATAATCAATCTCTCTGCCAAGTTTCATCTGGATCCGTTCAGCCGTTCCGGCGTGAAAGAGTAACAAACATCCATCCATCCATCCATCCATCCATCCATACTTACAAACTTTCACGTTTATAATATTAGTAGGATTATCATCATAATAGGTATATCATGTTACAACAACAAAATAAATGAAGGTAGGTACCTACCTACTTACTTACATAGAAGATATAAAAAAAATTATAAAGATGGATAGGTACTTAGTAGGATAGGTAAGTACCTATACGTACCTACCTACAGCTACCTACCTATACCTAATAAAGTCAGTGAAAGTCAAAATACCTATGTTGATTCAATAAAATCTCAAGGAAGAAACTTGACTCTAGGTGCCAGTTCCACGCGACCAAAGCCGAGTAATAAACAGCCTAATCATAATCTACTTCAATCAAATAATTCTAAAGTCTAAAAGGTCGTTACGTACCTACTAGATACCTAGGTACCTACCTACCTACCTATCTAGAAAGGTTTATTATAGGTAGGTACCTACGAACGAGTTTTTTGGACTTGTTTGATAGTTATCGGTACCTAGGTAGGTACCTACCTAGTTTATTTTATTATCACATACCTACCTAGGTATGTGATAATAAAATAAACTCGCTTGACAGAATCGCGTGAGACCGGTTGGTGGCTGACGTGTGCGTTGTATTGTATAGGTACCTACCTATTGAAGTGTGAACTGTACATAAACATGGCCGTGGCGATAAATAAAGGTAGGTAAACATGCTATTTGACAAAAATAACTGTAAATTTATGGTGTTTGTGCAGATATTCTACATAAAACCGTGAAAAAGTTAAATTGATAGAGAATTTGTTTGATAATAAAAGGTAGAGATTGCCAACCTACAATACTTACTAACTAGGAACGTACTCTGTATACACAAACGACAGCTGAATGACAACACATTATTACCTAGGTAGGTATAACGCGAACGTTAACCTCTGCCGATGTTCACTAAGTTTTTCTTCCAATAACCTTGACCGATCATCAACAGCATATCAACAGCTATTTTAACCTAGATAGATATTTAGGTACCGAGGAGTTAACGCTCATTCGTTCCTTATGTCTGACAAATGTAAACTCTAGGGCCTTGGTTACATACGTACATAAAATCACGCCTATTTCCCACAGGGGTAGGCAGAGACCACGGATTTCCACTTGAATTGGATTTCCACATTCGGCCTTGGTTGAATACCTTTTTATTTTTTTAAAGTTGGGAAATCCTCATGGATACTCTTCTGTTGTCACCACAACAGAAGAGTATCTATGAGGATTTCCCTCTTACCGACTAAAGCCCAACGGGGTCCTAACACCCCTTGTGCCGGGGCTGTGGGCACGCTATCGCACTCTTCCATGGCCCCGACGGCTTGATTGAATACTTCAACGTAAAGTGAAAACTAGATAAGAGATTAGAAGAGTTATTTACAGTTCAATGTCCAGAGCGGCCATGACTTTTGAACAAAAGATAGGTACCTACTTACTTACCTAATTTAGTAGGTGTGTAGTTTATGTAAATTACCAGCTTTAATCTAGATAAGAATTTACTATGTAGAGGTCGCGTTATGTAAAAAGTACGCTGAAAAACGGTGGAGGGGATAAACAGTGTTTGCGCCTAGACTCGCGCCAAGGAGGGGGAGAAGGCCCTCTCCTTCCAGCGTTCTTTTTGCCCGACGTGACCTATAGGTACTATCAACGTGGACATCCTTCTCCAGAAGAAAAGTAAAGATGAGCGAAGATGACTTATGAGGTCTCATCTCAGTTACCCTGTGACGTTGCCAAAATAATATTCATAAACATCCTTCATACAAAATTCCCAGGTATTTTCATAGTGGCAGCCAAGCGCACGCCTTTCGGAAAGATGGGTGGCAGGCTTCGTGACCTCCACCCGTCCGACCTTTTAGCTGCTGCAGCCAAAGATGCTTTCAAGGCTGGTAATGTTTCGCCGGCTCTTGTCGACACTGCAAATATTGGACAAGTCTACACTGTAAGTACCTACCCACTTTTGTGAAACCTATGGCTCAAGTCTACTAAAGTTCCATGGTCTGGTTGATGACCTACCTAGGTAACCTAGCTAAGAGGATACTGGCCTAGCTGTACCATGGAGGCTTCAGGAATCAAGGGTATTTTGTTTTAATTCGTTTTGACTTTGTTTTATAAGCACTCTCATTTTAGATCAGTGTAACATCAGATGGAGGCCTGTCCCCACGTCATGCGGCATTGAAATCTGGAGTGCCACAAGAATCGCCTGTTCTTGGAGTAAACAGGCTTTGTGGATCAGGTTTCCAGGCTGTTGTGAACAGTGCTCAGGTAACTATCGCCCACAAACAGAATTAACCATCGTATAAAACAAGAGGTCTAGTTTCTTTTACCACCTTTCAGGATATCATCACAGGATCAGCCCAAGTTTCTTTAGCTGGAGGAACCGAAAACATGTCAGCAGTCCCGTTCTTGGTCAGAAACGCCAGATTTGGAATTCCACTGGGCTCCAATATTCCTTTCGAAGACTCGCTGACTGCAGCCTCTTTGGACACCTACTGCAATTTCACCATGCCTCAGACTGCTGAGAACTTGGCTGAGAAGTACGACCTAAAGAGAGGAGAGGTGGATCAATTCGCTTTGCAATCACAACAAAAGTGGAAAGCCGGTAAGCAATTAGGACATAACATCTTAAAGTGCTGTTCCACAGCTTATCAAAAATATACTGACGCATCAAGAATGATTTTATTCAATAAATCCATTCTAGCTCAAGACAGTGGAGTCTTCAAAGCAGAGATGACTCCAATCACCGTGAAGGTTAAAAAGCAGGAAGTGGTCGTGGACACGGACGAGCACCCAAGGCCTGAAACCAACACCGAAGCTCTGAGCAAGCTGCCCGCTATGTTCAGAAAAGGGGGAGTCGTAACTGCTGGTAACTCTTCCGTGAGTAAATCTAGTGCTTTTATTGCGTAAAGTTGCAGGTCGCATGAAAACTATGGGGTTTTTTTTAAACTTTAATTGTCAGTGCTAACCAGTTTTATTTTCAGGGTATCAATGATGGGGCTGGGGCGATAATCCTAGCCAGCGAAGAAGCGGTCAAGCAGCACAAATTTACACCCTTAGTGCGACTTCTCGGGTGGTCTTTTGTCGGAGTAGACCCTAGCATCATGGGCATCGGTCCTGTGCCCGCTATCCAGAACCTTCTCAAAGTAACTGGATTGAAGCTGGATGATATCGATCTTATTGAAGTAAGAAGCCAGGTTTTGTCTTAGCTTGTGTATTATTAGTCTTTGTTAATCTTCAACAGCAAAGAAAAGAAGCTCAGTGGTTTATGTAATATAATTTTTCTAAGATAAGTATATTGTTGGGTTTAAAACAACGAATCTTTGTTACAGATCAACGAAGCATTCTCGTCACAAACCCTAGCTTGCGCCAAGGAGCTCGCCTTGGATCCCAGCAAGCTGAACGTGAATGGAGGAGCCATCGCGATGGGCCACCCTGTCGGGGCTTCCGGCGCCAGGATCACGGCTCACTTGGCTCATGAGCTCAGGTATGTGTGCACTCTCTAAAGATCTAAATCTGAACACCATCGTTAAATTTTTTTGCACCAGTTCTTTTTGGGCCCAAACAAGTGTTAAGGAATCGTTCGCATCTGTTTGTGCCGTTTTTACAGTTTAATTAATTATTTTATAATTTTTTGCAGACGGAGAGGTCTGAAGAGAGGAATCGGATCAGCTTGCATTGGAGGAGGACAGGGAATTGCGCTTCTTCTTGAGACTGTTTAGTATTGTAAACCAAAAATATTTTTAAAAGTTTTTACAGCCTTCCTTTTACTTGTAAATAAAGTTTTAGCAAACGTGCCACGGGAAACTTATTTTTGAACTACCTTCATATTTATTTTCTCGTTTCCTTTCCTTAGCTCACTTTTGGAAAGCGGAGTCAGCATATCAACATTAAATTAGGTTGATCGGTCAAGGTTTAAGGGTTTCATTAATAACAATTTATCTAGCTCTTAATCTTATTTAGGTAGGTACATTTATACCTAGTAGCATGTACTAATGACTGATCTCAATAAATGTAGTAATAAGTACATAGGTAAGTACGGTAAGGTACTTAACGGTGAAAAGTTCTATGATAACATTCTGAAAATGACATCAACCTCTGATGCTGACTGTACCACGTACAGGCATTTCTTTACTTGGGGTTGTAGTTACGAATTAGGTAATTATGAAACAGATAAAACAAGTCTCGCTAGCCTACACATAACCTAACCAAAATATCCTCAAGGTCCTTTCCATTTTAATTTAAACCTACTAGAAACTGGTATTTATATCAACAAACATTTTATTTGCCATGATAAAGAGATGATAATACTACCTATCTTCATTTTAGTGCGAGATTACTTCGTTTCAACACCACACGCTTTGAATTGGTTCACAGTTTTGTTTAGTGTTAAGTGTTATGCCTGTCTTGAGCAAAGGTCAGTTACTCCCAATCTTTCCAATCCACCGACACTTGATGTAAGTCTTTCAATCAATGATTTGATAAAGAAATAGGTACTTACCTGCCTTTACTACTAAGTAGGTACCTATCTACTCAATCAAAACACATACCTACTCAAAAATTTATATAGAATACCTAGGTAGGTACTTCCAATGAACAATCCATTAGGCAGGGCAGGTGCTCATCCAAGTTTATCTACCGTCCCGTCTATTCCTCTAGTACCTCCACAGAATACTTTTAGTACCTACCTCCTCGATAGGTAGGTTTAAACTCCACTAAAAAAACGAGACACTTGAGACACTTCCCTAAAATTGTGATTATTTCAGGAATTTTCATAGTAGGCGCAAAACGGACGCCATTCTGCCAATATGGCGGACCACTGCGAGAGTTGCCAGCTTCTCACGTATTCGCAGCAGCCGCAAAAAGTGCTATTCAATCAGCCAAAGTGGATCCAGCTCTTATCGACGAAACTGTTGTTGGAAACGTTAACTATGTAAGTAAACAGAATACCCACCTAAATTACCTAATGCTGATAGCAATGATGGATACCTACGGACAGCAGATACTTAGATGAAATTTTAGCTAAACTACACGGAAAGAAAGACCCAAGGTTCAAAAGACTCCAGAGTGGAGTGGAACTAAAGAGGCTAGATGATAGAGGTCATAAAGAGGGTTACTACGACCAGCTATAGATAATTTTTTTTGGTTGGTAATAAGTAAAATAAAATAATTTAAAATTCTAGTCATAAAAAACATGGCCTTCCTTTGCAGCTCAGCCAATGCGATGGCGGGAAGACCCCGAGATACTGCGGGTTATACTCAGGAGTGCCCATCGAGAAACCAGCGCTAGGAGTCAGCAAGGCTTGTGGTACTGGACTACAAGCCGTCATCACTGGAGCTGTGGTGAGAACTGACAAAAACGAATTGTTTAACTTGTATTCAGAATGATGCAGTAGGACATAAAATAAAACATTGAATGTCGAAGTAAATAGGTATAGCCTAACGAGGAACACTTTAAATCATTTGGAATAATTACTGTTTAAATGCTACGCAAGGTTAATGAAACTATGTCGCGTAATAAAATCAATAATAATAATACAAAAAATAATAAACTACTTATGTAAGCGCATCTCAAAGTCAAAGCGATTATCGATAATATACTAGTACCTACGTACTAATAATAGGTATGTACCTACCTTTTTTCGTCGTCTGTGATGCGCTTTATTCCCTAAAACAAGACCCTTTTACCAACTTCCAGGACATACTATTTGGGTCTTCGAGGATCATCCTGACGGGTGGAACAGACGTCATGTCCACTCTACCCATGTTGGTCAGAAACGTCCGCTTCGGAACTGCCCTTGGAACACCCTATACTTTGGAAGACCACAT
The DNA here is from genome assembly GCA_963576535.1 of Plemyria rubiginata. Classification (NCBI taxonomy): domain Eukaryota; kingdom Metazoa; phylum Arthropoda; class Insecta; order Lepidoptera; family Geometridae; genus Plemyria; species Plemyria rubiginata. The sequence continues at coordinate 11,035,334 of OY754924.1, read as the reverse complement.
CCAAGAGACGGTAGACAGTTACAGTGGGCTGACCTTGACCAGGATAGCAGAGGAGTTGGCGAGGAGATACAAGATAGATCGGGAGGAGGTTGATGATTTTTCCCTGGGAAGTCATTTAAAGTGGAAGGCAGGTGAAGAAGGCTGTCCGAAATTATGTTTTATCACAGTTACTTTTCAGTAGTGTTTGGTTGGGAGTGTACCTATTGTTGAAACAACCAAAATTTCACAAAATCGCAATTCCTAAGTTCAACCGAACCTATGAAGCGCTAGTGAACGATTAACAGATTTTGATAAACTCAATTCCAGCTCAAGACTCGAAATATTTTGCTGATGAAATAACAAGTCTGACAGTGAACATCAGGAAGAAAGATATAATAGTTGACCAAGACCAGATTTCCCAAGGAGCGCTGAATATTGATCAGCTTAAGGAGCTGCCAACTTTACTGGAAGGTGGAGTTGTAACTGGCGGTAATTCTTCTGTGAGTTTAGTTCTTGTAAATTTATTTCTTGCTGCACCTACATAAATTGTAAGCACTAGTGGTCTTCCTATCCGGCCGGGAACTTATGATCTATCTCTTCAAAAAAATATATGTGAGCAAATATGTGTTCTCAAACGGTGCAGGAAAACGTGAGGAAACCAGCTAATATTCTTATAGCGGCGATGGGCCGGTTACCTGTCACGTGAGGAATTAAAACTATTGCAAAATGAGATTAACATTGTAACATTCGCTTAGTAGAAATAATGGCTAAACCAAGTAGGGAACTCTATTTACGACGTAAGAAATTACGGCCAGCACGCAAACTACCCTCATAACTACCTTTTATATATAAGTATATAACGGTAATTTTAGAATCCAGCTGACGGTGCTGCAGCATTACTCTTGGCCAGTGAAGAAGCTGTCAAGGTACACCAACTGTCACCACTTGTCAAAATAGCTGCGTGGACGTCAGTGGGAGTGGATCCAATTGATACGGGAATCGCTGGAGCGGTGGCGGTGAAGAAACTGCTAAACGAGCAGAAGTTGAAAGTCGAAGATATAGATTTTTTTGAGGTTAGTGGGTTTGTATGTGTTGGGTGAGAGGATTCGACCCATTAATGTCAAGATAAAATGCGAATTAAACTCGCCCTTGAGTCAGTCGGTCATAAATTTAGACTCACAGGAGCACAGAAGTCGATAAAATTTACAGAACCTAAGAACATCATTTTACTCATAAGAATAGTCCTTATGAATCGACATTGACCGAGAAGAATATAATAATAATAACTGGAGGATAAATTAAAATGGCGGAAGTGAGTACCGACTTAAACATTGATATGAGATTGCACCTCAGACTTAGGAGGAAAGCGTGCAAGGCGATCGACCTGTCGTAGGTACAGTATGGATCTGAGTTCTGGGAAAATAAAAGGGATGGATAAATATGTAACAAAGATACGAATGTTGAGACGGATGTGTGGAATGACTAGGATAGATAACATTCAAAGAACTTTGAAATTTTTGAGGAGCAATACAGCTATGCATGTAGGTATTTCTTATGTTTTCTGTATGTGTTCTTTTGTTTGACATGTTTTAGGTAAATATGATTGGCCTTAGCCAATCATATTTTTTTAGAGCTCCGGTCTAGTGGAAGTGACCCCACCTTCCCATCGCAAGGTCGCAGGTTCGAATCCGGTCGTGCACCAATGGATTTTTCTATGGAAATGCAAGTGCTCTTAAAAGGTGAAGAAAAACATCGTGAGGAAACCAGTTAGTATTCTAGCAGCGGCGATGGGCTTGCAACCTGTCACGTATGTAATACTAACTACTGCAAAATGTGGGTATGTGCCAAATGTAATGTTTGGACTTACCTCTGACTACCCCCCTTAGAAATCCTCAAAGAATCTTGAGTTTGGTACTGAGAGATCAGATATCTACCGTGCCTGGGGATCAAAGTCGTGAAGCTGTTTCAGTTTCATATTTTCTTACAGATAAACGAAACATTTGCAACACAAGTACTAGCTACTACAAAAGAGCTGAGCATAGACTTGGACAAAGTAAACGTGAATGGAGGAGCTCTATCTATAGGACACCCTGTTTCGGCTACCGGGGCTCGGATGGCGACAAACCTAGTCTATAACCTAAGGTAGTACCCACCTAACTATAGCCATCTGATCTTGAACCGAGAAGTATTCTTCATCTTCATTATAACATCCTACTAATTCTAACATTATAAACGCGAAAGTTCACGTTTAAGATCACAGCCCCTCCCCTTTTAGCGTGGCGCGACCTAGGTATATATATACCTACCTGATAACTATTTAATGTTTTGCTTGCAGAAGACGTAACGCAAAACGAGCTATAGCTGCTTCAAGCTGTGGGGGCGGCCAGGGTATAGCCATCATGTTGGAAACATTCTGATCTCCATGTGATTTTAGAGATGTGAAGTTAGTCTAGCTCTTGTGAAAAACTTTAAACTTCACATGGAAATACAACAAAATTTTCATTGTGGATATTTACTTAGTTTAAAACCTTTATAACGCCAGAATTGTAGTTGTTAAACTGTAGATTGTCAAATTGAGTATAACAATTATTATGTAAACATAAGTCATTTATTGTATTTGGAACATACCTACTAAATGATAAATAATATTATTTTATACCTAAGCTATTTAAAACAAATTATCCTGACACTTATAATATAGCTGAACTATAATGCTAAGGTACATGATCTGTGAATAATACTCAAAATATAATTTCAAATTTAGTTCAATTAATAAACTGAAAACTGCAATACGACTATAAAGGTAAGAAAATTGTCAGATTAAGAAAGGTTATTGTAGAACACAGATTATGTGAAATAAACTTTTCTCATAGTACCTACTCAGACTGACTTAAGTGCTGCTTTAAACATTGCCATCATAAATTGTAAGAGATAGCAATAGTTTATGCAATATTGTTTTAACAGATTTTATAAGGCCTTATGAACACTGTATGTACTGATGTATATCAATATTACTACTCAACTCCAAAGCCTAAAGTGGAAATGTACAGGAATTTCTCACAAGGTAAAATTCTTGTTAGATTTGCATAACTTTTATAAATGTATAGAAGCATGCTGTACTAACAGTTGGTTCTTCCCCACAGCACTTCTTTGTTATGTGAGTGTTTCACCTTTAGTTACCTGAAATTATAACAATATCCATATCAAGTCAATATAAATAGTAGAGCTCTTTGTGAAGGAATTAACTGGGGATGTACTACCATTAAGCCAATTTCGATGCTGCGTTTCAATCATAAATGTGTGGTTTCTGGTGAAATTACCTACATAGAGGCTTATAAACTGAATGCCTTTGGTTGATGAATGCAGGCTAGTGCATCGGCAGGTTGACGCAATGCAATGCTTTGCAGAAGTATAAAAAAAATGGAAACTGCTATGATTATTACTCACACATGCTTCCAAGTAGTCAATCTTTCTTTCCAATGATGTCAGTTTCTCGTTCAATGTGGCGAGGCGAGAGCGGCAGGACATGTCTACAACAAAACACGAAGTAAATATTTTGGGACGTTATAAAATATTTACGAAGTAAATATATCGTCATTGGACTCTCATGTAGTAATCTGAACTCAGAATTTTTAGGAAATAAAACATTTAGCTAGAACTGTTGTAGTTTTGGATAGTTAGATCGGATGTTCACTAAAATCAGCAGGCAAGCAAGGCATCCTTGAAGAAACTTACCAAACGAATTGAGGAAATCTGTGATCTTTTTGATGCTGCCCGTAATCACCTCAATGTATTCCCTATTCGCCCAGTCCTGTTGAATTTGTTTCTGAATGGTTTCTCTGGGCGGTGCAGACGACATTATTTACGTTTCAGAAGAGTTTTCAGGAAAAACACTGAGCTAAACGAAACAAGGAACTATTAAATACTACTTTCAATCCTTTCACCACACTATTTCAAATACTCTTTGCTGTTTCAGAAAGAAACTACCGAGTATTTATCGCTACGCGAAATACTCTGTGGAGTAGGTACTTGAGTTGAGTTTATTGTAGTGACAGATAGCTAACTATGAAGCCTATCAATGAAGAGACAAAGGTTTTTTTGTCACTGTCATTAAAGTTATGTCATATGTCAAGCTACACTGACAAAGGCCCCAAGTTTAGCAAGATCAGCTGTTTTTTGTTTTGATTTGGATTTGAGTTGATTTGACTGATTTCGACTTGCTTGTTTTGTTGTGGCTGGCCAATAAATTATATTAGAATACTCTGGCGGTGGGCGAATGTGGCGAACCAGGATATCAATACCACAGGATTTTTAATTATTGAATACATATCTTTACCATGGACGAAATAGAATATAAATTAAATACGAACAACAGCGTGCTCGTTGTCAACGCTATCGACAAATTAATATCGGCTATAAAATCTAAGTTTATGCCGGCAGAGCGACAGCGTTTCGTGCTTGAGAATGTGGAGCTGAAACTGTTAAGGTTGAAATGCTCATCCGAGGAAGCTGTGGTGAGCCTCACGGCCTGTCAGGGACTCCTGGCGCTGGTGGAGTTAGGTGTCCTTGAGATAGCACACACGATGTCTACAGTTATAACGCTACTACCAAGTGCACAGTAAGCTGTTTGGGTTGGCTATAGCTAACCTGGTACCTGAGTTGAGGGTTGGGGATAGGGGGGTTGCAAGTGGGGGTAGGTGGCAAGTCTTTCCCTATAAGTAGTTCTTTTTTCTAAGAAATAAAAAAAATTTCTTCACAATTTCAGGTAAATTAAAAGTTAGTTTATGGTTTTTTTTTACTAAAGTGAAGAAAACTAGAAATAGTATTTCATCTCCTAGACAAAAAGACTCAAGGGAAGAAATTTCCATTAGGCTATGGTAATTTTTTTTTTTATAAAGTGAAGAAGTTTGAAGAATTTTTTTTTATTTCCTAGAAAAAATAACTATAGGGAAAGACTTGCCATCTACCCCCACTGCAACACAATGCAATGCATCCCCCCTATCCCCAACCCTCAACTCCAGGTACCAACCCAGGTACCAGGGTAGCTATAGTTTAATCAGCTGTTTTTAAAGAAATAAATGCTCGTAGCTGGGAGTATAATTTTGATTTGTTTTTAAGTAAACTTAAAAAAACTATAGTCACTAAGAAATATTTATAGCATGCATTTACCTATTAGATTTGAGTGCAAGTATGATTATGATATGAATAAAATATCAGGTTTTTAATTATAAGCAAAAATAACCTACATCCTGATATGTTTTATTAAAAGGATTGATACCTAGTCAAATGAGTCTCAAGCAGTAACTATGTATACCTATAGTACTTTGTCCAGCTTCACAGCATGGTTGGTAGTAGTTCTGCTTTCCGAGCTAGTGGTTGTGTATTTTATGACTGTATTAATTTATTTTATCAACACACACATAAAAATTTTAAAAGGCTTTAAATGCAACATTCAACACTATTTATTTCTTACAGCAAAAACAAAAAATCCTAGTAAATTTTAAATAAATTTGATGTAATTTGTGTATTATACAATCCACAGCAACTACTCTGCCATTATTTCAACAATGGCAGGGCTCCTCATCTTGGATCTGAAATCTCGTCTAATGCCCGGGACTCCGTACAAGTGTCAGTTTTCCCTCAAATCACCACAGCATCCATTCATAACTGTGCTGGAAAGGAACAAGAATGCTGAAGATGATGTTTTTGCTCAAATGCAGGCCATGTGCAACCATCCTGATTATAAGTGAGTTTATTATAACATAAAAACCTCTGGGTTATGTTATAGCTATATTTTTTATGAAATATTATTTTATTCTATTTGCTGATAGATCAAGCAAATGGCCCCCTGATGTTAAATGGTTACCATCACCTATTAACATAGCATTACCTTTACATTACACCTTAAAATCTGTATAGAAAAACCTCATATCACTGCCAACCATACCATTCGAACTGAAACACAGCTACACTGCTTAGCGGCAGAAATAGGCATAGTGGTACTACTGTCTACTACCACCATACCCTTTTCAGCAAAGACTTGCCATTGCCAGTACCAGCTTCAAAAAGAGCTGTACTACTCTTAACCAGTTGAGGATTGGTTAGTATAATAATATAGGTAACTAGTTTCAACCCGCGGTTTCACCCGCGCAGATTTAAATCCCGATTTCCCACAGGATAAAAAGTAGCCTATGTGTTATTCCAGACTATAATGTATCTCTCTGCCAAGTTTCATCCAGATCCATCCATCCATACATCCATGCTTAAAAACTTTCACGTTTATAATATTAGTAGGATTACATTAATAGAAAGTGGCATGTTATAAAAACCTGTAATGATGTTATTTTCTCAATAATAGCAGTTTATGAAACTGTTGCATAATGAGGGGTATTAAAACTCTAGGGGGTGTTTAAAAACCGAGCCGTAGGCGAGGTTTTTAATAGTATTCCACGAGAGTTTTAATACCTAGTTATGTGCAGTTTCATACAATACACTACTTTATCTACTCTCATACATTAGTGTTGAACCTAATAAATAAAATATCAAAGTTAGTAAGAAATCCAGTTGACTGAAACAAAACGTATCAATTGGCGCCAAACCAACCGTATAACAGCGCATGCGCGCGCTGCGCCACCGCCGCCGCGCCGCGCCGTCGCCACAGACTATCAAACTCTTTGGCTGTACGGTTTCAAGACCCTTGCCTTTTCCAAAAAGAAAAAGAACTGTATCGTTATGGTAAAAAGGTTATTTTATACAACTATCTTTGTATGAGGAGCTGTATCATAATTAAATTTTTTAATTTGGTTACGGTATTGCGTTTATAAAGTATATCAATATGAATTCGTTTTGACGTTTATAATTCGAATTGTATGACATGAGAGTAGATAAATAAATAAATCGGAATGTTCTAGGGTGTCATCAAACAGTCTGGAACTACTCCGTCCAGTATTCCTGTACCTGACTTGCAATCCCGCGCGAGCGGCCTCCGCGCGACCTTGGAGGCTGCTCCTCAGTTTACCAGCCACTCCTCAGCAGCGCTCGCTACTTATAGCCTGCTTGAGTTGTCAAAGGGTATGTTTATCAAATGTAGTGGTAGAGGCCCCGCCTGCCGATCCTAAGGTCGTGGGTTCAAAACCAGTCAACACTGAAAAACTGACTGGTGGTTTAACACCCAGTGAGACTTTCTGTTCGAAATATTTATGTGCACAATGCCAGTAATCCTTTGGTCGCGTGGAACTGGCATTTAACCATTTTTGACAGCCTACGTAGCTCAGTTGGTAGTAGCTCTGCCTTCTGCGCCGTAGGTCGTGGGTTCGATTCCCACCGTGAACAAACATTTGTGTGATGAACATAAATGTTTGTTCTCTGTCTGGGTGTTATATAATATTATAATATAATATTATAAGTATGTATTTACAAAAAAAAAGTATTATAAGTAGTATATCAGCTATCTGGTGGTTCCCATATTACAAGCATAAGCTTAGTTTGGGGCTAGATAGTGCTGTGTGGAAAGTCCACCAATATTTATTTATTTATTTATTTTTAACGAATTTTGACGATTCTAAATGTCAAATTAAGCGATCGATAAGAATGGTACTTGCACTGCTGAACGAATTAAAATAACCCCCAGATTTGCAATCCGGCGTCCATAGAGCAAGCATTCAGCGCTTACTCGGCGGTGGCCGACGCCGCTCTCGACCGGCGAGACGAGGAGTATGTCATGGCGTTGCTGCCGGTCTTAGCCAGGATATCCAATGAACTGCTCAAACATGGGTATGTAAGGCATATTTTTTTTAATACATCCTGATGATAGAACAAGCAGATGGCCCACCTGATGTTAAGTGGTAACCAACACCTATAACAAAGCATTGCCTCGTAAGTCGCTTAGCATTCATATTATACATATATGACTAGTAGAGCCCCGCGGTTTGACCCGCGCAGATTTAAAAAACGGTATACCCACGGGATAAAAAGTAGCCTATGTGCTATTCCAGACTATAATCTATCTCTCTGCCAGGTTTCATCCAGATCCGTTCAGCCGTTCCGGCGTGAAAGAGTAACAAACTTACACCCATCCATCCGTCCATCCATCCATCCATACTTACAAACTTTCGCGTTTATAATATTAGTAGGATATTATATACTGTCACTATCACTTTCATGCCAACGAAAAGAGAAAGAAACAGAAATATCAGTCTGAGCTAATCGAGCGGTCAGCGACCAATATAATTAAGGAGGCTACTGTATACTTCCAGGCGTGACCCTCGTCCGTGTTACACGCTCATCGAGCGAGGGTTCTCCATCGGAGCTCCTGCTCTAAGAGCGGCCGTCGGCTTGACTGTGCATCTGCTGGCTGAGAACTTGCCGCGAGCTCCCGCACTATACCTCCATGACACTTTTAATCTATGTAAGTTACATACCCTTATGTAAAACTGATTATTTCTATACTTTAAAGCACAGGCAGATGTGTTAACCATCACCTTTAACAAAGCATTGCAGCGTGATTGCAACGAAAGTATCGCACGATAGTAACGTGCACTACTAGCACTGTCCTGCGTCCATAAACTTGGGGCATTGTGTTGTGAGGTATGGAGATGTGAGGTATGGAGATGTGAGTACGGTACGAGTATGGAGGTAAAACCTTCTTTGAAAATGAAAAAGTTTACAATCCGCTGTGAATTCCTGATCCAGTACATTTGAGCTTTAACCATTTATTATCCTACTAGCGCCCCGCCCGCGCGCCCCTGCTTCACACGGGTGTACATTGTTTTTCTACTATATCATGCATGTATTATACATATAAACCTTCCTCTTGAATCACTGTATCTATTAAAAAAAACCGCATCAAAATCCGTTGCGTAGTAAGATTTAAGCATACATACATAGGGGTTCGATTCCCGCCTCGGAACAAATTTGTGTACGATCTGCAGAAATTTGTTCATTGGTCTGGGTGTTTTCTATGTATAATAAAAAATATCTATCTATGTAATTATATAATGTATTAAATATATCAGTTATCTAGTACCCATAACACAAGCTTTAGCAGCTTACTTTGGGGCTAGATAGTGCTGTGTGGATTGTCCAGCATAATTTATCAATTTTATTTATTTATTTATAGGGACAGAGAAAGCGACTTTGTTTTATACTATGTAGTGATTAGTTATTTCTTCTTTCCAGGTCTAAATATAATAAACAAATTCAAAGTCCCCTCCATAGCTCTCAACTCCTTTGTCGCACAATCGCTACAATGGTTGCACCTACCTTCCTACCTCACCACAGCCGCGTTAAAGTCTGCCTCGACCATCCTAGACCATTACCAAGACAACAAAACCGACACAAGCCTAAACACACCCAATCTTAAGGCGAATAAGGTCTTCAATTCCTTGCTCTACACGGATAGCCATCTATCAGTAACGATGAAGCTTATGGGTGTATGGGAAAAGTTGAGGGACGATTCAAATAAACTGCTAGACTGGTTATATGGCATAGAAAGCATTGACAGAGCTGTCAAGGTTGAACTTTTACCGTTCTTCTACGGTCTGATGATGGAGAGGAACAAAGATTTTGAGGATGTGGTGTTGAAAGTGCTGAAGATGGTGGTGGATTTGGTGGAGTTTAAGAAGGATATTGCAGTGGAATTGCTGCCGGTTTTGGTTTATAAGATCGCTAATGACAAGTCGCCGTTGGTTAAGTTGGAGTGTCTGAAGGCATTGCCGCTGATGGCTAAAACCAAGGTAACTATAATCAATATTTAAAATATAGGTGAGCCGAGCTTTGCTCGGTTGCTGAATGCTAAATAAATTTCATGAAAATCATGAGTTTTATAAAAAGGATTTTTACTATCGAAGAGTTTAAGTGCGATGCCAGTGCTCGAAACGGTGATGAAAATCATAGTGAGGAAACCAGCTAGTATTCTAACATCGGCGATGGGCTTGCAACCATAGATTCTATACTTGTGTACACATATAGAATACCAACTACAGAAAAATGTGAGTATGTGCCTGATGTCATTTTTGAACGTACCTCTTGAACGCCCTTTGACGTCCTCAAAAAATATAAATAAATAAATAAATAATGCTGGACAATCCACACAGCACCATCTAGCCCCAAAGTAAGCTACTCAAAGCTTGAAAGCTTGATATGAAGTTGGTTTGGTCCTTAGAAAAGCACTGCCCTGCGTGCATCAATGACGACCTCTGTGGCGCAGCGGGCGAGAGCCTGCCTGCGGTTGCAGCGGCCTGCAGGTTGCGGGTTCGATTCCCGCCGTGGAACAAATTTGTGTACGATCTGCAGAAATTTGTTCCCATGGTCTGGGTGTTTTCTATGTATAATAAAAAAAATATCTATCTATGTAAGTATATAATGTATTAAATATATCAGTTATCTAGTACCCATAACACAAGCTTTGAATAGCTTACTTTGGGGCTAGATAGTGCTGTGTGGATTGTCCAGCATTTTTTTTTAATATACAGATTTAAGCATATCTTAATGTATATTGAATTTAATCTGTATAGATTTGAAGCCTCAGGTGTCTGTAATTTACCGGCAACTACAATCTATAAGCCGAAACGTAGCCACTGTTTGTTGGCAGAAAAAGAAAAGAAAGAAAGATTATTTATTAACCCAAATAAGCAAAAAAAAACATTAATAATAATGTTTAAAACTAGAAGAAAAAACAGTATATTCTGTGTAGTGCAATTCAAAGTCAAAATGAATGAAAATTCTTTATTGCACACCTTAAAACTAACAAAATAGGACAAATTATAACAATAATACAAAATCAAATTTTTTTATTTATTTTATTTATTTATTTACTTACAGCTAGTTCCTAACTTTACAGACATATACTTATCTAAAACGTTAAAACTAGAAATCGAACATTTATATAAAAATTAACAATAAATAAAAATAAAACAACAAAATATAGACACTTCAAGACAAAAATAATAAACATTATTAACAGCATAATACAGGTAAAAAATAACAAAAAATCAACTTAAAAAATAACTTATTCTCACTAAATGTGAGACATATTTTTTCAACTACCTTCCAGCCATCCACAAGCACATCTATCTGAGGATGATCTGTTAGTAGATTGTTGAGGGCACTTTGCACTCGACAGATAGGGGATTGCTGGCGCGCCAAAGTCCGCGCTGGCGTCGGTGCAAATAAGCGGACCCTACCAGGTCGGAACCTATTACGATTCTCTGGAACACATAGTTGACTGGCTTCACTCAAGAGAATAGGACAATCGATGTGCCCTCTGAGTAGTTTACACACAGTAATAAGCTGGTCATATAGCCGTCTTGTTTTCAGGGAATTAAAGCCTAGTGTACCTTGAAGGAACTTAGTGGGGTACATGTAGGGATAATATCCACATGATTTTTTGTACAAAAACCTGAGAAATCTCTTCTGCACTTTCTCTATCATTAAGCTGTAGGTTTTTTCGTAAGGATTCCAGACTGATGAGTTAGATTCTAATTTTGACCTGATTAAGGAGGTATATAGTATTTTAATTGCGTTGATGTTGGTAAAATGTTTGCAGTTTCGAGATATAAAACCCAACCTTTTAAAGCAAGTTATTGTGAGCTGTCGCATATGCTCGTGGAAAGACAGTTTTGAGTCGAAATTAACACCGAGGTCTTTGACAAATGTACAATGGGCGGTCTTATCGCTAATATCATGAATATATATAACGATCTCTTCCAGACAACCTTTGGATGGAGAGGAGCCTAGAATAAGATGGTCAGGATGCAATATAAAATTAATGATAACAATATGTTTATTCAATAAAATCACACAACACAACACAAGGATCACCTTGAAACATCTTCAGAAAACGAATTCCGGGTAAATTCCCTGACTCAGTATTTGCTGCACCTATACCCATTTTACAGGTGCTGCGCACTGGTATTCTTCTGAAAGAACTTCTACCCTAGACGAGCCCCTCACTGAATCACTGATCACCCTCATCATCATAATATTCTTATTTTAACAGGAGAACGTGCCGACAATAGTATCCATCTTAAACAAGCTGCGGTCTGACAAGGGAGTGCCCACTTCGTTCCTCATCTCCCTGTATACCACATTAGCTGAGACTCAGGTCAGTCCTCCGCAAGTCTGACTCTTGTTGTTTGTATAGTCAGGCCAATGTACAGGTAGAGATCTACGTCCAGCAGTGGACTAACGGGTTGATGGTGATGATGAACTAAATAATCAACCCAAAGTCCTTCCGCTACCTTTAAAGTTGCAACGGGGAGAGGGGGTCTAAATATTATATGACTTTAGAGGGGGGGGGGGGGGGTCGTGCAGAACCTCGCCTGAACCCCCCCTTTTTCTTTAACGTAGGTAATTAATGTTTGCCCCCTAGACCATGATCTTCGCCTAAATACGAGGGGATTCAGCTTCGGATCCAGCTGGCTCATGCCACATTTGGTAAGACTAATGATGCTGTGTAAGCAGGTACGTTGCTTCCCCTACCTGCAAGAGTTGCTGGTAGAACCGGGCGCCGGCAGACCGGACGATCTCAAATGGGAAATGGATATCGCGAAGATTGCAGCTGTGAAGAGAATTTGCGAGATCAGGTCAGTTTTATAAAGATGACTAGTTGCGCCCCGCGGTTTCACCCGCGCAGATTTACATCCTGGTATTCACACGGGATAAAAAGTAGCCTATGTGTTATGCCAGACTATAATCTACCTCTCTGCCAAGTTTCATCCAGATCCGATCAGCCGTTCCGGCGTGAAAGAGTAACAAACATCCATCCATCCATCCATACTTACAAACTTTCACGTTTATAATATTAATAGGATTATACATCATTATAGTCTCCACCATGTGTTGCTTCCCTATGAGCATGAAAGCTCTTCGTTCAATCGAGTCTAAGGCAGCAAGCTGGTGCTTGGCAAACTCTGCAGAGAGATACATTATAGTCTGGAATAGCACATAGGCTACTTTTTATCCCGTGGGAATACTGGGATGTAAAATGCGTGGGTGAAACCGCGGGGCGCAACTAGTATTTATATAGTTTAAAATAGACAATAAGAAAACTGTGAATCTAAGAATACATTAATGGTATGCCTTCCCCAGGGCTTCCTCCCACGGCTTACAACTGGTGCCGATAGTATCATCAACCCTGAACCGTTGTTCGGACCGCGCCGGCACTGCGGCTGCTTGCCTCGCGCTGGAATGCATCGCGCTGCTCTGGCGTAGTGGTGCGCTGGCCCCGCACTCGGCCTGGCGCGCCTTGCAACCTAAGCTGGAGAAGGATACTAGGCTTAATGTGCAGATTGCGTAAGTCATTAGTTAGTATTACTTTTGCAGCCTGTGCTTGTAGTTAAACATAATTTTGTGCAATCAACACCAGATATCCATCCATTTAGAGGGCGACTAAGTACGAAGGAGGAGGGGGTCGAATCAAAACCTCACTAAATCTCAGCGGGGTAGAGGGGGCGGCGTCTTGGTAAATTTCACGTTATATTTTTTCCGCACGAAACATTGAAGTAACAAATTTCGGTAGTTGTTTTTTCTTAATTTATTTTTTTATATAATTATGTCTTTGTATAAGTCTACAAGTTGCGCTCCGCGGTTTCACCCGCACAGATTTAAATCACGGTATTCATACGGGATAAAAAGTAGCCTATGTGTTATTCCAGACTATAATGTAACTCTCTGCCAAGTTTCATTCAGATCCGTTCAGCCGTTCCGGCGTGAAAGAGTAACAAACATCCATCCATCCATCCATCCATCTATCCATCCATCCATACTTACAAACTTTCACGTTTGTAATATTAGTAGGATTCTACGTTCTCTGAAGTTTAAAATACTTACTAGTCTTAGCTATATCAGCGCAATCAAACAGATAGATTAACTTATTACTTATCACGCATTTTGAATAACTCATTTGATATTATGTGAAATACCACGTGAAATTTTCCAAAATGCGTATTGCTTATATAAATAGGTTAATTTGTGTTAAATTAATTAAAGAGCCTTTTAATTTTATCCCCAGCGTGTGCAAGTTATTGTGCGAGCTGCCATCACTAGCGACCTCTACCGCCGAGTGCGACGAACTAATGCGAGTGACTAGCCGCCTGCTGTGGAGATACGTCAGCGAGGGAGCGCCGGCGCTGGTGGAGGCGGCCTGCGGAGCCCTAGCCACATACCCGGCCAGTAGCTACACGCTAAAGGATATTCCTGAGGTATGTCATTAGTTACTATGCGAGCTGCCACAAACATCTGCTGCGAGAAAATCAAAACGTTCTGTATTAGCCGCGTACTGACCAAGCGAGCAGCCTTGCGAGGCAGCCTCGGACATTTGCCGCAGTACGCATGCCGCGCGAGGCAGCCTCGGTCTGTAAGTTTTCTAATCCGAGGCTGCCTCGCGCGGCAAGGCCGAGCCACCGTCAGCATCGACGCTCAGTTTAACTTGAAGTTAAATAGAGACGCACAAGCTCCGTATCCAATTAGAGCAGACACGCAATGAATAAGCGAGGCATAACACTACCGTCTTGAGTGAGCGCGGCAAACGTACTGAGGCGCCTTTGAGCATCGACAAAAACCGACAACGCTCGGCTCGGGCCGCGGCACAGAACTGGCAAGAAGCTAAGCTTAGTTCCTAGCGTTTTTTTATACTAGATTAGTTAGATTAGGCACCTAGATTGAATGAATGAATGAAAATACTTTATTGTACACCTTAAAAGAAAAACAGTAAGTACACTAAAATAAATAAGGAATAAAACTAACTGATTACTTAGCTCTAAGACGTTTTAAAGTAACAAAGTTTCGTTACACGACATTCTTCCCTTCGCATGACAAGAGGACTATCTTTTAACAATATTTCTCGCAAATCAACATTTCACTCCGCTAGCCTATTGATCACCTTTTGCATTCACTAGCGCCACTTTCATATTCTAAACTCAATTCTTTCTTATCGATTCACGTCGATTCGAAAAATCTCACGTTAGATTAGTGCGGGGGGGGGGGGAGAAAAATCACACGACATCTCACTGAGTGGTAAAGGGGGGTTTATGAAGGACGTGTAACTAATAATTTAGGGTGTCCCCAACGATTGATGGCCCAACAGTCCAATCAATACAAAATGACAGGTCGTTTGATCGTTCGAGGCTAGATAGTGGTGTGGCATTATTCTCTATGACATAGGAAATTCCTTGCCCCAAAACGTGTGAAGTCACAATGTGATCTTGGACTTTATTCATAATGACGTAGAAGATACTTTGCTCTAACCGTGTGACGTCACAACGTGATCTTAGGTAAAGACAAGAGCTAATGTGACTCTCGCTCGCACGTTTTGATTTATTGAAGAACCCATTTTCGAAAAATCGCAACCAACCATTTTGTGTGCAAACACATTGCGCACAGTTTAGTAAAAATTTCATTTTGATCGATGCAAGTTTTCCTACTTAAAAGTTCACTTTTCTAGTTTTCGTACTTAAGCAAACTTTTGAGTAGGAAAACTTGCATCGATCAAAATGGTTTTTTTACCAAACTGTGTGCAATGTGATTGCACACAAAAAGGTTGTTTGCGATTTTTCAAAATTGGGATTTGTGATTTTATATCTTTCAAAATGACGAATCGTGCGAGCGAGAGGAAATTTAGGTGTTGTCAACGCCTTAACGCAAACGCTATTGGATTGGTCATAGTGAATAACGCCCCTGTTTGGGAAGTCTCCCAATATTTATTTTCTTTCTTTCCAGATTTACAGAAGAACAGTGAAGCTGCCGCCGTCGTACTGCAAGACGCCGGCCGACGCGGCGCGGAATCCTGAAGATGTGCTGGAGTACATACCCTGTATGCACACATGTTTTATTTATTTAACAGTGCAATACAAACATACAGAAAACTGAAAAAAAACAGCTTCACGACTTAGATCCCCAGGCACGGTAGATATCCCTTCAGATCACCGAGCACCAAGTACTAACTAAGATTCTTTGATGATGTCTCTAAAGGGGGTAGGTCAGAGGTACGTCCAAACACTACATTTGGCACATACCCAAATACACAAACTAACAGCCTGGGCCAAAAGTCTATTGACCATCATCTGGAGGTATATCTACCGTGCCTGGGGACCATAGTGAAGCTGTTTATTTTTGGATCTTATACAATACGACTAACAATAGAATTTACCCTAGCCTCATACCTCATACTTTTTTTATATTATTTTTTTCTATATATTATATATCTAAATATATATAACTCAAAGGTGACTGACTGACTGACATAGTGATCTATCAACGCACAGCCCAAACCACTGGACGGATCGGGCTGAAATTTGGCATGCAGGTAGATGTTATGACGTAGGCATCCGCTAAGAAAGGATTTTGATCAATTCTACCCCTAAGGGGATAAAATAGGGGGTGAAATTTGTATGAAACTTTGAATTCCTTGGCGCGAGCAAAGCCGCGGGTTCAGCTAGTTTATTTATAAATTAACTATGTACTATTGGCTTCATCAACAAGCTAAAAGTCGCACAACGGGCTATGGAGAGAGCTATGCTGGGAGTTTCACTACGAGATAAAATCAGAAATGAGGAAATCCGTAGAAGAACCAAGGTAGCCGATATAGCTCTCAGAATCAGCAAGTTGAAGTGGCAATGGGCAGGTCATATAGCTCGAAGAACTGACAACCGCTGGGGAATAAAGGTTCTCGAATGGCGACCACGAACTGGAAAGCGAAGTGTAGGGCGCCCTCCTACCCGATGGACTGACGACATTGTTAGGATCGCGGGTAGTCGGTGGATGGAAAGGGCTCAAAATTGTTCTTCCTGGAAACGGATAGGGGAGGCCTATGTCCAGCAGCGGACTTCTGTAGGCTGCTGATGATGATGATGATGATGAACTATGTAAATAACCCTTTTGAATGGTTCCAGGTGAAGTTTGGCCGGAAGTGTTCAAGTACACGAACCAGGCGGCGCTGTCGGGCGCGGGGTCACTGACCCGCGGCGTGCTGCGGCGCGAGCTGGCGCAGTACCGCGCCGGGGTGTACCTGCTGCCGGGACTCGAACCCGCGACCCTGGCGCATCTGCCGCCGCACAGCGCGCTCAGGGGACTCGTCGACTTCTTTAAGAAACAGGTTAAAACAATCTATTTTTTTTATACTACCAAGGTAGCAAACAAGCATACGGCCCACCTGATGGGAAGCGATCACCGTAGCCTATGGACGTTTGTAACACCAGAGGTGTCACACTCGCGTTGCTGAACCTTTAAATATTTTAACATCTATATTATACATTCATTTTATCACCAAACTAGTTGCGCCCCGCGGTTTCACCCGCGCAGATTTAAATTTCGGTATTCCCACGGGATAAAAAGTAGCTTATGTGTTATTTCAGACTATAATCAAACTCCCTGCCAAGTTTCATCCAGATCCGTTCAGCCGTTCCGGCGTGAAAGAGTAACAAACATCCATCCATACTCACAAACTTTCGCATTTATAATATTAGTCGGATAATGACAATTGACTAAGCAGATGCCATATCGGCGAAACTAGAATAGCTAGAAATAAACGGGTTTTTGGTTATTGTAGAGCTCATTCAGGTGAGTGACTTTTTGTAGTTAGTGACTTCTAACAATAAGCCGACGATAAAATACATTTTTTTTTACCAAATAAATTGACTACTATTATGTTTTACGAGCTATCGCCCGATTTCGCTCGCAGTATAAAAAAACACAGTCTGTCTATTTCATTTATTTCCGTGTGATATTCCAGGTGACAAGTCCAAGCTACGAGTGCCCCGAGGCCGCGACCCTGGCTGTCCTCGAGACGCTGTCGAGCGAGCTGGGCAAGCCGCTTCCCCCCTTCGACATGCACTTCCTCCCGGAAATGATCGGCCGCGGGGGGGCATGGCGGACGGGGGGGATCACACTCGCCGCCAGGTGTGGGAAGGTACCTCTATTCAACTATAATAACGAATTACACTGTGATTATACATTTTTGAACACATGAGGGTAATTAGAACAAAATATGTATCGTAATTAATATATTTTTTTATATCGAAGCCGCTAGTTGTGGGAAGGTACATCTACATTCAACTACAATGATTAAACATTTTTGAACAAATGAGGGTAGTTTGAAGAAAATATGTATCACTAGTTGCGCCCCGCGGAATTTTTTTACACAGAAAAATGCAATTGGTCATTTATTAAAAAAAAAGCTACCTGAAATTACTCAAAATAGTTGAGGTATCTGGAGACCGTTGCGAAAGATTGAGAAATCGCTCAAAGAGATCCATATCATCAGTACCAAGTTATCACTATTATTACCTTTTTTCAAACTGTTCGTTTATCTTATTATTTTCGAACAATTTTAATGTGTTTTACTAACTACTGCAAAATGTGGGTATGTGCCAAATGTAATGTTTGGACGTACCTCTGACTACCCCCCTTAGACATCTTCAAAGAATCTTGAAGTAGTACCTACTTGGTACTGGGAGATCTGAAGGGATATCTACCGTACCTGGGGATCAAAGTCGTGAGGCTGTTTCAGTTTTCAGTTTCAGTTTCAATTTTAATGTAATAAATAATTTAATATTCGATTTTTTAGGTATCACCCTCTGCTAGGGTCGTGGCCGAGAACTGGGTTCATGGACTTCAAAAAGGAGATGCCGAGGTTGGTACAATACAGATACAAAAAAAATACATTGTTAAAATTTTTTGTAATGGGTATATTCTATAAAATTTTATAATACCTCGATTAAAAACAAACATCTATGTTCATAACACAAATGTTTGTTCTGTGTGGGGATCGAACCCACGGCACGTAGCGCAGAAGGCAGAGCTACTACCAACTGAGCTATAAGGACGGTCATTTATTTATTTATTTACAACTTAAATTATCTTCACAGCTAATCTAATATCTTCATCCTTTTTCAGGAATCCGACATTCTCCTATTCTACTCTCTCCTCCCCACTTTATCTCAGACTATCTCCCCCAATTCTCTCCGCGGTCCCCTAGAACTAACTTTAACTGACGCGTTTACCCCCATTTCCCGAATCAAAGCCAAAATACCCTATGAAAAGACCATTCTGACCAGAAAAATCTCTCAAAGTGCCAAGGAATCCATACTAAATGGTATAGAATTACCAAGTGGCAAAGAATCCGGGGACAACGAAGAATACTTATTCATAAAACAGTTGAAGCTTATAAAGGAGTGTTTGGACTGCGAGGACATTCACGAAGCGAATAGAACTCTTATATCTCAAGTGGTGGAACAATACTTCAATGTCATCGGAGATGATAATGTAGTGAGTATTTTGATTGTTATGTAACCTACTAATGAGGAAATTTTTTAAGTATGTTCCCTAAATGGCGTTGTAGCTCCAGTCACAGTCAAAGTCAAAATATATTTATTCAATAAAATCACAAGGATCACTTTGAAACGTCTTCACTCTGAAGTGAATCACTATAAAGCACTTCGAATCCCTCGCTACGCTTAGGATTCTACTCTAGAATCCTTCTGGATTCTACTCTAGAATCCTTCTGGATTCTAGAGTAGAATCCGCTCCGCTCTGGATGCAAAAAAACACTCGCCTTCAAATAAGTTGCTTAGTCCCTTGGTAAACAATCTACTATTAAGCTACTACTAGATGGCGTTGGCGCAACCTGACATTGCTCGGTCACCCAGATATTTTTTTTATATTATACATTGCACACAGCACTATCATCTAGCCCCAAACTAAGCCAAAGCTTGTACTATGGGAACCAGGTAGCTGATATAATACGTAATACTTTTTTTTGTAAATACATACTTATAATATTAAAAGTAAGTTCAAGTTAACCTCCAGCATCCACCTGGTTCGCAGGCCTGGCCAGCGTACGTGGACACCTGCTCGTCGCTACCGGTCGCGTACCTGGAGCGCATGAGCGCCCCCTCTGGCTGGTGGGCGGTGACGGCGGGGGCGCTGCGCCGCGCGGGGGCGCTGCGGGGGGCGCTAGCGGCGCACCGCGGGGGGCAACACCCTCTCAACTGGCTCAACGAGATCGTGGACGCACAGGCGCTCGAAATCACGTGAGTATCTCATTCAACACTACTATGGTCAGCAGCATTTCGCGGAGGCGGGACTTGTTTGCCGCACTCGGCATAAGGAGGACTACTCTGCATCATAGCACCTTCTTTTTTCACCTTTTATTTGTCTTTTCTCTCTCAGTGGTCGGCACTTTATAACTGAAGATCGTGGTCACTCATTGTCTTTCCTGTACTGGAGTGGACTGCTTGTCTCCAGCGCTTTCGATTGCTGGCCATTCGGATCACATTCGGATTTCGGATTTGTCTTTTAGTTCTACCATTAGTTATTCTTATAAAGGTGTGTGTGACAAATAAATCAATTTTCTTTCTTTCTTTCTTTCTATGTACTAAACATGAACTTTTATTATTCTGCTAAATTGGTTGGTTCGATTGGCACCAGTGCCTAGTGCCAATAGAAAGTAGGCTTAGCCAACAGAAACAGGTAGATGCAATAAAATTCAAAAGACGAATAATAGTGTTTGTCAACAGGGAACAAGAGTTTTCACTGCACTACATATTCGCAGCGCTTCGCGAAGCGTCCACGGACTCGGAAGCAACGAAGGAATGGTTTTTACAGCTACTAGCGCGCACGCAAGTAGCTTTTAACGAGTGAGTACAACCATAATAAATAAATAAAAATAATAAATTAATACACATGGCACTTTCATGCAAGCTAAGGGCACATACGCTAATAGGCATGCCTGTACCTGGCATGCACGTAGTTAGCACAATATTCCATTTTTGGTCAGGTACTGGCATGCCGCGTGAGGGAGGGTACGCGGGGGGCTACGAAAACGGCATGCAAATGTATCCACAATGTGCCCGTAAATCCTGCATGCCCGCTACTGTCCCGTTTTACTGGCATGTGTATTTTCACCTTGAGAGGTACAACATACCCGCGCCATAAAAATATGAATCTTATGTCAGTTTTGGCCGCCGGGGAAATGGCACCTAGGTAGATTCCAAATTAAAGGATGCTAGCTAGGTAGTCACTCGAAAGAGAGTAACAACCGAACCCGTCGAGTCATGATTGAACACTGATCAATTAAGGCAATAAGCTGAGATTGGACCTATTTCGGATCGCGCGCACATGCTCTTGACACGAACTGGCGATCCTAATAAATAAAAAAAAAAAAAAAAAAAAAAAAAAAAAAACTGATTTACCTTCTAATAACCTACCTACACACGTTCTTCTCTGTTATTATTTCTACTGTTCCTACTTACTGTTTATTATTCTGAAATTGTTCTTCCTTGTCTTCTTGTGTTTTTTTTTTGTCTTGCTTCAGGTAATATTTTTATTTTCTTGTCATAACTATTATTGTATGTATCGTGTGTGTCCGAAATAAATGTATTTTCTTTCATTCTTTCAACTCAGCTGTTAGGGCAAATTGTGCATTTTTCTGCTAAAGTATAAACAAGCATTTTGAACCTTATCTGTTTGTTTCCAGAATGGAAGATATGTCTTCAAAGCTGTACCTATGCTCGGTGTTTATGCTGGCAGTGACCGCGCTGAGCGGTCTGTGGGCGGTCGAGGCGGCCTTACCGCCGCTGCTGCGCGTTTCTTCCAGCGCCACCTATCAGCTGCTGCCGGCCGCTGCGCCTGCGCTGCTGGCTAAGGACGCGTGGAAGGATTGCACTATACAGGTAAACGGTCTGTACTTATCATCATTAGTCTGAAAATGAAAAATGAAAATGAAAAAATCTTTATTTGACCTTACAGTTACAATAGATAGTAAATAATAGGTACATAAATATTACCGGCTTTAAGGTAGACATAGGTTAGGTTTGAGTGATCCCGCTGATACCTAAACTAAGATAAAAATATCTTGTATGATTAGCGCATTCGTGCAAAATAAACTGCTTGTTTAGAAAGCGATAATTTGTTTATTTAGAATCACCACTCTATCGCTACAGGAGCACCCTATAACCTAATATGATAGCGTAGTAGTATATTTACCATTAATTAATAACTTATCCTCCACGAATGAACTAATAACATTATTATAGCAAAACATACTAAACAACAATAGGAATAAAAAAATTAAAACAATCGTAGTTCTTCAACTTTGGGGCTTGGCCAATAACTCCAATGTTGAAGTCCTCCAAAGATTACAAGGATCAAAAGAACGGTAGGTACCAAGCCGTAAGTTTGTTGCCTGTTCTTCTAAGCGTAGTCTCGTGAAACTATCACCTAGCTTAAGGGGCAGCATACGGCGCGCCGCTATCTCGCTCGCACAGTTAAACATTTTTGACGATATAAAATCACTGAATGTAGGTATTTATCTAAAATCGCAATCGGTTAAGTTGTTGCCATGAGGCATTATAATATGTGGGTATTATCACAGAAATTTCTCTGTTCCGTGGGTATTATAATATGGGGAAAGTGTCAAAACTTTCAAGCATGTTTTGACACTTATTCATGGAACTTTATATTTTTATGTATGAAAACATGCTTGGATCAAAATTTTATTTTAGCTTAATCTTTGTAATGCCATGACAACTTAACCGATTGCGATTTTATATAACTTCAAAAATTTTCAATTGTACGAGCGAGATAGCGGCGCGCTTCTGCGCGCAGAATGTTGACCCTAAGGCTAAGAACTCACGAAGCGGTTTTCACCCGTGCCCGCCGCGGTTGCGGGCCCGCAGGGCTTTGTAGAATACATATATTTAAGGCTCCGGTGACAGCGGCTCGCAATTTCGAGGTGCGATTGGCTATTATTTCATTTCGGGGAGGTTGTTTGAAAGAATAACTCTAAAACACGCATAAATACTGTTCGAACACAAATAATAAAATAATATAAGGGAAACATGCCCGAATCAGAAATAATTTTGGTATTAGGTAAACGTAAGACCAAACATACTAATACCAAAATGATTTCTGATTCGGGCATGTTTCCCTTATATTATTGTATTATTTGTGTTCGAACAGTATTTATGCGTGTCACTTTAGAGTTATTCTTTCAAACAACCTCCCCGAAATGAAATAAAATGAAATAATAGCCAATCGCACCTCGAAATTGCGAGCCGCTGTCACCGGACCCTTAAGTAAAAAATTAAACCACATTTCACGACGCGTTTTAAGCCCGCGGCGTGTGCGATTGTTTGCGGCTCCCGCTGCACCGGCAGTCATCTTGTACTGGCGGCTTTTTGTGCGTGCGTAACCGCACAAAACTCCGGTCTCGTGAGTTTTGAAAATAAAACTCCATTCCGCCACCGCACCGCGGCGGGCACGGGTGAAAACCGCTTCGTGAGTTCTTATAAGACGTTTCAGTGATCCTTGCGGTTCAATTAAATAACTTTTTAACCTGTATTGTGTTTAAGGTGTTGGAATGGCTCTGGCACACGCGTGACTCACTCGATGCGGAGGCGGGCGCCTGCTGTCAACGCACTTTGCTCTCACTGCGACACACGGACCACTTCGCCAAACACAACATCTGGACCAAACTGTAAGTATCAGGGCCCGTACCACCATCTCTTGAAGCATTCTTATTTCAATACTAGTTGCGCCCCGCGGTTTCACCCGCGCAGATATAAATCCTGGTTTTCCCGCGGGATAAAAAGTAGCCTATGTGTTATTCCAGACTATAATAACCAATCTCTTTGACAAGTCTCATCCAGATCCGCTCAGCCGTTCCGGCGTGAAAGAGTAACAAACATCCATCCATCCATACTTACAAACTCGTGTTTATAATACTAGTAGCGCTCCGCGGTTTCACACGCGTAGTTTTAAAACCCGGTATTCCCACGGGATAAAAAGTAGCCTATGTGTTATTCCAGCAGTGCAAGTACCGTTCTTGTCGATCGCATAATTTGACACTTAGAATCGTCAAAATTCGTTAAAACTGGTTTTATCCATTGATGAAACCATTTTTAACGAATTTTTGACGATTCTAAATGTCAAATAAGCGATCGATAAGAACGGTACTTGCACGGCAGACTATTCAGTTTACGCCTTAAATTATATGCTGTTTTTTGTTACAGGGAAAGTCATTTTGGTAAAGATATCATTGCAGAGTAATCGAAAAATATGTCCAATAATTTATTACATTTGAATTATAATTAGAATGTTAAAATATTGACAAATTGTTGAAATAACTCAACTTGCTATTATAGTTTATGCAGTATATAATATTGGTATAGACATTTCAATAAATTAAGTTTAAATACAATTATAAACACAACTTATTAATCTTGTTTTAAGTTACAATGGCAACTTTATATGACCTAATTGCCAACTCGTGTAACCCAAGTCGAGTTTTAGGTCAAGTTTTTTTGTATAGCAACTGAAGTTCTCAGCTCGTCCAATAGAGGCGCTTATCGAATCTCCATACAAAAAAGGCAAGACGTTATGAAAAATTAAAAACGAAAAAAAAAATCTCGTGACTTGGGGTACAGTAAGCTTTCTTTCTATTGCATGAAGATGCGTTTCTTCTGACGCGGGGCGTGGCTATTCAAGCAGGCAAGCTTGAGACAACCAATCAGGTTATCGAAATGTCTTCAAGATTTGTATTTTAAAACATCCAAGTCAGTGGAAATGTTATTGATGTAACACTATGTGATCATCTTTGTTCACTTCACTATTCACTCACATGATCACACACTAGACAGTTTCTCTGCCGGCAAGCTTGATGGTAGGTAGCACCTACATGATTCTTCTAACACTTACCTATTCAGTAACAGTTTGTTTTCTACTTGAATACACTATAGGTATTTATTAACATTCACTACCAAACTAAATATATTATTATGAGTATGATTCACAGTAATTCACACACACCTACATACTGATTTCCATTCCCGTTCAACAGCTGTTCACTATTTGACTAGTCTGCACACTAAGGATCTCAGTCCTGTTCATTGACAATCCATTCACTGGTTCAGTGAGTTACACACTACACACTAGAGAGTGTGCGCGAGACGTCACACAGCCGTCTCGTCCGCCGGCGGAGGCTTCAGCTCGGTGGGGCTCTTTATCGGGATTCGGATCACTTCATCCTCTATCTTGTTGTCTCCAGGCATGTTCTGTAAAAATATATATTGTAGGTGAGTCATTTTTACAGAGATACCTATGCGGTAAGGATGTTTTTCGTAGTTAAACTACACAGCTGATAAGCAGCGTGGCATTAGTGTACAGTGGAGCACCCACTTGTGCCAACCTTGCAAACTTACATTTTATAATTGGACTAGCGACCCGCCCGCGCGCCCCTGCTTCGCACGGGTGCACATATCATGCATGTATTATACATATAAACCTTCCTCTTGAATCACTCTATCTATTGAAAAAAACCGCATCAAAATCCGTTGCGTAGTTTTAAAGATTGAAGCATACATAGGGATATAGGGACAGAGAAAGCGACTTTGTTTTATACTATGTAGTGATAGTGATGATAGCTTTTTTGTGAATGGCATGATGGTGAAATCATTACAGGCACATGAGGCCAGAATTACAGTCCTACAAGGCGGTGTAATGACTACACTAGCAAATGCTAGGCTAGGCTAATGCTAGGCTGATGGGTTTTATTATGACTATGTCGTTAGAGGGTACACGGATTGAGCTGTCGAGTTTCGAAGATGATTTATTGATGTGACTTTAGCACAAATCTGTTCGTGGTGTTTGGTATTACCTCAAGCGCCGTATACCGCTTGTGCAAGGCAGCGGGCTTGGTTATAGCAGGCGGGCGGAGCCGCGCCGGCGCCGGCTCGGACGGACGAGCGGCGGCGCGGCGCGCGGCGCGCGGCGACCCGCGACAAGTGCCCACGCGGGACAGGAGACGGGCACTGTAATATTAAGAAACTGTGGAGCTTGTGGTACTGCACTGCTCTGCAACTAACGAAGTCAGATCCAAAACTGGACTGCAGAAGCTGATCGGGTCTTTCTCATCTGCATCCTAATCGTCACCAGGGATGCTTAAGGGTCCGGCGACAGCGGCTCGCAATTTCGAGGTGCGAATGGCTATTATTTCATTTTATTTCATTTCGAGGAGATAAAGTTTTCTGCTTATGAGCCTTCTCCAGAACCCTGAACCAACTTCTCCAATACATGTTTAACTATATCTGCATAAAACTTACGCATCCAATAGCTTTAGCAGCAGTCGACTATACGCTTGGTAC
Organism: Plemyria rubiginata; assembly: GCA_963576535.1. Classification (NCBI taxonomy): domain Eukaryota; kingdom Metazoa; phylum Arthropoda; class Insecta; order Lepidoptera; family Geometridae; genus Plemyria; species Plemyria rubiginata. The sequence goes on along the minus strand of OY754924.1, from coordinate 11,009,217 downwards.
TCATCCTCTCCGAACTCCCCGGGGTGGTGTCTGGCATACTCGTAGGTATCACAGAACTGATGCACCAGCTTCTGCCCGCGGCCGTCCAGCGGCGCTGCGAGGGACGACAGGAGGAAGGCTCGGAGGGACTCGCGAGGGTGTCGCCGGAGAACTGGGTCTTGGTTGGATATCTCGTCTTCTGGAAAGCAAATGCATTCATAGATAAATGTTCTTGGTCACATACAGCATGATCTAGCACTAAGCAAACTGATAATTGAAGCCAAAAGGTATTTACTTTGGAGCTAGATAGTGCTGTGTGGATGGTCCAGCATAATTTATTATTTATTAAATTAAAAATTAGATGACTAGAAGAATCAAAGTCAAATGGTATTTATTCAGTTGAATCACAAACATCAGTCTACATTCCAGTACCATGCCACAATCACTATGACTTTAATCCTACTACTATTATAAATGCGAAAGTTTGTAAGTATGGATGGATGTTTGTTACTCTTTCACACCGGAACAGCTGAACAGATTGGATGAAACTTGGCAGAGATAGATTATAGTCTGGAATAGCACAGATGTTACTTTTTATCCCATGGGAATACCAGGATTTAAAACTGTGCAGGTGAAACCGTGGGGCGCAACTAGTGTAAAATAAAATAAGTGTTAATTAATTTATCTAAGAACATAGAAATAAGAAATAAGAAAAATATAATATAGAACCTAAGGCAGGTTCTTAGATTGTTACTTAGACAAATAAATATTTGTGGACTTTCCACACAGTACTTTTTAGCCTAAAACTAAGCAAGCTTGTGGTATGGGAACCAGGTAGCTGATATACTACTGTACTATATGTATATATAGTACAGTACTACTGTATACTTTTTTTTGTAAATACTCATATGTAAGATTTTATAACACCCAGACAGAAAACAAACATATATATGTTCATCACACAAATGTTTGTTTCACAGTGGGAATCAAACCCACAACCTATGGTGCAGAAGGCAGAGCTACTACCAACTGACCTATATAGGCTGTCTAATACATTATATTAATAACATTAACATACAGCATGTCAATTCTTTGAAAATTTGCCACATACCTAAGGTTTTGACATCATCAACAGCCCTGAACCGGTAATGGTAGGGCTGCTGAGGTTCCAGAATGTACTGCGAAGGTTCCGTGCTCAGCAGGCGAGGCTCGTGCATAACCCGAGGCACAGCTTCAATACGGCGCTCAATCTCTTTCTTTAAACACTGTGGAAAAAAGATTTTTGTATATTTGTGTATCCGAAGAGGCCAATCTATTATCAAGTTTAGCAACACTACTCTTAATTAGTGTGTTTTGTCTGTCTGGCAAACAAAGTCATGCTTTCTGGCGTAAGTCTTTGCTCATGGATTTAATAGAATACTTACTTTCTTCGCATCAGCTCCAATAGCAACATGAGGGCCTCTACGAGAGCGAAGGGCGAACCTTGTGATTTGTCTCTTGGCGAAAATAAACAGAATCACGAACGTAAGCACGCCAGCAGCGATAATAAATATTATGTTTTGGCTCGTAAAGTCTTGCATGATTTTCAACTAGAAAACATACACAACAGACTGCAAAAGCATATAAACTCCAATCAAATTGGTTTACGCAAGTTGTTTTTGTTTTTATTTTCAAAAGCTGTGAAATTATTGTGAAACAAAACAAAGAAGACTTGAATCTTTAGGACTATACTTATAAATCTGTGACTTGAATAAGACTGCCCAAAGAGAATGTAAAACTACGAGAGAGACTGAAACTGCCTATGGCTGTGGCAGTGGCACAAAGTTCACAAACAGTTATTGTATACTCTTTGTTCACAAAGAGAATGTAAAAGAGATGCTCAGTCAGTGGTGGTAGAGGAGAGTAATAAATGAATTCCTTGGTGGAAGGGAAAGGAAATGGAAAATGAAGGAAAACACTTGTTGGGAGCCAATAATGCACGGCACGGCATAATGCATGTTATAATAATGTACGGGATGATAATGTACACCCCATTAATGCACACCCAATAACTATGTTCTTACGTATTATGTGTCCACCAGTGTCCACTAATTTGTACCACCACTTAGGGGGTCTGGTAGAAAATGCATGTGCATTAAGCCCTCCTTTTGTACTTTGTGTTATGATGCAATAAACTCTACTCTTAGGCTAAAGTCTTAGCTTACTGTCTACCGTTGACATTGACACTAACATAACAGCATTTATGTCAAATATTATGTTACGTTCATAAAAAAAACGTCATTTAGCGGCCACACAAGGAATTTGATTATTTCAGATTCCTTGCAGCCACACCACCGAGAAAACGACCGAGAAATAATGAACGTTGAACGTTGGTGTGACCACGACATGTCGTTGATTAGGTACCTACCGCGAGAATTTAACCGTTGAATTTAGGCGTAGATCGAGTGGCGGTACTTATGGGTAAAAAGAAGAAATTACAGGCAAATTCAAACTGCAACTGTATAGGTATCTGCTGTCTTGTTCACGCAAAAAGGGCTCGTTTACCCGTCGCTTTAGAAACATGGAGATAGAAATCAATAAATTTTATGCATAATATGTAGGTAGTAGGTAGGTACCCTAGGTACCTAGCTAACATTCTTTCATCATGATTAATTTTCTCGATCGAAGCGAAGAGTTGGGCGCGGCACGAATATCTTTGGCGGGAAAACGCGGTTAGCATACTAATTTAAATATGGCGGCGAGACGTGCGATGCGATGACCAATGATGTTCTGTTATGGAAACTAATGATTTGAATGCCTCCTGTGGTAGGTAACAATGGGTGCTTGAACGTATTTGGCTAGTTATTTTCCACTAGGTTTGTTTCTAATTATTCAACAGCACAAAAGGCGTTAGGTACTTTAACTGGTGGTCATAGGTTTAAAGTCGATTCGACTGCCTAATAATTTAGTACCTAAGTACTTACCCTTACCTACCTAAGTAAATTCTTACATACTGCCACAGAAAAAATTATTAGTGCCTTAATAAAAATTATCGACGACACAACGCTTTGCGTGACCTCCAGTTTAGCGGTAAGATACCACTTTGTGACGTTTCAGCGCATGGCAACTTGTCATGTTCCCGCTAAAACCATTAACCTTCTGTATGTCTACTCAAGTTAGGTAGGTAGGTACCTAAGTACCTACCAACCTACAATTGTTCATTTTTATAAAGTTGCGTTTGCACTCACTACAAGCGCACACACTTAGTACCACAGACCTAATACAGACTCTCACTGCTTACATTTCCCTCGCGCTTTTGGCGTACCAAATATTTTAGGTGCACCACGTTCTTTCTTATATAATGCCTAAGTACAAGTACTATATACATAGTACCTATCAAGTGACGCGCGCGAACCTAGTTATACGTTTGTTACACGCAAGTCACCCTCCTGTGAATTTACTAAAGAGCGCGCATTCAAAGCGCGTGCGGTACCTACCTACTTCACAATGGCGGCACGCGAAAATATGCGCACGCGTCGTGTCACGATCGTTTTGCAACGGCCGGCGGCCGAAAGTCGGACCATACTTTATGGCTGCCTAGTGGGCAATTCGGTGTAATAGAAAGCTTTACTGAATGCTGAAAGAGTTTTCTTTATATAACCACGCCAAAAGAAATAATTTATAAAGCAGTGTTATTGAGTGCATTCAGTACCTACCCACTTTTTTATGTATCTAATTATGGTAAGGCTAATTAGTTCATACAGCGCTTGGCAAAAAATGAAAGATAATAATTATAGGGGCGCCACTTTCCATAAGCGGTCTACTTGCACGTCAAATTAATTCCTTTGTAGACTATTTTGCCAAACACTATTTATTTTAGATAAAATTAATGTAATGTTATGTTTTTCTTGTGGTGTACAATAAAGAGTTTTCTATCTATCTATCTACGTTACCTTTGTACCTACCTATGTTTACATAACTAAGTAGGTACCTACCTACGAAAGTGCCAGGAGCCCAAGTCGAACAAAGTTAAGAAAAGGATGTTCCTTTATAGGTACCTACCTACTGTCAACGATAAAAAATGATTAATAATTTCAGAATTATAAGTGTAATTTAAGTGAGTAAGGTTTTTTTTAATACTTTAGAAAGTAAGTTGCGCAAGTCAGCACCTAGTAGGTACTACCTACGTATACTTACATCCAACAACTTTCATAATATTTTAATATAATTTTTGGCAAATATGTGTTTTCTCTCAATAAATTAACCTTTTAGTTCTCATTAAAAAAAGTACTGCTGCCTCTTTATCGCTGACTGTACTTCTACAGACAATAACCCACATCGGCACTTCGTCTGTGGGTGTCAAAATGAATGGGATAAAGATGTAGCTGTAGTGGTACCTACTTACATGACTAATCGTATAATTACGCCCAGTAATAGCTACCTAAACCTACTACTAATGTGCATATAGATAGTTACAGTAGGTATCAAGTTACATACTTACCTAGCCCTTTTATTCATAATCCCTGCCATTTTATAGCGGCTCTATAAAGTATTCTTGTCACTGTCAGTTTCATGCCAACGAAAAGAGGGAGCAACAATAATGTCGGTCTGAAAAGCTATTGTCGCGGTCAGCGACCATTATGAATAAGGACAGCTTTAGCGCCACTTATTTCGTAGTTGAGATCATTGAGAGGGCATCTCACTGATCTCAACTACGAAATAGGTGACGCGGGCGCGGCGGTCCACCACCACTTTTTTGTAAATTATTATGTTTCTATTATCTGTGGTTGTATGTGAAGATAGTATTCACATATCACACATAATAAAAAATAGTAGGCACCTACTAGGTTAGGCATACCACAGAAAATCTGCTAAAAACCAGGGCCATCACTGTCGCTGTGCATTGAGCGTCAGTCCTCCCCTTAAGTGGGCCATCCTATATTGGGACAGCTGCAAAATCAATCTCCGTAGAATAAGTGAAGCTAACCAAAAATTGAAATGAAGTCTTCAAAAGGTTCCAAACAAGACCCAGCAACTCATTTAATATTCGTCAGGGTAACAAATAATTCACAGATCTGTGATCGGGATACAAAGCGAACCATTTTGCTGTCTCACAGGTAGTCAGATACCATAGGGCCCAGCATTTTTTTATTCGACACCTTATTTGCTTATCTGTATGCATGTCACACACATCCCCTCCTTCGAAACAATAGTAAGGTAGGTAGCTCTTTTCGTAGCAGGAAACGGCGGCGCACGCGCATTAACTACAAAATGGCTGACGCCGCCATTTTGTTTTGCGCCTGGAATGGAGTTAAATACCCGTCTGGATGCTAAGGAGACAGCTCACCATAAACAGAAAGGATATCCTGGCTAATATCCGTTTGTATTATTTCAATGCATCTAGGTACCTACATCACATACGCGGTTCGCATACACATGTCCCACACACATTCGGTGGTTTTGCTTCCTTGATCGTGAAAGGCGAAAGGTGCTTCCGCTGTAGATAGGTAATGCTGCCAAGCTCGATAAGCTTAGTTATCTACCCACTTCCGGTTGAATTTTAATTCAGTGAGACTTCATATCACACCCTTGTGAGAAAGACGATTTACAGAGAATACGTTAGCGTAACTGTTGTCTATGCATTGTTTTTTACAACATTTACACTTACCTAATAGTAACAAAATAAACATCTGTTTTTTTAGCAATGTTTTGTACTAGGTGAAGATATAACCTACGCACAGTGTGAGATTTTGCCTTAGTTGCGGACGTTAAGATAAGATAAGATAAGAAAATTCTTTATTGCACATAAATGAAGTACATTAGGCGAACTTAATGCTAATTAGCATTTTCTTCCAGTTAACCTTTGGGTTTTGTGGAGTGGGTGGTAGTGCTCTTTGGACAATAGAAGGGAACTACTTTTAAAAATAAAAAGTGTAACGTAACATATAATAATAATAAATATTTACCAACTTACAAAACATACATACCTACTTATACATATACCTACATAAGAATTTAAAAAATACATACCTATAACTAAAAGCATATAAGTATATAATAAATATTCTATTAATTAAATGCTCAATTTTTTTTTATTTATTGTTTGATAGCTAGACGTTTGACTGCCATCTCACCTGATGTAAAGTGAAGATGCAATCTAAGGTGGAGCACGCTTAGCTATAATCCACATATTCACTCTTGTCTTAAAAATTCCTAAGTTGTATCGTTCCGGAAATACCGACGACGGTAAAGTGTTCCACTCCTTGATATGTCTGTTTAGACATAAAATGGTGATATAATTTCCCTTTAAAAATTATGCAGAGATGCAGCTTCGCGTATTTCCACTGGAAGGGAGTTCCAGAGGCATATCGCACTGACGGTGAAGGAATCTGTGGAAAAGGACGTATTATGGACAGGAGTAAGTTTTTAGAGGGGCGAGAGGAGCGATCAGTGCGGGAGAGAGGAAGAAAACGATCTTTAAGATAATTAGGAGACATGGGATTGTGAAGGGTGTTATAAGAAGAGAGAGGACATGTGTATCACGCCGAAAACGGATTTTGAGCCACTTTAATCGAGAGCGGTAATACGAAATGTGATCGTACTTGCGCAGCCCAAAGACATACCTGATGCAGACATTAAGCAAACGCTCAAGTTTATTAAGCTGCTCCTCAGTAACAGGTATCGGCGTAATCAATAATAGGGAGAAGGACAGAGTTAACAAGCGTAATTTTGGTTGAGAAAGGGAGAAAATTTTGCAAACGCTTCATGGCATGCATTGAGCCAAAGATCTTTCTGCTGACCTCCGCGATGTGTTTATCCCAGTTTAAAGTCTCAGTGATGACGAGGCCCAGGGTACGTCAATGTAAATAACGAAGGGGAGAGAAGTTCTCTTGCTACGTGGTAGGTATTAAAGGATATATCGAAGGATGGATACATACCTACATAAGTACATACACGTACATAGATACACGTTAGATACACGTATAGATACACGTTTAACACATAGCCCTCGGCACTAGGGTAAAGTCACTGGGCAAGAATCAGCCCCTAAGAACAAGAATAGTATCTAAATTCCTTGACCGGTTCCCATTGCAGAATGCAAAGCAAGCTACCACCAAACGCGCTGTACCTATTTTTTTATTGGTACTTCCAGATTGCAGATGGCACAATGTCCAAAGAATGGCTCAAGCTTTGTAGACCTACATACTTTCAAATAAAGTATTTTAAACCGACTTCAAAAAAAGAGGAGGTTCTCATTTCGACTGCTTTTTTGTTACCTCCTTCATAACTTTTTACTGGGTGGACCGATTTTGATGATTCTTTTTCTAATCGAAAGCTGGTGCTTGTTGTTGTCCCATTCAGATCTGAGCTGTAGGTTTTGAGTTAGGTATAATAGTCAGTAATATGAGTGTATTTGATTTGAAGCCAGTTCTTGAGAGACTTCTATGGAAACTTCTTATTGCAGATTTCACAATGTCGATTAAAGAAATGGCTCAAGCTATTTTAGAATAAAGATATTTTTGTCATGTAGTACCTATCTTTGGATTACGATAGGTAAGACTAGCTAAGAATAAGGATACTTGTGTAAATAACTTTGAAAGTTAAGTTTTTCAAAGTTAGGTAGGTATGTTCGTGACCATGATAGTCTCAAAAATTTTACTTGTGTAAAGTTATTCGAACCTTTCGAACTTTTTTACACGGCTTGCCTAAACATACCATGAGTAGTAAGACCTACACAAAGTTACTTAGTCATTAGTATTCATCTGGGCACGTGTAGTCCTCTTCGCGGTGGGGAAGGGTTATTAGCCGGTGCCGCCTCCGCGCAGGCATATTGTTCCGAGGTCTGCCCACCGAGGCACCGACCGAGTGCCGCCGCTCGCTCGCTAACCGCTAATTCAGTCTGTCAATATTTGAACTGCGGTCCCGTCGGACGATTTCACCGCTAGAAGAGACCAAGCCGGTGGCTGGGAAGGCAAGAAGTCGGCATAGCTGTTTGATGTAATATACGGCTGTGTCACTTCGAGCCAGCTCAATTCACCAGCTATCATCAGTGAAGACTTTGAAGAACGAAGATTTCCGGGACGCTCCCTAAAGAGAATCCGCGCAATCTGACTGATCACTGATCGCTCCCGTAGCGCTTCGCACCGGGAGAGGGCGCATCGCTTCTGACAGCTGTCACCTTTGCTTTCATTTCATTTTTCACGGGCACGGGCGAGATTCGTGGGAGTACCTACTTACAGTACAAGGAAAATCTTTATTTTTATCACACACGACGATGTTCCCGTGAAGTGCGACCGGCTGTGAACGTGCGTGACGAAAACGATACGAAAACACGACGACAGAATGGCGAACGACGAGGTCCTAGGTCCGCGGAAGACGATGTTTATATTAGTGATTGTTGTGGGATGTTTCGCTATCTTGTGGCCCAGGATCCTGTCCCCGCTGATCGTGGGCCACACCAAGCAGCAGATGCAGCCCAACCAGTTCGACCGGGACGCAGGTAATGTCGATATTTATAACACAAGCTCAATGTCAATACCGCTGGACTCGCAAGAAAACTCGCGCGGCTCAACTTCTAGCGATCAAATTATTTAATTATTGCGACCCCTGCGGCCGTAAAATTATGTAAAAAACCATTACTTAGACATCCTTTTGTGGTTTAGATGTGATAATAACAAGTTTTACTGGCCGTATGTTGGTTTATATGTTGTGTAAATTCGGTATTGCTAAAATATTACGTGCGCTATGTTTGCGATTCTCAAGTACGAGATTACTGTGCAAATAGGTGCGTCTTGGTCCAGTTGTTGACTTAAACATGTTTACTGAACATCTGATTGGAATGTTGCCTTGTGTGGAATTTCACAGCAAGGATAATGTAAATTGATGTACTTAAGAGTCCGGTGACAGCGGCTCGCAATTTCGAGGTGCGATTGGCTATTATTTCATTTTATTTCATTTTGGGGAGGTTTTTTGAAATAATAACTCTAAAGAAACACGCATAAATACTGTTCGAACACAAATAATACAATAATATAAGGGAAATGTGCTTGAGTCAGAAATCATTTTGGTATTAGGTAAACGTAAGACCAAACATACTAATACCAAAATGATTTCTGATTCGGGCATGTTTCCCTTATATTATTGTATTATTTGTGTTCGAACAGTATTTATGCGTGTTTCTCTAGAGTTATTTTTTCAAACAACCTCCCCGAAATGAAATAAAATGAAATAATAGCCAATCGCACTTCGAAATTGCGAGCCACTGTCACCGGAGCCTTAATTACAAGGGTTGGCTATAGCAATCCTTGTACCTGAGTTGAGGGTTGGGGATAGGGGGGATACAAGTGGGGGTAGATGGCAAGTCTTCCCCTTGAGTCCTTTTTTCTAGGAAATGAAAAAAAATACTTTAATTTTTCAGGTAAGTTACAAGTTAGGTTAGGGTTTTTTAAATATATATATGAAGAAAATTGGTAGTAATATTTCATCTCTATGACAAAAAGACTCAAGGGAAGGAATTCTAGGTTAGGGTTATTTTTTTTTAAAGTTAAGAAATTTGAAGTAATATTTTTTTTCATTTCCTAGAAAAAAGGACTCAAGGGGAAGACTTGCCATCTACCCCCACTTGCATCCCCCCTATCCCCAACCCTCAACTCAGGTACAAGGATTGCTATAGTTTAACCAATTACAAGTCTGAGAAAAGTATTACAACATTCAGTTACAAAATCAACCATACATTAACTGAATGGACCTGAAACAAGAACTTGTTTTTATTGTAAATGCTTATCTACTTAATAAAATACCTAGTTTCCAAGAAAGTAATTATGTTACACCATTGACACGGGTAATTACAGGAGAACAGAAAACACTTCAAAAGTTGGCTATTATAACTTAAAAGTATCTTCTATTACTATTTATCTATCTTTATATACCTATTACTTTTTATTTTCTATTAAGTTTCATTAATTGAATAAATGAAAGAAGGTTGATGAAAAAGGTGCATCAGGCGAGTGTGAATTGGACTGTTGAGAGGGAAGACCTCGGCAGACATATCTAGATCAGATAGATGATCAAGAGAAAGGCCAGGTCAAGAGTACCCTAAACCGACAATAACCAGGCATGTATGAAGAATGTTTTGAGAGTGAATGAAGCAAAACAGGTATGTCAGGTTCGTAGCAAGTGGAAATCCGTGGTCTCTGCCTACCGCTACGGAAAATAGGCGTGATTTTATGTATGTATTAAACAAATGTGACATCAACTACACACAGTACTTAATAATTTAAATAATAATTACTTACTTAATTTTTTGAAATAGGTCATGCAAGCATTATGTGATAAGTAGATAAGGCTTTAGTTATAATAGGTAAATTCATTGTGTACATTTCCATATTGATTGTATCAGAAAAACTTACAACCTCAAAGTGACAGTTACCCGAGGACATCATCAAAGCCACAATGCTGTTTTAAGTAATTGCTTATATCTGAAAGTCATAACCATTATTTAATGTATTGGTTTCAGTGAATAATCCAATTCAATTTATGGAAAGTTTGGAACATCAGAAAATTAGTTAGGAACAAATAAATAATGCTGGACAATCCACACAGCACCATCTAGTCCCAAAGTAAGCTACTCAAAGCTGTGTTATGGGTACTAGATGACTGATATATTTAATACATTATATACTTACATAGTGATATATATTTTTTATTATACATATGTATATAGAAAACTAGCTGATCCCGCGACTTTGCTCGCGCTCGCTTACTTTGAAAATCTCATACAAACTTTCACCCCCTATTTTATCGCCTCTGGGGTAGAATTGATCAAAATCCTTTCTTAGCAGATGCCTATGTCATAACATCTACCTGCATGCCAAATTTCAGCCCGATCCGTCCAGTGGTTTGGGCTGTGCGTTGATAGATCACTATGTCAGTCAGTCAGTCAGTCACCTTTGAGTTATATTAAAACGGAACAAATTTCTGCAGATATCACACAAATTTGTTCCGAGACAGGAATCGAACCCGCGACCTGTTGCGTCGCAGGCGGACTCTCGCCCGCTGCGCCACTGAGGTCATCCACCACCTCTACCACTTACTTACCACCAGGATGCTGCGAAGTCATGTTCGGCACTGAGCTGGCTGTTCTCGAGCTGATCAACGAGGTATGCAGCTCAGCGCACATCAACGGAAAAATAAACCCACGCGCAGCGGCCGAATGTCGGCAAGCCGTCAACGAAACATGCGGAGTCGACATCGCCGCCTTCCTGAAGAGAACTGAAAACGTTGGCAAAACCTCCAAGATATTACTGCGAACGATGCACGGCACCAATAGCTCATGCTTGAAGGAGCATTTCGGAGTACCCGTGCTGAACCTTGCACCGCATCTCGCGTACAACTCCTGGACCTTCCATGACAGTTAGTTATAAAGATAAACTAATGATTTCTGTGTTCTAATTCTAAAATTCGGCATGTGTAAAGCTGGTGTTGAAAAGGTGTAGTTTACTTAATTTACGGAATAATGTGTGGCAATAACAAGCATGGAATGGAATGTACTCTTAAGAATTCAATAACACGGGTAATTTCACAAAGTATGTAGGTACGTGCTAGTTTTTTTATGCCAAAGCTGGCAGACGAGCATACGGGCCACCTGATAGAAAGTGGTCACCGTCGCCCATAAACACCTGCAACACCAGGGGCGTTGCTGATGCGCTGCCGGCCTTAAGAGGTGATAAACCCGCCTTTTGAAGGACCCCATGTCGTAACTCCGAGGGAAAACGGTAGAGGAAGTTCTTTCCACAACTTACTCGTTCATTACACAAGCTACTCCGAATTTTTTAAACTTTTCCCCATGCATGAACTTTATTAACATTTAAAATGTTTAAAATTTCCAGTCACAGTTTGTTTGATGTTTGATGGCACAGTTCACACAGTTCACAGTTTGATGGCAAGCCGATGCATTAATTATTGTTAATAATTAATGATTATTATTGATGAGTTTAAATTCGAGATCCTAAGACTAAGATTATATTCAGATTTTCAGCTGAAACTGGTTAGATGCAAATATGCCTCTCACCATTCTATTTCAGTGTCATCATTACCAGTCAATCGACACAGTGGAACGTTGTCTCGATTGACTGGTCGAGTCTCGATACGCTGTCAATAACACTTACGTCGTCTATGCTAATATCAGACTCTAATTTCAGAATTAAATTATGCAATACCTACGTATGAAATTCAATTCTGATATTTGCCTGTACATGTTCGGTATTATGGAAAAACAAATAGAGGTTTAGGCACGTAGCGATTATTTATTATGTGGTTTGGGTAAACAGATATGACCCTAATCACTTTAGTCTGCCGATTAACCTAACCAGAAAAGATATATTATTGTATTATGAAAACTAGCCTTCTATTGCGATTTGTGATTGTTTTACTGCAATATTAAACAGAAAATATATACCCCCGGTTTCTGGAAGCGCGATCAACACTAATCGGCTGTTAAGTCACTTGCTATCTCTATCTTCTTCTTGTTTTATTTATAGCTGTTCAGTGGCCGATAGGGGTTGCCACGAATTTGCCAATGTCGAGTTGGTAAGAGATTTAAAACAAAAAGGCGGAGATCTGTATCTCTATCTAATTTGAAGTAAAAGCTGAAATAGCAACTGACTTGATAGCCAATTAATGTTGATCGCGCTTCCAGAAACCGGGGGATATTATTGTATTATGAAAAATAGCCTTCTATTGCGATTTGTGATTGTTTTAATGCAATATTGAACCGGCCCTAACTTACAAGTAGGTAAATCAAAGGATTGACCCATTAATTATCATTAACCGTATTTCAGCAGTCGATTATAAAGAGATTTACTAGTATTAAAAATAAGATTTGAGCTCATAAAAAAATTAGTTCATAACTTTTATGACGGAGTTTTTTGACCGCCCAAGGCCTCCATCGTCATGGCTTGTAGACTGCTAGAGGGAGTAGTCTAGAGCGCTCAGATATGCTAAGAATGTATGTAGAATGTAACAAGTCCTGGATGAACTGTGGATAGTTTACTTAGTTGACATTGGGGAGGCCTTTGCCAAATAATAAATGAAACAAAACTTAGTACAACCTTTTATTTGTTCTTCAAAACCTGTCTCATTCAACCAGTACATTATACTGTGTAGGAGGAAGATCTGCGTCGCGTGGGATGGATGTGGTTGTGCAATATGCATCCTCATTGCAAGGTCAACTTTTACCGTATAATATGCACCCATCCCACAGTTCTGCAGCGCGAAACTGCGAAGCGAACGAAATCTGTATCTCAAGTCCTTAGTGTTGTTTTAGTTTGTGGCTTAGTTTTCCGTATTGCGAGCCATTACGAATAACACAACCCGATAAAGTGCTTATCGAGTCTACAAAATCCAGCCTGACTATACAATACCTTTAACAATGTAACTCAAAATTAAAAACAAAACTATAGACTTACTCCCGGTTTCTGAAAAGCCGATCAACACTAATCGGCTGTCAAGTCACTATCTCTATCTAACTTGAAGTAAAAGATGAAATAGCAAGTGAATTAACAGCCGATTAGCGTTGATCGCGGCCTTTCAGAAACCGGGCGTTAGTAAGTTTTTGTTACAACCAGAATAATGGCTTAAGTTAATATAAATGTAGTTTCCAAGCAAGAACAGAATCAGAAAGATAAAAGTTATTAGACATTCTGCTTATTCTAGCAGTAGGCACCTACCATTTTCCGAAGATTCGTACCATACCATTTCCTTTATTAAATTATCATTTAGTTAGAATAATACTAAAGAGCCAATAAAACGCGACCGAACCTACGAAAATCACCAAAATTGCTATTGAGCACATGTGGCAGTAGGAACTGTACAAACTAGAAAGTGGCATACTAGTAATGAATTTAACCACATGCCAGTATGCAAACCTTCTACTTGTACCTACCATACAAGGTGTAAAAAGACTGCTTCCATTAACAGTCAATGATATCGGGTGATAGAAGCTAAAAAAGTCCGCTTACTTCGTCAAATTTGGCCATTCAGCTTGAACATTCAGTCCTGGCACTACCAATAATTTGATGAAATATGCATTGTACACACCATGATTAAACTCTTTTCGAAATCATCGTTTTCAAAATATTATTATGCAAAAATATCTTATTATTTTCGGAGGTGTCTGTGGCCTCTCGTCCCGTTTGTTCTAGGTACGTAATGTTTTCACACTCTGTATAGGTTGGTAGTTATACCTAAATACAAATATACGTAATGTATTTTCTCTCAATAAGTCAACACTGACGTAAGGTATGTGTTCTATTCCATTTTCACAGCAAATGGCTTCTTGGAAACTCTCAAAACTCGAAAACTCATTTGTCCGTCGATTGCTTTCACAATAGAACTCGGTGTTTCAAGTTATTCTCGTTTGTAGAGACCTCGAGACAAGAACAAAAGTGTTAGCACTCATTGTCACCTTAGAAGAAGGTCACTGGTGCAAGTTTTGAGCGGATGGTCCTAACTGTTTGTACTTACACAAGTAGCGAAGTGGTGACTATAGGCTTCTTTCCTTATGCTTCTATCCACAGTTTAAGATAGGACCGATTGTCTGGTATGCCATCAGAAGCGTGAAAGCCTGAACTCTTTCAGCTTTGTCCACTAGTACCTAGCATCAGGTTGATTCGTCAGAAGGTGGTATAAAAAAGTCACACGCAGCGAACAAGCGGAATACTCCTTGGGCGCTCACTTTTAAACATCTCTGCTATGCGACAAACAAGTAGTCTGCTAAATGGTACCACGTGAGCTGCGAAGGAAGAAAAACATATACGCATTATGCGTTCTGCGTCGCCTAAAGGTACGCGTCGATCGCATCCGCATCGCTGCTTACGGAGCGGACGGAGCGTCAGTGCGTCCTCAGCATCCGGATTTTGCATCGGCAGTATCGGTATTTTCAAAGCAATTCCGAATGGCGCGTTCACTGCGGATGACGTCATCAGCAGAAATACCGATCTCTGGCGCTGAAAAGCCGATCCAGTGCACGCTGTACCGTACAAATCAATACAAAGCAACAAATCCGTCCGCTCCGTACGCAGCGATGCGGACGCGGTGGACGCGCACGTTAATCCCGTGCTCTCTAGGAGAGCTTGTTTGTCTTGTCACCCCTTGATCACGTAACTTTTGTTGCATCAAAATCCGGTTGCATATGTCAATTTTGGCAGTTTTGCCATCGCAAATCTGCCAAAATTGACATGCAACCGGATTTTGAATGTAACAAAAGTTACGCGATCAGCCTGCTCTAAAAGTCCAAAGCGCGATAGTTCTCAGCTTAGAGTTCTACAGCAGACACGGTTTGAAATTTGGATTTGGAATAACATGATTGGTTAAGTTCCTCGACAACAGTGATCTTGTGGAAGCGTGACCGTGATGCTGTGAACTATAAATGTTAGCACCATTCAGTCAATTTGCAAGTTTTAAATTCGACAAATATTTGAAACACGTCAATGTCATTGTAGACACATCTGCCGAAAATAACCTTGAATCTTTTCTAAGCGTAAAAGATCTAAAATGGAGACGATGTAAAAAATACTAGGAATTAAATTGTAGGTAGTTTTACAAGGTAGATCTTACGAGGTAGATCTTCTGTTAACCTTGGGCATGGGATGAAAGAAAGGAGTCATCATCATCGTCAGCCTACAAAAGTCCACTGCTGGACAGAGGCCTTCCCTATACGTTTCCATAAAGAAAGATTCTGAGCCCTTTCCATCCACCGACTTCCTGCGGTCTTAACAATGTCGTCAGTCGAAGAAAGGAGTAAAACGTTATTATTCATGATATCACACATTAAAACGAGAGCGACATACCATGACTTTCTACTAACAAACAAACACTTGTCGACAAGTGTGTCGCTTGTCACCCATACCTCCAGTGCAAAAGCCGTGAGCCCTTCAAACGTCACAAGACCACGAGGTCGTCCGTAACGGCTATTCTGACTCATCCGACACAAGTTTTGACATGTCGTTAGAACAGATGTCCTCGGTAACTGGTAGACCCTGGCGCCTATCTAAACACCACCATCTGCTGTACATGTCTATGGGAACTATTTGCTCGACACACAGTTGGACCACAATTTTAGGCACGTTTTACTTATGTCGCGTTAGTTAGTAGACCTTGGAATCCCACATGGGTTTTCTAAACAAATTAGGTAATGTGCCAATTGGCGAACTCGGTCAAATTATACTGGCTGACCGTTCATGTCATAAGCAATAGCGGTTCTTGTAATATTCATCTTGGCATCTCCAATTTTGGCTACATACCTACCTACCTACTGTTAGTATTTTTTTTTCTTGATAATGTGGTCGCTAGTTCCCTAAACACCGTGTGAGCTAAGATTAGCTGAGTCTTACAGCATCTATGACCGTACTATACGATTTTAGATAGGCCATTTTAAGTCTCCAAACAAAATGTGGAAAACAGAATCATGGCATGTTTTTGCGATTGTTCTGCAACTGCCGTCGTATCATAGGATCTCATCTGGGGTTCAACTTGACTGAACAAAAGAGACATCTGCCTCTTGTTCATGGGTAGGTGCTGGGTACATTCTTTTTCATTGGACCTAAACAAAGTGTGTCTGAAAAATGATGTATCATGTACTCCTAGCCTTTTAACATTAAAATGTCAATCATATGCTAGCTGCATTCAGCATGATTCACTATTCGCAGGAATGTGCTAAATTAGGAAATGACCAGGTTTCCAACTGTAATGAATGCTACAATTAATTATACAGACGGCACGCGTGCTGGTTATTTTAGTAGCTCAACGGCTGAGTATTGAAGGGACCAATTCGTTAGGTATTGAAATAATGGTCTAGCTCCGTCATCGTTGACCAGTTTGTCTAGACTCGTAGGTTCGATAAGGCTCTGTGTTTCACACAAACACACACTTCATTGGGAAACCTTTCATTCAGTTATGCGTATTGCCATTTCACTTTGAATTTAGCTATAACGTTATGGGTAAATGATGGCAGCCTCTGGTTCGTCAAAATATTTCTATTATAATTATGCAACGCGTAACATAATACCTCTAATTCAAATATGGGCTGTTTCTCCACCTGTAACTGATTAGGCCTCTTGTATCTCTTAGGCTGCATCATTCAGGGTCATCACGTCTGTCAACTTAAATGTTTCTCGGCCAACTTTACCATCTTCAGTTATCGTACATGATAGAAATAATTGTCTTGCCTGAATGAGTTCAGTGTTGGATATAGACCTAGATATTTTGGGGGTTTGCCGTAGTCACCACGATTGGGAGGCCAATGGATGCTGTTTTATCATTATCTCGAACGTGCTCTAGCATTCTGTTACTTAGCAGTGAAATGACTTAGTACTTACATGAGAGGTGGGGAGCGGCGGTCCTATTTGCAAGTTTGATCTTTTTTTGGTTACAAACTGCCGCACCGCACTTTCCATCAGATCGAACAATCTCTTATTAAAATCAATAAAGCTGTATATTTTTAAAACTTAACCTTTAACATTGATATCGCTTGCAATTATTAACATTTTGTTTTGACGTTGTTTTCTAATTACTTGTTATCGCTATCGGTGAATGTTTCAAAACAATTAACATTTACTGTGTGTCCTTATATAACCCTACCGTTATTCATTAAGTATAGCGGGAAATGTTTTTTTTAACTACGGATCTTTTTAATGTTCCCTGGTATTTTGCAGCGGCTCTCTACAGTAGGTGATATACTTGCTATGTCGTCATGTCAACGAATATACAGCAACAGAATTATTGGTCAGTTTAGCTATTGGAGCCCTCGGCGACCAATATGAAGACCATTGTGGTGAATGACAAATAGCAGGTTGTAAAAGAAGAGTAAGAGATAAAGCCTTCAAATATTCAATTGAACCACAAGGATCTTTAAAACTTTCAGTTTAGCTATTGGAGCCCTCAGCGACCAATATGAAGACCATTGTGGTGAATGACAAATAGCAGGTTGTAAAAGAAGAGTGAGGTATAAAGCCTTGAAATCTAGGGATCACGTCTTAAAGTTAGGTGAATCTAGGTGGCAGTTCCACTCGACCAAGCCTAGTACCAAGCTGGGGGTTAATATCCACCCCACCCGTGCGAAGCCAGAGCAGGCTGCTAGTCCATTATACAACTAACATGTTATCCACATTGGCCAACAGCTGTGAAACAGGAGCGGTCGCCCATCCTCGGGGCCGGGCCGCACCCTGCGCTCCGGGAGAGAGGTCGAGCCATACCGGCCGGCACGCCGCCGGTCGCACGCGGCTCCCAGATACAAATGCCGCCGCACGTGAGGGTACGCTCCCCTTTAGAAGGGTACTTTGAACAGGAACTCAAGGTCAGTCGGGTGGAGTTGACGCTTTGGAGTGCAGGTAGGTTCGGTTTCCATTGGCATTTTAAGACATGTTTCTTTAAGTTTATAGTTTTGCATAGAATCAAGGAAAACACTAAGAGGATGCATAAGTACCGTGTTAATAGATCTCGTGAGCTCTCGCCGGGTGAGATCAGGACCCGATGGTGCAACCTCGTATCATACCCCATAAGCTGTAGAGATGGTCATAGAAGTTATGGAAAAGATGGGCGGGCCGTATGATGGATGGCGTTAAAACAAAATTTATTTGCAACTTTCGATCATCATGTTGTTTATCCAAGTTTGTGACACAAACACCTAAACGACAAAATGAACTTTGTGCGTTGCAAAGCAGATCGGTCGGACGCATCACTATCACTATCATCACTACATAGTATAAAACAAAGTCGCTATCTCTTTCCCTATATCCCTATGTCCCTATGTATGCTTAAATCTTTAAAACTACGCAACGGATTTTGATGCGGTGTTTTTGATAGATAGAGTGATTCAAGAGGAAGGTTTATATGTATAATACATGCATGATATGTGCACCCGTGCGAAGCAGGGGCGCGCGGGCGGGTCGCTAGTAGATTAATAAAAAAAAATAAGTTGGTTGGCTTGCATGCAACCAACGCTGGTCTTTCACATCACTAAAAAGAAGATGACACCTGTTTGAAAAGAGCGTAAGAAACCTAGACTTCTCGGGCTGATGATGGTGATTATAAGTAGAATGCCATTGGAAACCGGCTTTAACTAATAACAACCTCATTGCAAGTAGTAAAGCTTCGGCAGAAAAATGGATCTTCTAACTGTAAGTAGACGTAGTTGTAGAATTAGTCCGCTTCATAACACGGAAACATATGCCTGTTTGGACGTGCCTCTAACTACCCACTTAAAGTAAACACTTGTAATGTGAGCATAAAAATCGAATAGTTGGAAATAATAAATAAATAATGCTGGACAATCCACACAGCACTTATCTAGCCCCAAAGTAAGCTATTCAAAGCTTGTGTTATGGGTACTAGATAACTGATATATTTAATACATACTTACATAGATAGATATTTTTTATTATACATAGAGAACACCCAGACCATCGGAACAAATTTCTGCAGATCGTACACAAATTTGTTCCAAGGCGGGAATCGAACCCGCAACCCCTTGCGTCGCAGGCAGGCTCTCGCCCGCTGCGCCACAGAGGTCGTCAAAGTTGTCAAAAAAGTTGGAAAGTACTGATAACAGAGGAATCTACCTGAGGATCGGAGTCTTGACGCTGATTCGGTTTTGATTGTTTCTTGATCAAACTCAAAAATAATAAATGTAATTTTATCAGCAAATCAGTGGGTAAATAACGTCCATGAGTTTCAAAAATCAAATATATTTTATTCATTAACACAAGTTTTTTACAATAAGATAGGTTTAGATTAAACTTGTATTAGAGGAGTCCTAAAGTTTATGGTAGTGTAAATAATATGACACTGGGTGATGTATATGAACTATTAGCTGAGTGTCTCAATGAATTTTAGGCGTAAAAATAATATAAAGAATCAAATAAATATTTTTTGTAAGTAATCAGTCAGTATAATGATAAATATCCCGTTTTAACAAACATAATGTTCAAAATCATGGTATTCAGAAGAAGACTTTCAACAGCTCGAAATTCGTGTAAATCCTGTCTTTCCCGATTCCAACTAGAACCGTCTAGACCAACTAATACAAACAACAAGTGATTCTAAACAATCGTTTCAATGTGTAGGTGTAGGTACGAGTAATAGCGTGCACTCGTGAAGCAACTAGAGGCAAACCACTAAATGTGTATGTATGTATTATCCTACTTTATGTAGGTACTTGTGTCGTACGACGGATGTTTCGAGTTTGGTTCAAAGTGTAAGCTGTTTCAGTTTCAGCAGAAGAGGAAGGAAAGGAAGAGGAAGATCTGCTGCCTTATTTTTTTATACAACCAGCTGAATACGCAGTTGACCTACCTGATGTTAAGTGGTAACCATCACCTATAACAAAGCATTGTCTTAAAGTCACGCACGATAGGAACGAGCCCTACGATGCACTGCCCTGCGTCCATCAACTTGAGGCATACTGTTGTTAAGCATCATGTGCCTGTAATTACACCGGCGGCGACCGCATTCGTCAAACCGAAACACAGCGTTGCTGCTTGGCGGCAGAAAAAGGCGTGGTAGTACTTCCCCGGCCGAGCCCTTCACAAAGAGCTCTACTACTCTTAAAATTCTGCCTCGGGGAAACTAAAAGGGCACAGCAGACTAAATACAACAAACGCAAAACTATACAGCAGAATAAAATATAATCGGGACGTATTTCTACTCTGTCAAAGTCTTAGGAAAATAAGGCTCACTCTGAAACGTCTTTAAGGTGAATCTAGGTCCCAGTTTCGCAGAAGAACTAGCATTCGTTTGACGGATGACTTTTACAAAATGATATAAAAATGCTATGTTTCTTATCCCTCCCTCACTAGTTCTTGTTTAGTCTCCTGTATCATGTCAGATCGCTTTAAGCTTGTGACTTACCTGCAAGTGAGTGAAGCTCACTGTTTTACAAAATGATGTCATTATCATTATTTTTGGGCGTTTCTTTCTTGAACTAAATCGTGGCATATGTCTCGGTCATCAGTCTCATATCAGTAATCTTGTAAGACTATCTATGGTTACGCGACAGTTAGTTCAAATATTAGAAGTCGGTTAAAATCAGAACGGTCTTTATTCAGTGGAAAAACATCAAGAAAGACAAAAGCTAATGTACTTCTCGCTCGCACGTCATTTGATTAGATTGATTGCAATATTGTGCAATGGGATTGCACAGAGTAAAAAAATAAATTTAATCGATAGACGTTTTCCTACTTTAAAGTTTGCATAATAAGTATGAAATATAATAAGGCAAATATAAATAACTAATAGCGTCCCGCGGTTTCACCCGCGTAGTTTTAAATCCCGGTATTCCCACGGGATAAAAAGTATGTGTTATTCCAGACTATAATATATCTCTGTGCCAATTTTCACCAAGATCCGTTCAGCCGTTCTGGAGTTAGAGTAACAAACATCCATCCATACTTACAAACTTTCGCACTTGTAACATTAGTAGGATAATTTCAATGATAGCTTTGGAAACTCATCCAAAGAACCAAATCGCTATTAGTTTTTTGTACTAACTTATATATGTTTTAATCATTTTCTGTTACTAACAACATGGACCGTTTAATGTTATCTGAATAAATAAATGAATTATTATTATTATAGCAATCACTACTAATATGCGAGCAAAGCCGCGGATGGCATCTAATATTAAATATTCATTGCTATACATTTATGCGCCGCCATTTTCTCTTGTTTTAAAAAGCTATCAGGGCCGGAAAATGTACGATGTGAAGTATAATAGGTTGCCGGTTCCTAAACATCATGTAAAAATGCCAACCTACTTGTCTTGTCATTGAGCCAACGTGCATAACATTTGTGTAATATTACCACCCATCGTGAAGGAATTCATTGTTGTCACTTTACCTTACCAGACGAGGCTTAACTAGACTGTACGTCGGAGGTTGGTGAATATCCCGACCTCTTATCACCCGTTGTCAGCGGCGGTGGAGCTTTTTTGGACGTCTCGCGACTTACCCTTAGCTTAGGCTAATTTTAAGTACGCTGACATTCGACCTAACCCACTCGCACATTTGAAATTTTTCTACACAACAACATTTAATATAATAATACCTAATTTCAACGATTCAATTAAATTTTTAATAATTTCAACAATTCAAAAAATTATGAACAATTTCAACACTGTGACGTAGACATATCAGCGAAAGCTGCTCGTCTATAAATAAAATAAATAAATAACTAAGTATGTTTTGAAACACCGCAAATAACCAAGGTTCGGAGAATTTACGCATTACGAAGGTTTCAACATCTTATGTCCACAATACACAAAGGGGACCTTAAACTAAAAACCTTAAAAAATATAATAACTAATAACTAAAATATATTATTCAAAGGAGTCCCTTTGGGCAAGGATCCGAAGATACTGGCAGCATTCCCCCTTTGAATAGCTAAACTAATTCTTTGTCCGAGGTAGCTGCCAGCTCTTCGGTCTCCTGTGACGTCGACTAACCTTTTTGAAATTTCTTTAAAAAGCCTTATTGCGCTAGGACCCCACGGACCAAGGGTCTCGACACCGAATGGGACAAAATCATATTCGGAGCCTAGACCCCTGTATTTGCATGCTTTAGCTTTTTCGGCCGCTTCATTAGAAAAAGGTTATCTGGAAGATAATGCTTTATAGCATTAAGTTCGCCTTTGTACTGTTATTTTTATGTGCAATAAAGTATTTTCAATCAATCAATCAATCAAGGTTTATCAAAAATATAATTTTGATTGAAACAGGCTTTACTTACCTTAAAGTTTGATCAAAGAAAGAAGAGCATTATGCATATTTAGTTGTAGGAAAACTAGTTTGGATAAAAACTAATACGCATATTTTGTTGTAGAACCTAGTTTGGATAAAAATGTATGTTTTGTTTGTAGGTTCTCAAGATAATGACTATTATTCATGCTCAAGCAACAAGCTGCTATTTCGAATAAGGACAAAACTAGCAACATTGTTGAACTCTAACAGAACAAAATATACAACTGTAACGCCCAACACTTTGCATAATAAAAACTCTTGAACGTCCCCATGTTGTGTTTGTTTAGAATACAATTACTAACAGTAAAGACTATTTAAATTCAAACTGCTTGTACTACGTGAGTCCGGACGAGGTCGTTGTAAAAAGGCCATCATTGATTTTACTGTGGTTCAACAGTGGCTCTGTCGAGTCTAGACGAAGACTGCCAGCGGAATACAGCCAGGATGAAGAGAGATTGAATACAAATGCTCTGACGATGTCAAAGACTAAGTCAAAGATGATATTATTATTATTATCAGCCATCTATGTCCCACTGCTGGGCAAAGGCCTCCCCCCATTCCCTCCTCTCTGTGCGGTCCCGTGCTACGGTGCTCCACTCCGGCTGGTACTTATCGAGCTCATCACGCCATCTCATTTTGGGTCTGCCGCGGCGCCTCGGTTCTTGCGGGCGCCACTCCGTTGTTAGTTTGGCCCAGAGCTTACAGTCCATGCGGCAGACATGGCCGGCCCACTCCCACTTGAGCCTGGCAGCTTTGGTCGCTACATCTACGATCTGGGTTTGTGAGCGTAGGTCCGTGTTGCGAATTCGGTCAATAAGTCGCACGCCTAAAATACTCCGCTCCATTGCACGTTGGCAAACCTTGAGCTTGGACTTTTGGATGTTGGTCAGAGACCAGGTCTGCGCACCATATATTATGTCAGAACGGGGAGGATGCATACGTCCATGAGTTTACGCTTGAGCGATAAGGGAGCGCACCTTTCATTAAATCTCCCATGGACCAATAGCTTCTCCAGGCATTGTCGGTTCGCTGAGCGATCTCCTTATTATATAAAGATGATATAAAAATAAAAATTACCAGAAACGTCGTATATAAGATTGCGTGATTTAAAGAGGATCGACACGCTTTTGCATACAACAACCAAGGGATATAGATAAGACTCACTTTCTGTTTACATCTGCGGAGAGGTAAGTTCCGGTAACTCCAATTTACGTCATAGATACTACGAATAAATAATGGTAAATTGTATGAAATTCACATTAGTTTGACCACCCACGCAATGTCATGTTCATCTAATTTATCTGTATTTTTTAGAATACTAGCTCTTTGTGAAGAGCTCGTCCTCGGAAGTACCACCACGCTTTCATCTTCCGCCAAACAGCATTGCTGTGTTTCGGTTTGAAGAGTGTGGTTGCCGGTGTAGTTATAGGCACATGAGGCTTAACATCTGGTGGTTGATGGACGCAGGGCAGTGCATCGTAAGGCACGTTTTTTTTTTTTTTTTTTTTTTTTTTTTATGTAAAAGATAGGCAAACGGGCTAACGGCCCACCTGATGGTAAGCGGTCACCGTCGCCCATAGACAACAACAACACCAGGGGCGTTGTCGGTGCGTTGCCTACCCTGAAGGACTTTATTAACATTTTTCTTGAAGCTTTTCATGTTAAATCCTATCATGCTTTGTTATAGGTGATGGTTATCACAACGTCAGATGGGCCTTCTGCTTGTTCCATCAGCTAGTTGTTAAAGGAACAAACAGATCTAACAGAAAGTGGATTTGGTCTGGATCCCAGCACGTATCGTCAGTAAACAGCTGTGGCATTGGGCGGCCGACACCGCGCGGCCTAGACATACGGCAGAAATAGATAGCAGTGACACTCACGCGCATCGCTCCACAACTCCGTCCATGATTTATATCAGCCGGTCTATACTGATCTAGGAATACTCGATTTGTTAGACTTTCAATCTTATCTTCGTAAGATCCATTTCTCAATCTTGATAAAGTTTCAAAACTTTTTACGGAGTATATACAGAAATGTATTGTTGTATAGGTACTTATATTTTCGTCTTTTGCAAGGTTTTATTCCACATGAGATGAGGCTATTATAGATCTAATAAGTGTGTAGTAGTGTATTGATCAGAAACTATCCATCACTATTCATGACATTTTGGCTATCAGCCCAGTCGTTGTAGCGCCTGGCTAAAACTAAATTAGATCATCCCATATTGCTTTGTTTTATTCATACACAGCACTTAATTTTGCTTCCCTAGGGAAGTTCTTCTTTGTGCTTCCATGCTAATTCATGATCTCTGTCTAGATTAACGTTTTTTTGGAAAACGTTTTCAAAGTCTTGTAAAAGTCTCCCAAACTTTCCATTATTCGTTCAATACAATCTTCCAGGTCTCCCAAATGTTCCACTATTCGTTCAATCTTCCTCATTCTCGACATGGGCTACATCATTTGGTTTTACGATTTAAACTTAAATGGCTCCAGCATCGTCAAATAGGTTTATTGGTTACGTGACAAACACACATAAGTGTTTACTAGTTTCCCCATAAGCAGTCGAGCCGGAATAGGCGCGTTCGACAATAATGCGGAGGTCGTGCGCTGCGCATCCAGAACGCTTACACAAAGAGTATGCGACTTTAAATTTTCCACAGATGTTACTTCGAAAATCAAATCAAAATGGTCTTTATTCAGTACAATCACAGGAATCACTTAGAAACGTCTACCGCCAGTTGCTATACTAGGTGAATCTACCGCCAGTTTGTCGCGACCAAAGCCTAGGAGAAGAATAGTGGAGTTCTTTGTGAAGGGCTCATTCGGGAAAGGATACCAGCATGCACATTTCTGCCGCCAAACAGCGTTACTGTGTTTCGGTTTAATGCGTGGTTTCAATTTGAAGGGGTATGGTTGTCGGTGAAATTACAGGCACATGAGGCAACGTATGCGTGTCTCAAGTTGTTGGATGCAGGAGCGTTATTCACTATGACCAATTCAATCGCGTTTGCATTTCGATCACGTTGTGACGTCAAACAGTTTGGGCAAAGTAAATAAATAAATAAATAAAAATAAATAATGCTGGACAATCCACACAGCACTATCTAGCCCCAAAGTAAGCTATTCAAAGCTTGTGTTATGGGTACTAGATAACTGATATATTTAATACATTATATACTTACATAGATAGATATTTTTTATTATAGGTACATAGAAAACACCCAGACCATCGGAACAAATTTCTGCAGATCGTACACAAATTTGTCCCAAGGCGGGAATCGAACCCGCAACCTCTAGCGTCGCAGGCAGGCTCTCGCCCGCTGCGCCACAGAGGTTGTCTGTCAAAGTATCTCCTATATGTCATAAAGAATAATGCCCAAGATCACGTAGTGACGTCACACGGTTTAGGCAAAGTATCTTCTATGGGTTGTTGGGAAGTCGTTGGAGTTCAAGCATTTCAATGGGTAGATGTTTTTCTTTATTCATCAGTTAGGTACTACTATTTATTTCTTCTATGGTTAGGGCAAGCGGCTCGCGTTACGAAGCAAATCGTTTCGCAAATATTCATGTATGTGTCTTTCAGTGTAAACATAACGATGTATTCTTCGAATGCGCTATGTAGCGCTGTATTTCAACAGTTTACATGGCTAGAGTAGCTTTTACATGTCTCATCTGAATCTTTTTGTTTGTCAGTCAGTACAATGCAAATGGTAGTTTTTTTTTTTTTTTTTTATACAACTAGCTGATGGAACAAGCAGATGGTCCACCTGATGTTAAGTGGTAACCATCACCTATAAACAAAACATTGCCCCGTAGGTCACGCACAATAGGAACGTGCCCTACGATGCACTGCCCTGCGTCCATCAACTTGAGGTATACAGATGTTAAGCCTCATGTGCCTGTAATTACACCGGCGACCACACTCTTCAAACCGAAACACAGCGTTGCTGCTTGGCGGCAGAAAAAGGCGTGGTGGTAGTACTTCCCCGGACGAGCCCATCACAAAGAGCTCTACTACTCTTATCAATTGTTTCTTGAAGGTATATCAACTTGCAAGTTCTCCTTTTCGGCAATGGCTTAATCTATAGTATTTTGAATTCTAACTACGATCGTATTATACTCAGTCGCCCGCGGCTTCACTCGCGTAATATTGCTAACATTAGTACATAATATTTAAGGCGTTTTCTTTTAATTAAGTTCGTGAATTATTTCTATCATGTTCCCGGTGATTTTTCTCGCTAGCTATCTTATGCGAATACCCTAGCCGATTTCTATAAAAAGCTACAAGAAAATACATATACCGAACATAATCTTCATAGACTTTCAACGATATAAGAACTCAAATCTGTTTATCGTTGACATTAGCCATTTCATGCGTACAACTTTATTGGCCGAACTGTGGTCGTTAATCGAATTTTATATGTTTCAGTGTTAATATTCCCAAATTACGTATTTCCGTGCAAAAACATAAGACGAGTTATAAGGTTGCGTGCATACTGACGACTGAAGACTCTTACACAGATACCTATCGATTGAAAATAAGAAACATAAATTGAACGAATTTGTTCGAAGGCCAATATTTCTTATCTCTTCTGTGTTGCTGATTCGCCCATTTCTTAATTAACTCCAAGAAGTTGGGTGTTTTAGAATTTTTTAACTTTCTACCAAATTCACTATGGCTCACTTTGGCTCACTTTTGATCTCTGATGATCTTGACTATACCAATCGCTATATCATGGGCGTCACGGAGAATACCTACCTGTTATGAAATTTACGTCTAACTGCATTATGACCTACCAAACAGCAAATTATGAAACAACAGAATCCATTCTTTGTAACATTGGTGCCACGTACAGTAGGACCGTTGTTTTGAATTTTGAAGTCGACTCAAAACCGTAACAGCTTCTCTCCGTTTCCTTTTTCAACTTTTTCGTCATTCGACAGACAATATTGCCAGTGTCAAGTGATATAGTTTAAATAATGTTTAAGTAATATGATAATCATTTATTTCAGGCAACATAGTAAAAATATCTTAAAAATACAGGGCCCATAGTATAGCGTAAAGCGTTTAGTCAAGTCAGTCATATATATAGTCAATAGTAAAGTAGGTCGTCATTTGTTTTGAAGAAAATTGTTGCGAACAACACTAGTAAAACAATTCAACTAAAAAATATGTTGCTTCCCAAAATAACAGAAAACTAATCTGCATACACCCTAATCTCAGACTACCGGAAGCTGTCAAGCCGCGTGTCGTAAAACGGTTCCCGCTGTTTATACAGTCTCTCATCTCTTGCCTTCGATCTTTCAGATCGATCAGTTTCATTCAGAAGTTACTCGGGAATCGCTGTACGATTGTTAGGCCTTTGTGATGTATCCTAAAACATCCGCGCAGATTTTTAGGTCCTTCATAAATTGGAATACAGTCGTCGAGTTTTAGTGACAGATGCCTAGATCCTTTGTAAATTGGAATCCAGACGTAGTATAAGGCGTATATGTCAAGTTTTAGTGTTTGAAAAAGACAGTGTAGGACCGAATCAGTGTTGTAACATTATTTGAATACAATATGAAAAGCTCTCCAAAGGTAATTTCAATGTTTCGTCAATAGTGTCTGCGCCTGCGACGCAGAGGTTGCGGGTTCGATTCCCGCTTCGGAACAAATTTGTGTACGATCTGCAGAAATTTGTTCATTGGTCTGGGTGTTTTCTATGTATAATAAAAAAAAAAAAAAAAAAAAAAAAAAAAAATATCTATCTATGTAATTATATAATGTATTAAATATATCAGTTATCTAGTACCCATAACACAAGCTTTAGTAGCTTACTTTGGGGCTAGATAGTGCTGTGTGGATTGTCCAGCATTATTATTATTATTATTATTAGTGTGGTAGTTCTGGTACGTCTTTGTTTTTTATCTGCATGATGTGGTTTTATTTAACTGCTTACTAATAAATTCTTATATGAATTTGTTCGGTAAGGATGGAATAGGTGTTGGGTAAGCCTATTCTGTGTCCTTCGTCGTGTCACTTGTTTCTTTCGAAATGGTGTGGTGAAAGGAATGTAAGAGCGCCTCAAAGAGGCTCCTTTCGAGCACTGGTTTTAGAACTGTTTAGACTCTAAGATTCTGTTTTTTTATACTACCAAGGTAGCAAGCAAGCATACGGCCCACCTGATGGGAAGCGGTCACCGCAGCCTATGGACGTTTGTAACACCAGAGGTGTCGCACTGGCGTTGCTGACCCTTTAAATATTCATATCATTCAAATATTTTTTTTTTTTTCAAATATTCATATTATATGTTTCCTACAGCGTCCCACAAATAGGGGCATGAGTGAAAAGTAGCCCCTCTAGCTCTGCATAAATATCATCCAGTACATTATATGCAAAGCCCTGTTTACTAATAAATTACAATTAAATCATTTAATGCTGGTGATGTAGTTGTTTTCTGGTCTATGCTTAAAGAAGATTTGAAGTTCGTTTATAAAAAACAGAATATCTGATTAACGAGGCAAATCTTTTAATACTCAAAACACCAATGAATGGTTTTGTGAAAAGCCGCGAGGATTATCTTGGGAGATTCCTCTTTATTCGCTGGTTTTCGTTGTTTGCTATAAAATTAATGATACATTGGACAAATAGACAAATATTTGTGTATACATCCCATTTTATATTCACGCTTCATAACTAATAGAGATATTTACAATTGTTTACAATAATTTACCTAACGTAGTAATTTCTGAACTTCACAGCCCCCGCCGATCCCTGGAATGAGGCCGCCGCTAGGCTCCCCAGGAGGACCCCAAGCGGCCCCTAAGTCTTCAATGGGTTTTATCATGCCGTTCTACACGTTATGCATTATTATCTTCTTCGTTTATACTCTAAGCAAGGTAAGGTTCTTGACACCTTATTGCTATAACGCAGTCCTATAAACTACACTGTAAGTAAAGTCATCTTGGATCAGAGAGGTTTTCGAGTGGAGAACGCATAGTAGATCTACGAATAACTATAATTATTTTAAACCCTACCTAGTCTCTACCAACTATTTAATCAAAACCTTCGCCAGTCTCCATTTGCTAAACCCTATGCAGGGTCCATGTGATACTTGTTTATACCTAACCACTATGTGTTTGGACGAGTGTTTACAATTACAGATTAAGTGCTGTTCTAAATATGTCATGAAGCTCTGAATGAGTTCATGACCATATTTCCAGGTCATCACCAGATAAAACACTTAATTCCTGGAAATTGACAGGCAGAGAATTAACGAGCTCAAGAGAAAGCGCCTTTTACTGGTGTTAACAAATATAGATAGATAGATAGATAGATATACCGAAACTGCGGAAGCTAGTGTTTTATTAACACAAAAATATTGCAGATATTCTTCAAAAGTGGCAGCGAAACATATGAAGAAGTGACTCCAGACCCTCAGTTCAGGAAGAGAGTCTTCAGAGATGACTCCAGGACTACGCCTGATAAGTTCGGTAAGATAATCACTATACATGACATGAAACTCATTGTTACTGGAGAAACATAGCACAGATTTAATGTAATGGAGAAACGTGTAAAAACTTCTATAAGAACTGTTTATTTAAAAAACAATATTTTCCAAAACCAAAAAACAATAGTGAAGTTAAATAATATAACAAAGATACACATAATCACATAATCTAATACAGATCAGTCTGACATAAATTTCATACCCAATTTATAAATAATGTTAAAGAACTGTGTATGAAACAGTTAGTTATAAATTATTGTTTCTCACCCAACTTGACACGGATTTCTAAAAAAGATAAAGGACTGGCAAAGAAAGCTAATAAAGAATATTTGAATCTCGCACACGCAGGACACAAGGAAGAGGACACCAGTAAGTACATCGCATTAATTTCTTTCGTTATAAATTTATTTCTAGGACAGGAAACGGCGTTTGATAAGAGTTCTTGAAATTAATTAGCAATATCCCATTCTCGTACAATTCAATTTGAATGAACAATGACGCAAAACGCGGGTATGTAATTGATAAACTTAACAATGTTTAAAAAGAAAACCGCTTCAAGGGTTCAGATTGATGATTATATGAATTATTTTGTAAATCTGCCAAATATACTACCCACAACTATAGTCTACTGTGAAACAGCACACAATAATATCGTAAACAATATGCTTCCAATCAAGGTTCCACTTCAGAATTAGGTATTAAGTAAAAATGAACCTTATTTCCTATATTAAAAGCTCCGAATGTCTCAGATGACATGGAGCTCGAGGCGCTCAGTGCTCGGATGGCAGAGACAGAGCGAATGTTGCACAAGATTCTGGGCCACCTGGAGCGTCGGGACGAAGTATATTACAGGGGATTGATGAACTGGCTGGGGGTCCTACTATTATCTTTAACATTATGTTCAAAAAACCTGTTTCGGAAAAGAGATTTCTCATTCTTTTCCTAAACATTGAAAAATCTAAGGTTCTTGTTGGCATGGGCTGAGTCGACTCATCGACATAATAATCTTTACTGAACAAGAGCCGGAATTATCTTTGAGACATTTTTCCTTCCAAAAAACAATCTGTTGTTTGGAATTAGTTGATGTTTTTGTTGAATTCTAACCCCAAAAGCCAATTCATCATAGCTTCCTTTTTTAATGCGTGGTTTTCTTAGTTTCCGTAGCAGCTTGAGGCATGGTGACGGTGATGCCCTTTGTTCAATGGTACTTTCTAATAGGCACGCGATGCATCCAACGATTGTGGTTCTAGATCTAGAAATATATTAACGAATTATAGAGTGGATTTTTGTAGACGAAGCGGATATTGTTGATCAAGGTGTGGGTAAATTATGTGTTTAGAATAGAAATCTGTGTCGGTTTCAATTTCGTTGTCAATTTGTGTTATATGTTCGAATCATCCACGGAGTTTGGACACGACAAGGTAAAAATGATCTTGAAAATGTTAAAAAATACATGATCCGATTTGTGGGTTATTTGGTATCCAATATTGCATTTATTTCATCTGAAAGAAAGTTATAGCGTGTTGAAACTTAAACATATTGTCTTGAATAAGTCGTAAAGACAAAAATTCACTTTATGAGATACCCTATTAAATAACTCCGTTTTACCGTAACTAACCATCTCTTGGCCCATGGCCAACAGTGGAGCATGCCCAATCGCCCGATGCATCCGATCTATTTTAGTCTTTGCGTCCTTCGTCATTTTGTTTTGGTTTTGTATGTTCTATTAATAATTGTTTTCGTTTCATTTTGATTCCAAAATTTTTATATAAATAAAAAAAAATTGCTAGGGGATGGAAGGTAAACAATTTCATAGCAATATTCTTCAATTTCGATCTGATAAAAAAACTAATAGTAGATTATGCAAAACAATACCAAATTACTGATAAATATTTATTAAGTAATACAAAATATCTAGTTAGTCATCAATAAAAAAGCAGTATTGAAAAGTAAAGAATTCTTGAAATTGGCGATAATACTTTCGACGTTTATTTAAAAGATGCTCGTGAACCTACTAATGGTAGATGATCTATCAAGAGAGAATCTATCGGAATTCAAGAATAATCTAACAGTAAATGTTGTTGGGTACAGTCGTCTCGGCCATATCAGGGCTGGTAGCGGAGGTGCGGCAGCAGATGGAGACGAGCTACGCGCAGAACCAGCAGACACAGGTCCATGCATGGCTTTAGGAGTTCACATTTTTATCCCTGACATCATCAACCGTTTAACTGAATCTAGCTGTGAAATTACTGTACTGTGTCTATTGGCATTAGAGAACAGT
The DNA here is from genome assembly GCA_963576535.1 of Plemyria rubiginata. Classification (NCBI taxonomy): domain Eukaryota; kingdom Metazoa; phylum Arthropoda; class Insecta; order Lepidoptera; family Geometridae; genus Plemyria; species Plemyria rubiginata. The sequence goes on along the minus strand of OY754924.1, from coordinate 10,976,697 downwards.
TTTTCCAAGCCAATTTTTGTTTTACTTTTGAGTTTACACCTTTCATGTGCTGTAATTTACCATTTTCTTCCATATATAACTCAATTTCTATTTGTTTCTTGTATTCCATGTTTTTGTCTCTTGGTTATTTCTTTTTTCGTATCGTGACACTACCAAACATTATTAATTTAGAAGTTTTTATTGTAATTTTCATTGTTTCCCATTGGTGTTATCCGTGATAAATGTATTTTTGCAAGTTCATTGTGTTGCGTGTTTAAGCTTTATCTTCCATTACTTTTTATCCCTATCAGTTTAAGTCCGGGCTTACTCCGCAAAGGTTTTTTTGTTTATTGTTTTTCATTTGACGATGCTTGTTTGCAATTATTTTTGGCGCCATTTTTAGAGCTCATTCCGTCTCACTAGGTACTGTGTTTCTGAAATATTCACATGCCTGCAGTGTAGAAAGTACCTACGTATTTGGCACAGAGAACGTATCTTTTAAACCACACACGAGCTAAAGTATATTTGGCATTATGCGCATTAAATGCAGTTTTACTTTGTTTAAATTTTGTCTGGTCATACTAAAAGTATTTGCCGCCTGTGTCCATTTCATTCTTTGTTCGTATTTTTATTATCTTACCTAGTTACGTGTACCCATATCTATTTTTGATTTAACACGTCACGGCTATTTCGAAGAAGGCTTAAAATAGGTACATTTGGAATGATTTAATTGCATCCCGATTAAATCATACAGCATTGAATCTTCGCCAAATATGATGACTAAGAAATGCTATCACTTATTATCTAATTTGTAATTCATTGCGATACTTATAGTCCTTTCATCTTCCAAAAAGTTTTTTGATATATCACTATTTTGTTTTGTTTTTTGCTTGCTCTCGCCTTTATCTGCTCTGCACCTGGCTAACCTATCGTAAATAAATAATTGTCTAAATACTACAACATACTAATCTGTAAACCAACAACATAACTACGACATTACAAATGACGTCGTCTTGATTACCTAAACTAAATGTGTTAGATATTTTGAATGATGTAAATGTACTTTTAGGTATTCGTTTATATTATGTACTTACGTCCTAGAGTTTTATTTTATTTTATTAGTTTGATCCCGTTTCGCCGTAGTTGCTACTAATATCTGGTAGTAGCTAGTAAATATTTGTTAATTAGTTTTGAATAACTACGAGTTTTCAATTTTTTGTTTTTTTTTTTTTAATTTTTACGAGTTTTCTTTCACTTTTTCGACTTTTACCTAAAAGCTTTGTAGAAAGGCGGTTGGCATTTGGTGTTTCTAGTATTGTTTTGCAGATATCAAAGCCTAGTTGTGCGTGTAAGCTTTTTACATCCTCGAGTGGTTTTTTCTAGTTTTGATTTACCTTTTTAAGAATGTGTCTTGTTTACTGTAAACAGGTTCTTAAGTCTTTTCAAGTGATTATAATGGTATTCGTAAGATATCTAAATAGTCGAACAAACTCCTAATAAGAGCAATTGACAGGCACTTTGAGCTACACCAGGCAACGTGAAGAGACATAGTAGTAGGCCTCTGTTTTTTTTGTCCATGTTAGGTATATAGTTATTTTTATTTATGTATATATATTGAATGTTACAATTGTTATTTTTAATTTATATCTGAGGTCGGAGTCTTATCAACTCAGAGTACGATGAAATTAATCTGTCAAATTAAAATATTAGAAATTCTGCAATGAACTTGTCAAAAACGTCGGAAATATTATTATCTGACGGATAGCGTTCCTCTGAGATGGTAAAACTTGCCCATAATGATATTACTATACATAATAGCAGTTAAGCAATGTACTCTTTTCAATGGTTTGATGGTTAAGTCTTCAGCAATAAGCAGCTCCACGTTGGTTGGTGCAGCTCAAAGCCGCACTTAATCACTTGACTGGCGTCACAAACAATTGTTACAAACAATACGCATTCACAGGAGAGGCAGGATAGCACTCGTCCGTACACCAACGGCACAGTTCTGCACAATAGTGGCCCCGTGCACATCATCGCCAGCGAGTATCAGAAAGAGGACCCTGAACCTAAAGATCCCTCTCCCGAACCTAAACTCAAAACTGCTTTGGAAAAAGTAGCTGAAGAGATTGAAAGAAAAGTAGAAGAAGTAGGAGTGAAAGAGGTTGAAAACGCTCAGAATGACAAAGAGGTTGATATAGAAGTGACTAAAGAATCAGTTGCAGAAGAAACAGAATCTCTTAAAGGTTCAGATGATGACATAGTCGCTGATCTAGAAGTTCCTAAGGAACTAGTTGAAGAAACCGATGAAAAAGAGTCACCCAAGGTAATAACTAACGAGGAAAATGAAGCTGTTGAAATTGAAACGGAAAATGAAATCGTATTCGAAAAAGTAAAATCAGACAACGAAATTAATGTTCTAGACTTGACAGAACCAGTTGATGTTAAGAGAAATGGTGATATTCTATCGAAAGTTACAGCAGAGTTCATTGAAGAGGCGAAGAAAGCTGATGATAAGCTGACAAAGGAACTTCTAGAAGAGGCGCTGGACGACCAGGAATATGATGAAGAGGAAGAAAACGATCTGGAACCAGAAAAATCTAGTGTGAAGGTATGTTTGTTTAGTTGAAATATGCATGATTTTTTATTGACTGAATCAAGACTTGCCATTCAGTAGATAAGTTTCTCATAAAGTAGTAACTAATAGCTGTAGTTTATCGATATAGTAGTTATTTTTCATAAAATGTGTTGAATGTAATGTATTATAATGTAAACTTTAAAAGAAGGGGATAGAATTCAAGCTTCCGTGTTTTTTTTAAGTACATGGGAGTTTAAAGTTACATAAGTTAATTTGTTATAAAAAATATAATTGAAGGTATTATTTATTTTACATTTTGAAACATAATGAAAGATTTTTGACGGTGTCTGAGTTGTTTTCGATCGCTGGCGCTGGTCTGACTGACCTATAAAAATAATAAAATCCGTTGGCTTGTCAGTCACCTTGTGTTTCACGTTGAAGCTAACTTGTGCACTGCATACATTAGAAAATCACCTCATTTTTAGGTGGTAGGGATGGAGGTCCGCGCGGAGAGCGCAGACGGGGGCGCATTCACACAGAAAGGCACGCCGCAGTCACACCACCACCCGCCGACTGTGGCCGCCCCTCAGCGCACGCCGGTGAGGGCGCATTGCACTGTGCATATTGTTCAGACCTTGTATGATGTAGACGTAGAACTTGATTAAATATAAGACTACTACATATTTCTAAAAGCTTAAGGGGCAGCTTACGGCGCGTCGCTATCTCGCTCGCACGATTAAACAATTTTTGAATATATAAAATCACTCAATGTAATTAATGTAAAATTGCAATCGGTCAATAGCATCACAAAGACTTTTTTGAATCCAAACAAGTTTTATCGGAAAAAATATAAAATCCCATTTTTAAGTCTGAAAACTTGCTTGTATCAAAACTTATTTTTCGATAAAAATTTTTTTTTTTCGATAAAACTTTATAATGCCATTGACAACAACGTAGCCGATTTTTTAGATAACTACTTTCAGTTAGTTTATATCATCAAAAATCTTCAATTGTGTGAGCGAGATAGCGGCGCGCCGTATGCTGCCCCTTAAACGGCCCTTCCTTTATACGACGCTTTTACTTTGTAACTATCTTTAACTGACCATCCCCATTCCACTGAAATCTTCTTCCCGTAGGATACCTCCTATCCTATGGGACCATATGGGAAAAACAAGTTGGAACTATCGCTAAAAGGCAGATGACTGTTAAAGTTTTTTTTTAATTATTAAACATTTTCGATCATTCTTTCTTAGCTATTCAGCCATTTCAGCAGTGCAAGTACCGTTCTTATCAATCGCTTAATTTGACACATAGAATCGCCAAAATTCGTTAAAATGGTTTTATCCATTGATGAAACCATTTTTAGCGAATTTTTGACGATTCTAAATGTCAAATAAGCGATCGATAAGAACGGTACTTGCACGGCAGGTCTCGATATCTCATAAAAGGAATGCTTCCTTCACCTTCAGTTTTCTCAATCCGTCTATGTCATCTTGTATAACTGTGTATGTGGTAGTGTAGCCCTTATTATCACAACTTAACCATTAGTTATTGCTAGTATTTAGTTCCTATATTAAGCTCCTACCTCATTCTAGCTTAATTATTACTCAATATTAACAAACTGTTTGATTTGTTTAAAATAAATTTCACTTTTGTTGATACTTATATAGTTTTACTCACTAACTTGTCTAATCAATACTAATTGATAAAAGGAGCTGTTTTTGAAGGTAAGATGTATTTCAAAAACTGGTTTTTAGAATTATTTATCTCAAAGATTTTGGAATGTCTTATGCTAGTCCCCCTAAAGAGCACCGGTGGTCTAGTGGGAGTGACACCGCCTTCCGATCGTAAGGTCGCAGGTTCGAATCCGGTCGTGCACCAATGGATTTTTCTATCGAAAAATTTATGTGCGCAATGCCAGTGCTCTTAAACGGTGAAGGAAAACATCGTGAGGAAACCAGTTAGTATTCTAACAGCGGCGATGGGCTTGCAACCTGTCACGTATGGAATACGAACTACTGCAAAATGTGGGTATGTGCCAAATGTAATGTTTGGACGTACCTCTGACTACTCCCCTTAGACATCCTCAAAGAATCTTGAATTAGTACCTACTTGGTACTGGGAGATCTGAAGGGATATCTACCGTGCCTGGGGATCAAAGTCGTGAAGCTGTGTGTGTGTGTGTGTCTTATGCTAGTCCTATGATCTGAATAGGATTATACCTAACTGGGTGAACATAATAGGGAAACACTGGAAAACAATAAAAAAAAACTTGATTAGGTACTTACCCCTTCTTAGCAAAACATGAATAATTATCCCTTATTCTAGCGCCCGGTTTCTGAAAGGCCGATCAACGCTAATCGGCTGTCAAGTCACTTGTTGTGCTCATTTTTTTCTGTATAGAAACGTCTACACCAGGACTCGAACCGCCTGGAGTGAAGGGCGGCTGCTAACTTTTTTTTATAAAAGCTGATGGAACAAGCATATGGCCCACCTGATGTTAAGTTGTAACCATCACCTACGGCAAAGCATTGCCTTTAACTTAGTATTTATAAAAATGAAATAGTATTGCTATAAAAATAGGGTAAGAGTAAGAAGCTAAGCAGAGGTTATTTCGTTCCAGCATGAGGCGGAGGACGTGAGATCCATATTCCTGGACACGGAGATCCCTCAGAAGAGCCGCGTGCTGGTAGACTTCGCAGACGCGGCGCGCGATCAGCCGCCGCCGCCGCCCGCCAACCACTCGCCTGTAAGCTGAACTCATCACTCATAAAAAAACTAAGATCAGGAAGTACTGCCACCACGCCTTTTTCTGCCGCCAAGCAGCAACGCTGTGTTTCGGTTTGAAGAGTGTGGTCGCCGGTGTAATTACCTACAAGCACATGAGGCTTAATATATGTATACCTCAAGTTGATGGCCGCAGGGCAGTGCATCGTAGGGCACGTTCCTATCGTGCGTGACTGACGAGGCAATGCTTTGTTATAGGTGATGGTTACCACTTAACATCAAATGGGTCATCTGCTTGTTCCATCAGCTAGCTGTATAAAAAAAAATATATTGCTGGGGAATGACCACCAATATTTAATTATTTACCTACATAGAGTGATGGTTTCTTTGCAGATGGTGGTGAGCGGTAAGATGACTCTGTCCTTGATACAAGACGCGCCTCGGGACACTCCGGAACGCGACGTTGGTATGTCGCGTTTATTAGCTTTTATAGTGCGCGTCACGCAAAAAGAACGCCGGAAGGAGGGGGTGTGATGGCGCGAGCATTTTGTATGCGCAAACACATCCCCTACACGTTTCCAGCCTATACTTCTCTCTAGAGGTCCTCCTGTCCAGCAATCGAATTATTATTCACTAGTTGAACCCTGCGGTTTCACCCGCGCAGATTTAAATCCCGGTATTCCCTGTGTATCTATCTCTCTGCCAAGTTTCATCCAGATCCGCGGCCCGATTACGCTAATGTCTGGCTATCGAGATGGCTTTCAGTTTGACATTTGATCAAGGAATATAATACTCGCGGACGAGAGCATTTGATTCCCATGGTGTAATAGCATCATCGATGGATCTACTATCTAAATTCCTTGTGATGGATGCTAAATTCCTTGGATGGATGGGAATCAAATGTCAAACTGAAGGCCATCTCGATAGCCAGACATTAGTGTTGGGCCGCCGCCGTTCCGGCGTGAAAGAGTAACAAACATCCATCCATCCATACATACAAACTTTCGCGTTTATGATAGTAGTAGCGACTGACTGAAAACCAGCGCGGCTTGGCAAGGTTGGCTACCTAGGTACCAACTTTGCTAAGCAGCAAAAGCTGAGTTAGGGCCTTTTTGGCATACAGTACGTACCTACGCACTACTCTGAACGGGACGGGACTGGCCGCAGACATTGTTTTTCTTTGTGTATGTTTGTATGTGTGTTATGTTTTCATTTTCTTCTATTGTAATTAATATGTTTTGTACCTACCTAATGTAGTTTCCTGTCCGTTCTGTATTTCTTCATTTCTTTTTTTCTGTATGTACTTATGTGTGTCAAATAAATGTATTTTCTTTCTTTCTTTCTTTCTTTTAGTAGGATTAGAATCACCAGAATCACTTTGAAATGAAACGAACGAACTGTTATGTTATCGAACTAAATTCTTTCATATTTCAGAGTCAACCGTGGATGACTTTACGACAGCTAGCGCCGTCACACAAGATGCGGCTGAGGTAAGAAACTATAAACTTGGGCCCGTACCACCATCTCTTTAAGCATTCTTATTTCATTACTAGCGCCCCGCCCGCGCGCCCCTGCTTCGCACGGGTGCACATTGTTTTTGTACTATATCATGCATGTATTATACATAAACCTTCCTCTTGAATCACTCTATCTATTAAAAAAACCACATCAAAATCCGTTGCGTAGTTTTAAAGATTTAAGCATACATAGGGATATAGGGACAGAGAAAGCGACTTTGTTTTATACTATGTAGTGATTACTTCATCACTGTTACCTCTTAAAAGCTGAAATGAAAGTGACAATAACCATAATATGTAATAGATTTTATTTCTATTTTTATAGAAGGATGGCAGCGCGCCTGAAGAGGAGATTGAAGAAGAGATTGAAGTAGAAGAGATCGAAGAGGAAGTAGAAGAGATTGAAGAAGAAGTGGAAGAAGAAGAGGAAGAGGAAGTAGTAAAGCCAAAGCAGCCGGTGAAGGGAACAGAATGAACTGATAGTGTAGTCAATTCGATTGGCGACTTTATGAACGAACACATGGCCTAAAGATGCGTTGATACGATAAAAGTCGCTTGGAATTAACGCTATTATGAATGATCATAATAGCGTTAATTTCTAGCGTTAGTTAGCGTTTAATGCACTTGGATCAGTGTTGCCATGAGGCAACACTGATCCAAGTGCACATGGGCGAATTGGCAAGTCATTATCACATCTAGTTGACTATATATTTATTACAAAGAAAATTACGAAATCAAGTATACACAACAAACACATGAAACAGTTGAGCTATCTGCAGACCGTTGCAAGCAATCTAGAGATAGCTCAACTGATCTAATTCAGTGCCCACAGACTGATCCAAATCAGTTGATTACTCCATGCAAACTTTGATCGTTTTATTGCGGCCTAAATGAATTTTTCACAGTCGCAATGTAATAATAAACTATACAGACACCATCTTTAAATTTTGTTAAAAGTTTGCTAATCACTGCTAGATGGCGCCCTGCAGCAAAAAGTATGATTTTTTTAATTCATGATTTTGATAAAAATTGTAAATTTCTCTATTATAGAAAGTATTGTGAAGTTCATAAAGTCTCCAGATTTAGAAGTAACTGAATGTAGTAGTACTTTTAATTCATAATAATTACGCAGTTTTCTGTGTGTACTCTCGTCCTGTGTCTAACCTTGTACTTTATGAATGCAGTTTATTTCGTTAATAATTCGTAATATTTGTTAATTTTGTACATTTTTATAAAATTTTGTAGTTTACTAGTTAAAAAGTTTGCTAACTTTTGAAATTGAAATCTACTGAAAGATGTTTTTTTTTACAATTTTGTTGTTGATGATGTAAATTTTGTTTTTTTTTTTAAAGCTTTTCTTATGCAATTTATTGTTTAAACCGAATTTTGGATGTCTGTGTTCAGTATTTTGTGCCAAATTATTCTTCCAGCTTTTTCAGGTTCATAACCAATTTTGAACCTTAAAGGTATTGACATACATGCTTATTTTCGAGCTAATAGCATGCTTTTTTCGAGCCTTGCTCAATAAAAGCACGTGTGAATAGCTCGTGCTAGTGAATAAGCATGCTTATTTGGTCGTATGTCGGTTGATTTTCGAGCATGCTCAAAATAAACATGCATAAGTTTGAGCAGGTGTGTCAGTACCTTAATAATTTTATCAAGTTCAACTTTATTAAGGGCATTAAGTATTTTATGTAATGCCCATTTATTGTAAGTAATAGCATATTTGTTTGGTGTGCCCATAGACAGAGTTTTTTAGAAAATAGATATGTATTGGAACTTGCACAGTGTGAGATCGCAATGTTATCCTATAAAATATGCATTTAAGGATTTTCTAGGAGATTTATTTGAATGATTTTAGTCCTAAAACAGAAAAAATTTTGCTTGTAAATTACGGTTTGAATTTTTAGTATGCAATGGATTACAGTGTAAACTCTTTATAACGTTATCCTTTATAACGATAAACTCCCTATAACGTTGAAGTGAGCCCAAGTTGGTTGGTTTGCGTTAAAACCCACATATTGAAACACTCTTTATAGCGATACGCCATTCTCTATTACGAAGAATTACGAAGAAATGTGTTCATATTTTTAGACAGTAAATATTTATTATCGGTATTATTGTTTATGTTATGTTATCAGGTAACAAAAGACTTTAAAGCTCCGAAACATCCGAGGTCGGTCTAGCTTTTGTTATCCTTAATTGCCTTGAGCACGTGCAGTATGACGCATTGTTTTCTCGGAAGTGATGGTCTTCGTTCGACCAAGCATACTGGGTACCTATCGTATTATCAGTCGTAAACCTACTTTGAAACTGTTAACATGGCCAGTAAACGGAAAGCGATTAGTGTTGACGAAAAAGTTTGTGTGATACCTACGTGCGATTGAAAAGGGAGAAAAGAAAAGTGACGTTGGAAGGCGTTTTATTATCTAAGACATACATATTAAAAATTCTTGTTAATTTGGTTTTTTTTGTTCACTCCATATAACGATAACTCTCTATAACGACAAAAAATGCTCAGTCCCTTGAGTTTCGTTATAAAGAGTTTACACTGTATTTATGTAATTATATTTTTTTATTGATATACTTACCCAAATATTTTTATTACTATAAGATATTTGAAACAGCAAGATAACATTTAATTTAGCATTTTATCATTATGTTATGCTTATGAGTTATGTTTTATAGTTTTAAGAACATAATAAATAATATTAACTCCAGATATTTTTGTTGTTTTATTTATATTCATGTCATAGTTTCCCCATGTGTTAGCTACATAATTCTAAATGTCATATGAGTATTAGTACTAGTTGAAGGTTCCCATACTCCAATTTATATAAACATATTTTTATATCTTATGCGGCGCCTCACATGGGCTATGTTGGCTCCAAGTTGTACTGTTGGATCCAACACTCCAATGTGTGGATCGATCTTGGACAGTTATTGGACCTAAAGTTCGGTTCAACCAAATTATAGCCAAGCTTGGATGCAAAGTTGAATCCAATGTGTGGCGCCGGCATAACTTTTAATAATAAAAATAAATAAATAAGCCTTTTATTCTAACTTTTACATATATTTATATATAATTTTCACTCACATTCTCACAATGCTGTATGAAAGCCGAGAGAGTTTGAGTGACTAGTGTAATGTAAAAAAATCTAGACTTCAGTTCAATAGCTGTTTATTGTAACACTTAAAAGAAATTAAATTAGAAGCTGATCTTATTTACAACCACTGCTCTACTCTTGATGAGTCCCCTCGCAGATTTCAAACTAGGTTTAGGCAGATCCTGAAATTAAAAAAAACATTTGAAAGTTTGCAGCAATTAATAGGAGCAAAAAAATAAAATAATACCATGGTTAGGGTACCGAAGTAGAAAGATTAGGTGTGAGTGGTAAATAGTTTTATAGCTGGCAAATAATAATTAATGAAAAGAGAAAATTATCTTGAGAGAGAACTTATTCAGTAGTTGAGTAACATTGTTGTTGGTGAACATAAGTGTAAGAAACCAGCACCCTATTGTCTAACTCCCTGGTAATCAGCAGAAATGAAGAAATATGTAGTATCATAATGGCACAGATGAACTTCATATGTAGTACAGAAAGTAAACGCAGAATATCATCATGGTAATGGGATTCAAGTTAGACAATTAAACCCAGGCCTTTAGCTTATAAAAAAATTGTAAAGATCTTAGTTTGTTCACTTTATCATAACATACATTTTTACATATCATACACATGTAAGGATAAGAAATCTGTCTAACCTTTAGTCCAGGTCTTCCATTTCTCAACATCTTCAGCCCAGGTCCAGTCATGCTTAGCGGATACAGCAGTTTTAGTCATCTGAGGAACTTCAGGGAATAGTGTGACTCCGGCATCGACGGCAGTCTTTTTTACGACGGCAATAGCACCGAGGAACATGGCTGCTGGCACCGCAAGCACCCCAGCCCTCTGCCATGCACTAAAGATCGACCCCGCCGCTACACCGCCCAAGAAGTAGTTTAACTTATCGTTCTTCCCTCTAACATTGGCCGCCACGTTACTGGTGACTGTGAAAGCCGTCGCCATCCCGACGAAAGGCCCAATGATGTAGCCATAACGACCAACGGTGTTCACAATACCCTGAGTTCGAGAGTACATAAGGACATCGTAAGTACCGTATACCAGACCTGCTAGTGCAGCGTATCTGGTCGTGGTTGCCGTCTTCAGTAAAATATCCTTGCCTTCAGGCGAGTCGTAGTATTTGTACGTTAGTAAACGATCCATTTTTCGAGTTTTTCTATAAAAAAATATTACACAACCACTGAACCACAATAAGCGACGGGACGGACGGACGACAAGACTGACACTGACAGTGACAACAAATGGTTTTGACATTGAAATTGACACAAATAACGCTGCAGAGCTGACGAGAACACGTTTGCTTGTCAAATGGACGTCGAATGTCGAAGTTTGGGTCCTACTTGTATTCAAATTCCTTGGTCCATCCACTGCGATGCAGACTAATAAAGCCATAATAGCATAGACTAGTAGGGATGCGGCCTTATCGTCCAATACACTTTAAAAATCATACATTGTACATGCCAACATAATTTCAAGACTATCTCTATCAAGTAAGCTTAGCAAAGATTGATTGGTTTCATGTTTTGAAAGAACGCAACCATTCAAGATCTTGCACGTCTTGAACGCATCTTTGTGTGACAACAACTATTTTTGGAGATCCGTCATTTTCAATTAGCCAAAATCCGACACTCCGTCAGTCAGTTTAGTGTCAAAGTTATCAAAAATGGCGGCGGACGGTGACGAAGTGATCAGTGATCAAGAAAAAGTTAGAATCGTTTCGGATTTCATATTACATTCACCTCCGGGCGAATTCAACGAAGTGTTCAACGATGTGAGGGTGCTGCTGAACAACGACACTCTCCTCAAGGAGGGCGCGAGCGGGGCCTTCGCCCAGTACAACAAGGATCAACTGACGCCCGTGAGTCTCGACGAATCGCAACTCCATACGCTAATCACCGACCATAATGAACTCGGCGGTGGCAGGTTCTTCGACCCGCGGTCTAAGCGCTCCTTCAAGTATGACCATCTTCGCAAGGAGGCGGCCGATTACGAGCCCTACGAGCCCGACCGAGTCGCGGAGCCATGGCGCGCGGCGCTCGATGAGGAGCTGACGGCGTACGTAGCGGCGCACTACAAGCACGGCGCCAGCCTCGTCGTCGGCCGCGCGCTCGAAGCCGGTGTAGTCCAGCTCGTCGCTTGCATCGAGGACCACCAGTTCCAACCCAAGAACTACTGGAACGGACGGTGGCGCTCCGTCTGGTCGCTCCAGGTCGGCGGCGGAACGGCAAATGAGCTGCGCGGAATGCTACGAGTGCAAGTCCACTACTATGAGGATGGCAACGTTCAACTGGTGAGCTCGAAAGAGGTTCGCGCGCCTCTCATCGCGAACGGTGAGGTTGCCACGGCCAAGGAGTTTGTGCGACTGGTCTGTGATGCAGAGAACTCTTACCAGACTGCAATATCTGACAACTACAAGACCATGTCAGATACAACATTCAAGGCGCTGCGGCGACAGCTGCCTGTGACTCGCAGTAAGATCGACTGGGCACGCCTGGTGTCATACACGATCGGTAAAGAGCTGAAGAGCCAATGATGTCCCGCCGCTGCGCTCTGAGCCGCAGCGCTGCTCTGTACATAAATCGCGTAAGAGTAATCCTTGTTCAAATATTTACGGGCTCTGGAGCGCCGCGCGCGTCCCGGCGCATATTTATCTAACATAGAGAGCTATCGTAACTGTTAAATTTTATCCCATTTTGTTACTGAATGGTTACTGTTGCGTCTGATGTGGCTGATGATGAACAGTTCTCTCTCTTGCTGGTTGAAAATGATGAGATTTGTCCATTTTTTGGTAACAATAGAGTTTTACACAGACTATTGTTGCTCTTAGGTGCGGACTGTGTAGACCTGTGGTCCTTGTACTGTGACTGAAGCATTGGACATCTTATTTAGCTTTCCCTTAACAGAATGTTATGTGAGCAATATGCCAACACTATTCTATTTGCCTTTGTAAACAATGCATGTCAATTACATGAAGAGATATTGTCTGGCACTTTCTGCTGTTCAAGTTAGATATTGCATGAAAGTATAAATCTGTCAAGGTTGTATAAATTTCAGTATTATCTGAATATTGCTTGCATGATGAGAAATATTAAGAGTGTGACAGGATGGTAGTTGGAAAGCTCTGGTGCATTTAATTGTAGTTAATTTAAATTGTCCACTAAGCTTTAAACGCTATGTTTATGAGCAAGAGCACAATATTATTCAATATTTTTCAATTTAAAAAACAAAGTGTGTTGCTCAAAATGTATCATACAGTAAATAAATGAAAAATATGAAAAAATTATATTGTTCATTCAATATGGCTTTGAAAGTGCGAATGAATAATTTTTAATAATGTGTAACAACTATTATGATGCCGATTAAGGTTTATTTTGTAACTATTATAATTATTTTAATAAAAACATACATTTAAAATCCAAGTGTTCTGTAATGTATAATTGGATTAATTTGAATAAATATATATATTAAAATGTTGCTAAATTCTGTTTCAGTATGAGCTTCCCAATATTCTTTGCAAATGGCTTCCTTTGTATGTCAACAACATATAAAATGACAGGAAGGTGATTGTGATAGAGGCGGTATTCATGAGCATGACTCATCGTGTTAGTCGCACAAGCAAGGCACGCGTTAAATCTGCTCACGACAAAATGAAGCTTTGGAAAGTAGGTCTGCATTCAAAACTGGTTATATCCCGTTCGTTTTTGCATTACGTTCGTAATCATGCAATTTATAAATAGCGGATAATCTCTCGTCGCGACCTAGTACCATTATTTTATAAACAAAACGTAGGTTTACGTAATCAATTAGGTGCGCTATTAACGAAATGAGTAAGTACAGTTTCATAATACCTAGGTGACATTTTCTACAAGACCTTTCTTCATAAAGATTAGATAAAAAGATTAGTTGTAGATATGAACAAACATGTATGGGAAACATGGAGGGACCGAGAGTAATACCCTGTGATACCCCAAATTGGATGTGCCAACGCTACTGGCTTTAAATAAATGATTTTGGAACTACTTACCTACAGGATAGGGATTTAAATACTTTTGTGAAGAAACGTTATCGCCAGCCATGTTAATAAAACAATACAAGGAAACTTGTGCATTTTAATGGCTAGCTTTACTACACGTACAAAACAAGTCTGCCACACAGTGAACTTTTCACTAAACCTTTTTTAGGTATAGTAGACGACAAATAACATAAGCTATAACTTAATAATAAACGAATCACGTGAGCTGCGTAGAGCAATAATCGTATGAGAATTATATTCTGCGCTGCTAAGTGACGTGGATGGTTCGCTATTAGCTTTGTCACCTAGGTATTATTTTAGGTACATTCTTTTATTTAAAAAATGTTCTAAGAAAAAAAACAAATCCTATAGATAAAATTATTTTATAGTGCCACCAACTTATCTGGACCGGTCTGAAGTTAGCCGCTTGTGCATGTATGGCCAATAGTGAATGGGAGATTCCCCAAACAGCTCACTTTATGTCAGACTGGCTTAGATAGGTTGGTGGCACTATATTATGTCTGTGTTTTAGGATCGTCTAAGACAAAGACAGAAGTACTTTTATAAGGCGTAGGAGGAGGTATAACTCAAGAGATTGTGAAACATGTCCTTAATCTAATAAATGCATTTATTATGTATGTATCTACCTACCTATCTCTTTCGCATATTGCTAACCTATCGTGTCGCAAAGCTGCTTCTAATGTTTCTTCTGTAGGGTATTCCAAAAGCATATCCATTATTTGTGTAGCTATGCCATCCATGAATTTCTTCTGGGGCAAACCTCTGTGGAGAACCTATATTATGAGATGCAGCACTTTGGGTTACTGACACCTTGTTTTGTGAGTTTGGGTTAAAATTTTCATAATTGGCAGCGTATGGAGTGTTTGGGTTAAAGTTATCAGGAGCCCTGACATAATTTGGAGGAGGGACAAAGTTTGGAGGTGGTAGCACCACTGCTGGGACTGGTCCTTCGATTCCTGAAGGTACTTCGAGATCTTTATCCGAGTCTATTACATGGAAATCAGATAGATTTGGGTTATCCACTCTGTGGCTCTCGTGTTGGTCATCTCTTATTTCGATTCTGTGATTTGTGGGCTCTTTTGCCACCTCATTATTAGCGACGCTTGGCTCTTCTATTTTAGCGTGAATGTTGATTTGTTGTTTATTTAGACTTTCATCACTAACTTTAGTGTGGTAACTTTCTGCGCTTACTATGTCAGCTTTGGTATTCTGAGTTTCTTTTCTTCGAATAGAATTACCTGTATTTACTCCTAAACTTCCTAAATTGCCTTGAATTTCGACGTTTTCATTTTCCTTTGATTCTGTATTCCATATTCCACTTAAATCTAACTTGTCATCAATCATTACACTGTTTAACCCTGCAGTCTGCATATTGGTACCGTTCACTGCAATTTCACTGTATTTAATGACTGTTTTGTGTTCCTTGTTGATAGTATCAAATTCATGAATATCATTAGGCATTCTTTTATCAACTTTACTCGCGTTGTCCTGTTCAGCTCTTTTATGACTGTCATTATCCTTTTGCTGTGTAAGGTTATCGTACAAAGTGTCCTCCAAAGGTATGCCTTCAGGTATATCTTCGAAATCGAATTCGTGGTTTATGATAATCTCGCTGCTATCCGACAGAGATCTGGCTTTGCTGAAGATGTTGTCTTTCATCTCTTGTCTTTCATCGTGGGAGACTCGAGCTGGACAATCTTCGGGGATTGTGTAAGTCTGTAAAAATATAATAAAGATCTATAATATAACAACTGGTTCACTAATGGCTGGCCGGACTTGCAGCTCCGCTGGTAGATGAAACCATTCAGCAGCTTTGCTGTTTCAGTATGAAAGGTGCGTTTGCCAGTGAAACTACAGGCACATGAGGGTTAGAGGTAGGTACCTACATCGTGAGGAAAATGGCATGTCATGTTCTAAGACATGACCAAGTGCTTGAAAGGATAAGGCGCACCTAAAATCGTTTCACCACACTGTTTCGAATGAACCTGTGACACGACAAGAAGATCAACAAGTATATAAATTATGAAGGTAACCTACCTGCGTATCGTTGACCGTAGGGCTGTAGTAGTCATACAGCCTGACATGCGCGGGCGCGGTGCGTGCGCGCGCGCCGACCGCGTGCAGGCTCGCGCACGCGTGGCGCGCCGGCGCCGCCTGCGCGGGGGCGGGGCCGGCGGGGGCGGGGCCGGCGCCGGCGCGGCTCAGGTAGAACGTGGCGCGGGAGCTGCGCGCGCTCAGCTCTATGCGGCGGAGCACTGCCGATCATAGTCAATCATGTTATAGCGGCAAATAAACTATTTTCAGTAGATATTTTATTGACCCAATACCCACGTATGGACTAAGTGAGTCAGCTTTTCTAAAATTCCACCAGCATTGATGTCTGCTAGAACTAGAAATACTACTTTTTGGCTCTGAAAATTAGGTTTTCCCACCCACTCCTTGCAATGTTAGCAAACACCGAAATTACACATGATAATTTAAAACCTACGCGCCAGTTCCTCGAGTCCAACCCTAAAAGGACGGCCAGAAAATACACAAACTGTGGTCACACCCACAGCTAGAATGTGTCACTCACAAGAGTCAGGTCGGTGCAGCTGTGAGTAGAGACGCTTGGCATCAGCCTCGTACCCTCCCGGTAACGTCACCTCCAGCAGCGCCATCTCTGGGAACAGCCCACTCCACACCACGCACGCCTGGAATAGGGAGAGAGGACAGAGTAAAATGACATACTTTATAATCACGTGTAAAACCGCCGGGCGCTGCTAGTCATTTATAATTTCAGACACATGGCAGGAATAGACGCCACCTTTGTACTTAGTACCTATCTATACCTACTGGTATAGATAGCTTCAGCATAGATATTTTCTGGATTAAACCCGACTAAGCAGTAGTTTTTCCACGCCCAGTTCCATTTTAACCACATCGTCTCATGTCATTACAGTTTTCCGAAACACTTACCCCCGGTTTCTGAAAGGCCGATCAACTGGTATCTCTATCTAACTTGAAGTAAAAGCTGAAATAAGTGACTTGACAGCCGATTAGTGTTGATCGGCCTTTCAGAAACTGGGCGTGAGTGATGAGTAAAACATCATTGGGCACAGGAATTTATAAAGAGACCTCAAACCCGGTTCAACAATGTAATTGTCAGCAACATGGTTATAGAAACTTAAGAGGCAAGTGAACTTTGGCCAGTCTGCTGACCTCAATAACAGCAGCGCAGAAGCAGTTCCCGCTGCCGTCGCAGTCAAACTCCCCGTCCGTGTGGACTGTCAGCTGGACTGACAGCTGCTTGTCAGCGACGGACTGTGATGACAGAGTGTTGTAGCTTCTCGTGGCCTGGATGAGAGCGCAGCCGGCACCTGGAATTATGACGAGTCCAGCTGGATAAAATAGGTACCTAAACGTTCGGATGTCAAGTCAATGCCTCAAACCTCTTTATTTTCTGTAAAGTAAAAAGTAAAGACTTTATCTGTATCTAGCTGGTGGGACAAGCAGATGATAAGTGTTTTTTTTTTTTTTTTTTTTTTTTTTTTTATACAACTAGCTGATGGAACAAGCAGATGGCCCACCTGATGTTAAGTGGTAACCATCACCTATAAACAAAACATTGCCCCGTAGGTCACGCACAATAGGAACGTGCCCTACGATGCACTGCCCTGCGTCCATCAACTTGAGGCATACAGATGTTAAGCCTCATGTGCCTGTAATTACACCGGCGACCACACTCTTCAAACCGAAACACAGCGTTGCTGCTTGGCGGCAGAAAAAGGCGTGGTGGTAGTACTTCCCCGGACGAGCCCTTCACAAAGAGCTCTACTACTCTTAAACCTAATCATAACCTATAACAAAGCAATGTTTACCTTCAACTTTGACCTTCACCCCATCTCCCTCCATCTTCATAACTTCAGGAATCATCATCCCAGGTTTAAGATTCACATTTAAGGTCTTGGAAACACTGGAAGCTGTCACAGTCAGGTTGGATGGAATGCGCTGGAGTAAAGACCAGGAGGATAACGCTTCCAAAGCTACTAATGTATCCTAAAAACAAAGAAGTTAAATGTCAGCCGATAATAAACATAAAAAGCTTACATTATACGGCCAGTCTCATCCCAGTTCTACGCGACCAAAGCCAAGAAGAACAGGCTACAAACTTAGGGCTCTTACCGTTCTTTTGGTTCTTTTCATCTCTTTAGTCGAGACGAAATGGCTATCTACATTATGCCAGAATATCTATTAATGAGACTAGCCTGGGGCTGTTCCATAAATTATTTTGAGAGTTTTCTGAAGTCAAAAAAACATCCCTGACCTGAGTGGAGACGAACCCTCCCGAGGCGGTTCTATGCGAGGCTAGCCACCTCACAGCACCAGCGCCGAACTCCTGCAGAACTGATGGGCTCTCCCGTAAAGCCAGCAGAGCGTAACTGGTCGCTTCTATCGATGTTGATAGACTGTCTGAAAGTTAATGGCACCTATTACAGCCTTACTACCTACCTTTTCTATACTTAGCTGCTGGTATATTAAGCTGTAGGTATATGTTTGTTCCCGCCGTTACAAGCATGATTGGCTAACAAATTGCAATTTATTGTTTAGACGATTATATCCTGCATTCACTAAAGCATGGAATCCTACAATACCCTTGATAACTTTCAAGTGATGTAAGCATATCGGATACAGCGGTTAAGGCGCCCAAGAGACTATTTCAGGGCTGTTGGTGGGTTCGTCAATACTTTTACGAGTAATTCTTGATCAAAAAGCAGAAAAAGTAATTAAACAAGAGCTACAACTTCTTGAAAAACTTACTTGTATCCCACCAGAGATAATCCTCCTCTTTTCTCCCCATCTTCACCAGTTCCATAACCTCTAGAAGCCCCTCATTTGCCTTCAAGCTCGCCACCAACTGGCTAGCTTCGTTGCTTCTTCTTATCTCCTCTTCATATCTCTTTAGTCTCATGAACGCATACGCCAGTAGAGAATGGGCGTATATTCGAGTGGGTGAGTTGTATTTTAAAGGCGGCAGAGCTCGGAGACATGAGAGGGTGTTTATAATGACGCGAGAGGGGAGAGGGGAAGTGCTTTCGATGAGGGATGTGATGACGTAAGCGGTGAGAGCTACGGAAGCTGTCTCGCCTTCTTCGTTCAGACCACCCTGAAATATATGAGCAAAGACTTATTATTGTACTAAGACTAAACATTTAATTAACCTGGACCAGGAGCGGGACAATTTAGAAGGCCACTCAAGAATTCTAAATTAAAGTAATCGAGCACAACAGGTGACGGTATTAGGTAAGTTTATCTTTTTATCGATTCCCTTACTAAAAGTAAAAACCAAAACGATTCGTGTGAATGGGTTGTATACTGTATCGATTATATTGAGACGTGTCGAGTCATAGGTTTCAGTCATTGGGAAAGGAGATGGCGTTATAAGCTCATGAAGTTCCTGCTCGTCCTCCGAAAGTCTAACCTATCGAAGATCGCTAAGCAAGCACCTTTGTGACTGTGTTCAAGACTGAGCAGAACCAGTCCTTTTTGTTACCCACTTACCCGGGTAAGTGGGTGTGTATAGTGTGGTGAAGCAAGCCATAGCTGGCTATGGCCTGCTTCACCACTTCATTAAGATTTATGATATTATCTAGATCAAAGCATTAACTATGAATTTTCAATCACCCGTAACTCCCTGTGGAAGACTTGTCCTTCATTCCTGAAGCAGCCATTCTCCATCTGCTGGTCGAGCAGCCATCGCTCAGCCTTCTCTATTGCAGGCGGGATCGGTAGACCTGGCCAGAGTACCTGAAATATGGCCATTTATAGTAAAAGTATGATCAAACACTGCTAATGGCTTGAAAGCTTTGCTCTCTCAACAGCTCTCAAAACTTTCATATTCATATTCATAAATCTTTATTGCGAATATAGGTATAGGTACAGATGTCAGGGCTTTCTGGAGATACCTTCGGTAGTTCAGAGTATTCTTAGACATTCTTGACATTTCCTGAATTATGAAGTGCAGTGCAGGCCATCACTACATAGTATAAAACAAAATCGCTTTTTCTGTCTCTGTCTGTCCCTATGTCCCCATGTCCCTTTGTATGCTTAAATCTTTAAAACTACGCAACGGATGTTGATGCGGTTTTTTTAATAGATAGAGTGATTCAAGAGGAAGGTTTATATGTATAATACATGCATGATATGTGTACCCGTGCGAAGCAGGGGCGCGCGGGCTGGTCGCTAGTAGCCCATATTACCAAAATACATTATCAAGGTCCAGACCATAAAGAATGGCCTGGATCTTGGAGTGAAATGCTCTTCAGTGCTATTCGAGCATGTAATAATGTTAGGAGCTCATACTGGCTTTTATAAAGACGTCTCTTTGACGCTCACCTGATGAACTCTCCTCAGATATCGCAAGGCAAAAGCTGTAAGCCAAGTGGATGCAGTTGGATCTGATGACCCAAAAGCACTAAATCCACCTGATGGATGGATATACTGGAGCTGTCGGTTGTAACCTGAAAATAGAAATATGAGATTTGCTGTCCTCAATTCTCACAATGACCATCAGACGATTGGCAGAATGATTTTTTTTTTAAATTTAGAATTGCTGGTGTTTTTGAGAATTGATTCCAATGGATTTCAGTAAGAAAAGGGACCCATCCAAGGAATATAAATACTAATAGACCCCACTAAGTACGAGATGGCAGGAAGTAAGTACGATGTTTGCTAAAATATGGTTTCTAAGCTGACAAAATAATTGCGACAATAAAATTGGGTACAAATTGACCATGATCTGAAAAGTCTAGGAACGCTACCAACCTCTAGCGACATGTTCCCTAGCACTGGCGGCAGCCGCACAGCTCGGGCGGAGATGTGAGAGAGCAAGGAGGTTAGTCGCCAGTCGAGCCATGTTCTGCTCCCCACATCCTCTCGGCAGAACAACTAGGGAGTCCGCGTCCTGGAAATATTAGTTATCATTATATTATTATACTAGTAGCGCCCTGCGGTTTCACCCGCGTAGTTTTAAATCCTGGTATTCCCACGGGATAAAAAGTAGCCTATGTGTTATTCCAGACTAAAATATATCTCTGTGCCAATTTCCGTTCAGCTGTTCTGGAGTTATAGAGTAACAAACATCCATCCACCCATCCATCCATACTTACAAACTTTCGCATTTATAATATTATTAGGATCATTCTACAAAGAACTGATTAAAATTTAGGTTAACATTAAGAGCACTGGTGGTCTAGTGGTAGCGACCTTCCGATCCCAATGTCGTGGGTTCAAAACCTGTCGTGAACCAATGAGTTTTTCTGTAAAAAAAATATGTGGAATAGGTATGCCAGTTTTCTCAAAATGAAGGCTGACATGTCGCAAAACCTAGTGTTGAGGTGATTAGGGTCTATAATGATTTGGTACCTATCTTAGTGAAATTAAAAACGTCCGTGCGTATGAATGGTTTACTTGCGACTAGTATGAAGGCAGTTACACACACAGATCGACGTGAAATTAGGTATTGGTTTAAAATGTACAGAAAACAACATAACATGCCGCCCACCAAAGGACAATAGTCCTTTCTAAACAAAATAATCAACAAGTTCATGCTATAAGTACCTACTGATTACTACATACCCACTTTCATAGGTTAATCTGTACCTATAAATTCTTTGATTCAAAAACAATAAAAATTTCTCTCAAACTAAACTGTTGTCTCTAAAGAACTGATAACAAAAACAAAAATTTAACAATTAAGTAATACATACCTACCTTCTCTTTTACAATAACAAATCTGGTAAGTTACCATAAAACTAACGGAGATAAGAGGTTAGGTATACGTACTTGAATACATCGAAATCGAAATAAATAAGAGGGTAAGTTTGCAAAAACAACATGCATTAGATTAAATCTTATTCACTCTTATCTATAGGTAGTTGACATAATCGGGTATTTGTGCGTTTTATAATCTCGCCACGACACTTCAAACTATAGACTCGCGTGTTACCGTCTGGACCAACATGTTTATGGGTTATACGACCGAGGGACCATTTCCCGGGGGGTAAACCATCTTCTTTGACTATAACAATGTCACCGGGTTCTAGTTCTTTCTCACGTTTCATCCATTTGGGTCGTTCTTGTAGTCTCGTTATAAATTCTGACTGCCAGCGATGCCAGAAATCTCTTACCAACTTCTGGGTGTATTGCCAACGTGAGAGTTTATTGACGTTAACATTGCGTAGATCAGGGCTGGGGATCATAACAGGGGCTTCGCCTATCAAAAAATGACCGGGCGTGAGGGGTTCCGTGACGTCAGGGTCAGAAGCATCAATGGGAACGAGGGGACGCGAATTTAGACACGATTCTATTTGACATAAGGTCGTTGTCATCTCTTCAAAGGTCAGGTTTTTGGTCAGGATTCTTTTCAGGTGGTATTTGGTAGATTTTACTCCGGATTCCCAAAGTCCTCCAAAATTTGGGCTGTAGGCTGGAATGTTGTGCCATTGGGTTCCGTCAAGTGATAAAATATCTGCCATATCTCCAGGTAGTTCTAAATAGGCTTCTTTAAATGCTTCCGCTAGTTCTTTATTAGCACCGATGAAGTTTCGGCCTTGGTCACTCCAAATATGTGTGCATTTGCCTCTTCTGGCAACAAATCGGTGAAATGCGCCGATAAAAGATTCGGACGTAAGATCTCCTACCAACTCTAAGTGGATGGCTTTTGTAGCCATGCAAATAAAGATGGCGATATAAGCTTTGTTTGACTTTGCACCTCTGCCCTTTGACATTAAAACTTGCAAAGGACCGGCAAAATCGACTCCGCTGTGGAGGAAAGGTCGTGCTTGAGTTACACGGACCTTCGGTAGGTCACCCATTAACTGTGTTCGGGTTACGGCTCGTTGGCGAGCACAGATTAAACATTTGTGAATACATGCCTTCACTGCATTCTTGGCGTGGATGATCCAGTATTTAGATCTAAGGTAACAAAGCATGAGTTGAATTCCACCATGTAAGGTCTTTTTGTGAGCGTCTGCTATGATCAGAGTAGTGAGGTGAGTATTTGTGCCGAGAATAATCGGGTGTTTTTGTTCCGTCTCTAAATCTGAATTTCTTAGTCTGCCGCCCACCCTGAGAATATTATTGTCATCAAGGTACGGATTGAGATTCAACGCTTTACTGTTCTTCCTTAAATTCTTTTTTTGTTGTAGCCTTTCTATTTCTGGTCCGAATTCAATAAATTGTGCTATTTTAATACTTCTGATTAAAGCTTCTTCGTATTCTTCTGTCGAAAACTTCTCTTCTATTCTTTCTGGATATTTCTTACTATTTATGAATCTTTTACTGTATGTTATTACCTTTTGTAGTTCTTCTAGTGTGTCAAAGTTTTCAAAGTTTAGTGTTTTTTCTTGTTCAATTTTTAGATTTGTTTGTATTGTCTTCTTTCTTTCCATATCTGTAGTTGTAGAATTAGGTCTTGTTAGTTTCATTTCCTTTGTCTTCAGCCATTCTGGCCCTTCCCACCATAATTTACTCTCTATCAGTATGGGTAGTTCTCTTCCTCTTGACCCAATATCTGCTGGGTTATCCTTTGAAGCAACATGGAACCATTGGGTATTTGCTATGTTGTCCAGTATTTCGATCACTCTATTGCTCACAAAGAGTTTCCAACGATGAGGATCACCAAATAGCCATGATAAAACTACCGATGAGTCTGTCCATGCGTAAACCTTGTCTTTGGGAATTCTCATAGCTTCGCAGACTTGTGTCAGGAGTTTTGATAAAAGTAGTGCTCCGCAGAGTTCTAGTCTTGGCAGTGTAATGGATTTGACAGGTGCAACTCGTGTCTTGGAAGCAATGATTGCTGTTTTTATATCACCTGTCTTGGTTTCTACTCTGGCATAAACCACGGCACAGTACGCCTTCTCAGATGCATCGCTGAATCCATGCAGAGTAGTTCGTTCCAGGTCTTCTTTGTTCGTTTTTATCCATCTATCAATGTAAATTTCATTCAATTTCTCAAATCCAATTCGTAGTGTTGTCCATTCATTTGCAATAGTTTCGTTTACAGCATCGTCCCATTCTAGTTTCTCTAGCCATAATTTCTGGATCAACATCTTTGTTAAAACTATAGCAGGACTGATCCATCCAAGGGGATCGAAGAAACGTTGTATGTCGGCCAATATGTTTCGTTTGGTGATTTGTTTCGGTTGCGGTGGTATGTCGAATCTATAATGCAGTGTATCAGTCTTCATGTTCCATGATAAGCCTAGAGTTTTGATCATACATTCGTTGTTAATGTCTTGTGTTGTATGCATGCTTCGCAGTGTCGGTTCTATTTCAGCAAGAAATTCAGGACTATTCGATGCCCATTTCTGGAGAATAAATCCTCCTCTTTCTAGGATAGTCGTTATTTCCTTACTCAACAGTATCGCTTCTTTTACAGTTGAACTTCCACTCATGCAATCATCTACGAAAAAATCTTCTTTGATTACTCTTGCGGCTTCTGGATAGATTTTCCCTTCATCGTCTGCTAGTTGCATTAGTGTCCTTACCGAAAGGTGTGGTGCTGCTGCGGTACCAAACGTTACTCTTAGGATTCGATATTCTTTAATTTCTTCTTTAGAATTTGGTCTCCACAATATTCTTTGTAAGTCTGTGCACTTCTTCTTGACTAACAATTGACGGTACATCATTTTGATATCTGATGTGAAGCAAACAGGCTTCATGCGCCATCTCATTATCAGATCTCGCAAATCACTTTGCAATTGCTGCCCAACTAGAAGTTCATCATTCAACGATTTGCCGTTAGACCCTTTACATGATCCATCAAAGACAACTCTTACCTTCGTCGTCTCTTTGTCTTCTCGAACAACTGCGTGGTGTGGAAGATATACGGCTGGTTTTGATACTTCCTCTTTAGGTATTTCTTCCATGTGATTGAGCTGTATATATTCATCTATTACTTTCTTATACTCTTCCTTCAGCTTCGGCTTACTATCTAATTTTCTTTCTAATTGATAAAATCTCTTCAGTGCTGTATCTCTTGTTTCACCAATTTCTTCTACTGGTTGTGCACTTCTGAGTGGTAGCTGAACTACATAACGTCCATCTGTTGTCCTGGAATGAGTAGCTGTGTATATCTCTTCACATAACCTTTCTTCAGCTGTCATACTTCTTGTACATGTTTCTTCAATATGCCACATGTTCTTCAACATGTTGTGTACATCTAGGTTTTCCAGGTGATGGTGAACAATAATTCTGTCATCGTGTGATTCTTCATTTACCTTGCCAAAAAGAATCCATCCCAGGCTTGTTTCTTGTGCACATGGGGAACCTGAGGGACCTTTGATTACCTTTCCTTTCACGATGTCAGCGTAAACTTGAACTCCGAGTAGCATGTCAATTTTGCCTTGAACGTTATACTTAGGATCGGCCAGTACAAGACCATCCAAGTGTGACCATGAAATAGGCGCGATTGTCTTACTAGGTAACTGTTTAGTCAGCTGTGTCGAAAAAATAAAAACATCAACATTGAGGCTGAAAGAGTCCTCATATCTAGATAGAACCTCAAGTTGAGTTGAATGACTGACCTGTGTCTCCGTGGAACCTATTCCGGTTATCCTAGCGTGGGTTGGAGTTTTGATTGCTTTTAATCTCTGAGCCGCCCTCTCACTCACGAATGATGCCTCTGAACCTAAGTCGATAAGAGCCCTGAGTAAAGTCGTGTGCCCTGAACTACTTCTGACAGGAACTACAGCCGTAGCCAGCAGCGAACTCTTACGATTGCTGGTGAAGTGTGATGCGAAGTGTGTAGCTATATTTGTGATGTCCTGATCTTCTTCTTTATTTTCTTCTACATTAGCGTGCAGCGATGACATGTCAGGCTCTTGCTTCTTCTCCTCTGTGTCCTTCTTCGTGAACGAATGAAGAAGAGAGTGGTGCCGCCTTCCACATACCTTGCATGAAGTTTTCTGTCTACAGTACATCATAGAATGACCAGGAGCTAAGCAATTGTAGCATAGTCTATTTTCTCTCACATATTCACTTCTCTTGTCCGGGTCCAGCTTTCCAAACTGCTTGCAGTGACAAAGCAGATGATTCTCGTTGCATAAAGTGCAGGTGTGTTGTGCAGGAGTGGTTGCGTGGAACGTCTTCACTTTTTCGCGTGCCATGGATGATGATGTTGTCAACTCCAGTGTACAGATACGGCTATCCAAGAATGTTGTTAGGTTGTCGAAAGTAGGTATCCCTTCCCAGTGATCTTCACTTACATAGGTTTCCCAAGCTCTGTGTGACTCACTGTCCAGTTTTTGTACCAACAAAAAGATGATAATCGGATCCCAGCTACTAGTAGAAATGTCTAAACTATTTAGGCTATTCAAACATTCTTTAGTGTTATCAATCAGCGATTTCAAATGAACAGGTGATGGGGATGTAAGCTTCTTCAACATAAATAATCTTTTCAAAATTGCGTTAACAATAAGCCGTCGTTGATTGTAGCGATTTCTTAGGTTGTTCCATGCAGGCAAATAATTCTTCTCCGTGATTTGAAAATGTTTGATTGTGTTCTTTGCCTCACCGATAACGCATGACTTCAAATAATGGAGTTTTTGCACGTCGTTGAGCGCGTTGTTGTTGTGAATAAGCGATGTAAATGTATCTTCGAATGATTGCCACTCTTCATAAGCTCCACCAAAAGATGGTAGGTTGATTCGAGGTAATTTTACTTCTGGGTTACTCGGTGTACTCGACTTAATGCTCGGAACGTGAGTTGAATTAGGTTCCTTTTGTTGAATTTGTTGTAAACAATCCATCATGTCCGCCTTCAAGTCCATATACAAATCCTCGCATACACTGTGTACATCACTAGCAAAATACGACAAAGTACTTTTCTCTTCTTTGGAAGTAAGCTTCACTAACTCGATGTGTGTTTGTCTAAACGAAGTCCAATACTCATCCATGCATTGTAATCGTGCTTGTAAATAACCTTTTGTTTTACGCACTTTGGGGCACTTTTTAAAGTTAACTTGTGCTTTATTTAATAACTCGGCCAAGTCTTCTAACTGATGAACAAGATCTTGCACTTTCGCCATTGTTCATTACCGCACAATATCAGTTCACAATAAGTTATAATATCACTGCAAGTTCCGTGAGTAATTACGCCGGTTGTTATTCACCTTGTAAAAAGTTCTAAGATAGGTTATGATTGATGCGATAACACGCGGTAAGCAGCTCGAGCGATCGTCAAGTTCAAGTTCGATGCAAAAATTAATTCTTCCTTCGATAATTTAGAGCGCGATCCGGTTCGAATATGACCACTATGTTGAGGTGATTAGGGTCTATAATGATTTGGTACCTATCTTAGTGAAATTAAAAACGTCCGTGCGTATGAATGGTTTACTTGCGACTAGTATGAAGGCAGTTACACACACAGATCGACGTGAAATTAGGTATTGGTTTAAAATGTACAGAAAACAACATAACACCTAGAATGTTCTAAAAACATGTGTCAAGTGCTCGAAAGGAGCCTCTTTGAAGCGCAATTCAAAGTCTTTCACCACACTTGTTCTAGAAAGCTAGTGACCCCAAGAAGATTGTAGAAACTGATAGAAAACTTACAGCTAGTAATGGTCCAGTGATGTTGCCGATAGCCCAAACAGTCAGTGATTCTGTACCAGGAACCGCCTCTACTGGAGACCAGCTCCATGACACTTCGGATTTACCAGAAAAAGAGTTTCTGGTGTCTGCAAAAAAATAGTAAAGCATTGAGTTTTGTGTCTTATCAAGTAGTTATGTTCTTAATTATGGCACATCTCATTGCTAACTGTATGCTATCGGTTACCTTCTTGTGGTACTGAATTTATTTTAATATTAATATTTTTAATTGAATTTTATAATGCTTCATTAATTGATAACTATTACATAATTTAAATTGTATTTTTATGAAAATGTTGTATACATGTTCATAATTTTGCATGCTGGGTTTTTCTGGCGAAGTGTGAGGCTCTTTAACCATAGGTCATCATCAAATATGTACCATACTACACGCAAATAAATTATTTCATTTCATTTCATTTCATATTATAAAGCTTCTTGATGATATACCAACAAAAACATATTTTGGGGATTTTTCAAAGAGTCGCCAAATACCACCACCTATGTAGGTACTAATAACTTTGTCATTTTAGAGTGGACCAATAAAAACAAACTAAGCCAATAATTGATAAGTGCAAGCTTAAACTATTTAAATAGCTAAAGGTGTTATGGTTATTACCTTTCCCACATAGTAGAGTAGATTTCTGCTCATGCACCGGCACTCCTTCAGGTTCGACCGTGATTCTGATAATGACTTCGTCACTGAAAATAAAAATACCTACTTGATAAACATAGTACCTAATAGCTTTCAAAAAAAATTGTCGTTACGTTAGTGTTGGTATGGTTGTTAAAATATTTTCAATAGAATTTTTAAGATTCCAATACGAAAATGTTTTGGTGTATCTCAGGGCTCACCTTTGTGACTACTTTTATTATCCTTTTTTATTATCCTTACCTTACACCTCTGCCATTAGTTTTATTGCCACACCCGCCGTCGCTGACAGATTTGGCGCGAATGATGACTCTCCCCTCCCCCTGCCCGCTGGCTGTGATCTCCCCCCTCCGAGCTGTTGAGGCCCTTGGAGGCACACAGACAGACTCCACTAAGTCTGATGGACCTTGCAGATGTGGATCTGTTAGGATCTGGATTTGGACCTGTTAAATAAACCAAATAAATGTTACTCTCTCGAGATAAATTTTTAAAGCAGAAACCTTGATAGGAGTAGAGAAAACAAACCAAACCAGAAACCTATCTCTTTATAACAACTGCTATTGACCTGTCACCATCTATGTCGGAAGCTGTTGGATAATTTAAGAAGCACAAAGGGTAGAAAATTTATATCCTGGAAAAGATCGCAACATGCGATAAGACCGCCGATTGTAGGTCAATAATAAATATTCCTACCTATTGTACTTATATTTGATGTACCTACTGTCGACGTTGTCCTCAATAAAGTTTTTTATTATTATTATTTATCTATACGACACACCTAGCCTAAGTAGCTACTTAAGCTTAGGTGCCTACTTCAAAATTTAAGATCAATATAATTTATTTAATAACAAGATTGTAATATTATTAATATATCGAAGGTAAACTATTAAAATAAACAACAATAATACATACGCTCAAAGGCTCGTAGAGATAGTTGAAGAGTCGGTAGCGAATAATAGTGGTATCGCCACGCCTCAGCCTCCGAGGACTGTCTGCGTGGATGAAGAATTCACGCAACACCTGGAACAAATAGTTTTCTCCTAGCGTCATCACCTAGGTACTTATAACTCCGCGCGAGCACTTGAACAGCTAGATTTCGTTAGATTTTTTCAGAGATTAATAATAATGAAATTTTTATTTTTTTTTACACAGCGCCAGTAAATATTAATCCCTATCTTTTGATATAACTGACATGATTTCAAGAAAAACTCTCTCAGTAATGGATGTGTGAAATATCGATTTAGTGTCATCTTTATGATTTTTTTTTATCGAGAAAATTATAATTATATACGTTTCTATCTTTACACAGCGCTCGAGTACCTACATGCCCGAATCAGAAATCATTTTGGTATTAATATGTTTGGCCTTATGTTTACCTAATACCAAAATGATTTCTGACTCAAGCACATTTCCCTTATATTATTGTATTATTTGTATTCGAACAGTATTTATGCGTGTCACTGGATAGTTATTCTTTCAAACAACCCCCCCGAAATGAAATAAAATGAAATAATAGCCAATCGCACCTCGAAACTGCGAGCCTCTGTCGCCGGGCCCTTAACACTTGCTTGTCCCATCATTAGCAAGTAGTGTAAAAGTAGCCATGTTTTTTGTCGACATACCTGTAAGACAGAAGGTTGTGCCACAGAAACTCCCATCCTGGTGAGGCAGACAGCGTTAGCTTCGAACCTCGTTATGGAGTCCGGTGCTTTGGCTGAGGTCACCGTAGAACCATTTGCTCCGACAGTGACAAGCCGCCAAAGCCACGCCTGCGAAAATAATTTGTGAAACGATCAAACGGAACGGAGACAGTTTTTATCATCTGTCTTGTTGAATATTTCATGATATAAGTCTGTTAGATATTTATTTATTTATTGAGAAATTAACAATAAGCAGAATAGAATGTATGTAATTCTGTTTTTTATGGCTAATATCTCTCTCTATAATATTACATGGGTGTTATTTACAAAGAAAATTACAACTAATAGTTACAATTATTTACAAAATGTACAAAATATACAAAATACATATGAAACTGTTGAGCCATCTGCAGACCGTTGCAAACGATCTATAGATAGCTCAACTGATCCAAATCAGTGCCAGTCGGAAGCGTACCCAAGATACTGGCTGCATTGCCACGCTAAATGGCAATGCTGATATTTAATATAACATGACTGTATTTACAAAAAAAGCATGTATGAATTAGATCAGCTATCTGGTTCCCATATTACCGGTGGTCCCATATTCTTGTGTGGAAAGTCCACCAATATTAATTTACATATCTTTATCAGTAGTGTTGTTGTGCGTCGTTATCAGTAGTGTAGTTGTGTTGTGCGTCATCGCGACACGTACGTTACTACTCCGCGGTCAAAAATTTATTTGCGCGTGAAAATGTCCTTAAAAGTTATCGAAAGTGTTGTTCGCGAATTGCAGCAAACAGTAGCGACTCTTGTGAATAAAGTCGAGTCACTAGAGAGCAAGATATCGGAGCAATCCGCGATTATTATCAAACTCAGTGGAACAAAAGATGATACTACGAATAAGACTACAGCTCCTACCCGCAAATCGCTAGCTGTCAGCGCTCCATCTCAAACAGCAAGTACAACGACGGCCGCGGCGGCGAATAATACTACCGCCGTACAACGACCCTTGCGTACTGCGCGGGTACAAGCCTCAGCCGCTATTACGGAGCTATCTAACGCGACGAGTAAACGACGCAATGTACGTGCAGGGCAACCTATCACTCCAAAATCTGATGTCGAATTAGTTATTTGTACAGATAAATTGACCTGTGGAAATGATACTGATAACACATTGTTAAATGAAGCTGTTCAGTCAAATACTACAGTCGCCACCACTGGACCGGTAAAATTGACTCAATGCGACGAATATAAATCGGAAAGTAAGTGGGAAGTTGTAAACAAACGACGTAGACGTAAACAACAAGCCCCGATTATTGTAGGGACCGCGACGGTACACAACGACGATCTCCAAGCAGCGGAGAGAATAAGATACATCCAGGCTTGGTGTTTCAAGCCTGACACTACGACCTCAATGATCCTCGGATTCTTGAACAAAATAATTAAATCTAACTTCACAGTGGAGAAGCGTGACATAAAGTCGGAGAGACATGCTTCGTTCCTTATTGGTATGTCAGAAAAGGTTTACGATGCAGTGACTACTCCTACGGCCTGGCCTGTTGGAGTGCGTTTCACAGAGTGGTTTCAGTTCCGGCCCCGCGTCCAGCAGCGGGGCAGCGAGCGAACTGCTGCTGCCGGCGGCGCCAGCCTCCCCCCTCGCGCCCGCGCCGACCCCGCAGCATGACTCACGCAACTGGACTACTACTACACAAATACCGACACATAATTACAATAGGATTGTAATTTGCCAACAAAACATAGCCTCATTAAAAAATAAAACTTGTAAGCTAGAAGTGTTATTGGAGAAAAGTTTGAAATGTGAAGTTATTTGTCTAACTGAACACTGGTTAAGGGATTTTGAACTAAATTTAATTAATTTGAATCATTATCATTTAGCTTCCTATTATTGTAGACAGTCCATCGCGCACGGCGGGTCCTGTATATATGTAAGGAATGATATAAAATTTAAGGAAATTGACTACGCTTGTATCTCAGTAGAACAGGTTTGCGAGATATCGGCGATAGAACTTGTAGATTATAATATTACGATAGTGTGTATTTATAGATCAAATCTGACTAATATTTCACAATTTTATCCTTGTCTAGAGCTTGTTCTGGATAAGCTTACTATCAGTGGAAAGGATTGCGTTGTGCTTGGCGACTTCAATATAGACATTCTTCGTTCATTAAATAATGACCAAAAGCGATTAAATGACATTGTACATGCTTATGATTATTGTAATGTTGTTGACTTCCCCACCAGAGTGACTGCTTTGACGAGTACGTGCATCGATCATATGTATGTGAACAATGAGCGAGTGCAGGCTGGAACTATTTGTGCAAACGCAGTGGACACCCAGCTAAGTGACCACTACGCTGTCCGGGCCGAGGTGCTATGTGGGACTGGGCCGTCTTCCGCCATGCCTCGTTATGCAAGGTCGTATACAAACGCTAATACTTATAACTTCGTAGCCTCCTTGGCTAGCATTGACTGGCTGGAGATAAGTAAAAGACGACTGTCGGCAGAGGAATTAGCTAAGACTATTGTAAATATTTTAAAAAATAAGTTAGATACATGCTTCCCTTTCAAACGTGTTGCAAAAATAAAAAAGAAAGATTCCTGGGTTACAAGGGAAATCGTGAGCTTGGATTTTTTACTCCGACAAACAAAGTACATAAGCACTAAGTTTCCCGCCAACATACACCTGTTAGCTAAGCTCGAACATTTTCAGAGTCGGTTCGATGATGCGACGAGGAAGGAGCGTAGTAACTTCTACTGTAGAATTATTACAAATGCCACGAATATGACTAAATCTATGTGGGACGTTGTCAGACTGGAAACCGGACGGTGCGGGCGGAAGCTCGACTTCACTGAATCAATTCGGACACCCAGTGGCACCAAGTACACTGACAAAACAGAAGCTGTTAATGTAGCTAATTCACATTTTGTAAATGCTGCAACATCATGCGGCGCACCACGGGCTGACGTGCTTGGTGCGCGGTCTGCGTTAGCTGGCGCTCGCCCCCCGGCAAATCGTTCGATCAGACTACGACCTTTCTCACCCTTAGAGGTATTTAAAATCATCTCGAACGGAGTGGCGCATAAGTCTACCAAAGACATCTACGAATTGTCGGTGTCTCTTTTACACGCCGCCGCAGAGCCCCTTGCATTTATTCTCTCAGAGTTATTTAATACATGCGTCAGAGAAGGGAGATATCCACAAACATTAAAAAATGTAAGGGTGTCACCACTATACAAGGGTAAAGGGAAAAGAGAGGAGATAAATAGTTACCGGCCTGTATCTATTATTCCAGGGATCGCGAAGATCTTCGAGTACGGTCTCAGCGCACGAATAATAGAGTTCTTAGCTTCGACTGATTCTCTGTCCGATAGGCAGTATGCGTATAGAACGGGAAGGTCGACGACAGACGTAGCACGGGAAATGGTGAGGCGCGTGATGGAGGCTCGAGAGCGTCGGCAACACGTGGCGATCATCATGTGCGATCTGTCGAAGGCCTTTGACGTCGCCGACCATAGTGTTCTAACTGCAAAGCTGCAACATTATGGATTCAATGGTTCATCACTGGCTCTTCTGACGGACTTCCTGACTGATCGAACGCAGATTGTCACGGCAGAGAGTGGGAAAGTAACGTCGATGCCACTCAAAACCGCGATTGGAGTGGCCCAGGGCTCATCGCTGTCAAACATCATGTTCTCCCTCCTCCTCAATGATTTGCCTGAGTGCATAGAGAATGGGCACATCTTAATGTATGCGGATGATGTTGCTGCAGTCATTCAGGCACCTACCCTAGAGCTCTTGGAGAGGAGGTTGAGCACGGTGGCGGAAGAGCTTCATCACTGGTTCCATCTAAACGGCTTCTTACTTAACATCACAAAGACCAACTTCATAGTTTTCAATATTGCTGGCCGAACACAGACACCCATGCGCGTCACAGTGGGGGATAAATCGGTCAGCCAAGTCAAAACGACGTCGTTTTTGGGTTTTCAGGTTGATGAGGGATTAACATGGGAATTACACATAGACAGATTGTGCGAAAGGATGGGTCGAGCGTGTTTTGCTCTGTGGCGCTTGTCCGCAACGCTAGAGCTGAGCATGACCAGGAGTTACTACTTCGCATCTGTTCACTCGCTCCTCCAGTATGGTGTAGATCTCTGGGGCAGAGCTGCTGATTGGGAGCGAGTGTTCAGAATGCAGAAGAGAGCTGTGCGAGCTGTAGTACGAGTTCCATGGGACACTCCCGCTCGTCCTATCTTTCGTTCGCTGAAGGTAATGACAGTCCCATGTCTCATAATCTTTAGCGCGGCTTTGTATACTCGAAACCATCTAAGTGATTATTTAAAATTTGGCGAAGGTCACACATACTCGACGAGAAACTCGCAAAAGCTGAAGGCCGTGCCGCGGCGTCTCACAAAGTCGTCAAAGCTAGTACATATGATGGGGCCGCCAGTCTATAACCGTCTTCCTGAAACTGTAAAGAAAGCTCAGTCAACGCAATCCTTTAAGTTGAAATTAAAAAATTGGCTAATAGAGCAAGCCTATTATAGGTTTGACGAATTTATTGTTTAATTTAATAATATTTTATTGTTTTTTACTATTTTTATTACTACTTGTATCCTTAGATATTCTTTTTTAAGTATTAATATTATTATTTTTATATTGAGGTGTATCCTTATTTTTTTATATATACGAAATAAATGAACTTGAACTTGAACTTGAACAGTATCAATAAGTTTACTGCTAGAGATTGGCCTGCTCCATATATTTTCAGGAAGAAGTATTTTGAACCATCTCTATCCATCTACTGACTTGACGCGATCAACACAATGTCGTTTTTTGGTTTCAGTGGTTATCGGTTCCATAGATACATAGATAGAAAATTCTTCATTGCACGGAAAAAATGTATCGTACATAGGCGAACTTAATGCTAGAGAGCATTCACTTCCAGTTTACTTTGTGTAGTTTTGAAAAAACCGAAAGTGTAGTACACAAACATGGATGATAAGGAATTGGTCCATGAGCTTTTGATTGCATTTAACATTTTTTATTTGTGTTATGGGTCTATTTTTTTTCAAATCGTGCCTGAAATAAACGACTTTTTTTTTATTTATTTATTGCTTTTTATATATTTCTTTTGATATAAATGGGTAATGAGGAAAAATAATCTAAGATAGAGAAGTCTCCAGTTTTTGAAAGTAAAATCTGTATTACTTCTCTGAGTTTCTTCGTTTGTGCATACTTACTTCAGAGAAATCACTCCTAGGGACGGTTCGTTCTACCGTCAACGCCGCAGGATTGCACTGTCTTCGTAGAGGTATGTCTCCTGCAGTCCTGACGCCGGCCGATGCAAGCCAAGCGGCTGTCAGCTCTAGACTATTGGTGGGCATTTCGGGGCTGTCTACATCTGAAAACGTTATTCTAATCAGTAATGAATTATCTTGTTGCACGGGTTGCCAAAACCTTAACACATCATTTAAGGGCCCGGCGACAGCGGCTCGTAGTTTCGAGGTGCGATTGGCTATTATTTCATTTTATTTCATTTCGGGGAGGTTGTTTGAAAGAATAACTATCCAGTGACACGCATAAATACTGTTGGAACACAAATAACACAATAATATAAGGGAAATATGCCCGAATCAGAAATCATTTTGGTATTAGTATGTTTGGCCTTACGTTTACCTAATACCAAAATGATTTCTGACTCAAGCACATTTCCCTTAAGTATATTATTGTATTATTTGTATTCGAACAGTATTTATGCGTGTCACTGGATAGTTATTCTTTCAAACAATCTCCCCGAAATGAAATAAAATGAAATAATAGCCAATCGCACCTCGAAACTGCAAGCCGCTGTCGCCAGGCCCTTAACTCTTTAATACTTGAAAAAATATAAAAATATTCTAGGTACACACTTTCGGGTTTGTGGAAGGTTATAGGTAATTTTGTTTCCTCGTATTCAATACAATCGCCTAATGGTAGGTACGGGATGGAAATGAAGGGTGTTTTATGGCAAATTATAGCCTGTTTCATACATTTTAGCCAGATGGGTTCTGACTTTTAAATGGAACAGCTGTTTTTTTGTACTCACTATGAAAAGAAGAAAATGTTATTTATAACATTCGGTTTTTTAAACATTAAAGTTGAATAAAAAACTAACTCATGAAACAGTCGCCAGCAGTGTCATACTCTGTCAGATTCCGATGAGCATCCATCATCTTCTTCAGCCCACTGATCAGAACATCTTTCACAGAGGCCAAAGGAGTCCATTTAGATGCACTGTCTAACACAGTCAGAGCACAAAGAGCTGGTCCAGGAGTGGAAACCTGAAGGGTTGAGGTGGAACCAGGTAGAACTTGCCGAGATTGCCATGTAAGATCAACCTGTAATAAAGAAAAAAAATTTAATACTCTGTCAACTCGATACACGAAACAAGAAAACAGAAGAAAATAAAAGAAGTAGACTGCTTGAAATGTTAGTGTTGGGACCCACGGTCTGTCCAGAAAAAGGAACATGAAAATGTTTCCAAAAAAGATGCGTTACTTCACAATTAAAGTTACGCACTTTTTTTGGAAACATTTTTGTGTCACTTGTTGAACACACTTCAATAATTGTATTCACAGAAGCTTACTTTGTTCACAAAACAGTCGTCCATCTCGAAATGCTTGCTAGCACTGACGAATTCTCCATTGTGATAGAAGTATGCTATAAGATGGCTGTCGGGACACATTTGCTGGGTGACTTTTATGGGAAGCATCACTCTAAGAAGATTCCTGTCAAGCAAAGCATCAGACGCACTTCCTTCAGAACCATTAATATCATTTGAAATCTGGTCACTAGTCTCTGTCCTAGTTTCAGTGGATCTGTCATTAAGATTTGTGTTTACACTATAAGAGGTATTTTTATCGAAATTGACGTCGTTTCTCTCTTGAGTCTTGCTACTTGTACTGACGCTGTTTCTGCTATTATTAAGCTGATTAACATAACGGCTAAAATATTCATTGAAATTCTGGTTCTTGTTTTTGTTAGCAGAATCTGTATTTCTATTCAGATTCTTGTTTCTGTTTATGCTGGCATTTCCTTTATCAGCGTTTTTGGCTCTTTCAGCATTTATTGTATTCTGACGACTGACAATTCTATTGAAGTAATCACTAATTCTATCGTAATTAGCATTCTCTTTATCGAATCGGTGTCTATCATCAGTGAGAGGCATGGCTTCGTTGCATCTGCTGTTTCGCGCCGTAACCTGGACGTGGTTGTTGGAACTTGGCACGGGGCATTGGGTCGTGGCGCCCCAGCGGTAGATAATTCCACCTCTTATGATAAC
Source organism: Plemyria rubiginata (assembly GCA_963576535.1). NCBI lineage: Eukaryota > Metazoa > Arthropoda > Insecta > Lepidoptera > Geometridae > Plemyria > Plemyria rubiginata. The sequence goes on along the minus strand of OY754924.1, from coordinate 10,939,473 downwards.
CTGAAAACAAATTTATGTTTAAAACTTCTGGCTAGTTCTAGAAAGGTAAACCGGGAGTTGACAGTTTGATACCAAATTTAGGGTTATTCCCGTTGAGTAACACCTATGTTACATATTGTGACACAATGGGAAAAAAGTCAAGCGGCCAAAAACTCGGTCACTCCCGTACACAAATCTACTTCATGTTCACCTAGTACTAGCGTAGTACATAGGCATACTAATCATGCAGATGTATCACTTCAGTGAAAAACACTCATGTTCAGTAGTTTCAGTACCGTGATGGTCAGAAGGAATGGAAGAAGGAGGTTTTCGCTCCTAATTAAATAAATAAATTAAATAGGTAAGCTTACCACGAAATGAACAGTAACAGGAGTCGACACGTTCTGTAGATTCAAGTACAGAGGCACGAAGGTCCTGGAGCCTCGAGAGTCAGCTCTGAGTGGTCCTAGAGCCGCTTGTGTCTTCGGGCGTCGCGTGCCAAGAGTCAGGGGTGCTGCTTTGATGCTGGTATCGTTGAATAATTTAGCCTGAAGAATAACGTATGTGAATAACAGTAGAAGGGCTAGAATGCTGGCTTGAGAGATGCCATGTTCATTAACTCAGTCTTCATTAACTTCACTTCCCTAGAATAAGACCTCTGTATGGCTCAACTCATATGTATTTCTTTTTTGTCTGAAATAAACATAAACATAAACTTCAAAAAATAATTTCAACATAGGTACTCTTTTTTTTAATCGAATTATATAACGAGTGGGTAGGCCTCTAACGGTACAGAAAAAGACCATTATAGTAGCATCATAGAAGTGCACCGTAGGGCACTTTCAAATCTTGCGTGACTTACCTACTTACAAGGCAATGTTTTGTTATAGGTGATGGTTCGTTACCACTTGGCATCAGGTGGGCCATGTGCTTGTGCCCTAAGAAAGTAGCATAAAAATCCCATCGATAACGCACGTACCTAATGAAGACAAGCTCATAATGATGATTTGACTTTAAAACTGTTTGTACTATTTATATTCTCAACACCATAAACATTCAACTGTTTACAATAAATATTATTCTCATTCTGATTAGTTATTAGGTGATTTCTGGAGAGGGAGGGGAGAGAGAGCAGATATTCTGATTAGTTATTAGATATACGGTATACCTAATAACGACAACTCAACTAGATTCGCTGCAGGTATATTATCCTACTAATATTATAAACGTGATAGTTTGTAAGTATGGATGGATGGATAGATGTTTGTTACTCTTTCACGCCGGAACGGCTGAACGGATCTGGATGAAGCTTAGCAGAGAGATGCACTATAGTCTGGAATAACACATAGGCTGCTTTTTATCCCGTGGGAATACCGCGATTTAAATCTGCGCGGGTGAAACCGCGGTGCGCAACTAGTGTACCAATAGATCTGAAAAGGCCTAATTTGTAAGTAGAGCTAGGATTTAGTCCTCACTTCAAATCGGTAGAAAGGGCTGCCATCATCATCAGCGAATCGAACTCGCGCCACACCGCTCGCGTCTGTGTCCCCGCTGTTGCAAGTTGGTTTGTTTATTTCTGCCGCTTGTTCTGCTACAATGGGGTAGCGGCAAACGCGGATACGCTCATTGGCTGCTGGCTTCTCATCCCAGCGAGTTGCTTTTACCTGAAAATCCAAGTTAAAATAGAGTTGGAGGTTGTAGCTTGATACAATAATAAATAAATAATGCTGGACAATCCACGCAGCACCATCTAGCCCCAAAGTAAGCAACACAAAGCTTGTGTTATGGGTACTACAAAACTGATATATTTAATACAATATAAACTTACATAGATATATATTTTTTATTATGGATAGAAAACACCCAGACCAACGGAACAAATTTCTGCAGATCGTACACAAATTTGTTCCGAGGCGGGAATCGAACCCGCAGCCTCTGCGTCGCAAGCGGACTCGCCGGCTCCGCCACTGAGGTCGTAAATATCTAGGCGTATGTAACCTTGACCGGTCAAGTTTCACGATAGTAGGTACTAATCGTAATTAAAAACAAGGCTAGAACAAAATGACAAAGAGATAAAATTTTATCATAAATAACACAAGTAGGTACAAATTTGCACTTTGCAAATTTGCACTATGTTTACCTCAAGCACATTTTTTTTTTTATACAACTAGCTGATGGAACAAGCAGATGGTCCACCTGATGTTAAGTGGTAACCATCACCTATAAACAAAACATTGCCCCGTAGGTCACGCACAATAGGAACGTGCCCTACGATGCACTGCCCTGCGTCCATCAACTTGAGGCATACAGATGTTAAGCCTCATGTGCCTGTAATTACACCGGCGACCACACTCTTCAAACCGAAACACAGCGTTGCTGCTTGGCGGCAGAAAAAGGCGTGGTGGTAGTACTTCCCCGGACGTGGCCTTAACAAAGAGCTCTACTACTCTTAAAACACATGAGCTCTACACATGAGGCATACCATTTGCATGCCTCAAGTAGATGAACGCAGGGTAGTGCATCGTAGGGCACGTTCCTATCGTGCGTTACTTACGAGGCAATGCTTTGCTTGTTATAGGTGATGGTTACCATTTAACGTCAGGTGGGCCATCTGCATCTTCCATCAACTAGTTGTATTACTACTACAACTAAAAAAACTAACTATACATAGAAAAAACTTTTTTGTGACGTCTTCTATGACTTTGTCGCATAGAAAACGGGCACCAGTGATTTAGAGGAAGGCAATTGAATGAATACACTTTGACTCCAAGAGTTTGTTGGCTGTTCTTCTCGGTGTTGGTCGCGTGGAACTGGCACTAGGGTCACCTAGTTTTAAGACGTTTCAAGATGGTCCTTGTGATTTTATTGAATAAACATATTTCCGACTGGCACTGATTTAGATCAGTTGAGCTATCTATAGATCGTTTGCAACGGTCTGCAGATAGCTCAACTGGTTCATATGTATTTTGTATATTTTGTACATTTTGTAAATAATTGTAACTATTAGTTGTAATTTTCTTCACTATCACTACATAGTATAAGACAAAGTCGCTTTCTCTCTCCCTATATCCTATTGTCCCTTTGTATGCTTAAATCTTTAAAACTACGCAACGGATTTTGATGCGGTTTTTTAATAGATAGAGTGATTCAAGAGGAAGGTTTATATGTATAATACATGCATGATATGTGCACCCGTGCGAAGCAGGGGCGCGCGGGCGGGTCGCTAGTTTTAAATAAATGGCACTTTAACATATTTTGACTTTGGCTTTCATTGTTTTTTTTGGAATGTTACCTTTAATTTGTACGGAAGGCCAGGCGCGACCACAGTGGTTTGCTTCGTGACAAACTCCAAGAATATCGGCTTGTCTACCACCTGCGACACGACTGTGGTGTTCTGCCAAATTCTGGTGCCTTCCTCCTGAAACAGAAAACAGAATTGAATGTGAAATGAAACAAAAACATGCATAGAGCATGCCACCTTATATAACACAAAATTCTATTTGCACAACATTCTATTTTCGGTCTGATACTGGCATGTCACGTGAGGGAGGGGTCGCCTGGGGCTATGAAACCGGCATGTGTCGCGATAGGTACAAGCATGCCAGTACCTGACGAAGACACGAGCTAATGTGACTCTCGCTCGCACGTTTTGACTTGTTGAAAGGTGTAAAAACACTAAACCTATTTTCGAAAAATCGCAAACAACCATTTTGTGTGCAATCACATGGCGCACAGTTTAGTACAAAAATCATTTTTATCGATACAAGTTTTCCTATCTAGTTTCCGTACTCAAGCAAACTTTTGAGTAGGAAAACTTGCATCAATCAAAATGAAATTTTCACCAAACTATGCGCAATGTGATTGCACACAAAATAGTTGTTTGCGATTTTTCAAAAATGGAATTTGTGATTTTATATCTTTCAAAATGTCGTATCGTGCGAGCGAGAGAAATATTAGGTGTTGTCAACGCCTTGCAAATGTATCCACAATGTGCCCGTAAATCCTGCATGCCTGTAATGTCCGCTGCTGTTCTATTTTACTGAAAAACTGAAACAGCTTCACAACTTTGATCCCTAGGCACGGTAGATATCCCTTCAGATCTGTCAGTCAGTACCAAGTACTATCTAAATCAAGATTTTTTTTTCAGGCACTAACAAAGTAGCAAACAAGCATACGGCCCACCTAATGGGATTCTTTAAGGATGTCTAAGGGGGTTAGTCGGTGGTACGACCAAAAATTACATTTGGCACATACCCACATTTTGCAGTAATTAGTATTCCATACGTGGCAGGTTGCAAGCCCATCGCCGCTGTTAGAATTCTAACTGGTTTCCTCACGATGTTTTCCTTCACATTGGTATTGCGCACATAAATTTTTCGATAAATTTATTGGTGCACGACCGGATTCGAACCTGCGACCTTACGAATGGAAGGGGGAAAAAATATAGCTGGTTGTGAACAATCTTAAAAAAGGCCAATAACAGATTTTCCTAATTAATCATATCACGAGAAAAACATGACTGCTCTCCAGCGTTTTACCTACTAGAAAAGGAAGAGTATGTGTGTGTGTGTACGTGCATGTGTGTAGTTATAGTGTACAAGCAGCGCCCCGCGGTTTAACCCGCGCAGATTTAAATCCCGCGCAGATTTAAATTTATTCCCACGGGATAAAAAGTAGCCTATGTGTTATTCCAGACTATTATAATATATCTCTGTGCCAATTTTCACCAAGATCCGTTGAGCCGTTCTGGAGTTATAGGGTAACAAACATCCATCCATCCATCCATCCATCCATCCATCCATTTTTACAAACTTCCGTATTTATAATATTAGTAGGATGTGTGTAGTTATAGTGTGTGTGCGTAGAGTGAGCGTAATAATCTATTTGAGTTCACAATGATAAGCTAACCTGGAAGGAGAAGTCGGCGACGACGACGGCGGGCGCCGGGCGCGCGGCCGGCGGCGGCAGCACGCGGCGCGCGGCGGCGGCGTGGCGGTGGCAGGCGCGCGGCGCGCGCAGCCGCACGGCCGTGCGCACGCCGGGGCTAGCGCTGCCGGCGCCGCGCAGGCGGATCACCAGCATGCCCTCCACCCCCTCCGACCACGGGTATCTACCGTGCGTTACATCACATGTCATACCATATAATGTATTAAATATATCAGTCATCTAGTACCCATAACACAAGCTTTGAGTAGCTTACTTTGAGGCTAGATGATGCTGTGTGGATTGTCCAGCATTATTATTATTAATATACTTCCTATGCCGCCATCTTGTATTGGACTCCTGTATCCGAGGGCGGTCCATTATGCGTGAGGGGTGATCTGGCTACAATTGTAGCCAGCCTAGCTCCTCCCTCCTATGCCGACATGTTGGCAGTAGTTAAACATAATATCATCTTAAGACTGGGTACCTATCCCCACAGGTGATGGTGTCCCCTAGTTCTCTGTCGTAACGTTAGCTGAGACATACAGATTTAAAATCTCAAACCCTGCAACCCAATAACCAAATCATGGTGAAAGTGTAAGAAAGAATGGACTTTTTGATTATTCCATTATCTCTCTAGACCAGCAGTGCAAGTACCGTTCTTATCGATCTAGAGTCTAGACTGATGCGAGCCTGACTACCTGCGTACCTAATGACGTGTACGTGACACAGACGGTCCACACGAGGCGCTCGCTGGCCCGCAGCACGCGCGGCGCGTGCCGGACGCTGAGAGCCTGACAACCTGCGTAATGGATGTATACCTGACACAGACGGTCCACACGAGGCGCTCGCTGGCCCGCAGCACGCGCGGCGCGTGCCGGACGCTGAGAGCCTGACAACCTGCGTAATGGATGTATACCTGACACAGACGGTCCACACGAGGCGCTCGCTGGTCCGCAGCACGCGCGGCGCGTGCCGGACGCTGAGAGCCTGACAACCTGCGTAATGGATGTATACCTGACACAGACGGTCCACACGAGGCGCTCGCTGGCCCGCAGCACGCGCGGCGCGTGCCGGACGCTGAGAGCCTGACAACCTGCGTAATGGATGTATACCTGACACAGACGGTCCACACGAGGCGCTCGCTGGCCCGCAGCACGCGCGGCGCGTGCCGGACGCTGAGAGCCTGACAACCTGCGTAATGGATGTATACCTGACACAGACGGTCCACACGAGGCGCTCGCTGGTCCGCAGCACGCGCGGCGCGTGCCGGACGCTGAGAGCCTGACAACCTGCGTAATGGATGTATACCTGACACAGACGGTCCACACGAGGCGCTCGCTGGCCCGCAGCACGCGCGGCGCGTGCCGGACGCTGAGAGCCTGACAACCTGCGTAATGGATGTATACCTGACACAGACGGTCCACACGAGGCGCTCGCTGGCCCGCAGCACGCGCGGCGCGTGCCGGACGCTGAGAGCCTGACAACCTGCGTAATGGATGTATACCTGACACAGACGGTCCACACGAGGCGCTCGCTGGTCCGCAGCACGCGCGGCGCGTGCCGGACGCTGAGAGCCTGACAACCTGCGTAATGGATGTATACCTGACACAGACGGTCCACACGAGGCGCTCGCTGGCCCGCAGCACGCGCGGCGCGTGCCGGACGCTGAGAGCCTGACAACCTGCGTAATGGATGTATACCTGACACAGACGGTCCACACGAGGCGCTCGCTGGTCCGCAGCACGCGCGGCGCGTGCCGGACGCTGAGCTGGAACGGAGGCAGCTCGTAATTGCCCACCCAGAACGACGCTGAACCCTGAAACAATATTTTATTTGGAACAATAAAACGGGAGTACAGAAACAAGTAGATGATATCATCAGTGGATATCCACAGGAGTCAAAAAACTACAGGTCTATTAAATTATCCTAATTTGGTTCATGTACACTTTATTACGTGTAAAAATCATGGTGGCCGGCTGCTCAGAGAACCTACTGCTAAATAATGTTCCTTCTCCATCTTTCCGCACGCTCAAGATGACTATAGTATAGACAATGATTTATGGCCCTCCTAGCACTACTTATATTGTTTTATGTGAAAGTATAAATAAAAAAAAAGGTTACTATTCTGATTTTTGCATAAAATTAAGACCTGCATTCGATTTAACAGTTTTTGTTCAACTTGGTAGGATCGATGGCGCGTAGAGTAGTAGGAAGATGATAGGATAGAAAAATATACACGAGCGCGGCACGCAAAGGCTCTACAGTGTGGCTTCAAAGCTCTGGCTCTCTCCTCTGTTTTTACTGACCTCACTACCGTCTCCAAGCCTCGCCCTGACCGTCCACCGCCCTGGCGGCGCTAGCTCGTCGATCTCATGTTGCACTTGCGCCAGGCCCATCTTACTGTGAACCTTCGTCCACTGCGCCACGCGCGTGCCCTCCCAGGCACCGGGCGGACCTTCTATCCAGATCTCTTCTATCTGGAAAACAGAAGCAGGCGCATAAAGTTTTCGGTGTATCTAAGCCAACTATCTTTCCATCCACCGATCGTTGGAGGTCAGTGGATGGATGCTACTTAATATTCTTTTTTGAAATCTATATCTACTTAAACATGGTCTATGTTTAGCAGTGGATTTTATAACGGTGACGATAATTGACTAAATTATCTAAGAATTTCACCACTAAAACGGTTTTAAACTACAAACCGTAACTATTGGCTACTGGCTACTGATGTGGTCTCTCGTGATACATGCAGCCTTCAATAAAATATACGATACAGTCCCTCGAGCATGGATCATCGATACGATAAAATTTGACAGTGATTCTCGATAAATTTGAATCGAATACAAAAACAGCGTGCAAGCAACCACACACTATGACCCATTCTCGTGGAGCAGGTTTCTCTCTTTTCTCAGTGCGGGGCCATCAGTAACCCTTGTAAGTATTAGCACCAAACTTGATTAGTCTTACCCATGACCTACAAATAAATGATTCGTATTGTCATCAAAACGGTAAATTGAAATCAACAAAACGCCAGAACAAACGTACTGTTTTGCACACGGATGAAGGAAAGGTTTTGCATGACAGCCTATAACTACCAATGTCATTGTAAAACGCAGTTTGAACGATGAATAATGAAGATCATCATTATGCTTGTGTGTCGACCGTGACAAGCAGGTACATTCTGATTTATCAGCAAAAACAGTTATCGCAAAGTTGTGTGTCTCCATTCCACACAGCTGGACTCCACGTAGGAAGGCGTAGTAACTTGTTTATGTGAACAGGCTTACGAGATGATTTTATAGCGTCAAGGGCAACATCTTTAAACGTACCCTTATTGTATGTTTTTTTCTAATAAAAAGTAGTAGGCATGCTACTACCACCGCACCCCATAAAGTTATCTGCGAAGATTAGAGAAAATAGCAAAATCTCCCCTAAAATCTTCCACCCTAGCATGTTCTTTAGTGTATTAATATTTTTTGTTAATGGTTTTCATCATGATAATAATAATTTATAGGTACTAAGGTAAAAGGTAATAATAGCGTCTCACGAGAATATTATGAGAAACAAAAGGGGATTAAAGGGAGTTAGGGCATTTCAATAGGAGGCTAGCAGGCCGATATTTTTTTTCATTGGAAAAATGTAAGAAAATAAACCAACCATAAAATTGTATTTTCTTTCTGAATGAATAGCCGTTTCATTTCTCCTTGACACTTTATAACTGAGCGACTTCCAGTTTGGTTAGGTACTATTTTAGAGTTATAATTTTGGCCCACAAATAAAGTTAACGGTTAACTTTATCTGATGACTCGATTTAACGATCTGTTAAAATGATAAAGTTTTATGAGTTTGTTTTTTTGATGTCTCCATAAAATATGAGCCGTATTTCATGCGACCGTAAATTAGAATGACGAATTCATTTGAATAAATTTCGAGTAGCGTTTTCGTATTGTTAGAATACTTTATTATGCAGTGTCAAGGTCACGATCAATTTTTTTTTTGTTTTAGGAAAATACAACAATTTTGGTTCTTAGGGCGCCCGCCCACGGCGGCGGCGACTTTTTGTAGCGACAATAAAAAATGTTTGTAGGTACAATAATAGTAGGTATCTATACCAACAATAGCTATTGTTGTGTTCTCTGTGTGTCAAATAAATGTTTATTTCTTTCTTGGTGGTGGTTATTGTTGGTGGCTTTTACTAAATAAAATACCTTCTCTACGAGTTCTTAATCATCAGCATGTTATACGGGATATTTATCATGAAAAAGATTTTCGTAACCATGATAGTTTTAAAAATTTGATATTCTCAAGTATACACATACAACATACAACATACAAGTATAATTAAAGTATATAATTAAAGTAAGTATGTATTTTGGTATTCTCAGTAACTACTATAATGTAATTGTTTTTGGTAAATAAATGTATTTGTATACTTACATAGGTAATATCGTAATATTGAATTTATATTTATAAGTCCACCAATATTTATATAATATTATGGTAGCACATTTTTTTATGTCAAAGCTGAGAAAAATCGTCTCTTGTGGCAGTATTTTATTTTTACTGTTAGTTCAGTGGCCTGCAGTGTATCGGATAGCCTACTTTTCATATGAGGATTGAATTTACATAAAACCGAGCACAACTCGATCACAAAGAGCAAAATGCCCACCAAGCGTAACACTGACACAGATGCAAACGAGCATCGTACGCAAATAATTACTTATAGCTGTCCAGGGATGTAGCCAGGAGATGGGCCACTTGCCCCTATAAATTAACTTATCGAACACGAGATGAAAAGCTCTGGTGTTCTAGACTAGTGTACCCCGCCTTCCAATCCTAATAATACTCCCATCATGGATTCATTGGATCATGGAGCATGGAGCCAGTCATTTTTCTTATGTGCAAAGTGCTAGGACCCTCAAACAGGGAACGTAAACAATGATTTTTTCGGTTCAAAAACTTAAAAATGGAAGAAAAACCTCGTGCAACAATCGGCGTGAGCTCGATCGAGGCAAACCTAATTCTAACCTAAATAGTTCTAATAAATGTGCCAAGTGCTCGAAAGGAGTACTTTGAAGCACATTAAAAATAAATAGCTACACTAAACTATTTCGAAACTGTGTGAAGATACTAGTAGCACGTCAAGAAGAATCAATCATTACGGCCAATAATGATGTCAAAAGACATCATGCGTTTAAACCTAGTGTTCAAATTCCTTGGTTTAAACTATCGCCAATGGGTAACAAATGACAAGGACAAGGCAAACTTTAAACAATATTTTGACTGAAAATCTTCTGCGGCGTTTATATCTAATCATACATTCAAATATGGCGGCCAACAGCTTGGGCTTATCGTTAAATATAAATGTGGTGTCCTGGCGAAGTCGAGCGATTGGGTTGGCAACACTGCCCAGACAGCTGAGACCGAGCGAGCGTCCCGCACTCGTATTTATAATATTTTGTGGTAATAATTGATCTAAAAGAATCCCACAATAAACATAACTTTGGACCAAGTCTGGACCTGAGTGCGGCCGTGTCGTATGTAAATAATTACTTACGAGCTGTCCGATACAATATGTAAATTGTGTTAAGCCAATTTCTCTGTAAGTGTATTCCGGTAATTTAATGTACGACAATTGACAGCTTTTGAATTAATTTAAGTTAAATTCAGATCTTCGTTTGTATAAAAAATATCAGAAACAGTTTCTCCTTTTATTCCCAAGCACGATATCCGTCCGATCTCTGTATTTAATACTCGTAAGTATCAACCGCAACGCACGAAAAATTCCCAAGAAATCTAAATTACCATTACTCAAATTCTATGAGCTTGCAGTTTCAAAGGATACCTACAAATCCGTGTAGTCATAGGCGTTTTACTAATAATAATAATAAAATAATAATAAATAATGCTGGACAATCCACACAGCACCATCTAACCCCAAAGTAAGCTACTCAAAGCTTGTGTTATAGGTACTAGATAACTGATATATTTAATACATTACATTCTTACATAGATAGATATTTTTTCACTATACATAGAAAACACCCAGACCAACGGAGCTAATTTCTGCAGATCGTAGGTACACAAATTTGTTCCGAGGCGGGAATCGAACCTGCAACCTCTAGCGTCGCAGGCGGACTCTCGCCCGCTGCACCACTGAGGTCGTCTAGTATAAGTAGTAGTCTGATAGTTTCAATAGAGAGCGTTTTGAAAGTGGCTTGACTACTACAGCAGGTTCTTGGACACCAGTTTATAAGATAACATAAGTTTATGTGAATTGAGGCTAGCGGCACAGGTTCAACTGCGTTTGTATTGTACGCTTTTATGACAATAAGTGATAGAACAAGCTACACGGATCCCAAGCTTAGAGTGGAAGTGGGCAGGACACGCGGCAAGAAGGAATGACGGAAGTTAGACAACGGCGATTACGGAATGGTGGCCAAGAGACGCTCAGCGACCACGAGGCAGACCCGCGCGATGGTCGGATGATATAGTCGAAGTAGTCGGCAATGGCAAAGTAGAGAAGAGAAGAGAAGTTGAGAATAGTAGAGCTCTTTGTGAAGGGCTCGTTCGGGGAAGTACTACCACCACGCCTTTTTCTGCCGCCAAGCAGCGACGCTGTGTTTCGGTTTCTGTAATACAGGCACATGAGGCTTAACATCAGTATGCCTCAAGTTGATGGACGCAGGGCAGTGCATCGTATGGCACGTTCCTATCGTGCGTGTCATACGAGGCAATGATTTGTTATAGGTGATGGTTACTACTAAACATCAGGTGAGCCATCTGCTTGTTTCATCAGCAGGTTGTTTAAAAAAATGACTGTCACATGATTGGAGAGAGTAGCGATATATAAGGGAGACATACCTAGCAGTGGCGTACATGCTGAATCGATAGTGCGGATATTATTATAGTCTACATTTCCACGTACGTGTAGAGCAACATATATGCTGAGATTGGACCTAATGGGCCCACACTACACAGAGGAGACTAATTTGCTCCAAACCAATTTACAAATCAAATAAAAAAATGTTTATTTGCAACTATGTAGGTAATACCTATGTTATTTAATAAATATGTTCGACGACTTATATACTAAAACACAATAAAAAGTAGTAAAACAAAGACAGTTGCAAAATGGTCCCAACTCAGCATACGCAAGCTGTAGAAACTTACGCTGGTCTTCCGTTGGGTTTACCACTATTGTTTTCTGTTTAGTTATGTATGTTCTTCTATTAGGCTTTCTTTATTTTGTCATGTCTGTGTATTGTCTGTCCACTTCTATTCTAGTCTTCATGAAACTCACAGTGCCATGTGCGGGAGTGAGGTCCGCTTTGAGCGCGAAGACGCGAGCCCTGAGGACTTCTCCCGGCCGGTAGCGCGCGCGCTCCGCGTGCAGCACCAGCACGCGGCCGCTGGCTATCCGCAGCGAGACGCGGCTGCTCCAAGTGCATTGGTCTTCTGGGTATCTGAGGATGTGGGGATCACCAATATCTATCTATCTTCTATCTATCTATCTACCTAAATATATATAACTCAAAGGTGACTGACTGACTGACTTACATAGTGATCTATCAACGCACAGCCCAAACCACTGGACGGATCGGGCTGAAATTTGGCATGCAGGTAGATGTTATGACGTAGGCATCCGCTAAGAAAGGATTTTGATCAATTCTACCCCCAAGGGGATAAAATAGGGGATGAAAATTTGTATGAGATTTTCAAAGTAAACGAGCGCGAGCAAAGCCGCGGGATCAGCTAGTTGACTGATAAACGCGAAAGTTTGGTCTATCAATATTGGTGACTAGTTGCGCCCCGCGGTTTCACCCGCGCAGATTTAAATCCCGGTATTCCCACGGGATAAAAAGTAGCCTATGTGCTATTCCAGACTATAATCTATCTCTCCGCCAAGTTTCATCCAGAACCGTGCAGCCGTTCCGGCGTGAAAGAGTAGCAAACATCCATCCATCCATCCATCCATCCATCCATACTTACAAACTTTCGCGTTTATAATAGTAGTAGGATACTTACTTAACACTTGTGACGAGATCAGTTTTCGTATTCGGGAGTAGTGGCACTGATATATCGATGCAGCCTCCGTCGCCTGAAATGACCAGAATGTTTTGAAAATCTTTGTGGCTTAGTGTAGGTATTGGAAATATAAAGTTAAAGTCAAAGATGCACTTTCGCTTATGGTAGCGTTCGTATATTTATTATGTATATGGTTTATTATGCGCTAATAAAAAAAAATATATAAAGTAGCCTTTATACGAATCCAGCTTAAGTACTAAGTATTCAGTTTCATACAAATCTGCGGCCCGATTACGCTAATGTCTGCCTATCGAGATGGCTTTCAGTTTGACATTTGATTCCCATAATGTAGTAGCAATTGTATGGGATGGATGGGAATCAAATGTCAAACTGAAAGCCATCTCGATAGCCAGACATTAGCGAAATCGGTCCGCTAGTCAGCGAATACGTGATTAACTTAGTTATTGGTATTGAATATCGTTTTTGTACCCACTTGAAGTAACTAAGTTCTATTAAAGTCCTTATGGTTTGAAATAAATGAATACCTATAAAGAAAAGAAAGAAAAACTACACAGACACATTACATAATGATAAATATACAGAAATTTTGTCACAATTTTAGAAAGAAAGAAAAGAAAGAAAAAGAAAGAAAATATATTTATTTCGTCCCACAAAACAAGTAGGTACTTACTTAAAACTAACAGAAAATAAAATTATAACCTACACTAATAAAGGACCTACCTACCGTTGTGCTTTACTCAAAATATACTACAGTTAAACACAAATACAAAAAAATAAAAAACTGGAGGAGTGAAATATTATAATTAATATCGAGCCATATATGATTGTGATTTGAATCTCACCTGGCGGTAGGTCCCGCTCCGCTATGACCGTCTGCCCGTCCGCAGTCAGCAGAGAGAGCTCCAGGTGAGCTGGTCCCTCCGGGTGGAACCTGGAGACGCAGACGCGGTTCGCGCCGCCAGCTGTGAGCACCCCAGGGGCCAGGACTAGGTGGTTCTGGTCCGTGCATGGATTGCTGGAATCCAAAATATACGAATTGAAAACATTTTGCCAATTTTCTGTTTCATAAAAACAAATTAAACATCAATATCTAGGTATAACTTTTCTGCAATAAAACCGACCCTGAATATATTAAGCAGGGAAAGCTGCCAATCTAAAAATATAATAGATCTTTTCAATTAATTTCATAAATGAAAAGATAAACAACAATAACCGTTATTGTTGTTTATCTTTTCATTTATGAAATTAATTGAAAAGATCTATTTTATTCGGTCGAATTGAGAACCTCCTCTATTTGATGTCCAAAAATACCATAATCCAGCGAATAGATTTTCGTACTAAACGCATTGTTTTACAATAACTAATGTTTAGTATCAAGAGATGTAGGTATACGTGAACCAGCGTGAATCTGTTTTTCATTATATTACTCTAAACGATTATGCGTCAAATCCTCTTCAATGTAGCAATCTAATTAGCTGACCTACAGCTGTCATTAGAAAAAAAACATAAAGAAAAAACAAATCGTGCTAACATCTATGTTGGTGCCTAATCGTTTCCTTGTATCAACGCTTCTCATTAACATGACAATTGGAGGTCACGAGATCAAAGGCAAAGGATTCTTAATAGAATCACAAGGATCACATCTAGACGTCTTATAATTATGTGAATCTAGTTCTAAGATCTAAGCGACTGAAAAATTTAAATATAGCAAACTATGTGCGACCCGTGGTTTCACTCGCGCAGATTTAAATCCCGGTATTGCCACGGGATAAAAAGTGGCCGATGTGCTATTCCAGGCTATAATCTATCTCTCTGCCAAGTTTCATCCAGATCCGTTCAGCCTTTCCGTTTTGAAAGAGTAACAAACATCCATCCACACGACCTCAGTGGCGCAGCGGGCGAGAGTCCGCCTGCGACGCAAGAGGTTGCGGGTTCGATTCCCGCCTCGGAACAAATTTGTGTACGATCTGCAGAAATTATCCATCCGTACCTACTAACAAACTTTTGCGTTTATAATATTAGTAGGATGTCTGAATAAACTATTCGTACAAAATCACAAAAATAGTTCGGTGAAACTTTTTGTACAATCAGTGTAAAACTGAGATATAGCTAAATTAAAAACAGTTAAATCTGTGTACTTAATAATCTTAGTAGACCAAACCAAAGGACTGGTGGAATTATCAGGTTTCAAATTGCGAGTTCCAAGAGCCTGTCTCATTTCTCCGGAGACGATCATCTGTTTGCTAAACATGTGGCTTGACATGAATCGGTAAAAACATAGCATAGACTGCTTTATGCATTTGAAAAGATGTACTGTATAAACATCTTATAGACATGAAACTACTGAATTTATCAATATTTTATACGTACACGGCTTATGAAAATCCTAAAATTATCTTTAATCCTTATTTAGATACCTACCTACGTAATAAAATAAAAATATAGGAAAAGATAAAATAAATAAATTTCATGTTTCAAAAAGTAGGTAAAGTATTTTTCAAGATCTAGTTCTGTCACGGTTAGTTGAGCTCCAGCACTTTAGCTCAGACAATAATCTATTCTGTGTTGTAAGCCAAGTACCTAGTTGCATTCTGAAGCACTTCTTAAAATAACTTCAGACTGAGGAATCCTGTTTGGTTTTTTATTTACGAAAAATAAAATTTATTTGTGTACGATCTGCAGAAATTTGTTCCGATGGTCTGGGTGTTTTCTATGTATAATAAAAAAAAAATATATATCTATGTAAGTATATAATGTATTAAATATATCAGTTATCAAGTACCCATAACACAAGCTTTGAATAGCTTACTTTGGGGCTAGATAGTGCTGTGTGGATTGTCCAGCATTATTTATTTTCTTTTTCTTTTCTTTTCTTATTTCTTAGACAGTGTGATGTATTTGGTTCTTACGGAGGTTTCAAAGTAATAGCTTCTTATTTATTTTAAGACACTACGATTTCTGAAAGCTCGATCAAACCTAATCGGATGACAAGTCACTTGCTATCTCTGTCTAAAATATCTATTATCTTTGAAGTAAAAGCCGAAATGGCTGAGATGACATCCGATTAGTTTTGATCGAGCTTTCAGAAGCCCGTTCGATGTAGGTAAATTTTTTTATGTGTTTGTGATTCGAATTTAGTACCAAAACTGCTCTGCTATCAATAGAGTACACATACCTTGTTGCAGAAATCACAAACCTTTTAAAAATGCAAGCTAATCCACACGATTCTTTCCTTCTTTGATTAAAAGCCTGTCTAAAAATATGTATAATCCAATATACATACTTTTAGACAACGAATCCATTACTAGTCCTTTTTCGAGTCCACTCCACCCACAGCCTTTCGATCTTACCAGAAACATCGGTGCTCCTGAATATCTTAAGGTTCGTTTAATATTGAATCCTCCGTTCATGTAGTATAAAATGTAGATCGATTTGGTTACTGCATAGTATATAGTCGCGTCAACTAAAAAGAACGCTGGAAAAGTGGAGGGGCTGTGTTTCCGCATACAAAATATTCGCGCCATCACACCCCCTCCCCCTCCTTCCAGCGTTCTTTTTGCGTGACGCGCACTATACCTCAGATATTAAAATAGACAATTAGAAAAATTGTGAATCTAAGATTATAAAACATGCATGATATGTGCACCCGTGCGAAGCAGGGGCGCGTGGGCGGGTCGCTAGTAAATAAATAAACATTTTACTTACACAAACTTATCATCGAAACTTTCTGATTATAAGTTGGGAGATGCAGTTGGGATATGATAGGATGTACCTAAGGTTTTTTATAAAGATCTATTATCTAACATATTTTTTACATAAGTGACACGATGATGCTGATAATAATAATAATAATTTATTTATTTGGACACAAATTACATATTTAGGTAAGAGTGTAAGTTTAAATTAAATACAATTAATAATTAGATACATACATAGGTACCGTAAGCTAAAATTATTTTATAATAACAAGCTACGCCTTACGCTAATAATTAAATTTCGTACGATACATTCCAATATGAATTATTTTTTTTTATCATTATATTCCAGTTACCTACTTAAGTGATCTAGTGCGCTAAGAACCGGACTAGATTATCTGTATCCCGGCTCTTAGCACCTCCCATCGGACTATATTCATGTACCTACATTGTAGCTTTCTGTGATATGAGACAAGAAAAGTAATATGAAATAATAATAAAAAAAAAAAAAATACAAGAGCGTGATATTGTGTGTGTGTGTGTATACATGTGTGTGTTGTGTGGAATTCAAAGTAGACTCACCTAAGGTTTCCGGGGTCAATGTCAGAGCTATATTCCAATTGCACTAAAGGCACAAACACTATTAATAAAAATATAAACTGCATTTTCACTGTTTTCTTATAAACATTCATTTATAGTTATGAAATACTTATTTTAACGTATTTACAAACCAACTAGATTCACTCATTGTTTTCATATCAATATTTTTGTTTGAATCCTTTATAACCATTATTTCTTTATTAAAAAAGTATTTACGACGAAAATAATCTTCTTTTTGATAAACGTTTTATCTACGTGCTGTCATTTATATTTGAAATAAAACTGTTTATTCGCGCGATATTACCGGTTGTCCACAAAGATGTGTGTAGAGATGCGCGCGCGCAGAGCTACACTGTAATTGTGCTGACCATACACGCGAAAGGTCGCAGAATCATCTGCAGATGTGAGCAACTTTTTGCAACTTTTCATTATCGGAAGCTAGTTTTTTTAATTCCCTTGAGTATTGCAGTGGCAATAGCTAAGCTTGCACTCGAGACGAATGCTATAATTTAAATTTTGTAACACTTTATATTTGTGGGACTCGACAATTTAGTGTATGCACCACAGGTTTATCACTAATTATTATTGTCTGACTGCTGGTATGTCTTTATAAGTACATACTTTAAATTTTATGTTCATTCCTACGTTTAGCTATTTATCAGTGTGCCATATTTTTACCAACTTTGTCGTAACTCATTTGTTCTAAGTAATATTATCAATGTTTTTTTTTGTAAAAACGTCAGGACTTCAAGAACCTCTTCCAATGACATGAGAAATGCAGCAACATCGGAATAATCTTCAAACTTTATGACTGGGGGAGGGGGAGGAGGCAAAAGCATCTTTGTTTAGAAATAAACTTTGCTATTATATATCAAATTAAATAAAAATAAAATAAAAAATGTTGTTTAGCCCTGGCTAGGTTAATAGGTCGATCAACGACCGCCTCAAACAATAACTTGACGGATAATTTACTGTGAACTGTCTCGACCGCTATTTTTATACATGACTAGTTGCGCCCCGCGGTTTCACCCGCGTAGTTTTTGGTTTTTATTTAATTCCGATCATTTTCGTATTTATTCACCTTTTAAACCATCCCTGGACTTCCACGAATAATTCAAGGCCAAAATTTGCCAAATCGGATCAGCCGTTCTCCAGTTTTAGTGAGACTAAAAAAACAGCTTCACGACTTTGATCCCCAGGTACGGTAGATATCCCTTCAGATCTCCCAGTACCAAGTAGATACTAAATCAAGATTCTTTGAGGATGTCTAAGGGGGGTAGTCAGAGGTACGTCCAAACATTACATTTGGCACACACCCACATTTTGCAGTAGTTAGTATTCCATACGTGACAGGTTGCAAGCCCATCGCCGCTGTTAGAATACTAACTGGTTTCCTCACGATGTTTTCTTTCACCGTTTAAGAGCACTGGCATTGCGCACATAAATTTTTCGATAGAAAAATCCATTGGTGCACGACCGGATTCGAACCTGCGACCTTACGATCGGAAGGCGGGGTCACTCCCACTAGACCACCGGTGAGACTAACGAACAGCAATTCATTTTTATATATATAGATTGTTTTTTTTATTCTGTAGGTACTAGGGACATAACGTCGGCTTATTACTAGAAGTGGGAAACACAATTGAATTTTTATTTATTTTTATTTATAGTTAGTGACTTTTTGTAGTTAGTGACTTCTAACAATAAGCCGACGATAGTGGAGTTAACTTTGATCAAAAAGTTCCCTCTTCTAACAAAGTTGGGCTGTTTGTTAGTTTGCATAATACATTATTTAAAGTAGCTAAAATTATTACCCAATAAGAAGGTACCTGCCTAGGTACTTAGTAACCACATCATTATCAATTTTTAATTACGTCATTTTCATTTCACTGCAAACGTATTAATTGAAAAAATATATAAAAAAAGTATATTAAAAATAATTTTCTGATATTTATTCCGCTAAATCCCAAGGGAATAATATATTTTGCAATTGATACGTGTCATAGCAAACAGTGACCTCTATGAGCAATCAGTAAAACTAAAAGGTGACTAGAATCGTCGAGCGTGATATACCTACGTTATAATTAGGTACATGCACTGTACTGTACTAATACATAGTTCAGTGCACAAAACAGAGATGTCGCTGTGAAGGGCAATTTTTTAAATATTTATCCGTGTTATAATAATTTAACTTCTCACAACGAGCATAAAGTAAATAAATTGTTTAACATATTTTTTACATAATTGACACTTAGTCTTAGGAATTGCTTTTCAATTTATTATAAATAATAATAATAAATAATAAATAATGCTGGACAATCCACACAGCACTATCTAGCCCCAAAGTAAGCTATTCAAAGCTTGTGTTATGGGTACTAGATAACTGATATATTTAATACATTATATACTTACATAGATATATTTATATACATAGATATTTTTTATTATACATAGAAAACACCCAGACCATCGGAACAAAATTCTGCAGATCGTACACAAATTTGTTCCACGACGGGAATCGAACCCGCAACTTCTTGTGTCGCAGGCAGGCTCTCGCCCGCTGCGCCACAGAGGTCGTCATTAATTAGGTACTTACAAAAAAAAATTACCGCATTCCCGAAATAGGTCACTTTCCGTGGATTTCATCAATGGTTAGCGTCTGGTCTCCATGCCGTCTAGTCTGCGACCACCAATCATCCACCAAGCGTACTGAAGAGAGTGGGTGGCTGCCTGAAATGGAGGATAATCCCCTATGCCTTATAATAGTCAGCATTAGACTTTCTCAAGCTAATAGATGCTAATTATAGATTATTGCAACACTGCAAATCACACGTATTATCTTTCGTAAAAAACACAATATAAATGAAAACCGAAACGAGCCGAAATTTATTTTTAAATCAGTGTTCCAATTTCAAAAAGTGCTTTAGTTCAAAGGTTTCAAGTAGGTTTTAATCAACAAAATTTAACATTTAATTTGGTTTCTGACGCTACAAACAAGCTTATATAATTATAATATAATTAGCTACTACTTAATAATAGTCATATAGTTAAAAACGCGATTATAACGGTTCACGGCTCACTCATGAAAATTTTATAAATACAAAAGTTTGTAGACGCAGAAGTCCACTGCTATGAATATTGCTTACATTTTCAATAAGAACGATTCTGAATTAAAAAAAAACATGACTTAAATGCCCAGGTATGGTTGGCGCTAAAGATTATTTAGACTTAGAACTGCAAAAAGCGCCTTCCTTTGACACCCCCCCTGGGTGTCAAAGGAAGGCGCTTTTTGCAGTATTCTTTGGCATTCCATACGTGACTGTTGCAATATCGCTGCTACCAGAATACTAGTAGAATACCTGAGTGACGATCGAAATATACAATCAAATAACCAGTCGATATTGACAACATTTACACCTGGCTGCGGCTGTGGTTTGCGGCTGCGTTCAAAACTTTTAATGCTGCATTGCATTCAATTTGGTTTTGCTAAAGCGGTGAGGATTCGCACTATTAGGGTTATTCATTAAATCAAGCTACGAATAATTTATTTTGACAAAACTTTGAAAAATCTACTGATTAATTTTGTGTTTATTATTTGCGAAATGACAAAAAACCCGTCATTTTATTTTCCTCAATAATTCTGATGGTATTGAAATTCTACCTAGGTAGAAGAAGTCTATATATAGAATATAAAAACGTTGGGTTGTCCTATTTTTTCCTGGCGTTAACTACTATGAAGGTTGGCACGTACCTACATACAGGTAAAATATTCACTTATTTGTATAATAAAAAAATATAATTTATAATAATTTATATTTATACGCGTAATTTTATAACATAATTTCATAGTCTGGCCAGGAATTTCTAACACTACCCAGTCGAGATTATATATTTTTATAAATTTAATAAAAAATAATTAATCCATTAAACAGATACGGATCTTAGCCTATAATGGTAGTACTGCCCCGGAAACGAGCCTTTCGCAAAGATCGACGACTACGAGCTCATAATTTTGAAAGAAATACGTTTATGTGTCGCACACAGTCATAATGAAAGTATAAACAATAGGTACCTACATAAGATATTTCGTAAAAGCTTTTCCCGAGAAACACCCTCCTAATTATTTTTACACTCATATAATCAATTTATGACTGACAATAAACATTTAGCTGCCTTTTCAAATTGGCTCTCTTTTCATCCCACGTTCAACTGAGCAATAATAATTAATTTTTATTTTGGCGCGAACGGAGTTGCCAGCTCAGCCTTTCATACCTTCTTTGGAGTGTTGCCAGGGAAAGATGGTTTTTTAATTGTGGCAAAAATCCAGCAATTCAGATCGCGAGAATACGCGACTTGGATCATAATTTGATTTTAAAAGAAATCTGTCAGAATTCATTGAAGGTAAAAAAAGAAACCTTTAGGGACCATTTTGGATACGTGAATCATGTTCTGCAGGCTGATTACGTAACTTTTGTTGCATTCAAAATCCGGTTTTAAAAAAGTTTTTCGATCGATAAACTGCCAAAATTGACACAGGCAAACGGATTTTTAATGCAACAAAAGTTACGCGATCAGCCTGCTGTTCTCCAAATAATGATTATTTATGGATGTTATTTGCATATCTATAAACCATGTAATGAGATGAAACTTATCGTAGGCAACCTTATTACGAAGACCTAATAAAAAAAACTGTCATCCTTGTATCTCTCAGATTTGGTAAAGTACTTTTCACTTTTGATAGATTTTTAATAAGGTACCTACAATATCCATAGGGTTACCTGAAAAGCCTACCATCAATTTAAGTCATGCAGATGCTAAACCTATAATTTCACAAACATCCACACCCTTCAAACCAGCACCCTGCAAACAGCAATGCTCATGACGGAAGTATATTCATTGTGGTAGTGGTAGGTAGTTCCCAGGACGAGTCACACACGAGCTCTATGACTACCGAATACCAACTCAAGATGCTTTGAGGATATCTAAAGATGAAAGGAAGACACTGATACCAATATTTGACGACCTCTGTGGCGCAGCGGGCGAGAGCCTGCCTGCGACGCAAGAGGTTGCGGGTTCGATTCCCGCCTTGGAACAAATTTGTGTACGATCTGCAGAAATTTGTTCCGATGGTCTGGGTGTTTTCTATGTATAATAAAAAAATATCTATCAATGTAAGTATATAATGTATTAAATATATCAGTTATCTAGTACCCATAACACAAGCTTTAATAGCTTACTTTGGGGCTAGATAGTGCTGTGTGGATTGTCCAGCATTATTTATTTATTTATTATTTATTTAATATTAGATTTGTTAGTATTACATGTGTGACAGGTAGTAAGCCAATCGCCGCTGCTATAATACTAACTAGTTTAGGTAGTTACGAATCTATGAATATTAATAATAATAAATAAATAATAAATATTGGTGGACTTTTCACGCAGCACTATCTTAGCCCCTAACTAAGCTTATGCTTGTGATATCGGAACCAGATAGCTGATATACTACATACTATACTTATTTTGTAAATACATACTTATAATATTATATAACACCCAGACAGAGAACAAACCTCTATGTTCATCACTCAAATATTTGTTCACGGTGGGAATCGAATCCACGACCTACGGCGCAGAAGGCAGAGCTACTACCAACTGAGCTGTGAAGGCTGTCAATATTAATTTATAATTACAAAAACCAACGTTATTGAAAGCACTTTTAAACGCTTCAAACAAATTAATCCACTTCAATTAAAAAGAGGAAAATGGTTTTGTATCCGAGTCTGCAAACGAAGTGTTTAAAGAACATAATTAAGTTTACAGTTCTGGTGATGCAATCACCTGTTTTACATGGTTTTACATACAGTTAATGCAGTTCTCATTAGTACGAAGTAGGGTTATAAATTTCTAGTTTGCAATGGTATGAACTGTAAGCAAACTTTCATCCTTCTTTTTAAAAATAAATAACAAGAGCGAAAAAGGAAAAAAACACTATTGTCTACTCGTATGTTATCAGGGTATCTATGTAAGGAATTTTACTGAACTGTGGATGCTGACCAGTATTTGCGGGAGCCAAAAAGGTCCTAACCCGCCCAGTCTAATGCACCGAGGGGCGATGTGGGTCGCAGCGCTGGTTTTTTAGGACC
Organism: Plemyria rubiginata; assembly: GCA_963576535.1. NCBI lineage: Eukaryota > Metazoa > Arthropoda > Insecta > Lepidoptera > Geometridae > Plemyria > Plemyria rubiginata. The sequence goes on along the minus strand of OY754924.1, from coordinate 10,916,081 downwards.
AAATCGGACCATGCACTAAATTCGCAATTATTTATTGGGTCATTTTAGCGTTAGAAATGTGGCTCTGCTACAGATGCAGTATACTCAGGTATATGAGGATCCATGCATCTGTAATGAAGATATCGTTACGTCGCCGCGGCGCCTCTGCTTGTCAAACTCATTAATCCTACGCCTGACTAATGAGTCGCGGTGACAAGTGCACTAGCCGAGACGCGCCGCGCCGGCTCTAGTGTGACGCGCCGAGTGTTTCATTGAACGAGCGGGGAAGGGGGGAGACGAGCTATCTTATCTCAACCGATTTTGACTGTTTTTACGCATGTATTGGTAATTGGTACTCGATCAAAACAAGGTTAAAAGGTATTTATTCAGTTGAATCACAAGGATCACTTCAAATGTCTTAAAACTAAGTCAATCTAGGTGCCAGTTCCTGATATAAAGTCTGTTTGTCTGTACGTACGTATGAATACATTAAGGCGTTGATAACACCTAATATTTCTCTCGCTCGCACGATTCGACATTTTGAAAGATATAAAATCATAAATTCCAATTTTGAAAATCGCAAACAACCATTTTGTGTGCAATCACATTGCGCATAGTTTGGTAAAAATTTAATTTTGTTTGATGCAAGTTTTCCTACTCAAAAGTTTGCTTGAGTACGAAAACTAGAAAAGCAAACTTTTAAGTAGGAAAACTTGTATCGATCAAAATGTTTTTTTTACTAAACTGTGTGCAATATGATTGCACACAAAATGGTTGTTTGCGATTTTTCGAAAATGGGTTTAGTGATTTTATATCTTTCAACAAGTCAAAACGTGCGAGCGAGAGTCTCATTAGCTCTTTTCTTCGTCTTAAATATTGTATGTGCACCGTTGGTCGATGTGTTAGAGTTGCTGGCAAGAGTTTAAATCAAACTAGGGGGTTTTAGCCAGGGTTGAGAGTTAAAAAACGTAATAGTGTTATGAATAGTTAGGTGTCGTATGGAAAATCATAACATAGAACTTGCGGGTCGAGAGAAGTGGCAACGCCTTGAAACTACGGTCACAAAAAGAAGAACATACTTAGGACACGCAACTACCTATGGGCATTTCAAAACTATTATGACTGGCAAGGAAAATTCTGAAGGAAAAGCGTTATAAATTCTTCCAATTTAACTTATTAGAAGAAAATGTTCATCATAAATCCTTTCTGCAGAAATTGCGTTCAGAAATTTTGATAACAAAATATCAAAGTTGCTGAAGTCTGAAGAATAACGCAAAGTTGGCGACGCACATTGGCAATCGCGCTTGGCGATCTGCCAACTGGGCTAGCCATTAAAATGTTTAATTTGCCATGAATTCGGCGTACGCCGCCATTGACATATATATCGCTAATGGCTTTTAATTATGATCATATAATTATTATAAAAAATACAAAATAAATATTTATAAAAAAATACAATGAGTAATCACAAGTATCTATTTACAAAATGTACAAAATACACATGAAGCGCATTTGAGCTATCTGCAGACCGTTGCAAATGATCTTGAGATAGCTCAACTGATCCCAATTTGCCGATCCCAAGCGATATCAATATGAAAAATAAATTGGATAAAATTCATGGATGGGGCGTTATTTTGTATTTTTTTCTATAACTCATCATGAACATTTTTTCACATGTGTGTAAGCCACGAGCTAAACAAAGCTTGTATAAGTTACTCATAATTGTATATTACAGTTTGTACTAAGATTAAGGGGTAAAAACTACCCTTATCTGCTCCAAAGTGCTATAATTCCATGCCCGGCGACCCAAAACCCACCATTTTCCGTGTGAGTGCGCGATATTGTCGCAGCTCGTGGTCCTTTAGCGCCGGTTTTTAACGCTTTCAAATCTCTAGCGAGTTTCAGAATTTCCAAAATTATAATCAAAATCAGGAGCCGGAGGAGCTAATCAGCGAATAACTAATGATTCAGTTTTCTGGTACCTTGAAAAGCAACACTAACCCCCGGTTTCGGGAGCGCGATCAACACTAATCGGCTGTCAAGTTACTTGCTATCTCTATCTAATTTGAAGAAAAAGCTGAAATAGCAAGTGACTTGACAGCCGATTAGTGTTGTCGATCTCAGAAAATTGCAATAAATAAATCTAAATCTAATCTAAAACGGGGGATAGCTTTCAATTTAATTTAACTGCCTATAATTGTTTTTCTAGTGTTCTTTTGAGTTCGAATTCAGTGTTAGAACGGTTCTACGAATTGCCGGTTGCCTCACGATGTATTACTTTAGACTCTCTGCCCGCGGAATTAAAGTGTGGGAAAGAGATGCTTATAGGTACAGTGCTATGCCTATGCCTAATGCAGAACGAGATGCCTATACCGAAGATTTATGGCCTCGCGTGCATTCAGTCTGACACGAGTATAGTTCGAGAATACCGGCATTGTACTCATTTTCACATAAAAACACAACTAGAATTTTAAACCTCGACCTCAGGATCAGAAGGCAGGACCGCTACCACTAGGCCAGTAGAAAAAAAAATAACAGTAACAGTATAGCGTCAATAACTAGTGCTGTAGGAACTGCACTAAGACTAGATAGACAGCAAGATTCAATGAACTGCTAGGATTGAGTCCGGTTCAGCTTCCTCTGATCTAGAGTAGTAGTGCTGTTGCCTTAAGACGCAGACAACCGCTAATGTACTTCTCGCTCGCACTGCTTTTTTGTAAAAAATCTGTATCATAAAGGCGAACAGATATAATTATCCGTGTTTTCTTTGTAAATGTGTATTATAATGCTGTGACGTCATTTTCAATATTACCAGTATGTTTTCAAGTACGCTTAGCTTAACTAACACATGTTAGTACACTACAACGTGTTAGTGCAGCTGACTGTACTCAGCAAGGGAGGTATTTCTGCGAGAATTCCTTGATCCCTCACACTTGACCGGGAAACGTCTTAGCTAACAAGCTGTCTCGCTCCCACTTCTGGGACTTGACACCTGTCTCTTTCAGGCACGAGTATGCTGATTTTATGCAGCGTTCTCGAATTCGGATTTTGCGAAGATTTTTATTTTATTACGAACGAATGGAGGAATTTTAGAATTTTTAAATTTATCGGATATGTGGAGGATTTTTCTAATATATTCCGCTGGTGGATTAGCTGGAGCAGAAATCTAGACGAAAGCAGTCAGCATTTACATACCTTACGTACCTACATAGTTACCTATATAGCTTAGTGCTCTTACTTATAGATGGTACTCAGGTTGAAACATTGCGTGTGTCAAAGTTAAAGGTATTATACAGTTGAATCACAAGGATTTCTTTGAAATATCTCAATGCTAGGAGAATCTAGGTGCCAGGTCCAATCGACCAAGCCTTTTTTTTTACGTTGGCGAATTCTCATGGATATCCTTCCGCCACGGGGATAGCGGAAGGATTATGTCGGACTTCTACCGACTAAACCCCAGCGGGGTCCTGCTGTTTGCTTGTTGTCGAGGCTGTGGGTGCGTTTTACCATTCTTCCATGGCCTCGACAGCCCAATCGACCAAGCCTAGAAGAACAGAGAACATTGAGTTCTGTCACTGTTTTTCTTTACACATCGGTGAGAGATGGCAATAGTTTATAGTCTCTCTTTTGACACAATGACATGTCAACAATGACATGCCATGCTTTATGTGAGGCCACAGTTATCTTATAGAGATGTACAGTCAGCAAAGTTTATTAATGTTTTGCGGTTTTGACCATCATTGCTGTTATGATGACAACAGCTAATGTACCTCTCGCTCGCACATTTCAAAATTTGGTAAGAAATTTTTCTTAATTACATTCAGTGATTTCATGTCTTTAAAATTGTTGAATTGTGCGAGTGAGTGAACTTAGCACAATACATTATACAAAGCTACTCTTCGCCTTAACTAAATAAATGCCTTGTGACTTTACTAAAATAATACATCTCAAGGATCCCATAAATGATCTCAAAAGCTTTCATCAAAATAATATTTACAAGAAAAGTGTATTTACGAGATATTATCAGGGAAGTAAGCTTACGTCGATGGGGTATTTATTAGGCAGGTATTATTGGCTTTAATAGCTGCCGTAAAGCCGAGAGTGCTAAAAAGCGGCCAACGTTATATGTCGACACGGAGTTAAAATGTGTTTCTTTAGAAGTTGAATGAAACACTATTTAATTCCAAGAGAGAAAAAAACACATTCAATAAATGACAAACAATGGTTAGAGGCAGTTTACTCGAGTTAACATTTTTAGTATGTGCATTCCACAGAATAGCACAATTTCACCAGACATCTAGCAGGCAACACAACAAAGTTCCATTATCTCAGTTTGTTACACACATTCTAATAATCAACTCTGCAGAGTTTTAATTTAATTCGCAAATAGAATATGTTTTGGTGTGCGTGTGCCAAGCATTATTAGTTTTGTACAAGGAATTTGTTTTGTATGTCAAATATGTGACAGTTATCCCCGGTTTCTGAAAGCGCGATCAACACTAATCAGCTGTCAAGTCACTTGCTATCTTTATCTAATTTGAAGTAAAAGCTGAAATAGCAAGTGACTTGACAGCCGATTAGTGTTGATCGCGCATTCAGAAACCGTGCGATAGACTTCAAAACCTCATTTAGTTTTTTTTTCACTTCCAAATACGCCTGCATTTCCAATGTGTAACGATTGCAAATCGATGGCCAAATTATTCAATATTAACGTTTATTTTTTGATTGAATAAAGTAACGGGCAATTAAATAACGCGCTTGACTTGTCGAAAACAAACCTTTAGGAATACCTACACTCCAGTGTCGGAAAATGGATGATGTGCAAAATAGGAATTGCTTTCAGCCGGCTGGTAGGGAGAGCTGTGAAGTGAAAATTATGCAGGGTTGTCGATATTGCCACAACAAATATAGAAAACTAGCGACCCGCCCGCGCGCCCCTGCTTCGCACGGGTGCACATTGTTTTTCTACTATATCATGCATGTATTCTACATATAAACCTTCCTCTTGAATCACTCTATCTATAAAAAAAACCGCATCAAAATCCGTTGCGTAGTTTTAAAGATTTAAGCATACATAGGGACATAGGGATATAGGAACAGAGAAAGCGACTTTGTTTTATACTATGTAGTGATGACAGTGATACAGCAAAATATACAATGTAGGTTCATTAAAACAGAGCCTAGAATTTCGTTCGAAGCCATATCGTTATTTTATACTACTGTTGGAACAAGCAGGTGCCCCACCTGGTGTTGAGTGGTAACCATCACCTATAACAGAGCATTGCCTCGTAAGTCACGCACGATAGGAATGTGCCCTACGATACACTGCTCCGCGTTCGTCAACTTGAGGGGTGCAGATGTTGCCAATGCTTTGGTTTTGATGGCTACTGCTTAACATCAGGTGAACTATCTGTTTGATCTATGAGCAAGTATTTTCATAATTATAATTATGATTGATATAGTGCGCGTCACTCAAAAAGAACGCCGGAAGGAGGGGGAGGGGCTGTGATGGCAAGAGTATTTTCAAACACTGGTTTTCAACGTTTTTTTTGGTTGACGCGACCTAATATATACTTAAGTATTTATAGAACTGTTTTAATTTATATTTTTAGCCCTGGCACCCCTATCGTATCAAAGGGATGCAGGTGCGTTACCCGATCGGCCAGAAAATGTGTACCTATTCGTACAACCTGCCAATATTTACGATAGGGCTATATTTACCTACATAACCTACATAACCTACCTACTTATACTTCATCCCGTGTCACTTCATATCGAAACAGTATCACTGCAATGCCATTATATTATTATCTTTCAAAATTTATCTGCGTGCACCATTATGTACACAAACCAATCGTGTGGCCTAGATGTGACGTCATCTCCATGCTATCGTCGAACATTTATTTTCTAAGCTTAGGCACATCTACATGCCCTATTTTTTTAGTTTTTTTTATACTACCAAGGTAGCAAACAAGTATACGGCCCACCTGATGGGAAGCGGTCACCGTAGCCTATGGACGTTTGTAACACCAGAGGTGTCACACGCGCGTTGCTGACCCTTTAAATATACACGCCTTTTAGTTTCATCTCAGCACAGTCTTTTAAAATCGCCGAGCAGGATTTTAGTGAAATGAGAGTTCTACAGTCGCTTATATTACATGAGGCTAGTTTTCATGCTAGCTAGCAAGCTAGTGCAGTAAGGTGGCAATTTAGTACTTCTGGCTTCAGCTTACTAGCTTAGAAATTAAGGCGAATACAAGAGCTAATGTGACTCTCACTCGCACGTTTTCAAATTATTTTTTATTATTTATGTAAAAGATAGGCAAACGGGCTAGCGGCCCACCTGATGGTAAGCGGTCACCGTCGCCCATAGACAACAACAACACCAGGGGCGTTGTCAGTGCGTTGCCTACCCTGAAGGACTTGCGAGTTTGCGAGTTTGCGAGTTTTAAGACGATGAGTTTCGCCGTTTATCGGGAGGGCTTATTAATATGTGATGTTATAGGGATTTTTATTTGACGGAATTTTGAGGAGAGGTGACCAACTTTTTGGACTGGATTCGGAAGTGACCAACATGACCATGTCTTTCCAGTGGGTTATGCTAATAAAACATTGAGGATGGTTTGGATGTTGAGGAAACCTACTCTGTCAAAAACAAAAAAATAGAAGCAATATGCATAACTATGAAACAGGGGTTTCTTTTTTTTATACAACTAGCTGATGGAACAAGCAGATGGCCCACCTGATGTTAAGTGGTAACCATCACCTATAAACAAAACATTTCCCCGTAGGTCACGCACGATAGGAACGTGCCCTACGATGCACTGCCCTGCGTCCATCAACTTGAGGCATACAGATGTTAAGCCTCATGTGCCTGTAATTACACCGGCGACCACACTCTTCAAACCGAAACACAGCGTTGCTGCTTGGCGGATGAAAAAGGCGTGGTGGTAGTACTTCCCCGGTCGACGAAAGAACTCTACTACTCTTAGGTACAAGTGGGATAGATATTTTATTTATTTAGGGACGTATTGGAACTCCTGATGATGTCTGAGTCACGTCCAAAAATTAGGACGTGACTCAAGACATCCTCAAATAATAATGAGCTGATTTTTAAGAATCTTGAGCTGGTTTTTGGTATTAGAATACCTGAAGGGATCTCTACCGTCCCTGGGGATCAAAGTTATGTATGAAACTGTTTATTTCTTGATACATAATAACTCATTACTTGTACACACATGCAAAAAAATGATTTAGGTAAGTACTTTTTCTTCTTGTTGTGTCACTAGTTTCTTTCAAAACAGTGTGGTGAAAGGATTTTAAGAGCGCCTCAAGAGGCTCCTTTCGAGCACTAGAAACATGTCATGCTTTTTAGGTTCTACAACGTGCCGGTTTCCTCACGATGTTTTCCTTCACCGTTTGAGAGTACTGGCAGTTCAGGTACTTATTGCATTAGCTATGTCACTGTTTACCATACCCACCGATAGAAGTAGGCAACATTTTTCAAGTAGGGCCTTTTATCTAGTGGACCAATAAAACACCGGTAACGTGACAAACGAGCCGAAAGTAGGACAGTGTTGCCACTCCATAAAACACGTTCACAGTCAATCATCATAACTATTCGTAACACGGCCCTGCCACAAATCACCGTGTTGCCAGTGACTTGCATCTCCCGAATATGCCGATATTTTTCCCGGCTATAATAACCGATGGTGTATTGCCAGATTTTCATTTTCACAAACAATTTTCACGGATGTCGCAAGCTAGGATCAGGATTTTGCAGTCATTGTGACGACTAAAACGTACGCTTGCGTGTATTGATTCCCTCGGCTCAGCTTTACGGGTTCTTGGCGCCGTGAACCACGAGCAGACCGTGATTAACCTGGAGCGGAAGAGCCATGTCATCATGAGGGTTGTGTATTGGTATCTCATCTTGTGTCTTGTATAGTGCGAATGCCGACTGCTCGTCTTTCGTTATTTTATAAACAGCATGCTGATAGAACAAGCAGATGACCCGCTTAATAGTACATCTATTTATATCTATAATATCTATAATTCTATAATCTATCTTCTTCTTCTAAATATATATAACTCAAAGGTGACTGACTGACTGACTGACTGACTGACATAGTGATCTATCAACGCACAGCCCAAACCACTGGACGGATCGGGCTGAAATTTTGCATGCAGGTAGATGATATGAAGTAGGCATCCGCTAAGAAAGGATTTTGATCGATTCCACCCCCAAGGGGATGAAATAGGGGATGAAAGTTTGTATGAAATTTTGTCAATTTTAAACCGATCGGGCTGACTTTGCATGCATAAAGCTACTATGACGTAGGCTTAAGGATTTTGATAAATTCCACCCCTAAGGGGATAAAATAGGGGATGAAAGTTTGTATAAATCTTCTATCTATCTTCTATCTAAATCTAAATATAAATCTAATCTAAATCTAAGTTTTCTAATTTTTCTAATCTAAATATATATAACTCAAAGGTGACTGACTGACTGACTGACTGACTGACATAGTGATCTATCAACGCACAGCCCAAACCACTGGTCGGATCGGGCTGAAATTTTGCATGCAGGTAGATGATATGACGTAGGCATCCGCTAAGAAAGGATTTTGATAGATTCCACCCACAAGGGGATGAAATAGGGGATGAAAGTTTGTATGAAATTTTGTCAATTTTAAACCGATCGGGCTGACTTTGCATGCATAAAGCTACTATGACGTAGGCTTAAGGATTTTGATAAATTCCACCCCTAAGGGGATAAAATAGGGGATGAAAGTTTGTATAAATCTAGCTAGCTAGTTTAAATTTAGTTTACAAACAACTTTTAGAAAATGATATCAACAATACACTTAGTAATATTATTCAATGGTTGCACTCCAACAATTTGCAAATTAATTTGACAAAAACTTACTTTACAATTTTTAGAAATAGATCAATTAGAATTAATAACATTGACGTAAATTATTCCGGACAAAAAATCGAACATGTAGATGTAACTAAGTTCTTGGGACTTAATATTGACTGCTCCTTAACCTGGAAAGCTCATACTGAAAGTCTATGTTCTAGGTTATATCAGTATTCATATGCACTGTATATGCTGTCCAAAGTTGCTAATACTTCGACCGTCGTGACAGCTTATCATGGGTATGTCTCATCTATCCTCAGGTATGGTGTGTTGTTCTGGGGAAATTCTAGTGAAAAAGAATCCGTTTTTAAGGCCCAAAAAAGGTGCGTCAGAGCAATATATAGGCTTAAACAAACTGACAGTTGTAAAGATCACTATAGGGAATTAAATATTCTTACATTGCCCTCCATGTATATTTACGAGATTTCTTTATTTGTGAGGACAAACATGTATCTTTTTAAATCGTTTAGCAGCAATAGATTAACAACTAAAATCGTTTGTCCTCCTAGTAAAACTGCTATGTTCAATAATAGTATCTTCTGCATGGCTCCTCGTATTTATAATAAATTACCTTCCTTTATTAAAGATGCTGCTACAATAAATATATATAAAAAGAGGTTGAATAACTTGTTAAAAGAAAAGGTATATTATAGTATTAATGAATTTCTGTTTGACAAATTTGATTAGGTTGACTTTATTGATTATGTTATTTGAGCTGACATTTTAAATTATATTGTAATTGTTAGATAATAAAAATTTTGCATGCTTTAAAGTAGAACATGGCTGAGCTTACTTAATTATGTGTCACCCTTTTATAACCTGTGTTTCGCAAATAAATGATTATTGTATTGTATTGTATTGTATTGTAGTTAATATATATAACTCAAAGGTGACTGACTGACATAGTGATCTATCAACGCACAGCCCAAACCACTGGACGGATCAGGCTGAAATTTGGCATGCAGGTAAATGTTATGACGTAGGCATCCGCTAAGAAAGGATTTTGATCAATTCTACCCCCAAGCGGATGAAATAGGGGATGAAATTTTGTATGAAATTTTGTCAATTTTTAACCGATCGGGCTGACTTTGCATACATAAAACTACTATCACTTAGGCATCCCCTAGGAAAGGATTTTGATAAATTCCACCCCTAAGGGGATAAAATAGGGATGAAAGTTTGTATAAATCTTCTTAGATTTTCGACTGATTGAACTGAAATTAAAGATTGGAGCTACTATGATGAAGACGTCCGCTTCAATAGGATTTTGATAAATTCAACCCTCCAATTTTTTGCACACGCTTAACAAAAGTAAAGCCGCAAAAACTATGCCTAATTAATAATAATACTTCTAAACGCGAGCGAAGCCGCGGGCAAAAGCTAGTAAATATATATAACTCAAAGGTGACTGACTGACTGGCATAGTGATCTATCAACGCACAGCCCAAACCACTGGACGGATCGGGCTGAAATTTGGCATGCAGGTAGATGTTATGACGTAGGCATCCGCTAAGAAAGGATTTTGATCAATTCTACCCCCAAGGGGATAAAATAGGGGATAAAAGTTTGTAAGAGATTTTCAAAGTAAACGAGCGCGAGCAAAGCCGCGGGATCAGCTAGTTAGGTATATTACTTTGTAACGTTATAATTGAATAAATACATTTTGCCTTTGACTTCAATTTTAAGTGGTAACCATCAAGACCAATACCGTCTTCGCCATATGGCATCTCACTTGGCATCAACCACACAACAATGCATCTAAAGTCATGCTCGATATTATTGTGCCCTACGATGCACTACTCTGCGTCCATCAACTTGAGGCATACAGATGTTAAGCCTCATGTGCCTGTAATTTAACCGCCAACCACACTCCAAACCGAAACACGGCAACGCTGCTTGGTGGCGGTAAGCGGCATGTATTACCACTTCCCCGGACGAGCCGCACACAAAGAGCTCTACACTCGTTCATCGACAGCGCTTGGCTCTGCGTAGATAAAAGATAAGTTCTGTTTTAATGTGCACCACGCGAGTAAAGCCGCGGTTGAAAGCTTGTCAGGTATACTCATTGCAGAATACCGCAAGCGTGATGGGAGGCGACAGAGCGTCCCGCCGTGTGTCCATTATATCCGCTCAGAGCCGGTAATTAATTCACTTTCAAAATGGTGGCGTGGCGGCGAGGAGAGTCAGCTCGAGCGCTGAACCAGCGGTTTACTACACGAAGTTATTAATAAAGAGTAGTAGTTACGAGAGAGCTCTATAACAGCTCTTTTTAAACTTATATTATACTAGTTGCGCCCAGCGGTCTCACCCGCGCCGATTTAAATCCCGGTATTGCCACGGGATATAAGTAGCCTATGTGCTACTCCAGACTATAATCTATCTTTCTCTAAGTTTCATCCATATCCGTTTAGCTGTTCATGCGTGAAAGAGTAACAAACATCCATCCATCTATCCATACTTACAAACTTTCACGTTTGTAATAGTAGTAAGATTTTAGTTTTTTAGTTACTCATATATAATAAAAATATTTTTAATAATTTTAAACTTATTACCCTTACAGAGATTTTATAATGTCCCAAAAGTTATTCTCCGAGCGGGGTTCGAACCTGTGACCTTCCCCTTGATACGGGGCTACGCTACCAACTGCGCCCCCCAAATGCAACCCCTTTCCGCATGTACGCATATATGTATTTTATTTAAAGTCATAATTATAAAAATACGAACCCTCGGTGCGCGAGCCTGACTCGCACTTGGCCGGTTTTTATGCGACCCCCGAAGTTTCAGGCTGCGCCTGCGCCCGCCAGCTCTTTATGAAGGGCGCGTCCGATAGTATACCACTATGCCTTTTTAGTCAAGCAAGCGTCTGTTTTGAAGCGTGTAGTTGCCTGTGAAATTATAGGCATATCGTGCGCGACTTGCGAGGGCATGCTTTGTGGTGATGATTACTGCTTAACATCTGCTTGTTCCATCAAAAAGTTTAATAAAAATATATGATAAAATCGTACCGCTTAGTGAATGTCAGATGTTTTACAGTTACGAAACTCGCGAGCATTTTGTATGAGAACTAGTTTTTTCATTTTTTTGCACAATTTTCTTATTTTTTTTTATGTAGAACGATCTTACCAACAAAAAAAAAGATTTAGCTAAATCGGTCTAGCCGTTCAAGGTGTATTCCTCCAAATAGCGTTCCAGTTTTTTTAAAACTGAAAACTGAAACAGCTTCACGACATTGATCCCCAGGCACGGTAGATATCCCTTCAGATCTCCCAGTACCAAGTAGGTACTAATTCAAGATTCTTTGAGGATGTCTAAGGGGGGTAGTCAGAGGTACGTCCAAACATTACATTTGGCACATACCCACATTTTGCAGTAGTTAGTATTCCATACGTGACAGGTTGCAAGCCCATCGCCGCTGTTAGAATACTAACTGGTTTCCTCACGATGTTTTCCTTCTCCGTTTAAGAGCACTGGCATTGCGCACATAAATTTTTCGATAGAAAAATCCATTGGTGCACGACCGGATTCGAACCTGCGACCTTACGATCGGAAGGCGGGGTCACTCCCACTAGACCACCGGTGCTCTTAAGGTTCTTCTTTTTTAAGGGTTAAATAAATGCTGGTGACAAAAAACCGGTCCCGCTATGGGACGGTCGTAATCTTGTAAAACCTTGGAGCGACGGAGCGCACCAGTGGGCATTCAATAAACCGTACAATCAGCAGTAAAATTAATTAATAAACCTGGAATTTCTTTGTTTTGCCGCGAATTTGCACGCCACAATTTGATTTACTGCGTGTCTGGGTTTCAATGGAATCTTTTGTAACTGGTCGGATTACATTTTATTGTCTAAAATGGAGGGCTTATTGGATAGGTTACCAACATTATTTTTTTGGTCGGCTTTATTAGTGGACTTTACACACACATCACTATCTAGCCCTAAGCTTGCGACAGCCTTCACAGTTGGTAGTAACTCTGCCTTCTGCGCCGTAGGCCGTGGGTTCGATTCCCACCGAGAACAAACATTTGTGTGATGGATATTGGACATAGATGTTTGTTCTGTGTCTGGGTGTTTTAAAATATTATAAGTATGTATTTACAAAAAAAGTATATTAAGAAATAAATCAACTATCTGGTTCCCATAGTACAAGTTTTGGCTTAGTTTGGGGCTAAATAGTGTTGTGTGAAATGTCCACCAATATTTATTTATTTATTATTATTAAGCTAAGCAAAGCTTGTAATATCGGAACCAGATATATTTATACTTTTGCTTTTGGAATAAATACTTAAATTTAAATATCTGGGTGACCGAGCAGCTCGGTTGCTTAGCAACGCCATCTACTGAAGTAGCTTAAAAAATAATAGTTTTATTACTCGGCAATTGATAGATGTCAGGGAGGGTCGTATTTTTCATTTGAGTTTTTCACTGCCTGAAAACATGTATACAACGTAGTTTTCCAAAAATGATTATTAAGAATGAAATACATTTATTAAAATACACACATTAGAGGCACACAGAACAGGGAAGTTAAAAAGAAAATGAAACAATGAAAAAAAAGAATGAGGTTACAAAAAAATATATATAAACAAAATAGGTCAAATTAGCCCTGCTCGGTTAAATTGGACATTTCATTTTTTTTATAGTTTTCCAAAAATGATTACTAACCAGACCGATTTATTGCCCCCGAAACCTACATAGATAGATTAGATAGATAGATAACTCTTTATTGTTCACCACACAGAAACATAGGACAGAGTAAAAGCATACATTTAAGTTAAATCAATGGGCGACCTTATCGCTGAGAGCGATCTCTTCCAGGCAACCTTGGAAGGATAAAAACTAATCAGAAATTGACGGCGGTGTAGTTACTTAAGGAATAATGTTTAACATTACCGTCAGTCCCAGGGATTACCTGCATCGTGATAATACGGCCACAGTTTTCTATCAGACTATAATTACGAAGTAATAATGGCGGCCACAGTCTCCCAGCAGCCTGCAAACGCCCCAACAACCGGCACGTGAGACTGAACATCGGGTGGAAGTTGCGTGATGGATGCGGTGCGCATTCATCATAATCATGTTTTGGTGACGGCACGTGTCGCGCTCCACGCGGGGCGACTGCGGACGCAATGACCTGAATGTGTTTTTAAGAGATAAAAGTTTAATAAAATAAAAATGAAAAATAATAAGGTGAATCTGCCAGAATCAGGAATTATGTTGAAGTGACATTTAAAATGAAATATGCGAGTGTAATCCTCAGGGTAAACGGCGATGCGACACGTTTCAAGGTGATCCTGACTTTGACTTTGATTAAATAAAAAATAATGCTGATGGACAATCCACACAGCATCATCTACCCCCAAAGTAAGCTACTCAAAAATTGTGTTATGGGTTTTACTCGTAGATAACTGATATATTGTATACATACCTATACTTACACAGATAGATATTTTTTTATTATAGTTATAGTATTATGAACACCCAGACCAACGGGACAAATTTCTACAGTTGGCTTATATTATTATAAATTGTATTTTTATTATATGGCTACTGAAATTACGAAATACATTTTTCTTTTACAGCGCCCCTGAACCCAACTTATTTACAATTTCTTTGCGAAATATTCAGTCTACTTTTATCACAGTTTTCTACACTTTCTATATCATTCGGTAGACATTCTGCGTCTATAGGGGTAGAAAGATGTCGGGCGGAAATAAACCTCGTGCTACGGACTATCGCTTCGCAAAGTACTTGTGTGCACTAGAACGTGCAGACTTATCTTTTGCCCAACAGATAAGAAAGAAGGAACTATTGGACCTCTGTTTGGTAGGGGTTGTGAACGATTGACAACAAGATATTTCGCGTTCTTCGAGGCTTGGACAACATTTTTGAACATATTATCTGAATTAGTTGCGCCCCGCGGTTTCACCCGCGCAGGTTTAAAGCCCGGTATTCCCACGGGATAAAAAGTAGCCTATGTGTTATTCCAGACTATAATGTATCTCTCTGCCAAGTTTCATTCAGAGCCGTTCAGCAGTTTAGGCGTGAAAGAGTTACAAACATCCATCCATCCATACTTACAAACTTTCGCGTTTATAATATATTTTAGGAAGTAGGATGTGCTGATTCGCAAGCAACTATGTTTCGGAAAATGGAGTTGTGGGTTCAGTACCTGAAGCCTGAGTTTTGTTTTGCGTCGTTTTGAAAACCAAAACTTAGAATTCAGGGTTCAGCTTCAAAACTGCAGAAATAAATAAATAAATAAATAATGCTGGACAATCCACACAGCACTATCTAGCCCCAAAATAAGCTACTAAAGCTTCTGTTATGGGTACTAGATAACTGATATATTTAATACATTATATAATTACATAAATAGATATTTTTATTATACATAGAAAACACCCAGACCAAAGAACAAATTTCTGCAGATCGTGCACAAATTTGTTCCGAGGCGGGAATCGAACCCGCAACCTCTGCGTCGCAGGCGGACTCTCGCCCGCTGCGCCACTGAGGTCGTCAGAAATGTGCGAGTGAGTACTTTATAGCTGCAAGTGATTGTGTGTAGTTGTTGTTGTTAAGTGCTAGTGGTTGCTGTTGTGTGTTAGTTCGTTGACGACCACAGTGGCGCAGCGGGCGAGAGTCCGCCTGCGACGCAACAGGTTGCGGGTTCGATTCCCGCCTCGGAACAAATTTGTGTACGATCTGCTGAAATTTGTTCCGCTGGTCTGGGTGTTTTCTATGTAAAAAAGAAAAATCTATCTATGTAATTATATAATGTATTAAAATATCAGTTATCTAGTACCAATAACACAAGCTTTGAGTAGCTTACTTTGGGGCTAGATGGTGCTGTGTGGATTGTCCAGCATTATTATTAGTTGTTACTGGGTTGTTGGGTATTACTTGTGAGTTTTAGTGACGATGGACAAACACAATCTGCGATGCAGGTCATCGCCCGCGTCGATGCGTCACGCGGCAGAGGAGACCAACCCGCGCTGTAATGAAAAAAAAAAAAAGAAACAGCTTCACGACTTTGATCCCCAGGCACGGTAGATATCCCTTCAAATCTCCCAGTACCAAGTAGGTACTAATTCAAGATTCTTTGAGGATGTCTAAGGGGGGTAGTCAGAGGTACGTCCAAACATTACATTTGGCACTACAATTTATGTGCGCAATGCCAGTGCTCTTAAAACGGTGAAGGAAAACATCGTGAGGAAGCCAGTTAGTATTCTAACAGCGGCGATGGGCTTGCAACCTGTCACGTATGGAATACTAACTACTGCAAAATGTGGGTATGTGCGCTGTAATGGACGTTACATAAACCGATGGCGCCATTAGCGTCCTATCTCCCATAATTACGTTATAATTAGCGACGGCTGGTGCAGGCTGAAGAGCCTTTGAATAATTACATTAGTCCTCTGACGTCGGGTAACACGGCTGGTTATCAGAAAGGACCACTTATAAGGGCTCGAAAGGAGCCCCTTGAGGCGCATTTAAAATAATTTCACCTGTTTTTCACCTGTTTCGAAAGAAACTATTGACTTGAAAGGAAGAAGAAGGGTGGTGCAGCAGGATAATGGAAGTTCCAAATATTGATTGATCGAAAATACAATGTTGCACATTAAAATAACAGTACAAAGGCGAACCAAATGCTATAATAATAAATAAATAATAAATATTGGTGGACTTTCCACACAGCACTATCTAGCCCCAAACTAAGCTTATGTTTGTGATATGGGACATACTTTTTTTTGTAAATACATCCTTATAATATTATCAATCCGTTCAGTAATTCACTTTGGTAACACGTGAATACTACAAAGAATATATAATGTCCCAATAGTTATTCTCCAAGCGGGATCAGACCGGACTTTTGGGACATTATAAAAACTATGATTTCCTTATGTGTAGTAAACACTATAAAACTATAAAAAATTTAAAAACGTGAATACTATATTGATCTCTAATGTTGATTATTATTCGCCTTCAACCCGAATGTGGATAATATATAGGGGTTGGTCTAAAAAACATGAATGGACTATGTGAAAGATGATATGTGTAAGAAGGGAGTGAGCACCGTGATAACTGATCTGCCTGTTCTTCTCGGCGTTGGTCGCGTGGAACTGGCACTAGAGTCACCTAGTTTTTTAAGAGTAGTAGAGCTCTTTGTGAAGGGCTCGTCCGGGGAAGTACTACCACCACGCCATTTTCTGCCGCCAAGCAGCAACGCTGTGTTTCGGTTTGAAGAGTGTGGTCGCCGGTGTAATTACAGGCACATGAGGCTTAACATCTGTATGCCTCAAGTTGATGGACGCAGGGCAGTGCATTGTAGGGCACGTTCCTATTGTGCGTGACCTACGGGGCAATGTTTTGTTTATACGTGATCGTTACCACTTAACATCAGGTGGACCATCTGCTTGTTCCATCAGCTAGTAGTATAAAAAAAAAAGTTTTAAGACGTTTCAAGATGATCCTTGTGATTTTATTGAATAAACATATTTTGAATTTGAATTTTGAATTTAATACAGGAGAGCGGACAGAAAAAAACCAGTTACCCAGTGGGATAGGGGCAAAAAAAGATGATAATGTTCGTCCTCAATTTGATACTTTCAACAAACATACAATCGAGTAGGATGCCTATCTTAACCTAGCTGATGCAAACTGTGCCAAGAACATAGCAAATGGCGAACCCTGTAATGGCTAACCCCACAGTACTGTGGGGTCAGGTTCTTAACCGTGTACAAGATATCAGTGCCGGCCAGTCCATTAATAACGGCCCAGCGGGCCACTGTAAACGGGCACGATACGTGCACTACCGGAGCTGAGAAAATGAGTGGAGCTGGTAAATTCTTCAAATTCAAACGATTCTATTTAACATTTTGTCAACCTCAGTGGCGCAGCGGGCGAGAGTCCGCCTGCGACGAGAGGTTGCGGGTTTGATTTCCGCCTCGGAACAAATTTGTGTACGCTCTGCAGAAATTTGTTCCGTTAGTCTGGGTGTTTTCTATGTATAATAAAAAAATATCTATCTATGTAAGTATATAATGTATTAAATATATCAGTTATCTAGTATCCATAACACAAGCTTTGAATAGCTTACTTTGGGGCTAGATGATGCTGTGTGGATTGTCCAGCTTTATTTATTTATTAATTTTAATTTTTGAGTTTTTTCTTTCTTTGTTTTTAAGAAAATGATTTGTTGTTGTTACTGGAAAGTTTTGAAAGCGTAGTTTCATAGAAACTGTTCCGTGGTATGTTTGATGTTGCGAATTTGCGCTAACCAGCAGCAGTATTGCACAACTCACCATATCTACGCTCAAATGTTCCATGCTCTTCACAGTTAGTAGCTATTGCATTATCTGTGCCTCACCTAAGCTAGATATCACGTGAGATAGCTGAACCGTTGGTTATTTAACTGTTTGGTGCTACAAGAAAACAATTTAATAGAATTTTCTTTAAACAACTTCATCCAGTATTTTCCTTCTGTAATTTTTCCTACCTTGCGTAGACTGTATAATTTTATTAATATTGAGGAAGCAGCATAGAGATATTTTTGTTGTTGTCATAACAGAGGAGTTATGTCAGACTCTCCATTTAAAACCCAACGGGGTCCTGCTACACACCTTGTGCTGTGGACACGCTTTCACACTCTTCCATGGCCACGACGGCGTTGGCTCCATAGTTTGAAGACCATCCTCAGCGTATCAGCACTCCCCCGGATCTCTTTCGAGATGCGCTCGGAACACCCGCGCGCGCCACCTCAGGTTTGTTGGCGACGGCTACTCACCAGTGCCACCACTCACATCCATTATGGTGGACGGATTACATGAAGGCTTCGCCACCACCTTCTTCCATATCCAGACCTCCTGCTGTGGATTGCCAGATCCGGGCCCGTACCACGATCTCTTGAAGCATTCTTATTTCATTATTACTTTTATGTCAATGTCTGATGTCAACTGCATAGAGTCCGCTTTCTGATCAAAAAGTAAAGTAATATTGAAATAAGAATGCTTCAAAAGATTGTGGTAAGGGCCCAGAAGAAATCTCCCTCTCCCGCTCCGCAGCCTCCTGCGACATAAACAAATCGCAAAAAAACAAAACCTCATTCCACGACGATCACGTAAACCCTTTTATTTTTTATTTTTACTAACGTTGGGTAATACTCATGGATACTCTTCTGTTGTGGTGACAACAGAAGAGTTATGTCGGACTCTTACCGACTGAAACCCAACGGGGTCCTACTACACCCCTTGTGCTGGGGCTGTGGGCACGCATTCGCACTCTTCCATGGCCCCGACGGTGTTGTCTCCAGATCTCGTAAACCCTATCGTAAGTTGCATAATCACCCGATTATTCATCAGGTTGTTCACTCGTTGCGTCATCGATGACACCTTTCAAAAGGTATACAACCTTTCAGAAGAAAGAAGCCTCCTCATTTTAAATTACCATGATATAATAACCCTTATAAAAACCGCTGAGTAACAAAAAGTTCGATAATCCTTCCTTTGCCCTTAGTCAAAATGACCCATAAAAATTTATGGTACCTTTGTGATGAAACCCTTCCGAACAATTACGACCTCTAATTAATTTGAATTCTGAGTAAAATACCCATTCCGTTGATTCAAAATTCTGATCCCAAAATTCATTGTTCCACCTCGGAATCCAATTTAGAATAATTGTAACGTGTAACCAATCAGAGAAGAAAAAGTTAACGGAAATTCCGATGATTTTATATTTAAAGGAAGCACAATTGTTCTGTTATTTCACTTTGAAGCAAAAGTAATAACTCTTTTTAGGGTTAAGCTCGCCTTTGTACATGTTTTTTATTTAAGTTTACTGTATGTTCTAATTGTGTGCAATAAAGAATAAAGTAATGGAAATTTTCACCGGTGATTTGATTTTTATTTGATTTGTAGTTTTTCTTTTATTTTTCAATCCACTTTATGCTATAAATGCCTAATAAATTAAAGGAAATTTAAGAGGCTGACAACCGCCAAAAAACTCATGAAGATTAAACTTAGGAAAATTGTTTGCAATTTTCCATTACTAGATATAGGTCTTTCAGTAATTTTATATCGTCAATTTTTTTTAGATCGGTCGTTTGGTTACTACGTTTTTCAGCCACAAAAAACATGTTGTTATAATAAAGTTGTTTAAATTTTTTAACATGTTGACAGCCTATATACATTGCTCAGTTGGTAGTAGCTCTGCTTTCTGCGCCGTAGGTCGTGGGTTCGATTCCCACCGTGAACAAACATTTGCGTGATGAACATACATGTTTGTTCTGTGTCGGCGTGTTATTTATATTATAAGCAAGTATTATATCAGCTATCTGGTCCCTATGTCACAAGCTTTACTGATAGCTTGGGACTAGATAGTACAGATAGTTAATTTTAAATGGACACACGTCTTTAGTAGGAAATGTCTACGGGATTCCATTGTAACTCGGGCTAACGACCCGGATATCTACTATCAATACTAAATTCCCTCCACAAAGAGGGCGAAAAAGACGTGGAAACGAATCCAATTTTAAGATGGTTTGAAACGAGGTGCGCTCCGCTTGGATCCATTGGTAACCTTCTTCGTAGAGCAGTAACAGCTATCTGGAAACTGCATATAATTATACCTACGATACATACAGGGTTACAGGAAAAATCGTGCTAGATCCGTTAAGGACGTGGAGTACCCATCATTTCTGACTTATTTCACAAACAATTGCCATAATATTTTTTTTAGATATCCCTTAGAGAAAAATAAACTTTCTAGTATTTTTTCTTATTTCTTAACTTTCACTTGTCTACTACGGTCTATTCAATTAACTTATGCACTATTTTAATGATTGACATCCTAAAGCATCTTATTACACATGTAAAAATGCAATAATAATAATAATTAAGGTGCACAAAATTTTCAATAAAAAAATTAAAAGTCGAATTGCTTGAAAAGGGTTATGTTTAGGGTAGGGTGTTTCATAGTGAAATAAGTCAGAAATGATGGGTACTCCACGCCCTTAACGGATCTAGCACGATTTTTCCTGTAACCCTGTATACAATTTATTGACGGAACAAGCATATGGACCACCAACCATAAGTAGTAACCATCACCGTAACAAAGAATTTCCTCGCAAGACACGCACGTTAGGAACGTGCCCTACGATGCACTGCCCTGCGTCCATCAACTTGAGGCATACAGATATTAAGCCTCATGTGCCTGTAATTTCACGGGCAACCACACAGTTCAAACCGAAACACAGCAACGCTGCTTGGCGGCAGAAAGGCATGGTAGTAGTACTTTTTCGGACGAGCCCTTGTTAAGAAGAACTACTCTACTACTCTACTCTACTCTTAGAAGCTGATCAGATATTGCTCCTCTGCATTCACATCACCATTCGGGTTGCTAGAACATCCGTATTTTCTATTCCATTGTTTTAAGTTATCATCAATGGACACACATGTTACCCTTGCTTAAGGTTCATACTACCTCGAAAATAGTCTGTATTTACCCCTCTAAGGCACAGTGATAAAATCTAGAGATATATCCCCCTTGTCGTCAGTTTTTGGGAGGTGTAGCGTTTAGTGAACACGGTGAGATTGGTGGTATAAATCTGAAAGGTTGTTGGCACTGGGGCCTACTATCATATCTTATAGCTGCGTATTTTGCTGCTGGGTTGTGCCGAAATATAGACCGTATAATGTCCGAGTAAGTCATCCTATTGATCAAAGGAATTCAGAGTGGAATCTTGTTATGTAGGTGTGTTAATATACTGGTGCCAATTCTGTTGTTGCATTATCCTAAACTAACCTAATCTGACAGCTCTAAAATTATAGCCGTCCTCGTTGTTTCGGTCTTTTAGAAAGGTATGGCAATATCTTTAGAGCTGTCAAATTAGGTTACGTTAGGAAAATTAAACAACAGAATTGGCATCACTGTCTTTCACTTGCTCAGAAACTACTACCGTAAAACGGGGTGGATAGAATTCAAGGGGTGAATGAAAATGACCCCAAAAAAGCAATTATTAACAAACATTTTAAGCATTATCCAGCATTATGCATTATTTTCAAATAAAAACACCAAATTCTACATATGTAGAATTTGGTGTTTTTATTTGAAAATGTTGCGTATTCAAATGTTTGTTAATAATTGCTTTTTTGGGGTCATTTTCATTCACCCTTGGAATTATATCCACCCCGTTTTACCCCGGTAACTCTTTTGACGTCACAGGTGTGTCGATTCTGTTGTTGCATTATCCTAAACTAACTTAATTTGACAGCTCTAAAATTATAACCGTCCTTGTTGTTTCGGTCTTTTAGAAAGGTATGGCAATATTTTTAGTGCTGTCAAATTAGGTTACGTTAGGAAAATTAAACAACAGAATTGGCACCATTGTCATACAAAAGTATTCCATTAGGTATTCTATCAATTATCTCTCAAAGTTTTACTATTCTTAGCTTGAGAATAGAGTTTGGAATATCCAAATATATTAGCAAAATAAGTCAAGCACATCTTGCTTCATCCCTGCTTCCATCAACTTGAGGCATACAGATGTAAGCGTATTATTTCACTGGCAACCATACCATTCAAGCTCCAACAAGGCAACACTGCTTTTCTAGTTGTTATTTTTGACATTACCTATATGTTTTCGTGCGAGATACGACGGCACCTATGAGATAACTCGAACGCTTCTCATCGTAAGCCCCAGATCCTTATCCCCTTGTAACGCGTCTGCAGAATTGGGATTGTCTGAGAGCCTATGGTGTTTGTCTTCTTGTTTATGTTTCAGGTATCTTGTAAATAGGTGTGTTTATTCAACCGTAGCTTTCGGGTGTATTTATTCGTGTCTTAAGATGTTTCAGCGAGAATTTCACGCGAGTTCTGAAATGTTGTAAGAGGAATAGGCTATGGTTACCTCATTATTCTGTTCCGTACTGTTACCTATCTCTTTCCACCGTGAACGCTCCCTTGTTTGCATACTTACATGAACCAAAAATTAGACAAATAAATCTTTGACTTCGTCATGGATGTCGAGTCCAAGAGATCTGAGGAGATAGGTATCTACCGTATCACAATTATAGTTATTTTGAAATAATTTAAGAGCACTGGTGGTCTAGTGGTAGCGACCCCGCCTTCCGATCATGAGGTCGTGGGTTCGAAACCGGTCGTGTACCAATGAGTTTTTCTGTTCAAAAATTTATGTGCACAATGCCAGTACTCTCAAACGGTGAAGGAAAACATCGTGAGGAAACCGGCAAATTGTGGAACCTAAAAAGCTCTATAACATGGTGTCAAGTGCTCGAAAGGAGCCTCTTGAGGCGCACTGTTTTAAAAGAAACTAGTGACACGACAAGAAGAAGAAGAATAATTTAATTGAACTTAATTTATTATGATTGTACGTAGGTAACTGTGATTTAGTCGTACACCCATACCTGGTTTAGTTGTACCCTTAGACACCCTCAATCTGATGGGATATCTACCGTGCTGGGGAATCAAAGTCATGAAGCTGTTTCAGGACCTTTTAGGAACAAGCCAGTACCCAACACGGCCTTCCATTTGTAATCATTGAAATAATCATAAATTAAATTAGGGACCACGGGGCACATTATAGTCCGGAGAAAATTGAAAAAGCATTCCGATTTTAACTCACCTTGAGATATGGCGGCCATTTAATAGATATTATGTAATGATGGATGGCGCTTTTTGAGAATGAATACTGGTGCTGCGATTACGAAATTATAGCACGCACGGATTCGAACCAGCACCTTTGGATTGGCATTTTTTTATAAACAACTAGCTGATGGAACAAGCAGATAGCCCACCTGATGTTAAGTAGTAACAATCACCTATAACAAAGCATTGCCTCGTAAGTCACGCACGATAGGAACGTGCCATACGATGCACTGCCCTGCGTCCATCAACTTGAGGCATGCATATGTTAAGCCTCATGCGCCTGTAATTACACCGGCGACCACACTCTTCAAACCGAAACACAGCGTTGCTGCTTGGCGGCAGAAAAAGGCGTGGTGGTAGTACTTCCCCCCTAGCCCTTCACAAGGAGCTCTACTACTCTTAAAATCGGTATGCAATCGCTCTCAGTAGACCAGTGGTCATCATCATAATTTTAATTCAAACATCGTATTTTCTCATTTAATTATAAAAAAAGTAGTAAATAGATACAATCAGATAGGATATACAAGTTATACAGACATGAATAGTGTTGTTGTGTAGTTTTAAGGCCACCTTTCGACGTCCCATGAAGCCAGCCGCAAAAGGCTCTCGTAATCAAGTCCCGAAATCAAATGCTTCGCCATTCGACCAACGAATCTCTAGTTTCTAAAACACAGGCCGGTCCCAATTCTCAGCGGTCGGCGCTAATCAGTACAGATAGTGATGGGCTGTGTTCGGAAACAATGTATGATCACGTCTTTGGATAATTATTAGGATCGAATCCGCACAAAAAAACTGGTACAAATAAAAAATGGTGACCCTGATGTACGGTCACGTCTTAGGATCTTAGGGTGGAATTCACACAAAACTAAGAGACAAATAAAAAATGACGTCACTGAAAACCAGCGCCATAAAAGCCCCTAGGCTAATGGTGGGTACACATGTACGTACATGCGCGATGAGCATGTTTCATCCGAGCATGACTATCTACAAACATGCTCGACCCTGCGTCTTCACGTAAAAGCTTGCTCGAAGAACATGTTTAGTGCGCGTTGAAACTCTTCGAGCAATGGACGATTCCTTGTTGTGTTTGGTGGGCATCACCTGCTACATTTACTGTCAGGGAAAAACTACGCGAAGAAAGCGTCGTCGTCGCTGGGTTAGGCCAATGTTACAAAGAAGAGAACGTCACAGTCATGTAAATTTGATAAAAGAGTTAGAACCTGAAGTGTTTCGTAACTATTTACGAATGAATATGACTCTATAAACAGCGCTCTATTAACTTTATTAACAGCGCACTCGCACCCTCTTCAGAAAAATATCAATCACGACTAACATGCTCGACTTCGCGGCTACATGTACAAACATGTTTGCATCGAACATCGAGCAAGAATTATGGATGTTTGAATCTTGTTCGAATCGAACATTTTGGTTGGCTTCGAGCATTTGTCTTGAGACTTGCATGGTACACACGTTCGTACTTGCTCGAGATCGAGCAAGTTTATCGAGCAAGTACGTACCCACTATAATTGACAAATGATGAGTGGACGCCTTTTTACGATGCCATATTTGTAACGTTTTTAAAAATGTCTCGTATTGGTTTTTTATGAGTGCTTATTGACGTTTTAGAAAAAAAGAAAGAAAAAACATTAATTGTTAATGGACAAACAACACACAAACACTGAAAAACACAAACAACAACATACGGAAAATTAAAAAATAAAGCATAAATAAAAAAGACTATATTTAACAAATCTAAACAAAATATATTACGAAGTAATTAGTGTCTCAATGCGCCGACTACTACGCTGCAAATAGGCGTCCAATACAGCATTTTTTTATAAAACTAGCTGATGGAACAAGCAGATGGCCCACCTGATGTTAAGTGGTAACCATCTCTTATAACAAAGCCTTGCCTCGTAAGTCACGCACGATAGGAACGTGCTCTACGATGCACCGCCCTGCGTCCATCAACTCGAGGCATACAGATGTTAAGCCTCATGTGCCTGTTATTACACCAGATCAGTATTGTGCCTTCCAGGCTACTAGTATTCTTAGTGGTAAGTTTAGCTGGCAGACAGCAAACAAGGGCAAGATAAATACAACTTGTAACAATAAATTTGTGTACTCAAGCAATTGTAAATGCTGAAATTTATGAAATTAAGGTTTCTTTGTGTAGCACAACAATTTATGCTTATTGCTACACTTGCTTTGAAAGGCAATTTGGAGGCTCAGTTATTATAATTACTGCGTAGTCTAATAAAACTCCTGGTTTGATTTGTTATCTCAAAAGCGCGAACTACGTCACCGACGCGACGCGCCGCTGTTCCTCTATCGTCGTCACCTCATACACAATTTACAGCCTACGTAGCTCAGTTGGTAGTAGCTCTGCCTTCTGCGCCGGTCGTGGGTTCGATTCCCACCGTGAACAAACATTTGTGTGATGAACATAAATGTTTGTTCTCTGTCTGGGTGTTATATAATATTATAAGTATGTATTTAAAATAAAAAAGTATTATAAGTAGTATATCAGCTATCTGGTTCCCATATTACAAGCATAAGCTTAGTTTGGGCCTAGATAGTGCTGTATGGAAAGTCCACCATTATTTATTTATTTATAACTGGTACCCGCGACTTCGTCTGCGTACTTTTAATTTGAATATTATGCAATAAAAGGTAGCCTATGTTCTTTTTCAGGGTCTACAGATTGTCTGTGCCAAATTTCATCAAAATCGGTTGAGAGGTTTAAGCGGGAAAGCGTAACAGACAGACAGACAGACAGACAGACAGATAGACAGAGCTACTTTCGCATTTATAATATTAGTTGGGATTTGTCTGCCAAATATGCGGTCGTAGCTGTCGCTCCCGTATCGGCCTTACCAGCCATTTACGTAAGTGTCGCACTTCGATAACAGACGCTGCTTAAATCATCTTTTATAGATGTAAAAGGCCAATAATGATGATGATGAGTCTAATAAGTAGTAATCTGAGGTAATGACTACCGTGCTTCATCTTTTACAACAACGGTCAATTAACTTCATCTGAAGTCGGATTTTTCTTGCCAAAAGTTATATATCATATTCTACTACTATTATAAACGCGAAAGTTTGTAAGTATGGATGGATGGATGGATGTCTGTTACTCTTTCACGGCGGAACGGCTGAACGGATCTGAATGAAACTTGTCAAAGAGATAGATTATAGTCTGGAATAGCACATATACTACTTTTTATCCCGTGGGAATACCGGGATTCAAATCTGCGCGGGTGAAACCGCAGGATGCAAGTAGTCATGCAAATAAATCCGTAATGATCAGATAGATAGATAGCAAATACTTTATTGCACAAAACGGATATAACAAACAAACAAACATAAAACTACAGAGTACAATGGGCGGTCTTATCGCTAAATAGCGATCTCTACCAGACAACCTTTGGTTGTATTAACTATTAACTCTATTAATGACTTCTTTGCAAACGCTGGTAGAAATTTGGCTGAAAAAATTAGTTCAAATGCAATAATTACAGAACGCAGTCACATCCTGCCCGACATTTCTGCGAACTCTTTTGGATTAATAGACATCGACTCTACTGAAGTCGTACACTTAATAAACTCCCTCAAAACAAATTGCTCGGTAGGATGGGACAGAATCTCATCACGCATAATTAAAGATAGTATAGAGTCTCTAGTTCCGCCCATTACACACATATGCCAACTTAGCTTTTTCACCTCTGTTTTTCCTAGAGCTTTCAAAAAGGCCATCATACTTCCTGTACACAAAGCCGGTGACAAACACTTATTTAATAATTATAGACCAATATCTATATTACCAACATTGTCTAAAATCCTAGAAAGGGCTCTAAATAATAGGTTGGTTAGTTATTTGGAAAGATATAATTTAATCTCCAAAAACCAATTCGGTTTTAGAAAGGGTTTATCAACGTCTGATGCCGTATCGGAACTAAATAATTACGTGGTTGGTTGCCTTGACAAGGGCACTAAATGTCTAGCTGTCTTCCTGGATTTAGCTAAAGCTTTCGATACGGTATCAACCCCCTTACTTCTTCGCAAATTGGAGAATCTAGGTATTCGAGGTAATCAATTGGAGCTGATGCGGAGCTATTTGAGTGAACGAACTCAATGTGTGAAAATTGGGGAATACCTCAGCTCTGATCTGCCTGTCACATACGGAATCCCACAGGGCTCTATCCTTGGCCCTACACTTTTCTTGATATTTATGAATCAAATCTGTGACCTCAATGTGCCACATTGTAGACTGCTAGCGTTTGCAGACGATACAGTACTGCTATTCCAGGGAGAAAACTGGGCAAATACTTACATCTTTGCCCAGGCAGGCTTTAGTCTAGTATCAGAGTGTCTCTACCAAAATTGTCTTTCTTTAAATGCAACTAAAACCAAATATCTGACATTTTCTATCCGCCAACCTGGTCTCCCAAACCCTAATACCAACCACATCAGAGCGCACACAGTCCAGTGTTTACAGACCACCCCAATAGACTGTGAATGTGTGAGGCTGGAATACTGTAGGACCATTAAATACCTCGGTATTACCCTCGACTCACACATGTCATACGAGCCTCACATCAGTCTCCTGACTTCTAGGATACGCAAGCTTATTGCGGTTTTCAAAAGTATTAGACATGCCGCTAATAGAGAACAACTAAATACTACTTATTATGCGCTGTGCCAAAGTTTACTGGTTTATTGCATAACGTCCTGGGGAGGAGCTGCCATTACCCACATGTTACCTCTTGAGAGAGCACAGAGAGCCGTCCTTAAGGTGGCTCATTCTCGTCCATTTAGATATCCTACCAAACAGCTCTATGATGATTGCAAAGTCCTATCAGTCAGACAACTTTTTATACAGCTTGTTGTTCTAAAGCAAAACAGAATTACCCCAAATGTGCAGCTGCCCAAAAGGAAGAGTCGAAAAGACAAAATATACTTAGCACCCAAGTGCAGAACTTCTTTTGCACAGAAAAACTCATACTTTTTGGCAGCTCACCTCTACAATAAAATTAATAAACTAATAACTCTGCACAATATAACACACTTTGAATGCAAAAAAAAGATAACAAACCATTTGCTTAACTTAGATTATAAGCAAACTGAAGACATGATATGTATTCATTCATAATTATTTATACACTCTTAAAAATCCACACGCATACACCTCTACACACATCTTACGTTCCACACACACCCTTACACACCACCACCACGCATCCCCATCCAATTCACACACTCTTAACATAACTCATTCATTGGTTGGCTTTCTTTGTTTCCTTCTGTTTATTCCTTAGATATTTAGTATTAGGATCTTTCTGTTAATTGCTTTTTCTTTTTTCTTTATAGTTGACCTGTCTACCTCATTTTAATCTTATTAATTGGTTAACTCACTCATTATAGAGAATACAACAAACAAACATAACACCTAAGTTATAATAAATAGCACCATCCACATCGCAAATAGCCGAAGCAGTGATCCCTTGCGTCTAAACACAAGTTCTACTTAGTTAGAGCAAGGAGTCAAACACTTGACTATAAGCAGGTTTACGAATGCACCTTAAAACTTATTTATGTAGGTACCTATAACCCACTCAAACATACCTATTATCTAAGATTGTGTAGGTAACTAATTATTTTTAAAATAGGTATAGTGAGCAACTGTAAAATGTAAATGCCCGTGAACTTAGCAGAGCATTGTCCAGCAGATCAAAAAAAAATGTGAGTTCTATTCGCATGCAGCATAGTTCTATAGTTCCTGATACATTTCAGGAATAGTTCTGGCCTGAAAACCTGAAAAAAGTTACTTGAAAAAATGCTCTGCTAACTTCCGGTAGCAGAGCATTTTTCAGCAAAAAAAAAATAAAAAATATTTTCTGACTTATACAGCTCTGTTCTATAGTTCCTGATACTTTTCAGAAATAGTTCTGTGCTGAAAACCTGAAAAAAAAATGTTTAAACAAAATCACCTCCCAACAAAACGTAAATAATCATTTTGGAATTTGAACGTTTCAAATCATTATTGCAAACTACAACTACGTCGTTTCTCATAAACCTGCTCAAGAACTAAAACCAAGAACTAGATTCAAGCCCAGAACTCACGTAAAAATGCCAGAAGAACATGCCGGAATATTATGAGTTCTAAAAATCACGTCCAATAGCCAGCAGAGCAGGCCTAAACATATAGTTTTCATGGTTTCAAACAACTCTTAGAGCCTAGAACTGTCAAGTTTCTGATAGATCTGTGTAAGACCTACAATCTAGACTTTGATTAAAATCTAGACCTCACGTTAAAATGCCAGCAGAGCATGGTACAAAGTTAAAAATGAAATTTTCATGGACTCAAACTATACCTAGACCCTAGAACTCTCAAGTTTCTGATAGATCTTCATAAGACCTACAATCTAGACTTTAATTCAAATCTAGACCTCACGTAAAAATGCCAGCAGAGCATGGTACAAAGTTTTAAATGAAATTTTCATGGACTCAAACTATACCTAGACCCTAGAACTGTCAAGTTTCTGATAGATCTTCATAAGACCTACAATCTAGACTTTAATTCAAATCTAGACCTCACGTTAAAATGCCAGCAGAGCATGGTACAAAGTTTTAAATGAAATTTTCATGGACTCAAACTATACCTAGACCCTAGAACTCTCAAGTTTCTGATAGATCTTCATAAGACCTACAATCTAGACTTTGATTAAAATCTAGACCTCACGTTAAAATGCCAGCAGAGCATGGTACAAAGTTAAAAATGAAATTTTCATGGACTCAAACTATACCTAGACCCTAGAACTCTCAAGTTTCTGATAGATCTTCATAAGACCTACAATCTAGAATTTGATTAAAATCTAGACCTCACATTAAAATGCCAGCAGAGCATGGTACAAAGTTAAAAATGAAATTTTCATGGACTCAAACTATACCTAGACCTTAGAACTGTCATGTTTCTGATAGATCTTCATAAGACCTACAGGCTAGACTTTAATTCAAATCTAGACCTCACGTTAAAGTGCCAGCAGAGCATGGTACAAAGTTTTAAATGAAATTTTGATGGACTCAAACTATACCTAGACCCTAGAACTGTCAAGTTTCTGATAGATCTTCATAAGACCTACAATCTAGACTTTAATTCAAATCTAGACCTCACGTTAAAATGCCAGCAGAGCATGGTACAAAGTTAAAAATGAAATTTTTATGGACTCAAACTATACCTAGACCCTAGAACTGTCATGTTTCTGATAGATCTTCATAAGACCTACAACCTAGACTTTAATTCAAATCTAGACCTCACGTAAAAATGCCAGCAGAGCATGGTACAAAGTTTTAAATGAAATTTTCATGGACTCAAACTATACCTAGACCCTAGAACTCTCAAGTTTCTGATAGATCTTCATAAGACCTACAATCTAGACTTTGATTAAAATCTAGACCTCACGTTAAAGTGCCAGCAGAGCATGGTACAAAGTTTTAAATGAAATTTTCATGGACTCAAACTATACCTAGACCCTAGAACTCTCAAGTTTCTGATAGATCTTCATAAGACCTACAATCTAGACTTTAATTCAAATCTAGACCTCACGTTAAAATGCCAGCAGAGCATGGTACAAAGTTAAAAATGAAATTTTCATGGACTCAAACTATACCTAGACCCTAGAACTGTCAAGTTTCTGATAGATCTTCATAAGACCTACAATCTAGACTTTAATTCAAATCTAGACCTCACGTTAAAATGCCAGCAGAGCATGGTACAAAGTTAAAAATGAAATTTTTATGGACTCAAACTATACCTAGACCCTAGAACTGTCATGTTTCTGATAGATCTTCATAAGACCTACAATCTAGACTTTAATTCAAATCTAGACCTCACGTTAAAGTGCCAGCAGAGCATGGTACAAAGATTTAAATGAAATTTTCATGGACTCAAACTATACCTAGACCCTAGAACTGTCATGTTTCTGATAGATCTTCATAAGACCTACAATCTAGACTTTAATTCAAATCTAGACCTCACGTTAAAGTGCCAGCAGAGCATGGTACAAAGTTTTAAATGAAATTTTCATGGACTCAAACTATACCTAGACCCTAGAACTGTCAAGTTTCTGATAGATCTTCATAAGACCTACAATCTAGACTTTGATTAAAATCTAGACCTCACGTTAAAATGCCAGCAGAGCATGGTACAAAGTTTTAAATGAAATTTTCATGGACTCAAACTATACCTAGACCCTAGAACTGTCAAGTTTCTGATAGATCTTCATAAGACCTACAATCTAGACTTTGATTAAAATCTAGACCTCACGTTAAAATGCCAGCAGAGCATGGTACAAAGTTAAAAATGAAATTTTCATGGACTCAAACTATACCTAGACCCTAGAACTCTCAAGTTTCTGATAGATCTTCATAAGACCTACAATCTAGACTTTGATTAAAATCTAGACCTCACGTTAAAATGCCAGCAGAGCATGGTACAAAGTTAAAAATGAAATTTTCATGGACTCAAACTATACCTAGACCCTAGAACTCTCAAGTTTCTGATAGATCTTCATAAGACCTACAATCTAGACTTTGATTAAAATCTAGACCTCACGTTAAAATGCCAGCAGAGCATGGTACAAAGTTAAAAATGAAATTTTCATGGACTTAAACTATACCTAGACCCTAGAACTCTCATGTTTCTGATAGATCTTCATAAGACCTACAATCTAGACTTTGATTAAAATCTAGACCTCACGTTAAAGTGCCAGCAGAGCATGGTACAAAGTTTTAAATGAAATTTTCATGGACTCAAACTATACCTAGACCCTAGAACTCTCAAGTTTCTGATAGATCTTCATAAGACCTACAATCTAGACTTTAATTCAAATCTAGACCTCACGTTAAAATGCCAGCAGAGCATGGTACAAAGTTAAAAATGAAATTTTCATGGACTCAAACTATACATAGACCCTAGAACTATCAAGTTTGTGATAGATCTTCATAAGACCTACAATCTAGACATTAATTAAAATCTAGACCTCACGTTAAAATGCCAGCAGAGCATGGTACAAAGTTAAAAATGAAATTTTCATGGACTCAAACTATACCTAGACCCTAGAACTCTCAAGTTTCTGATAGATCTTCATAAGACCTACAATCTAGACTTTAATTCAAATCTAGACCTCACGTAAAAATGCCAGCAGAGCATGGTACAAAGTTTTAAATGAAATTTTCATGGACTCAAACTATACCTAGACCCTAGAACTGTCATGTTTCTGATAGATCTTCATAAGACCTACAATCTAGACTTTGATTAAAATCTAGACCTCACATTAAAATGCCAGCAGAGCATGGTACAAAGTTTTAAATGAAATTTTCATGGACTCAAACTATACCTAGACCCTAGAACTCTCAAGTTTCTGATAGATCTTCATAAGACCTACAATCTAGACTTTGATTAAAATCTAGACCTCACATTAAAATGCCAGCAGAGCATGGTACAAAGTTTTAAATGAAATTTTCATGGACTCAAACTATACCTAGACCCTAGAACTGTCATGTTTCTGATAGATCTTCATAAGACCTACAATCTAGACTTTAATTCAAATCTAGACCTCACGTTAAAGTGCCAGCAGAGCATGGTACAAAGTTTTAAATGAAATTTTCATGGACTCAAACTATACCTAGACCCTAGAACTGTCAAGTTTCTGATAGATCTTCATAAGACCTACAATCTAGACTTTGATTAAAATCTAGACCTCACGTTAAAATGCCAGCAGAGCATGGTAGAAAGTTTTAAATGAAATTTTCATGGACTCAAACTATACCTAGACCCTAGAACTGTCAAGTTTCTGATAGATCTTCATAAGACCTACAATCTAGACTTTGATTAAAATCTAGACCTCACGTTAAAATGCCAGCAGAGCATGGTACAAAGTTAAAAATGAAATTTTCATGGACTCAAACTATACCTAGACCCTAGAACTCTCAAGTTTCTGATAGATCTTCATAAGACCTACAATCTAGACTTTGATTAAAATCTAGACCTCACGTTAAAATGCCAGCAGAGCATGGTACAAAGTTAAAAATGAAATTTTCATGGACTCAAACTATACCTAGACCCTAGAACTCTCAAGTTTCTGATAGATCTTCATAAGACCTACAATCTAGACTTTGATTAAAATCTAGACCTCACGTTAAAATGCCAGCAGAGCATGGTACAAAGTTAAAAATGAAATTTTCATGGACTTAAACTATACCTAGACCCTAGAACTCTCATGTTTCTGATAGATCTTCATAAGACCTACAATCTAGACTTTGATTAAAATCTAGACCTCACGTTAAAGTGCCAGCAGAGCATGGTACAAAGTTTTAAATGAAATTTTCATGGACTCAAACTATACCTAGACCCTAGAACTCTCAAGTTTCTGATAGATCTTCATAAGACCTACAATCTAGACTTTAATTCAAATCTAGACCTCACGTTAAAATGCCAGCAGAGCATGGTACAAAGTTAAAAATGAAATTTTCATGGACTCAAACTATACATAGACCCTAGAACTATCAAGTTTGTGATAGATCTTCATAAGACCTACAATCTAGACTTTAATTAAAATCTAGACCTCACGTTAAAATGCCAGCAGAGCATGGTACAAAGTTAAAAATGAAATTTTCATGGACTCAAACTATACCTAGACCCTAGAACTCTCAAGTTTCTGATAGATCTTCATAAGACCTACAATCTAGACTTTAATTCAAATCTAGACCTCACGTAAAAATGCCAGCAGAGCATGGTACAAAGTTTTAAATGAAATTTTCATGGACTCAAACTATACCTAGACCCTAGAACTGTCATGTTTCTGATAGATCTTCATAAGACCTACAATCTAGACTTTGATTAAAATCTAGACCTCACATTAAAATGCCAGCAGAGCATGGTACAAAGTTTTAAATGAAATTTTCATGGACTCAAACTATACCTAGACCCTAGAACTCTCAAGTTTCTGATAGATCTTCATAAGACCTACAATCTAGACTTTGATTAAAATCTAGACCTCACATTAAAATGCCAGCAGAGCATGGTACAAAGTTAAAAATGAAATTTTTATGGACACAAACTATACCTAGACCCTAGAACTGTCATGTTTCTGATAGATCTTCATAAGACCTACAATCTAGACTTTGATTAAAATCTAGACCTCACATTAAAATGCCAGCAGAGCATGGTACAAAGTTAAAAATGAAATTTTTATGGACTCAAACTATACCTAGACCCTAGAACTGTCATGTTTCCGATAGATCTTCATAAGACCTACAATCTAGACTTTGATTCAAATCTATACCTCACGTTAAAATGCCAGCAGAGCATGGTACAAAGTTAAAAATGAAATTTTCATGGACTCAAACTATACCTAGACCCTAGAACTCTCAAGTTTCTGATAGATCTTCATAAGACCTACAATCTAGACTTTAATTCAAATCTAGACCTCACGTTAAAATACCAGCAGAGCATGGTACAAAGTTTTAAATGAAATTTTCATAGACTCAAACTATACCTAGACCCTAGAACTCTCAAGTTTCTGATAGATCTTCATAAGACCTACAATCTAGACTTTAATTCAAATCTAGACCTCACGTTAAAATGCCAGCAGAGCATGGTACAAAGTTTTAAATGAAGTTTTCATGGACTCAAACTATACCTAGACCCTAGAACTGTCAAGTTTCTGATAGATCTTCATAAGACCTACAATCTAGACTTTAATTCAAATCTAGACCTCACGTTAAAATGCCAGCAGAGCATGGTACAAAGTTTTAAATGAAATTTTCATGGACTCAAACTATACCTAGACCCTAGAACTCTCAAGTTTCTGATAGATCTTCATAAGACCTACAATCTAGACTTTAATTCAAATCTAGACCTCACGTAAAAATGCCAGCAGAGCATGGTACAAAGTTTTAAATGAAATTTTCATGGACTCAAACTATACCTAGACCATAGAACTCTCAAGTTTCTGATAGATCTTCATAAGACCTACAATCTAGACTTTAATTCAAATCTAGACCTCACGTTAAAATGCCAGCAGAGCATGGTACAAAGTTTTAAATGAAATTTTCATGGACTCAAACTATACCTAGACCCTAGAACTGTCAAGTTTCTGATAGATCTTCATAAGACCTACAATCTAGACTTTAATTCAAATCTAGACCTCACGTTAAAATACCAGCAGAGCATGGTACAAAGATTTAAATGAAATTTTCATGGACTCAAACTATACCTAGACCCTAGAACTGTCAAGTTTCTGATAGATCTTCATAAGACCTACAATCTAGACTTTAATTCAAATCTAGACTAAGAGTGAAAACTTTGTACCATGCTCTGCTGGCACTTTAACGTGAGGTCTAGATTTGAATTAAAGTCTAGATTGTAGGTCTTATGAAGATCTATCAGAAACTTGACAGTTCTAGGGTCTAGGTATAGTTTGAGTCCATGAAAATTTCATTTAAAACTTTGTAATATGCTCTGCTGGCATTTTAACGTGAGGTCTAGATTTGAATTAAAGTCTAGATTGTAGGTCTTATGAAGATCTATCAGAAACTTGACAGTTCTAGGGTCTAGGTATAGTTTGAGTCCATGAAAATTTCATTTAAAACTTTGTACCATGCTCTGCTGGCACTTTAACGTGAGGTCTAGATTTGAATTAAAGTCTAGCCTGTAGGTCTTATGAAGATCTATCAGAAACATGACAGTTCTAGGGTCTAGGTATAGTTTGAGTCCATGAAAATTTCATTTTTAACTTTGTACCATGCTCTGCTGGCATTTTAACGTGAGGTCTAGATTTTAATCAAAGTCTAGATTGTAGGTCTTATGAAGATCTATCAGAAACTTGAGAGTTCTAGGGTCTAGGTATAGTTTGAGTCCATGAAAATTTCATTTAAAACTTTGTACCATGCTCTGCTGGCATTTTAACGTGAGGTCTAGATTTGAATTAAAGTCTAGATTGTAGGTCTTATGAAGATCTATCAGAAACTTGACAGTTCTAGGGTCTAGGTATAGTTTGAGTCCATGAAAATTTCATTTAAAACTTTGTACCATGCTCTGCTGGCATTTTAACGTGAGGTCTAGATTTTAATCAAAGTCTAGATTGTAGGTCTTATGAAGATCTATCAGAAACTTGAGAGTTCTAGGGTCTAGGTATAGTTTGAGTCCATGAAAATTTCATTTAAAACTTTGTACCATGCTCTGCTGGCATTTTAACGTGAGGTCTAGATTTGAATTAAAGTCTAGATTGTAGGTCTTATGAAGATCTATCAGAAACTTGACAGTTCTAGGGTCTAGGTATAGTTTGAGTCCATGAAAATTTCATTTAAAACTTTGTACCATGCTCTGCTGGCATTTTTACGTGAGGTCTAGATTTGAATTAAAGTCTAGATTGTAGGTCTTATGAAGATCTATCAGAAACTTGAGAGTTCTAGGGTCTAGGTATAGTTTGAGTCCATGAAAATTTCATTTTTAACTTTGTACCATGCTCTGCTGGCATTTTAACGTGAGGTCTAGATTTTAATCAAAGTCTAGATTGTAGGTCTTACACAGATCTATCAGAAACTTGACAGTTCTAGGCTCTAAGAGTTGTTTGAAACCATGAAAACTATATGTTTAGGCCTGCTCTGCTGGCTATTGGACGTGATTTTTAGAACTCATAATATTCCGGCATGTTCTTCTGGCATTTTTACGTGAGTTCTGGGCTTGAATCTAGTTCTTGGTTTTAGTTCTTGAGCAGGTTTATGAGAAACGACGTAGTTGTAGTTTGCAATAATGATTTGAAACGTTCAAATTCCAAAATGATTATTTACGTTTTGTTGGGAGGTGATTTTGTTTAAACATTTTTTTTTCAGGTTTTCAGCACAGAACTATTTCTGAAAAGTATCAGGAACTATAGAACAGAGCTGTATAAGTCAGAAAATATTTTTTATTTTTTTTTTGCTGAAAAATGCTCTGCTACCGGAAGTTAGCAGAGCATTTTTTCAAGTAACTTTTTTCAGGTTTTCAGGCCAGAACTATTCCTGAAATGTATCAGGAACTATAGAACTATGCTGCATGCGAATAGAACTCACATTTTTTTTTGATCTGCTGGACAATGCTCTGCTAAGTTCACGGGCATAAAATGTAAACCCTTTTGAAAATAAATATTATTATTATATTATTATATTATATTATATTATTATTATTATATTATATTTTTGGTTGGAATGGACTTGAGATTAACCCCCGGTTTCTGAAAGCGCAATCAACACTAATCGGCTGTCAAGTCACTTGCTATCTCTATCTAATTTGTAGTAAAAGCTGAAATAGCATTGACTTGACAGCCGATAGTGTTGATTGCGCTTTCAGAAACCGGGGGTTAGAAGAAAGTGTTTGTGTGCGTGAAAATAAAAAAAGAGTTTGTGTGTAAGATAGTACATTAAAATTTTGACGACCTCAGTGGCGCAGCGGGCATGAGTCCGCCTGTGACGCAAAGGTTGCGGGTTCGATTCCCGTTTCGGAACAAATTTGTGTGATTTGCATAAATTTATTCCGTTGGTCTGGGTGTTTTCTATGTATAATAAAAAATATCTATCTATGTAAGTTATCTAGTACCCATAACACAAGTTTGGAGTAGCTTACTTTGGGACTAGATGGTGCTGTGTGGATTGTCCAGCATTATTTTATTTTATTTTTTATTTATTATTATACGAAGATATCCGTGCTACTCCACACATCACTACTGTGAAGCATCACGTAGGGCGGTGAGATCGGTTTCGGCAATTAGACTCACGCTGATTGGACCCAGCTGGGACCATCATTTAATGTACTGAGTTCGATTCTCGGCCCTTAGATAAGCGGCAGTGCAAAACGAAAACAAACAATGGTCGCTTACATTAAACGAAGAACAGAAAGAAAAATAAAG
Organism: Plemyria rubiginata; assembly: GCA_963576535.1. Taxonomy (NCBI): domain Eukaryota; kingdom Metazoa; phylum Arthropoda; class Insecta; order Lepidoptera; family Geometridae; genus Plemyria; species Plemyria rubiginata. Next base: position 10,877,569 of record OY754924.1, on the reverse strand, counting down.
TTGTTGAGATGGAGTTTTGTTAAGACGGAACTACATTTTAACAGCTTTCTTTTTCTTAATTTCGACACAGCCAAAGACTCAAAAGTCATGTCTTTTTTTATTTAACAAATTATATTCAGTTTTTTTAGAGCACCGGTGGTCTAGTGGGAGTGACCCTGCCTTCCGATCGTAAGGTCGCAGGTTCGAATCCGGTCGTGCACCAATGGATTTTTCTATCGAAAAATTTATGTGCGCAATGCCAGTGCTCTTAAACGGTGAAGGAAAACATCGTAACGAAACCAGTTAGTATTCTAACAGCGGCGATGGGCTTGCAACCTGTCACGTATGGAATGCTAACTACTGCAAAATGTGGGTATGTGCCAAATGTAATGTTTAGACTTACCTCTGACTACCCCCCTTAGACATCCTCAAAGAATCTTGAATTAGTACCTACTTAGTACTGGGAGATCTGAAGGGATATCTACCGTGCCTGGGGATCAAAGTCGTGAAGCTGTTTCAGTTTACAGTTTTTTCAGTTTTTTTGCAAATTAAGTTTTAGTAGTAGGCTAGTAGGTAGTAGCAGGCTCACGATACAGAGAGAGAGAGAGTTGTAATGGCTGAAAGTACAGTTGTCCAGTTTCGTTTCAGTATTCGTTTTCGAAATGTTATCGATTGTCATTTGTACTGAGCGCTCTTCAGGTCATGCCCTTCTAGATTCTGAAAGATACAGTTAAGATAGATAGAAATATACACTAGGAGCCAATGCGTAGGTATATTGCCTGTTCTTCTAGGCTTTGGTCACGAGGAAAAATATTCACCTGAACAGCTTCACGACTTTGATCCCCAGGCACGGTAGATATCCCTACATTACCTTAGTACCGAGTTTTACGGAAGATTATTTAGTGTGGTCAGTTTTTTTAATTATAAAAACACACATGAACATGATTGACCACAGTGGCGCAGCGGACGAGAGTCCGCCTGCGACGTAAGAGGTTCTGGGTTCGATTCCCGCCTCGGAAATAATTTGTGTACGATCTGCAGAAATTTGTTCCGTTGGTCTGGTTGTTTTTCTATGTATAATAAAAAAAATATCTATGTATATAAGTATTGACCGCCGATTTCTGAAAGTACGATCAAATTTAATCGGCTGTTAAGTCACTTGCTATTTCAGATTTTACTTCAAATTAAATAGAGATAGCAAGTGACTTGACAGCCGATTAGTGTTGATCGAGCTTTCAGAAACCGGGGGTAAATATATCAGTTATCAAGCACCCATAACACAAGCTTTGAGTAGCTTACTGTCTGGATTATTTATTTGTTTATAATTCTTTACAAAATTGACGAAAATTCCTTTTGTTTGCAGTCAACCAGATGTAGAAAAAAAGTTAGTACAAAAGCTCGTTCTGATGTAAGCTTGCCTTGATCTGCCAATGCCAATAACGCCGGCTAGTTGAGCCGTCGTAAAAAGTTAATTTAACCGGCGCCCGCGCGTGACTATGTCGTAGAATAACGACCTATTGGGGCTTTATGGTGTACAGTCAACAGAAAGATAAGTAAATAAAACAATTTATTAAACCTTTTCGAAAGTAGATATTTATGGTCAGTTCTTTTGGAAATTATTCTTAGGTTAACTAATTTTGACGCTGACTGTACAATACAGTGTGCTGCGTTAATGTCATTTCATAACTTTCAAACACTGTAATAAAAAACAAATATCATATTTTATCATCTGAGCACCGGTGGTCTAGTGGAAGTGACCCCGCCTTCCGATCGTAAGGTCGCAGGTTCGAATCCGGTCGTGCACCAATGGATTTTTCTATCGAAAAATTTATGTGCGCAATATGCCAGTGCTTCTTAAACGGTGAAGGAAAACATCATGAGGAAACCAGTTAGTATTCTAACAGCGGCGATGGGCTTGCAACCTGTCACGTATGGAATACTAACTACTGCAAAATGTGGGTATGTGCCAAATGTAATGTTTGGACGTAGCTCTGACTACCCCCCTTAGACATCCTCAAAGAGTATTGAGTTAGTAGTACTTGGTACTGAGAGATCTGAAGGATCTACCGTGCCTGGGGATCAAAGTCGTGAAGCTGTTTCAGTTTCAGTTTCATTTGTTAACTAAAAACATAGACAACAATGGACGTTGGTAGAAGCCTTAAGCAAGAAAAAAACTGAAACAACTTTGATCCCCAGATCTAAAAGGTGCCAAGTACGACTTTCAGATTCTTTGACAACGTGTAAGGGGTTTAGTCAGTACGTCCAAATATTACATACCCACATTTTGCAGTAGATTAGTATCCACTGACAGCCTTCACAGCTCAGTTGGTAGTAACACTGCCTTCTGTGCCGTAGGCCGTGGGTTCGATCCCCACCGAGAACAAACATTTGTGTGATGAACATAGAGATTTGTTCTCTGTCTGGGTGCTAGTATTTACAAAAAAAAGTAGATAAGTAGTATATTAGTTATCTGGTTCCCATATTACAGCTTTGGCTTAGTTTGGGGCGAGATAGTTCTGCGTGGAAAGTCCACCAATATTATTATTAGTATACGTGACAGGTTGCAAGCCCATCGCCGCTGTAAGAACCTCGAATCCACGTACCTACTTTGGGCAATAAAATGGGACTTAGAAATGAAATCACAGTACATAGTAACATTAAGGTGTTCTAAACTTGAAACGAGCAAATACGAATAAATCATTCCGACGCCTGGGGCACTTAAAACTTCAAAGTGAAAACACAAACGTCCCTTTCAAATCAAACACGTTGGAATACTTATAAGCCTTATTAAAACCGACTTTAGACTCGGCCACTCACGCATGTGTCGGGTAGTTACGTCACGTCCGGTTGCCCATAGGGTCGTCAAAAGGCCAAAAACTTTATAAAATAAATAAATAATGCTGGACAATCCACACAGCACCATCTAGCCCCAAAGTAAGCTAATCAAAGCTTGTGTTATGGGTACTAGATGACTGATATATTTATTACATTAATACTTACATAGATAGATATTTTTATTATACATAAACACCCAGACCAACGGAACAAATTTGTGTACGATCTGCAGAAATTTGTTCCGTTGAGGCGGGAATCGAACCCGCAACCTCTTGCGTCGCAGGCGGACTTTCGCCCGCTGCGCCACTGAGGTCGTCAATATATACTTTCGCGGCATAGCTTGAATGAATTCTTCTTTTTTTTATCGTCTTATCAGTTTCTTTCGAAACAGTGTGGTGGAAGCATTTTAGGTGCGCCTCGAGAGGCTTCTTTTGAGAACTTTGAATGAACGAAACAAAAAAAGTTTAAAATATAGCTTGCTTGGTCATTAACTTTTTTATACAACTTGCTAATTAAGAATACAGATTTGAATACTTTTCGCATAATGCCGTACTCTACGTATCAAATGTCATATTTTGTTTTTACAACAGAATAAGCGGACAGGCAGACTTAGAAATGTGCCCTACGATGCATTGCCATCCATCAACTTGAGGCATAATATATATGTTGATAAGCCTCACGTGCTTGTAATTTCACCTGTGTATCGCATCCTTTATTATTCTATTGTATCCATTTGCATCCTTTCATATCCTTTTGCATCTAATAGCATCCGCATTATATTATGGTAAATGTGTAGTTTTCATAAATTAAAGCGAAATCTCAGAATATATCCTAAAATGGTCACTGAGTGACACCGGCCAATCTACCCTGTCCGGAAGTCAGCCCTACATCCGGACATCCGGTCCCGGGCAATAATTACGCGCCGAAAATTACGTGCTGTCCAATACCGCCTATTTAACATTCTAAATTTAAATACTTAACGTGGCGGTGTTCGTGAATTCTGACAGTTGCTGTCATGTCTATTAGATATCGAAATTGAGTGAGAGAGACCATTCTGTACTTATGTATGCTTAGTGAAAAGTATTGAGGTTTTAATTATTAGTATTGAGGTAATGAATCACAAACATCGAATCATCTGAATATTCTGAGTATTCTTCTTAAATGTTTATGTGGAATGTATTTTCCTCGGTAAACGTTATTCTATTTTCACTATCAGAATCCAAAATCGCCCTTCCCAGACACATCCGGTACACCCTGTGTAATGTTCATTGTACGGAAAACATACAGGGTGTAAAAAATAAAGGAAAGGGTCAATAGCTATTTAGCTAGCCTTACATTATTACCAAATGGGTTAAAAAGATCTCTAAAGCATGTGCACAATGCAATTATTGGACGTACATGACTAACCTCATGTGCATTCTTCTTCACCAAGTAAATTCAATCAAAAAGTACCAAGTACCAACTTGGTCCTAAGAGATAAGGAATGCCTATCGTGCATGGGGATTTCGCGAATCTGTTTTGTGGCATTTTCACAAAAATTAATAATGCTAAACTATATAAAGTTGATCCATCTCAGGTGACATCAGAGATGGTTACTTGTTACTTGTGTTGGACTCCTGTATCCGCATTTAGATTCTAAGGTGGTCCATTATGCGTGAGGGGTGATCTGGCTACACTTGTAGCCAAACTAGCTCCTCCCAAAAGCGCAGAAGCTTCCTGGGGGCTTCACAGGCGTGGAGGAGTGACCTGGGGGTTCCTAGGATTTGCTGTCGTTGGGAGGCTACGCCCTCGCATTCCAGGACTACGTGGGCAGCTGATTATTCTTCGGATAGGCAGCCTCTGCAGAGTGGACTGTCTGTCGTTCCGATGTTGTAGAGGTGTTTGTTCAGTGGGCAGTGACCTGTTATGGTCCCCACAATGGTTCTTAGATCTCGTCGTTGTAGGTTCATTAGGCGTCGTGTTAGCCTAGGTGAGGTGGCTGGTATTGCTGCTCTTGACTGTCTGCAGTCAGTCGTCCGCGTCCAGCGTTGGTGGTGTTGGTTTTGGTAGTGCTGTCGCATCCATGTGCGTAGCTGCGAGAATGGCAGAGGGAGGAAAGGTGCCGGTCCTTCGGTTAATGTTTCCGATCCTCTTCTGGCCAGCTCGTCAGCGGCGTCATTTCCAAGGGATCCACTGTGTCCTTTTATCCACTGTAGAGTCACCTTGTTTTTGGTAGCAATGCTCTGTAGGGCAAGGTGGCATTCGTGTATGAGCAAGGAGATCAGAGATGGTATTACTTATGTGCGTAGATGCACATTATTATGCACGTTGATTATGTGTGCGTAAGGTCGGGAGCCTTCAGTATCGCCCGAGCTGTCATACACATACATTACACACATCACAACTACAAGTATTGCTCACCCGCCTTCGTGAGTTAGAACAAAAACTGAAACTGAAACAGCTTCACAACTTTGATCTCCAGGCACGGTAGATATCCCTTCAGATCTCCCAGTACCAAGTAGGTACTAATACAAGATTCTTTGAGGATGTCTAAGGGGGGTAGTCAGAGGTACGTCCAAACATTACATTTGGCACATACCCACATTTTGCAGTAGTTAGTATTCCATACGTGACAGGTTGCAAGCCCATCGCCGCTGTTAGAATACTAACTGGTTTCCTCACGATGTTTTCCTTCACCGTTTAAGAGCACTGGCATTGCGCACATAAATTTTTCGATAGAAAAATCCATTGGTGCACGACCGGATTTGAACCTGCGACCTTACTATCGGAAGGCGGGGTCACTCCCACTAGACCACCGGTGCTCTGACCTGAGTTAGAACAACTATTAGCTATTTCAGATTATGAGAGCCTTTTACACCCTGTATAGCGTTACCGTTACATTGTTCTTGTTAAACACGTGGCGGGTATTGTGTTCCTGGAATAATTAATGGATCAGTTACTAACCCGTGAATAAACTAACTGTTACTAACCTGTAAATAAACTTGGGACACAACCATCCACGTGTAACTGGTCAGGCTAATTATGTTATTTACGATAAGGCATCTTAAATTCAAAGTGATTCAAACTGATCACAGTTAAGTGATTCATGTGGTTCAATGTGCTTTGGCATTGTGCCATCATTTCTGTAGAACACACTTTTATAAATATAAAAACATCAACAATCGGTTGACAACTGACGATTATATAATAAATAAATAATAAATATTAAATAATGCTGGACAATCCACACAGCACTATCTAGCCCCAAAGTAAGCTATTCAAAGCTTGTGTTATGGGTACTAGATAACTGATATATTAATACATTACCTACATACTTACATAGATAGATATTTTTTATTATACATAGAAAACACCCAGACCATCGGAACAAATTTCTGCAGATCGTACACAAATTTGTTCCACGGCGGGAATCGAACCCGCAACCTCTTGCGTCGCAGGCAGGCTCACGCCCGCTGCGCCACAGAGGTCGTCATTATATGCCACACAACTTGAAATAATAGTTAGAAAAGTATATAAGTAGTATATCAGCTCAGCGGCTTTGGGGCTAGATAGTGCAGTGTGGAATATCCACCAATAATAATCCTACTAATATTATAAATGCGAAAGTTTGTAAGTATGGATGGATGGATGTTTGTTACTCTATAACTCCAGAACGGCTGAACGGATCTTGATGAAAATTGGCAAAAAGATATATTATAGTCTGAAATAACACATAGGCAACTTTTTATCCCGTGGGAATACCGGGATTTAGAACTACGCGGGTGAAACCGCGGGGCGCCACTAGTTTTCTTATATTTGTTGTTATGAAAATGGACTGTGTCTAAAAGCTGGGTGAATATAGGTGCCAATTCCACGCGACACGTAATCTTATATAGTATGATTGAACCGGCATCCATTCCCTTAAAAAATGACTCATTACTCACGTCGATGCTTTTAGAATAGGTAGGTAGTGGTACTTCCCCGAATCTCACAACACAATATCATCATTGGTTTTCGTAGAGGCAGATGCTACAAGTCTACGAAGTTGCTACGACGTAGAAGTAGCTACGAGTATGAATGAATGAAAACACTTTATTGAACACCTTAAAAGAAAAACAGTAAGTACACTAAAATAAATAACGAATAAACTAACTGTACAATGGACGATCTTATCGCTGAGAGCGATCTCTTCCAGACAACCTTTGGATGGAGAGGATTGTAAATTAAGGAAGTTGGTCGCAGGTGCACGAGAAAACTAAGTTGATCGTATGTAAACAAATAGATCAAATAACACTCTAAATAGATAGTTAGAAAGATTATATACTTAAATAATATTAAATGCATACATAGTAATACATAAACATAAATAAAATAAATAAATAATGCTGGACAATCCACACAGCACTATCTAGCCCCAAAGTAACCTATTCAAAGCTTGTGTTATGGGTACTAGATAACTGATACACTTAATACATTATATACTTACATAGATAGATATTTTTTTATTATACATAGAAAACACCCAGACCATCGGAACAAATTTCTGCAGATCGTACACAAATTTGTTCCACGGCGGGAATCGAACCCGCAACCTCTTGCGTCGCAGGCAGGCTCTCGCCCGCTGCGCTACAGATGTCGTCAAATAAACATCATAGTTATATATACCTAATACATAGTAATAATACCTATGTAATATAATACATATTTTATATATATACAAAATAATAATTATATGTTATTGACAAATGAACGAGCTATGACAACTCATCAGACAAATCATACTGTTTTATTCTTGATTTAAAACAGTCAGTGACAGAGAATTTCTTATGGAGTATTCTATTATGTACTTCAACAGAGTTATTTTGATTCATTCGGTATCGGATTCGGCACAGAATATAATTTTTGAATGTAGAATTCGATGGCTTCTTAAAATCCTTGTCACAAACTAACTTTACGCGATCTTGACATTTTCACAAAAAGCTTTTGACATTAGGATTCGAAAAAATCAAGGGAAAAAATAACACGTGACTTTCCGCCAGCTATTCGGTGGCGGAAACCCTTCCGTGAAAAGTCGTAAGTCCTACCTGTATAAACTCTGTTTTAATACATTTTCTTGTAACTCAGCTGAAGTTGCCATCCCGTCATAGCTCATTAATAATAATAATAAATAATAAATAATGCTGGACAATCCACACAGCACTATCTAGCCCCAAAGTAAGCTATTCAAAGCTTGTGTTATGGGTACTAGATAACTGATATATTTAATACATTATATACTTACATAGATAGATATTTTTTATTATACATAGAAAACACCCAGACCATCGGAACAAATTTCTGCAGATCGTACACAAATTTGTTCCAAGGCGGGAATCGAACCCGCAACCTCTTGCGTCGCAGGCAGGCTTTCGCCCGCTGCGCCACAGAGACCGTCATTAAATTTATAGTATTTTTTTTTTATTACAAATATAATGTATTTTCTTTAAAATACTATTTTAGGGTATTTAAGGGTACTCTCATGTAACAAACGTGATTTTTATAGATGATACGAAACCCTTCGTACGCGAGTCCGATTCGCACTTGGCCGGTTTTTTGAAACTGTTTTTTAACTTTTCTACTGTTGTAAGGAAAATGTAATAAATACATTGTTTTGTACGCGTCGGGAGTCCCGAGCGAAGCTACAAAGATAGTTCACTACATTTTACTAACGATTAACTGACCGCAACGTTTACTCTGATATACGAGTCGGGAACAAGGGAGGAATGGCACAGCTAATGCAACAACAGCTGACTCACTCATGACATCAAGTCTCTCTCTTGTCGTGTCACTAGTTTCTTTCGAAACAGTGTGGTGAAAGGATTTTAAGTGCGCCTCAAGAGGCTCCTTTCGAGCACTTGGGCACATGTTACAGAACTTGTTACGTTCTAAAAAATGCTGGTTTCCTCCTGATGTTATCCTTCACCGTTTGAGAGAACTGGCATTGTTCAGTTAGATTTTTGAACAGAAAAACTCATTAGTGCACGACCGGTGTTGAACCCACTACCTTTCCTACCTTAGGATCGGAAGACGAGTGCGCTACCGCAGACCACCAGTGCTCTCAAAGTGCATCAAATGTTATAATACTTCTTGCTGGTAAAACATGCAAAAGGCCTGATGCTAAGCAGTACCCATATTCAAGGTGATCCTTTGATTTTATTGAATAAACACTTTGACTTTGATTATTCACTAGCATTAGCTAGCAAAGTGGTACAGGGGAGAAATGGCACAGCACACAAGTGATCTAGTTATCTTATACAAGCTGTGATGCATTAGCAGTGTACAAGACGAAATAATACTTGGTACACAAGTAATCTGCAGATAACATTGTAACGACGTAATAACTCGAACGCAGCGATGTAGACGTAAACGATAATACAAAGTTATCACTGTATGTATGGAAATTATTATATACTAAACTAAGCTGTCACGGATTGATTGCGGGCATTCTTGTTTGGGTTTTATAATGAACTAGCTGACCCCGCGGCTTTGCTCGCGCTCGTTTACTTTGAAAATCTCATACAAACTTTCATCCCCTATTTTATCCCCTTGGGGGTAGAATTGATCAAAATCCTTTCTTAGCGGATGCCTACGTCATAACATCTACCTGCATGCCAAATTTCAGCCCGATCCGTCCAGTGGTTCGGGCTGTGCGTTGATAGATCACTATGTCAGTCAGTCAGTCACCTTTGAGTTATATATATTTAGATAAATAAATTATGCTGGACAATCCACACAGCATCATCTAGCCCCAAAGTAAGCTACTCAAAGCTTGTGCTATGGGCATGATGACTGATATATTTAATACATTATGCTATGATGACTGATATATTTAATACATTATATACTTACATAGATAGATTAAGAGTAGTAGAGCTCTTTGTGTTTGGCTCGTCCGGGGAAGTACTACCACCACGCCTTTTTCTGCCGCCAAGCAGCAACGCTGTGTTTCGGTTTGAAGAGTGTGGTCGCCGGTGTAATTACAAGCACATGAGGCTTAACATCTGTATGCCTCAAGTTGATGGACGCAGGGCAGTGCATCGTAGGGCACGCTCCTATTGTGCGTGACCTACGGGGCAATGTTTTGTTTATAGGTGATGGTTACCACTTAACATCAGGTGGGCCATCTGCTTGTTCCATCAGCTAGTTGTATAAAAAAAAAATAAAAAAAATAGATATTTTTTACTATACATAAACACCCAGACAACACAAACACCACACGTCGTCAATCTTTGTCCCACTGCTGGGCAAAGGGCTCCCCCCATTCCCTCCACTCTGTGCGGTCAAGTGCTGTGGTGCTCCATTCCGGCTGGTACTTGTCGAGCTCATCACGCCATCTCGTTCTTTGGCCTTGGTTGTTAGTTTGGGCCAGAGCTTACAGTCCATGCGCAGACATGGCCGGCCCACTCCCACTTGGCAGCTTTGGCAGCCTGGTAGCTTGGAGCTACAACATGCTATCCTATCCTACTAATATTTTAAAATGCGAAAGTTTGTAAGTATGGATGGATGGATGGATGGATGGATGGATGGATAGATTGATGGATGGATGGGTGTATGAATGGATGGATGGATGGATGTTCGTTACTCTTTAACGCTGGAACGGCTGAACGGATCTGGATGAATCTTGGCAGAGATTGATTACAGTCTGGAATAACACACAGGCTACTTTTTATCCCGCGGGAATACCGCGATTTAAAACTACGCGGGTGAAACCGCGCGCCGCTACTGGTTATCAATATGTTTGACCATTACGGCCGTCACGTCACTATCTCCGCCTTGTTAAAATCGTTCTAATTAAGTATTACATCGCCGCCTTGTTGAAAACCCAGCTTAACGTTCTAATTAAGTATTACTAATACTACTTTGAGAGAAAAGAGCGCTGGAAATTGAAGGCATTGGAATTTTTAATGAGATCGAATAAGGTATCCTTTTGCCGCTACTGCTAGGAAATACACTGCAGAGCAATGAATCCGGGTCACTAATATAGAATCTGTACTATAGAATATTTTCCTAATCATATTATTTTACAAAGTTTTTTTTTATAATGTCCCAAAAGTTATTCTCCGAGCGGGATTTGAACCCGCGACCTTCCCCTTGATACGGGGATGCGCTACCAACTGCGCTTTGTGATTTCCTTAAGTGTAATAAACACTATAAATCTAATAAAAATTGATATTATTTTACCTATATGTACGTTAACATATTTTTTGACTTAATTTACATAATAGTTTTTATATAATAACATACAATTGCCTGTTCTTAAAGACTCAGTCACCTAGATTTACCTCACTTTTTATCAAGAAAGAAGTAATGTTACAACGCGAGTCATAGAAAAACGGCAACATTGAAGTAGAATTGAGCAAGTTTGACTCGAAGGACATGGCGTAAGGAACATAAATCCCTTACGTGACTACACCACCAGCACTAGGTACACCAAATAAAAATTCTTCGCTGTGATACCACGCCAGTGAATCAGATTTATTGCTCGCGAGTGTAATACCATTATTTTAACAAGATAACTAGTTTTTTTAGTTTGTTTTATCACCGTTTCTTTTAGGGTTTGTTATATATTAACTAAAGACTACTATAATATAAACATTACGTAATTTTTCATACATAAACATAAGAAAAATATAAAGTCCCATTTTTAAGTGTTGACACTTTATTGGGTCATAATTTATTTTCCCTAAATCTTTGTAATGCCATCGACAACAACTTGACCGATTGCGATTTGACATAACTGCATTCAGTGAATTTATAATCATCAAAAATGTTTAATAGTGCGAGTGAAATATTATTTTATTTATTATGTTAAAAACAGCGCCGGTGCGGTGGTCTAGTGGGAGTGACCCCGCCTTCCGATCGTAAGGTCGCAGGTTCGAATCCGGTCGTGCACCAATGTATTTTTCTATCGAAAAATTTATGTGCGCAATGCCAGTGCTCTTAAACGGTGAAGGAAAACATCGTGACGAAATCAGTTAGTATTCTAACAGCGGCGATGGGCTTGCAACCTGTCACGTATGGAATACTAACTACTGCAAAATGTGGGTATGTGCCAAATGTAATGTTTAGACGTACCTCTGACTACTCCCCTTAGACATCCTCAAAGAATCTTGAATTAGTACCTACTTGGTACTGGGAGATCTGAAGGGATATCTACCGTGCCTGGGGATCAAAGTCGTGAAGCTGTTTCAGTTTTTTCAGTTTCAGTTTATTATGTTATTTTAAATTTTATTTTATTCGAAATTGTTCTTCCTTGTCTTCTTTGTTTGTTTTTTTTGTCGTGCCTTCAGGTAATATTTTTATTTCTTGTTATATCTATTAAATGTGTATGTATCGTGTGTCCGAAATAAATGTATTTTCTTTCTTTCTTTCCAAAATAGCGGCGCGCCGTATGCTGCCCCTAATAAATAAATATATAAATAATGCTTGAAGAATATAATAGTAACAATACAAACAGTACGTCAAAACATCATGAAAACAATTCCCCAAGATTAAATTGTCCAACAAGATAAAATGGTGCGCTATGTAAAATGTAGCTGCATTAAATAAAACTATTTTGAGCCAGGACGCGTGCAATGCTCGCCCGATTATCGCCCGCGCGTATGTGCAAAATTCGTAATTTCCAACATTCGTGACGGGGCGACGCAGATAGCAAGCCCGACATTACAGCTGCATATTAAACTACGTAAATTGTACCGTTATGCAAACCTTTTGGTGGATAACGCTCGGTTTGATGTCGAAGTGTTAATAACATGACATTTCGTAGACGTTTCTGGATGTAATATTAAAATTATGCTGGAAAAGTTCGTGAGAAAACTTGAAAATGTGTGACGTTTTATTACGACGACAGTGACTGTTGAATAACTTATTTCTTATAAATTTCGTTCTTGCAGATATTATAAAATTACTGAATGTAGTAGTATGATGATTTTAAGCTCAATAATAGTATTTTCCATCTATCTAATATGATTTATACTGCATGAATTATAACTGAATTTCGTAATGCAACAAACATGATTAACTGTGGGTAACATGTTGTAAAGTTAGGTATTAGCACTGCTAACGCAAAAAAACGGCTGGTAACAGAAGACTTACGTAAAGCTAGCGAGCTATTTTAAGGCTCCGGCGACAGCGGCTCGCAATTTCGAGGTGCGATTGGCTATTATTTCATTTCGGGGAGGTTGTTTGAAAGAATAACTCTAAAGTAACACGCATAAATACTGTTCGAACACAAATAATACAATAATATAAGGGAAACATGCCCGAATCAGAAATCATTTTGGTATTAGTATGTTTGGTCTTACGTTTACCTAATACCAAAATGATTTCTGACTCAAGCACATTTCCCTTATATTATTGTATTATTTGTGTTCGAACAGTATTTATGCGTGTCACTTTAGAGTTATTCCTTCAAACAACCTCCCCGAAATGAAATAAAATGAAATAATAGCCAATCGCACCTCGAAATTGCGAGCCGCTGTCGCCGGACCCTTAAGAGTAGTAGAGCTCTTTTGAAGAGCTCTTTCGGGGAAGTACTACCACCACGCCTTTTTCTGCAGGCATTGTACTAATGTGTCTTCAGGCACATTTTTATCGTTTTTTTTATGCCAAAGCAGGAAGACGAGCATACGGGCCACCTGATGGGAAGTGGTCACCGTCACCCATGGACATCTGCAACACCAGAGGCGTTGCTGATGCGGTGCCGGCTTTTTAAGAAGATTTTCGTTCAATAGATTTATATTTTGTTTTAGTCTCTCTGGCATACCTACACTTAACATTCGCTGTAACCAGATCACCCCTCACGCATAATGGACCACATAAAGTCTAAATGCGGATACAGGAGTCCAATACAAGTAACACTTAAAACTCGTAGGGCTTAATATGTACATAAATATATTACCTATAATTATTTATTTTGTGTCGTCATAAACAGATAGGTTTATCCACTCAAATTAGACAAAATGGAGTAACACTAGTAGCAAACTGGTTCCAAAACCAAAACGAAATCAGTGAGCCAATGTCCCACCGGCAAAAAGCTGATAACATAATATAAAACGCCGCGGGAGCTAGTTAGAGTTGCTCGCTCGGGGAACTTTTAACGAGTGGGATCTATTTAAATTGGCTGCGAGTAGCGAATCAGGGCTTCACACAACCTTATTTTATTATGCAGTATTGGCGTGTGAGGAAACCTATTCTCAATGCATGTAAGCTTATCAATTAAGGGGCTGAACGCCCGTAAAAAATAAAAGTTATTTTCACGTTCATTTTCTAAAAAATCTAAGATCAAAATTGCGTTTTTACACACATGTTGGGAACGTGTTAACGTGTGCAAAAACGCACAATTAATAAAAATGTATTTACACATTTTTTTGGCATAAAAGTGACAGTAATAATTATATTGCAGCTGCATTGGTGTCATGGAAAATTAATATGAGGGAAGGTATTACTTTATAAAATACTGGCTGCACCTTTCGCTATAAACTTTCACAATTATGATACTAGTGGGATATAATAAAATTAACTGTTGTAAGGAAAAAATTAAAAAAAAAATAGTTTAAATTTTGATTTGTACGCTGTCTGTCTCCTGTGATTATTATAACATTTAGCATGGTTCACTATCTTTATTTTTAATTTGTATGAATGTGATTGATGTATACGATGTTGGAGATTCTAATTTTTTTTTAATGTGTACGTAATATTTTATAACATACCTAATAATATTACAATCTAGCCATAAATACGGCTAATAAATCTAATAAATAAATAAACAAAACAGATTCATCCACTCATACCTCACAGCTCATTTTTCAAACCTGGAATTTCTCATTTACTTTGCTCGCTGACTGTATACACAACTTCAGCCAATCGCAAAACAGGTGTAAGTGCCTAAGTCCCATTTCCAAGTCACGAGACACGTTCCTCAGTTTTCGATATTGCAATTTGCAATACATGGAAGCATTGAGAGAGTTCTCCTGTGAAACCCTGACTCTTAAGAGACTTGTGTAATCAGGAGAACTCTCTTACTATATATATATATATATATATATACGTACATATATATATAAATTACTTAAATTATAGATGAGAGATCTATATTAGACTTAAATTAAATATATATATATATATATATATGAGAATTAAAAATCTACATTTTCATTATAATTGGTTTATATCGAAAACTAATCAAAAACCTTTCACATAAAAGTCTGCCAGCATTAACCTATAACCTCTTTAATTAGTAAGTTTATTTGCCGCTACAACTTTGGTATGTATTCCGAAACTAATCTCTAACTAAACTGTCTCTGCTTGAGCTTCGTTTTAGAATATGGGGCTTAACTCGATCGCCCTGTGGAAGCCGAGGTTTACTAAAATGCGGTACCGCCTTAAACTATAAAAATCTCACCAAGCTCAGAGCTGCGGCCCGATTACGCTAATGTCTGGCTATCAAGGTGGCTTTCAGTTTGGCAATTGATTCCCATAGAGCCATCCAAGGAATGAGAGCACTGGTGGTCTAGTGGTAGCAGCCCCGCCTTCCGATCCTAAGGTCGTGGGTTCAAAACCGGTCGCGCACCAATTCAAATTTATGTGCGCAATGCCAGTACTCTCAAACGGTGAAGGAAAACATCGTGAGGAAACCGGCATGTTGTAAAACCTAAACAAGTTCTATAACATGTGACAAGTGCTCGAAAGGAGCCTCTTGAGGCGCACTTAAAATCCTTTCACCACACTGTTTCGAAAGAAACTAGTGACATGACAAGAAGAAGAATCCAAGGAATTTAGATATTAGATCCATCCATATGCTGCTATTACACTATGGGAATCAAATGCGCTCGTCAGAGAGTAATATATTCCTTGATCAAATGTCAAACTGAAAGCCATCTCGATAGCCAGACATTAGCGACATGTTTTGTTCGCTTTTGGAAATTCTTTATTTTTACCTTAATTAGAGACATATTGGTACAACTTACTGCTAAGTAAAAAAAGTATTACTTACCAGTACGTTGTAAAAAAATATGTCTCTAATTTTAGTAGTAATCAGTGAGGAAAACAACGGTCATCATTTTACGGCCATAGTTTCTCAGGCACTTGTTTAATACGTATTAGCCTGTACCTGTGTTCAACATGCTGTCGAGCAAACTTTTAGTTTTAAATTAGGTTATGAATATGTAAGCCGAGGATCTAACTCAATCAGAGAGAGGGCCTGTCTTTGTATCTAAATAATTAAATATACATTCGTTACAGCGCCATTTAGCCCCGAACTAAGCAAAACTTGTGTTCCGTGACCCATAAAATGCCGTTCGAAAACTTGCTGGGAGCTAGAAAAAACAAAAATAAATAAAAAAATAAAAAATAAAATAAATGATGCTGGACAATCCACACAGCACTATCTAGCCCCAAAGTAAGCTATTCAAAGCTTGTGTTATGGGTACTAGATAATAACTGATATATTTAATACATTATATATTTACATAGATAGATATTTTTTATTATACATAGAAAACACCCAGACCATCGGAACAAATTTCTGCAGATCGTACACAAATTTGTTCCGAGGCGGGAATCGAACCCGCAACCTCTTGCGTCGCAGGCAGGCTCTCGCCCGCTGCGCCACAGAGGTCGTCGAAATGCCCTGATGGTTATTCGAATGGACCTGGCAACTCTATAGTTTTCATGTTGAACTAATAAAAACATTATTATTAAGACAGGATTTTTCACACATCACCATCTAGCCCCCAACTAAGTAAAGCTTCAAATGTTTACTTATAAATATGAAATTTTTGTTAATTTTATCAAAATCACCTCGTGTAATATTTACTCATAGTGTAACAGTAGTGAGTAATCATTCAAACCAAATAACCTTAGCATTGACGTTTATAGTTGAAAGAATGTACGAATAAATATAAACGAGTTAGTTATAAAAACAAATATCGAAAACTGAAAGTCTAGTATACATAGAAGATTAACAAAATGGTCATTGGTCGCAGTACTTCGTATCAACCACTTGGTCGAACCTCACGTTATTTCATGTACGGCGTCCGTAGCGAAGCGGGCAGATATCCGAACATTAGGCTGCCCCCACACGTGATGTGTGTAGCGTGCTTTCCGATTTCCGGCCGTCGGCGAACGCCCATTTGCGCGAGCCTTTACGAGTGTGTATGTATGTTTGGTACTGGCGGGGCAAAATTGTTTGAGAAATAAAATCCGCGAAAAATTATTTTTTTTAGAAGTTATCCTAAATTTCCTAAATCTTATTTGTGATAAGGTTCTTAATTTGTCTCGTTACTTTGAATAGAATATAAAAAACTAGCGACCCGCCTGCGCGCCCCTGCTTCGCACGGGTGCACATTGTTTTTCTACTATACATGTATGTCATGTATGTATGTCATGTATTATACCATCCTCTTGAATCACTCTGTCTATTAAAAAAACCGCATCGTAGTTTTAAAGATCCGTTGCGTAGTTTTAAAGATTTAAGCATACATAGGGACATGGGGACATAGGGATATAGGGACAGAGAAAGCGACTTTGTTTTATACTATGTAGTGATAGTGATAGTGATAAGCTTGTTTTTGTTTTGACAGACCAAAAGTAATAAAAAATAACCTACTAAACATACGGCTTATATGGAGGCGTGGGACTCTCTCCTACCCGATGGACCGATAACATTGAGTCCTCATAATGTCATTGGTGTATCGGGTCGCGGAAAGCGGTAACTCCCATTTAATTTTGTTCTACAAAACTGTTACGTTATAGAAATATTATTTTTTACTATCTTACAGCTTTTTCCCCAACTGTACTTTATTGGTACGTAGCTATAATCCAAGAACGTTGAAGTGAATGGCTCTCAATGATAGTATACGCGATAGTGGCCCTTGAGTTTCAGACAGAGGAACTATTTCATTTTATCTACAACTATTTTACCCACTAGAGGTTTTCGATTATGACGTTTTGTATTTTGTAGGCGGGGAACTTGATTAAGACCTAGATTCATCTAGTCGTAAGACTAATAGTACGCGGAGAATTACAATTAAAAATAAATTAATGCTGGACAACCCACACAGCACCATCTAGCCCCAAAGTAAGCTACTCAAAGCTTGTGTTATGGGTACTAGATAACTGATATATTTAACACATTATATTCTGACATTGATAGTTCTTTTTTATTATACATAGAAAACCCCCAGACCAAAAGAACAGATTTCTCCAGATCGTACACTAATTTGTTCCGATGCGGGAATCAACCCGCAACGTCTTGCATCGCAGACGGAATCTCGTTTGCTGCGCCACTGAGGTCGTCAAGTTATTAAAAGTTTAATCAATCGAAGCGAGATCTAAAAGTCTCAGCTGCCATGGAAGCTTACGGCTTGGCTCCTTGTATTTACTCAGCAACATAATCCTAGGAAAGAATTATAATGAGTAGTCTGCACAAACAGCAGCGTGGCTCTGAACAGTGAGTAAGTAGCCCCCGGCACCAATATTACTGTAGAAAACCAATGAAATTACTTCCACATGAGGAGTTTCTGGAGTAGGACTCTGTCTGCTCTTAGAATAATAGCTACCATCCTACTAATATTATAAATGCGAAAGTTTGTAAGTATGGATGGATGGATGTTTGTTACTTTATAACTCCAGGACGGCTGAACGGATCTTGGTTTAAAAAATTGGCACAGAGATATATTATAGTCTGGAATAACACATAGGATACTTTTTATCCCGTGGGAATACTGGGATTTAAATTTACACGGGTGAAACCGCAGGGCGCTACTAGTCTTCTGTAAGTAAATAAATACGCTTCCAATCTCCTTTTGAAACATTTTTAACTTAATCCCTATAGCAAATTACTCTTTGACTTATCGTACTGTTAACAGCTCTATAGCATGTATCAGCTTTCATTCTGATGAGTGTAGGTTTTTTAAAAGCTGCCTTCACGCGTTGTTTTATCTGTTTTTCATTTCGCCAAGCAATATTCACACTGACACAAATTCACCATTAATTTTAAGTCAAAGTCAATGTCGAAAGTTATTCAATAAAATCATAAAATCACATTGAACTATTACTACCCGCCACATTGCACGTTACAGTCTCCACACAAATATTCCGGAATCATCGGTTTCCGGTTCTAATGAGTTGCCTTTTTTAAGTTTTGTGAATTGGATAAATATTTTTTTTTGTGTTATTTGTAACTCAATCACGCCCGAACCACTATTCCGATTGAGTTATAAATTAGGGTAAGTATAAATGATAGTTTGTAAGAGATCAACAATACCTGCGGGCCGACCGCCACCATAGAATTGATCTGTCAAATTTTAGCATTTGTGAAAACTTTCTTGAAAACTTTACTGGCTTGTATAAGTTGACCTCTCACACACATATGCGAAGATTAGCTGACATGGTTTTGTTGTCTTTGGACATTTTAAACTTTTTTGTCGTTCTATAAACTTTTTTTTCGGTAATTTTCGATTTTCTCTATCAAGGAGTAGAAGACTCACAAATGACTCCCTCCGCGCGCGTTTACACATGGCTAAGCTCAGTTCACTAAATTTAGACAGTAGCATTTTCGCTCTAGATTTGTATACTAACGGCCGGTTTCGGAAAGCTTGATCAAAACTAATCGGTCGTCAAGTCACTTGCTATTTCAGCTTTTACTTCAAGTTGGATAGAGATAGCAAGCGACTTGACAGGCGATAAATGTTGATCGAGTTTTCAGGAACCGAGGGTAAGTTAATTATCTTGCTAATTAACTTAGTGTATACCTATATGGTACATGGTACAGTAGCGAGCATGCAAGTTACAGGCATGCAGGATTTACGGGCACATTGTGGATACATTTGCAAGTTAACTCGTCAGGTCAGGTATCGCGACGGTCACACATGCCGGTTTCGTAGCCCCCCGCGTCCCCTCGCTTACGTGGCATGCCAACACGTCAGGTACTGGCATGCCTGTACTTGTCGCGACGTTCACACATGCCGGTTTCGTAGCCCCCCCCCCTCCGAGTCCCCTCCGTCACGTGGATGCCAGTAGCTGACCTAAAATAGAATGTTGTGCTAACTACTTGCATGCCAGGTACAGGCATGCCAATTAGCGTATGTGTCTGTAGCTTGCATGCAAGTGTGCCAGCTACGGGCATATACACATGCCCGTAGCTGGCACAGCATTGTGCCCACGCTGAGTGAGAACTTGCCTAGCTTTCGCGCTTTCTAAGGCGCGCTAAAGTTTTTAATTTCGTAATAATAATATATTTTGAATGGAATGTCCGATTTAAAAAATTCAAGAAGTAGTCGATAAGTATTGGAACAGCCTTGCATACAAAATAATTTATTTGTATAAGGACTAATATAAAGGATAACATGGTCTGTTTTTGGTCGGCATTTTTATCAACATTTTAAATACAGAAAAGTTGTTGTAGTAACATAACTACAATAGTTAGATATATGCTATTGCTGACTTAATTGTAGATAATGATGTGTTCTTTAATATTGTAGAACATTTTTTTGTATCGTCTATAGTTTCCGCAGCGCATGCAGTGAAAGATATTTTATATTACACCTCGGGTTACATTTTTTAAGTTTTAGTAGGGATCCCTAATTTTTTTCAGTAATAAATGTAGCCTATGTTACTCAAGGATAATTTAACTTTCTTATGGTGAAAGAATTTTTGAAATCGGACCAGTAGTTTTTGAGCCTATTCGAAACATACATACAAAGTTTTTCTCTTTATAATATTAGTGTAGATAAATAGCTCTCTCATATCCGTAAAATGTAAAATCTCGCCTTAGTTTTGGGTGGCGTGTAATTATACAACCATCCCTTACCTACTACTAGTGAAACGTCATTAAATTGCAGAAAATAATATTATCGACACTCCCTACGTATTGTCGCGTAACTGCCAGATACACACTTATTATATATACGTTTGATGCATGATCACACTGATACCTAATAACTCGAACTGACTGTCTTGAGCTGCACCTACAGCTTTAAATAAATGAAATGAAATGTATTTATTTGCCAGAAGTTTGGTGAATCATGGTCTAAGTGTAATTGTGGTCTCACAAACTTCGTCGATAACCGACATGCAACATTTTTAAGTAGGTATGATAATATAATTCTCTAAATATATATAAATAAATAATGCTGGACAATCCACACAGCACTATCTAGCCCCAAAGTAAGCTATTCAAAGCTTGTGTCATGGTAGATAACTGATATATGTAATACATTATATACTTACATAGATATATATTTTTTATTATACATAGAAAACACCCAGACCATCGGAACAAATTTCTGCAGATCGTACACAAATTTGTTCCAAGGCGGGAATCGAACCCGCAACCTCTTGCGTCGCAGGCAGGCTCTCGCCCGCTGCGCCACAGAGGTCGCTTTAGCTGCAGTAGAATCTTCAGGAACTTCCATTTTAATTGCTTCTATGAAATCGTTATATTTCTTACGCGTGTGTGTAATAGGTATAACAATATACCATTTCGAGTAAAATGTATAAGTAAAAGTTGCGCGTGTGTGTGTCATGTATTGGCTTGCAAGTGCAAACACTAATCTAAACGCAATTCTCTTTAGTTCTACTAAACTAGCCATAATGTAAAGCCGCCATTAGCTGTCAACTGAATAATTGTAATTGGACTAGTTGCTACCCCCGACTTTATCTGCTCCTAATAATTTACTAATACTTAAAACGAAATAAACTGTTTAGGTTCTGTAATTATTAAATTTATTCGTTAATCTATTTGATCACTTCAACTTGCTGAGTTAAACACCACTGACAGCCACTGAGTTCTGCACAGTTCTGTATCAATCCTACTAATAACTGGATGGATGGATGTTTGTTGCTCTTTCACGCCGGAACGGCTGAACTGATCTGGGTGAAACTTGGCAGAGAGGTAGATTATAGTCTGGAATAGCACATAGGCTACTTTTTATCCCGTGGGATTACTGGGATTTCAATCTGCGCGGGTGTAACCACGGCGTGCCAACTAGTACCTAATAAATAATTCACGTAGTTACGTAATGTTTCTTTCTTACTTTCTAGTATTTTGCCGTTTACTTTTTTTAGGGGTGCTCTGCTCCGACTACCCCAAACATAACGATACGCTTTATTTCGTTCAACATTACTAGGCTCCATCGTTCCATCGATCCATGCTGTCACTATTTTGGATTCACTAAATAAATACTAGGGGTTAGCCACGAACTGCATGAGATCTCGTAATGCGATACGAAGGCTTTGAAAATAAAGTTGGTGGTTGTCAGAGGCAAATCTAAACATTATATTTAGACTTGCTTCTGACTACCGCCTTCTATAAAATCAACCCCTTTTTTTTTTTTTTTTTTTTTATACTACTAGCTGATGGAACAAGCAGATGGTCCACCTGATGTTAAGTGGTAACCATCACCTATAAACAAAACATTGCCCCGTAGGTCACGCACAATAGGAACGTGCCCTACGATGCACTACCCAGCGTCCATCAACTTGAGGCATACTGATGTTAAGCCTCATGTGCCTGTAATTACACCGGCGACCACACTCTTCAAACCGAAACACAGCGTTGCTGCTTGGCGGCAGAAAATGGCGTGGTGGTAGTACTTCCCCGGACGAGCCCTTCACAAAGAGCTCTACTTAGCCCTTTCATATGACATGTCACTTTTGAATATTAGTAATAGGTATTACGACCTCTGTGGCGCAGCGGGCGAGAGCCTGCCTGCGACGCAAGATGTTGCGGGTTCGATTCCCGCCGTGGAACAAATTTGTGTACGATCTGCAGATTTTTTTTCCGATGGTCTGGGTGTTTTCTATGTATAATAAAAAATATCTATCTATGTAAGTATATAATGTATTAAATATATCAGTCATCTAGTACCCATAACACAAGCTTTGAGTAGCTTACTTTGGGGCTAGATGGTGCTGTGTGGATTGTCCAGCATTATTTTTTATTATTATTATTATTATTATTTATATGTTTTTATGCTTCAGAAAGATATTAAATGTTTGTGAACCTCTCTGTGGTAGGTAAATTATAAAAAAGTGGCCACAGTTTTTACTTATTGTATTCTGCTTAAAATAAACTAGCCTATTTAAACTGAAACAGCTCTACGACTTTGATCCCCAGGCACGGTAGATATCCAGCAGATAGGCAGCAAACGAGAGTCCGTCTGCGACGCAAGAGGTTGCTGGTTCGATTCCCGCTTTGGAACAAATTTGTGTACGTACTGCAGAAATTTGTTCCGTTGGTCTGGGTGTGTTCTATGTATAATAAAAAAATATCTATCCAAGTATATAATAAATTAAATATATCAGTTATCTAGTACGTACCCATAACACAAGCTTTGAATAGCTTACTTTGGGGCTAGATGGTGCTGTGTGGATTGTCCAGCATTATTATCGTTATTATTATATCCCTTCATATCTCTCAGTACCAAGTACTACCCAACTCAAGATTCTTTGAGGATGTCTAAGGGGTTAGTCAGAGGTACGTCCTAACATTACATTTCATTACATTTGGCACATACTCACATTTTGCAGTAGTTAGTATTCCATACGTGACAGGTTGCAAGCCCATCGCCGCTGCTAGAAAACTAACTGGTTTTCTCACGATGTTTCCCTTCACTGTTTAGGAGCGCTGGCATTGCGCACATGAATTTTTCCATAGAAAAATCCATTGGTGCACGACCGGATTCGAACCTGCGACCTTACGATCGGAAGGCGGGTCACTCTCACTAGACCACCGGTGCTCTTTACAACCTAATGGGCACTATAAAATGTAGTAGTCCCTTTCTTCAACTGAAGCAACACCTATTATGATTTCAGCATTTTAATATGAATCAATTTAAGTAAAAGAAACCAAGCTACACCTAGGTACTGAAAAAAAATCGCTCTGATTTTTAGACTTCAGAAGCTCGATAATAAGAGAAGCATTGTCGAAGCATAATCCTACTAATATTATAAACGAGAAAGTTTGTACGTATATGGATGGATGGATGTTTGTTACTCTTTCATGCCGGAACAGCTGAACGGATCTGAATGAAACTTAGCAGAGAGATAGATTATAGTCTGGAATAGCACATAGGCTACTTTTTACCCGTGGGAATAACGGGATTTAAATCTGAGCGGGTGAAACCGCGGGGCGCAAATAGTATGAGCATGAATTGGTTTTAAAATAAAACGCTTAATTAACTGATTCTACTTCAACGATAATTTGATACTACTTAAACACTACAACACAATGTTTTTAAGTTTATTTATTGTCATAATTAAGCTACCTTATTAGAAGAACGAAAATATCTAATTATCTATGCAAGCAGCGCAAGTATTCATTGAGAATTTTATCTCTTATATTGCTGCAAACTCTTGAATGTGATGTTTTAAAAACGCCAGCAGATTTGTGCTCTTATTAACATCTCTGAAGCTATCCAAGGCAGGAAACCCCGGAATCTGATCGTCCAACTCGTCTTCTACTCCAATAAGAATGTTCCTGACGTAGGAATCCAGCCTATAACGACAAAATAGTTGTTGAAAAATTTATTGTGGTGAACCTTAGCTTCTGACTAATATTGATATGACGTGTTTAGATATTTACCTTTCTATCAGAGCACCTTTTTTACCAGTGGGAGGTGCTTTTCTTATCCGTAGCTTATCATTTAATTGAAATACACTCCACGTTGAATATATTTTGGAGATCTAGCAATTATAATAATTGTAAACAAACATAAACAAAGATGCATTATGACAGATCCAGGTACGATGTAACATAGCGCCATCTGCTTTCAGCTTTCACTTTCGTACCCCAATCCAAAGTGGTCCTTATGTTAGAAATAAATAAATACCAATTTGCTTTTGCTTGCCTTTGTGAAATGTCAAATAACTTTTTTGAACATAACCTCAACAAAACATTTTTGCTTAAGAATTGGTACCGCCACCATTTATAAAGCTGACAAAGTGAGCTAAATGTTTTTCAAGGTCTCGGGACGTTCAGAAACTAAGTGACATACATTTTCAAATATTTTCGGTAACTTGCGATTTTTGGATATTAGTAAAAATCTTTTGGTTCAATCCTTTAGTCTATGAAAATCATAATTTTCACTTTATTTGGTAAATTTAAACTAAAAAGATGCATAACTTAACATTTTTAAGTCATTTTGTGGCTGAAAATTGTATATAAATTATTACAAAATGGTACAAACTATTTATTGCTGGGAGAGATTTTGAATGCATCATTCAACCTGACGAAGATTTGTAAGGGTCCTTACTACCCTCTGAAGGATAAGTATGCTTATTTATTTTTATACAAGCATTCGCGTGATATCTATTGAAATAACAAGTAACCTATGTGATTTTCCGGGTCATAAATTACGTTTCAGCTGAATTCGTAAAGGATTGGGAAAGGGGCATTGTATTTGTAGGATAGGAATCCAAAACATGATTTTGCTCCTTTCTTATTACGAACTAGCTGCCGCCTGCGTAAGCGCTTAGGAAGGAATAAAACTCGCCAAGCAATCAATATTCTACTACTATTCGGTATACCGAACGCGAAAGTTTTTAAGTATGGATTTTTATTGTTACTCTTTCACGCCGGAACGGCTGAACGGATCTGGATGAAACTTGACACAGAGATATAATATATTATAGTCTGGAGTATCACATAGGCTACTTTTTATCCCGTGGGAATACCGGGATTAAAATCTGCGCGGGTGAAACCACGAGGCGCTAAATATCTATCCTATATAAAGTTATTTACACTTACAATAATACCTAATCACATTTTATTAAGAACCTACCTCTCACCTCGATAACTAAACTGACTAAAGTGTAGAAGAATAACGACACCTTTATCGTATAAGGAATAACAACAAATAAATAATAACATCTGAATTCGACTTTAAAAACTAGATAGAGTAACTTCGGGTAATATGGCACACCATAAGCCTTTTTGCAAATAAATACGAAATTTATGAGTCAAACAAGTCTTTATTGGTTCAGTCCTTTGAAGTTAGTATTAATCAACAATTATAATTTTATTAACTTTAGAACGTAACTTAAATAAACTTTATTTTTATCTTAAATAATCATAAACATGCTAACATGCATGTCCTACTACGAAGTAGGACAACATGGCCTAGGTGAAATTGGGAAGAAAACTTACATTACCAGAAGAACTAATGAAACAATTAGTACGGTATGTGTTAGCTATGAAAGTTGTTTGGTATACCGAACAACTTTTTATTGTTTTTAATTGCCAGCTGATAAGCTAAAACCTTTTAGTGTTATAACACCAAAAGATTTTAGGTTATCAGCTGGCAATTCAAAACAATAAATGTTCCCATTATCTTATATCATTTCAGTCTGCTATGGGCCAGCTCTATCATTTTTTTTTTCTATACCGTAATTGTATAGGTATCGGTTAAATAACGGTACAATCATACCTTTTTTTAGGAATTACACCACCGTTACAAAGATTCAGTTAAAAAACATGCTAAATAAATTAGAAGTTACTGCGAAAATTCATTATGGTCATAATGACCAACCTCATTCCCAATATGCTCTTTTTGGTACGAATCTTCGCCGGGTTAACGTCATTACTGCCAGTCTAGTATGTCAATTGACAGGGTTCCAATTATACTACATTGAGCGCTAGATTTGACACTTTTATGGGACAAATGGCGAGCATTTAAAATGTTATTACTAGTAGTTCGCCCCGAACTGAAATTTCGTGACGCGACGCGTACGTTCCAAAAATATAACTAGTGCTTAGTTTGCTGCTTTTCTCAAGGCGTGACTGATGCGTGCGGGAAGAGGAGAGGGGTGGGGTACGAGTGTACTTTTACGGAATAATGTTTTTTTTTTTTTTTTTATACAACTAGCTGATGGAACAAGCAGATGGCCCACCTGATGTTAAGTGGTAACCATCACCTATAAACAAAACATTGCCCCGTAGGTCACGCACAATAGGAACGTGCCCTACGATGCACTGCCCTGCGTCCATCAACTTGAGGCATACAGATGTTAAGCCTCATGTGCCTGTAATTACACCGGCGACCACACTCTTCAAACCGAAACACAGCGTATGTAATGTGACAACGAGTTGCATTAGTAAATGATGAATATACTGTTTTATGTACATTGAGCTGCAAGTAATAATTATCATATTTTTTTCGAACTTTGACACGAGGTACGACCCCTAAAAACCTAACAAAAAAAAATTAAAAAACTAGGTTCGTTTTTTAGGTGATAGAAGCGAATGGTGGGCTGACGCAGTAATTTTTCAAAAGTCGAAAAATAAGAAGCACCCTAACGTACATACATACATAAATACATAAAATGCCTAATCGCCCAAGTTGATTGTAAGATTTTCATTCGCTTCGCTCACTCAATGAACAATATGAATTTATTCATAATCATGAGTGTTGTACATAAAGTTATTTTATTTTATTTATTGAATAAAATCCACAACTCTTTGTATTATATAAGTAACATAATGAATGTAGCTGAAAACCAATAACGGATTTTATTTTTTTAAGTTAACTATCTATTATTATAGTAAAGGGTATTTAATTCTCGCCATTAAAACTAACCTTTTTATGAGTACACTGCACTTATATGAACTAAAAATGAAAATCAAACGGTGTAAACCACAAAACAGTTGCGAAAAAAGTTCCTCTTTCCACATCTGCTAAAAAGTGTCCAGCTACGGGCAAGCATTGCCACACTGGTCACAAAAAACACCGCGTGGTACAAATAAATGTCAAAAAACCTGGTCAGCTTTTTCAAGAACGCACACATACACACCATGCATGTAACGTGTAAACGGATGTGTTCCAAATTCAAAATTGATAGCACTTAACCCCTAGACGGTGTTATACGGCTGCAGGCGGGACTATGTACCTATCGATATCAAACGACTTGTTTCCATAAATTACGAATGGATGTAATGTACTTAAAATTATTACAGAATTCTTTAGAAATACAAAGTTTATTAGCATTATGATAATACTAGATATTAGATATTACTACATACCCATAAAGGATTCAAAAATAAACATATTTTACAGAGTATTCGTTTGAAACTGCAAGATGAGTGATATAAAAGGTTTAGTAAGACTACCAAAACAACTAAGAAACATTGTTTTCCATCCTTGTGTATTTTTATAACGAATAATATTGGATAAAGCAGTTGAGATTAGTTTTCGACGCATAACTTGAACTGCATCCTAATATACACGCCTAATTTTTATCCAACTGCCACCGCCGATAGGCGATCTAAACTTGAAGCATTTGACGGGTTACATGAAGCCAACGAAACGTCACCTAGTACGAAAAAAAAAGTCAGCTATTCCTATAACTGGTTGAATGAATGACGTGTAATATTTGGTAGCTCGCGGTACGAAATTGACGTTTCAAGAAAGTTTTACGAGCTGGCGGTCGGTACCCTGTACTGATTTTATCCCGTAAAATTCAATGGGTTTTATAAAACACTAGCGACCCGCCCGCGCGCCCCAGCTTCGCACGGGTGCACATATCATGCATGTATTATACATATGAACCTTCCTCTTGAATCACTCTATCTATCAAAAAACGCATCAAAATCCTTTGCGAAGTTTATAAGATTTAAGCATACATAGGGACAAAGGGATATAGGGACATAGGGACATAGGGACAGAGAAAGCGACTTTGTTTTATACAATGTAGTGATTAACAAACTCAAAACGAGAAAACGCCTGAAATATGGATGCTAGCAATTATTACTAAGAAACAGCGCGGCAGGTGGAAAATTGTGTTATTATAAAACTTCAAAGAAAGAAAGAAATTAACATTTATTCGACACAAGAACACACAGAAATAGGCCGATAAATCTTCTCTATGTTGTGTGGGCCAAACAGCGGCCCGATTACGCTAGGAAATGTCTGATTATCGAGATGGCTTTCAGTTTGACATTTGATCAAGGAATGTAATGCTCTCTGACGAGAGCATTTGATTCCCATAGTGTAATAGCAAGATATGGATGGATCTAATATCTAAATTCCTTGGATGAATGGGATTCAAATGTCAAACTGAAAGCCATCTCGATAGCTAGACATTAGCATAATCGGGCCGCAGGTCCAGTCTTAGCATAATTGCTGCTCCACACTTTCGTGGGATGAAGCGTTGGTTTTCAGACAGGACCACGGATGACCCCACAAACTTATAACAATCCGTAAGTGTGAAATACACAAAACAAAAACTGAAAATGAAAGCAATAAATGAAGTTGAGTAAAAAAAAGGAAGTTAATGAGATCATACATTTTTACTTGACGACCTCAGTGGCGCAGCGGGCGAGAGTCCGCCTGCGACGCAAGAGGTTGCGGGTTCGATTCCCGCCTCGGAACAAATTTGTGTACGATCTGCAGAAATTTGTTCCGTTTGTCTGGGTGTTTTCTATAATAAAAAATATCTATTTATGTAAGTGTCTAATGTATTAAATATGTCAGTTATCTAGTACCCATAACTTTGAGTAGCTTACTTTGGGGCTAGATGGTGCTGTGTGGATTTTCCAGCATTACTTATTATTTTATTTAGTTACTTCTTTCAACTAAATAATTATCAACTTCAGTAGAGTTATCTGAGGATGCATTGAACTCTTCCCGTGATATTTGGACACGAGGGGCATTCTAGCAAGTTCTATTTAAATATACATAGGTAGAGATAGTAAATGCTTCGTGTAAAGGCAGCACGGCGAGAGTACGTATTTTTATACTAGATGCAGTCAAAGTGCCTATAAATGTATTGGATCGCGGGAAAGTGGTCTAGTTAGACAGAGTGGTAATACACTTAGGCCGCGGTTTTCTAGCCGCATCGAGCTTATTAGCGGCGTAAAAAGTTGAGTATTTTATGAAAAATATGATGATCAAACGAACTTCTAAGAGCAGTTGTATTTCGGTTTGAAAGGTTTGATTGCCAATGAGATTACAACATAAGCATATTTTTTGCAATTTATAGGTAAAACGTTTGACCGCTATCTCACCTGATGGTAAGTGACGATGCTGTCTACGATGTAGCACGCTTACCTAGAAGATACCTATTCACTCGTCTCTTGAAAACATCCAAATTAATAGGCATCCGGAAAAACAGACGCTGGCAAGGAGTTTCACTCTTTGGCTCTTCACTACATATACAAATACAAAGTCGCTTTTTCTGTCCCTATGGCCCCGTGTCCCTATGTATGCTTAAATCTTTAAAACTAAGCAACGGATTTTGATGCGGTTTTTTTTAATAGATAGAGTAATTCAAGAGGAAGGTTTATATGTATAATACATCATCATGATATGTGCACTCGTGCGAAGCAGGGGCGCGCGGGCGGGTCGCTAATCGTATTATAAAAGTAGAAGAAAAGCGCTCTGGAGGAAATGGTGGAAATGGAGGAATGTCAACCATGAGCGAATGTCTCGTTTCCGTACGTCTGGTGGTCCGATGGTAGAACGGGGACGAGGGAACCAAGTTGTGGAGTTCCATCGCACACTCTACAAAATGTACCCTGTAAAATACCGATAAATAGGCAACTTTGCGGCGATGTTCATAATGTATGCCTCAAGTTGATGGATGCAGGGCAGTGCAATTGTAACAAATGACTAGCATGTTGTACACATGCGACATTTGTGTCATTGTTTCACCGATATCCGTATGCAAAAATAAAAACAGATACCTACTTGTACTTTAGTTCTCGATCAAACTTTTTTTTTTTTTTTTTTTTAAACTTAATAGACCGTTCTTTGGCTACGATCTCGCCTGGTGGTAAGCGACGATGTAGCCGACGATGGAACAGAACGGTCCAGAAGACACCTATTCACGCTTGCCTTAAAGACACCCAAATTGTAGGAATCAGGAAAGACAGACGACGGCAATGAGTTCCAATCCTTGGCGGTTCGCATGATGAAGGTAGAAGCAAAACGCTTAGTGCGAATGGGTGGTAAATTAACCAGGTAAGGGTGGTACTGGGCCGTACGTCTACTCGTCCTATGGTGGAAACTTTTAAGAAAAATCTGGTTGCGCTGTAATAAAATGCTCAAAACAGTAGCGCGACGTCGTCGCTCCTATTTAGGTTGCCGGTGCACTCGACGGCTAAAAGCCACCGGGGTCAAGGGCCGCTCGAGCCTTTCGCCACTCGCTATCGCTACTCATTCCCAACGCAAGGCGAATGAACTAAAGGTGTGCGTCGACCACGTCCGCATCGCTGCGTACGGAGCGGACGGAGCGTCGGTATTTACAAAATGCCGATGGGGTGAGTCCACTGCATCTGGATTTTGCATCGGCAGTATCGGTATTTTCAAAGCAATTCCGAATGGCGCGTTCACTGCGGATGACGTCATCAGCAGAAATACCGGCGCGTTCACTGCGGATGACGTCATCAGCAGAAATACCAGTCTCTAGCGCTGAAATGCCGATCCAGTGCACGCTGTACCATACAAATCAATACAAAGCAACAAATCCGTCCGCTCCGGACGCAGCGATGCAGACGCGCACGTTAAGACTTATATTTTACATTCATAGACATCTTTGAATCTATTGCAAATGATCGCGGAAAAGCCAAGCAGCGCTGTGTTTTGCTTTGAAGAGTGTGGTTGTCGGTGAACCGCAGTGCAACGTAGGGCACGTTCCTATCGTGCGTGACGGACGAGGCAGTACTTTGTTGTAGGTGATAGTTACCAATTAACAACAGGTGGGCCATCGCTTGTTCCATTAGCTAGTTGTATCAAAAAAAACTAATTGTACCTAATGTCGCAACAGGGCTTATGTCTGCTTATGCTTAAGCCTATGTCTCACGAATCAGACTATACACTTTTCGCTTTTAAGTCCTTACTAAGTAAGCGTAGGTAATTTTTCTTTGAGTTTGTGCAGCTGTTTCTGTGTCCGAGATCACCCAAGAGTAAGTAATGCCGATAGCAGCAGCAAGCTCATAAAAAGTCTTCAGAAATGAAAGCAAACTGGAATTTCTTGTTACTTTCGGCCTTAATCAAGCCTCATGCCATTCTCTTCTCAATCCAAATCCTAAAACACATCTCATTTATTTATATCTAAAACTAAAGCCCCGCGCGACAATAAAACCGATAAAAAGAGCCATCACGCTCGGACTGAAACAATATTCGGCCCTGAAACGAGGCCAAAAGGCCAGTAATGGCCTGAAATGGCCTGGAATGGTCACAGCGCTGCTAGCCCGAGGCCACACTGCAATTTGTAAGGCGACAGTGCTTTTGAAACTGAAAAAAACCACTGAAACAGTATCAACTTTAACTCAACTTTCGAAGTCAAAACGTATGTATTTTGTAATCACGCGGTTCACTTGGAAACGTGATAAAGGTAGAAAATGTTTGATGGTTGTCAGCCCTTTATGAGGTAACCACCATAGTAAAATATTCGCTCCAAACAGGGTATGTACCTAAACTAACACATGTGTACCTAAGAAATAATTGTACCTATTGAGTTTTGAGGTTTTCCCGAAAGACTTCGTATGGGGCTCTTTCAAGGAGGATGTTTTAAATGTGTTAAAGGGTCGGAAACACGCCAGTAATTCCTCTGGTTAAAATATCCCTAAATTCTACCCCTAAATTGAATGCAAAATAGAAAATATTTTCGTCATAAAAACTTATAGATTGGGTGTAGGCGGTGGTTAAGATTTGTATGAAAATGGCTAGCGTAGGACGCTACATGCGAAGTTATTATGTCGTTAGAAGCAACGCTGGCTGTCGCGTCGCTGTCGCTATCAACAGTGCGGCCTTGGCCTAAAGCTGAAGAAGAGAATTTCCGGCACGAGATCGTTAAATTGGAGGCTGGTTTTATGTAATATAATGTATTGTATGTTGAATTCGCCACATCGCGTGTATCGTCCCCTAGAGGGGGCTCTATCTTGACTAAGAATTAAGTGTGGTGTGGGATTATAATATTAAGGCGTTGACAACACCTAAATTTCCTCTCGCTCGCACGATTCGTCATTTTGAAAGATATAAAATCACAAATCCCAATTTTGAAAAATTGCAAACAACCATTTTGTGTGCAATCACATTGGTAAAAAAATCATTTTGATCGATGCAAGTTTTCCTAATACAAAGGTTTGCATATGTACGAAAATTAAAAAAGTAAACTTTTAAGTACGAAAACTTGTATCGATCAAAATGAAATTTTTACTAAACTGTGCGCAATGTGATTGCTCACTAAATGGTTGTTTGCGATTTTTCGAAAATGTGTTTAGTGATTTTATATCTTTCAACAAGTCAAAACGTGCGAGCGAGAGTCACATTAGCTCTTGTCTTCGTCTTAAGCATAAATGGGAACACAAAGTGGAGCACGCTTGCACTCTTCTTGTTCACTTTTTTACCAAACCAATACCAAAAAGGCTTTTCCGGGGAAGAACTAATACCATGCTATTTTTACCACCAAGCAGCGATGCTGTCCTTCGGCTTGAATAGTGTGGTCGCCGGTGTAATTACAGGCACGAGGCTTAAAATCCCTATGCCCCAAGTTGATCGACGCAAGACAATGCATGCAAAGTTTAGGTGATGGTTACCAATTTACATCAGGTGGGCCATCTATTTGTTCCATTAGGAAGTAGTATAAAAATAACCAAAAAAGCTTGATTTTTTCTTTCCAAGGAGCTTGAATCAGAATCAGAATCACAATAATCTTTATTGTAAACTGTTGAATGTATAAGGTGTTGAAAATATAATAGAGTACACACAGTCTGCCCTATTCGGACGTACAATTAAATGAAACTGAAACAGCTTCACGACTTTGATCCCCAGGCATGGTAGATATCCCTTCAGATCTCTCAAGTACCAAGTACTATATAACTCAAGATTCTTTGAGGATGTCTAAGGGGGGTAGTCAGAGGTACGTCCAAACATTACATTTGGCACATACCCACATTTTGCAGTAGTTAGTATTCCATACGTGACAGGTTGCAAGCCCATCGCCGCTGCTAGAATACTAACTGGTTTCCTCACGATGTTTTCCTTCACCGTTTGAGAGCACTGGCATTGCGCACATAAATTTTTCGATAGAAAAATCCATTGGTGCACGACCGGATTCGAACCTGCGACCTTACGATCGGAAGGCAGGGTCACTTCCACTAGACCACCGGTGCTCTTAAATGATACTCTTAGAAATTACTATTTAAAAAATAATGACGCGACTACTCATATTTTTAGTTATCCACCGGTTTCTTAAATCTCGATCAACACTAATCGGCTGTCAAGTCACTTGCTATCTCTATCTAATTTGAAGTGAAAGCTGAAATAGCATGTGACTTGACAGCCGATTTATTGTAGATCGAGCTTTCAGAAGCCGTGGGTTAGTGTTGTATTTTCGCTTTATTACAGCGCTAGGCGGGCTCATAAGCGCAACCTGTCACGATCACGAACTATGTAATATAATATATTCGGTGTAATAATGAGACACACTGGTAGAATAGCCACGAAACAGCTCGTTTATAAGGTTTTATTTCACAGAGAAAGCCTTTTTTGTTTTATTTTATTACGCCGTTTTATGCACGCCTCTATGGATGTTTGTTTCCATATTGTGTGTAGTTACTAGTTGCGGCCCGCGGTTTGACCGGGTAAAAAGTAGCCTATGTGCTATTCCAGACTACAATCTATCTCTCTGCCAAGTTTCATCTAGATCCGTTCAGCCGTTCCGGCTTGATAGAGTAACAAACATCCATTCATCCATACTTACAAACTTTCGCGTTTATAATTAGTATTAGTAGTATTAGTATATTTTATTATAAAATATTATAATCTAAATAAAGATAAGCGTTAAGATTATTTCTATGAAATGTTTTCCTTATTCTCGCTTAAATTGTCTCTCTGTGTGTCGTTTAGCGCGTACGTGCAAGTTCACGTCCGACCCATCAGCGTGAACGTTATTAGACGTCGCGCGCAACGCTTCAACAAAATCAAACAGTATTTCGTGATAAAATGTTGCTTGGATGTTAAGAATCTGAATAATTTTCTTGTTCGGTGTTCTTACCTACAACGAATCATTGAGACCGCAGGGTAGCAGCCGGTCCCTTACTTTACTAGTTGCAATCTTATTGATTGCGTTTTTTCATGAATGAATAAAAAATACTTTATCTACTCTCATGTCATAAAATTCGAATTATAAACGTCAAAACGAATTCATATTGATATACTTAATAAACGCAATACCGTAACCAAATTAAAAAATTTAATTATGATACAGCTCCTCATACAAAGATAGTTGTATAAAATATCTTTTGTACCATAACGATACAGTTTTTTTTCTTTTTGGAAAAGGCAAGGGTCTTGAAACCGTACAGCCAAAGAGTTTGATAGTCTGTGGCGACGGCGCGGCGCGGCGGCGGCGGCGCAGCGCGCGCATGCGCTGTTATACGGTTGGTTTGGCGCCAATTGATACGTTTTGTTTCAGTCAACTGGACTAATGTATGAGAGTAGATAAAGTAGTGTATGAAACTGCACATAACTAGGTATTAAAAGTCTCGTGGGATACTATTAAAAACCTCGCCTACTTTTGGTTTTTAAACACCCCCTCGAGTTTTAATACACCTCATTATGCAACAGTTTCATAAACTACTATTATTGCACACCAAACTGGACAAAAACACTTAAAAATATAAAATAACAACGCGTATGTATGGGCGGTCATATCCGAAACCGACCTCAAAGTAAGATCGTCGCGAAATAAGTTCAGTCATTATAATATTTCTAAAGTTTGAAATATGTGAGTGAGATTGACGGTTGTCAGCCCTATAAGGCCTATCTTATATGTAAAGCCTCCCCTCACGATAATAATGCACGTTTAGATTTTCCTACATCCAATCATCCAAACGCGCTTTCTAGTCGCAGCAGTGTGTAACTCGATTTGCGTCCTATAAAATATCCTGAAAACAGATATCGCAAAAACCAAATCGCAGAACGCGCCTGTGGGGAAAGGCCTTTATGTACAAAAATTATGTGACTACTGGGTATTTGTCTTTTCGATTAGTAAAAAACATTTCAATATTTTACCAAACAAGAAAGGTAAGAAAAGCTCTATTGATTTCGACTTTCAGTTCAGCATATTATTATCATCACTGAATAGTTTGCATTCTTATCAAACGTAATAGAGTGACGGAACAGGACGACGTAATAACTATTGAGGATGGACCATTTCCCGCTATTTCACGCTCGGTGACGTCGGAAGCAGCTGATTCAGAACTGCTGGGATACTATACTAGCTAGGGTGCAATGTGACATTAATATTGCGTAGATCACAAGTTTGATTGGGTGCAATGTGACATTGGCGTTGCGTAGATCACAAGTTCGGTAAGTTGGGTGCAATGTGACATGGACATTGAGTAGATTATAAGTTCGGTAAGTTGGGTGCAATGTGACATGGACATTGCGTAGATCACAAGTTTGGTAAGTTGGGTGCAATGTGCAGATCCGTTCAGCCGTTCCGGCGTGAAAGAGGTTAGTTTTAGTAGTACGATTATTGGTTATGGCCAGCAGTGGATGGCTGCCAGGTTACTGATAAAGAAGAGTTATAGCTGTACAGCTAGCACTGTGTAAAGATCGCTAAGTTGACCTCCTTGTTCAAAAGCGCTCGGTAGCCAGCTTGCACGAAAATAAGCTTTTAGTGGTCCCCATGTTGGGCTCATACGCTTGAAGAGCTACGACTAAACATTATTAAAAGTCCGCAAGCACTAGTTTTGACGTGTTGAAGCGATGGCAAGTACGTGATTTTCACAGACTGCAACAATTAGTAAAAAAAAACTAAAATTCAAACCTGAAAAAAACTAACCAGTTTCACGACTGGGTATCCAGGCACGGTAGATAGATAGATAGATAGATAGATAACTCTTTATTGATTATCACAACAAAATATAGACAACATTTTGACTTAAAAACTAAAAATTGTAATAATTCAATGGGCGGCCTTATCGCTAACAGCGATCTCTTCCAGGCAACCTTTGGATGGACAGGACTGAACATGAAAAGAGAGGGGGGAGTCTGCTAGAAGTTTATTACACCTAGATAGATATCACCTAAGATATACCTAGGTAGATATCACACCTCTTAATACCAAGAACTAACTGCAGATTCTTTGAGGACGTCTAAGGGGGGTAGTCAGAGGTACGTCCAAACATTACATAGTTCATAGTTATTTATTGGTAAAAATATTATTACATGTCAGGGGTTAAATAAAAAGTAAGAGAACATTATCTGTCCCTTTAAATACATAGGTATGTATATATATATATATATATAATATATAGCACCGGTGGCCTAGTGGAAGTGACCCCGCCTTCCGATCGTAAGGTCGCAGGTTCGAATCCGGTCGTGCACCAATGGATTTTTCTATCGAAAAATTTATGTGCGCAATGCCAGTGCTCTCAAACGGTGAAGGAAAACATCGTGAGGAAACCAGTTAGTATTCTAACAGCGGCGATGGGCTTGCAACCTGTCACGTATGGAATACTAACTACTGCAAAATGTGGGTATGTGCCAAATGTAATGTTTGGACGTACCTCTGACTACCCCCCTTAGACATCCTCAAAGAATCTTGAGTAAGTACTTGGTACTGAGAGATCTGAAGGGATATCTACCGTGCCTGGGGATCAAAGTCGTGAAGCTGTTTCAGTTTCAGTTTCATAATATATATTATTTAGGTTTATATGTTTTATTTTATGTTTATTTATGTAATTTCTTTATCTTATGTATGTATTAGTAAGTAATCTGTAGGTTTATTTATTTTATATTACTTCATTTTTTCTAACTTTCATCTTGTACACATCATACCCACCTCTAAATTTACTAGTCTCTCTCCTTCAAGGTTTGCTGGAAGAGAACTCTTTTTAGGGTTAAGCTCGCCTTTGTACATACTTTATTATTTAAGTTTTCGTATTTTGTTTCTGTGTACAATAAAGAATAAAGAATAAATTCATGTTGTAGGTACATTAACATAATAATGATAATTTACTGGAGTAAATACATTAAAAAACACAGCCACAACAACACAGTATAACATTTAGGTGATCATATAGCTGAGAGCGATCTCTTAGCTCTAGGAAGGATAAAAACTAATGAGAATTGACGGCGCTGTAGTGGAATAATGTATATGAAATAGTTCCTACTCAAAGTACTTTGGCCAGGTGTTGGTGACGTATGGTTGTGCTTAAGACGTCACAGGTGACCAATGACGTCACACGACGTTTTGATAGACGACGGTCTAAGAGGTGTTTACACTACGTGAGATTTTACTTCCGGCCTGACTATACTACTAGAGAGCACCGGTGGTCTAGTGGGAGTGACCCCGCCTTCCGATCGTAAGGTCGCAGGTTCGAATCCGGTCGTGCACCAATGGATTTTTCTATCGAAAAATTTATGTGCGCAATGCCAGTGCTCTTAAACGGTGAAGGAAAACATCGTGAGGAAACCAGTTAGTATTCTAACAGCGGCGATGGGCTTGCAACCTGTCACGTATGGAATACTAACTACTGCAAAATGTGGGTATGTGCCAAATGTAATGTTTGGACGTAGGTACCTCTGACTACCCCCTTAGACATCCTCAAAGAATCTTGAATTAGTACCTACTTGGTACTGGGAGATCTGAAGGGATATCTACCGTGCCTGGGGATCAAAGTCGTGAAGCTGTTTCAGTTTTTCAGTTTTTTCTGACTATACTCCTTGCTTGATTATTAAAAAATAGACTCTGAATGAATATGCCCGGTATTAGTCACCAGCAAAAAACAACGGCAGAAATACTATCTAGTACTAGTCAGTTTTTTAATTATGATTCTAGCACCGTTTTTGTGACTTAGTTATTATATACTAGCTGGTACCCGCGACTTCATCTGCGTACTTTTAATCTCTTCATCTCTTTTTTTCGCAATAAAAGGTAGCCTATGTTCTTTCTCAGGGTCTAAAGATTGTCTGTGCCAAATTTCATCAAAATCGGTTGAGAGGTTTAAGCGGGAAAGCGAACATATAAGTTGGGATTTTACACGGTTTATTTATTTTGACGTCTCAATGAAATGTGAATTAATTTTTTAGGTTAAATGAGACCAAAATGTGAGTATTTTCTAAAACTTATATGAGGTTATGAATTTTTTGATTTAATTGAATAACTATTACCTTGGTTATTGGTGATTACAGTTTATTTTGGCAATTGCTCTCCTGTGTGCAAGCGCCTTATGCAAGGATCGAGTGCAATTACTCATTGTGAAGGGAGAGCGATTAATTTCGGGTCTGCATGTGCTTAACCCTGACATACGGTGAAGGAAAACATCATGAAACCTTATTCTAGGAGCGGCGATGTGTTTATAACGTATTTCGTATTACGTACACGGGATAAAAAGTAGCCTATGTGTTATTCCCGACTGTAATCTATTTCATCCAGATCCGTTCAGCCGTTTCGATGTGAAAGAGTAACAAAACATCCATCCATCAATCCATCCATCCATCCATACTTACAAACTTTCGCGTATATAATAGTACTAGCTGGTACCCGCGACTTCGTCTGCGTACTTTTAATCTCTTCATCTTTTTTTTTCGCAATAAAAGGTAGCCTATGTTCTTTCTCAGGGTCTAAAGATTGTCTGTTCCAAATTTCATCAAAATCGGTTGAGAGGTTTAAGCGGGAAAGCGTAACAGACAGACGGACAGACAGACAGACAGACAGACAGATAGACAGAGTTACTTTCGCATTTATAATATTAGTTGGGATTAGTTGGGATTAGGATAACGTAGGAGTAGTAGAGCTCTTTGTGAATGGCTCCTCCGGGGAAGTACTACACCCACGCCTCTTTCTGCCGTCAAGAAGATGATGTGGTCGCCGGTATAATTACAGGCACATGAGGCTTAACATCTGTATGCCTCAAGTTGATGGACGCAGGGCAGTGCGTCGTAGGGCACGTTCCTATCGTGCGTGACTTACGAGGCAATGCTTTGTTGCGTGGGTCATCTGTTTTTTCCATCAGTTTGTGGTATAAATATATTGTAAAAAAAATACTGTGAGAAGTGAGTATGTTTGGACATGCTTACTTCTCACTAATATTATAAATGTGACAGTTTGAATGTTTGTTACTCAATCGCGCTAGAACGGCTGAATGGATCTGGATTTAATTCAGCGTAGAGATAGATTACAGTCTAGAATAGCACATAGGCTACTTTTTATTTCGTGAGAATCCCGGGATTTAAAACTACACGGGTGAAACGGCAGTGCGCAATTAGTAAATAATAAATATTAGTTATTATATAAATAGGTATTATACCTAGATACCTTTTATATGTTCCGTGCAACTGTCCTTTAGCTGTCATGTGTGGTCTGTATGAATAAATGTCTTTTCTTTCTTTCTTTCTTATATTGGTAGACCTACCATACAGCGCTATCTAGCCTTAAATTAAACCAGCCATAGCTGTATCTTACTAGATAGCTGATATAATAAAACAAGTACACACATTTTTGTCTATACAAACTTATAATACAAAATAACACACCAAACCCCGGTTTCTGAAAGCTCGATCAACACTAATTGGCTGTCAAGTCACTTGCTATTCCAGCTTTTACTTCAAATTAGATAGAGATAGAGTGACTTGACAGCCAATTAATGCTGATCGAGCAGAAACCGGGGATAAGAGTGTGGAATGTGACACATTAGGAGAAGAAGATGTAGATTTTAATGAATTTTATAAAGTTTATTATCAAAAAAAAAAAATCAAAAATCTTTTTATTATAAATTAAG
Organism: Plemyria rubiginata; assembly: GCA_963576535.1. Classification (NCBI taxonomy): domain Eukaryota; kingdom Metazoa; phylum Arthropoda; class Insecta; order Lepidoptera; family Geometridae; genus Plemyria; species Plemyria rubiginata. The sequence goes on along the minus strand of OY754924.1, from coordinate 10,837,002 downwards.
GAGGTAATGAATAGGGTTGGGACTCTTCTTTTAAGTTTTGAACCTGTGTTAGAAGAGTCCCCTCTTTTCTGTGGTCCTAAAGTAGGTACATTATTACACTAATTATTAATTAATCTTAGATTTACATTGTAATACAAACATTTTTTTCCCTTTAAGTACATTATAGGTATAAGTATTAAGTACATATTATTCTAGGTAGGTAGGTAGGTTGTAGGTAGGTAGGTTGTAAGTAGTTTAATAGGTGTGTGTTGTCGGAAAGCTAATAGGTATTAAGTTGTGTGTTGTTATGAATTGATTGGAATAAGTAGGTAGGTATCTTTTTTTATTTTATTTGGGTTGTAGTGCAATTTAAAATTAAAAGAGTTTATTATAAAACATTACTTTAGGAAATCACAAAGGTTTTATAATAATAACTCAAGATGTACATTTATTATTTATTTATTTATTTAATCAGAACGGCACTTACACGCCACTAGCCATTTACACTAATTAAAAATATATAAATTAACTTGAACAAAGCAATATGTAGTACTAATCCGCTGATCTAGATCAGCGGATTAGTACTACATATTGCTTTGTTCAAGTTAATTTATATTTAACAATGGACTTCCGCAAAGTCACGCCTGAGTCAATTAACTAATTAAAAATAGACAATAAGATTCAGAAATAGTAATAGAATATAAAATAACCGGCAATAATCAAAGAAGAAAAAAAAAACAATTTCAAAAACGCTAAAAGCAGGAATTTAAAATACATATATAACATTATGAACATAAAGAGAACATTATGTACATTGGTTTTCCAATAAATAATTAACCCTTTCTGCGGCTTAAAATTCGTTGAAGTAAAAATTAATACAGCTTAACTGTACACACAAGGAAAGCAATCTGTGTCACCCCGTAGGCTTAGATCCTCCTTGTATTTCACTTTTACGCTCCGCTTGCAACCCTAACCGCACCCCTAACGTGTTTAGGGAGCTCTTCCAGTAAATGCGTGTGGGAATTCCCTTTTAGTGTCCATCTGTCGTGGGACATAGGGTTGTGCCTGGTGCGGATAGTTCGGGTACTCCGGAGCTTATCCGAAAGAATAATTAACTAGTTGCGCCTCGCGTTTGCACCCGCGCATTTAAATCCCGGTATTCCCACGGGATCAAAGTAGCAAGTGCTATTCCAGACTATAATCAATCTCTCTGCCAAGTTTCATCCAGATCCGTTCAGCCGTTCCTGTGATAGATTAATAAACATCCATCCATTCATACATACTTACAAACTTTCGCGTTTATAATATTAGTAGAATAGTAGGATTTGTCAAATTTAAGGGGTCTCTGGTTAGGGGTACATAGGAGTTTGTAGGAATCCGTTTGCCTGAAAGAGCTTGGAGAAATTTATGGGGTGTGTAGGGGCTTGTACGGCCTTGCAAGGCATCGTAGGGATTGTAGGGGTTTGTGCGAGTGTTGGGGGTTCGTAGCATAGGGGCTTGTACAAGTTTGTAAAGCTTTGTATGGTTTAAGGGGTTAACCTCTTTTAGGCTTACTCAAAATACCTATTAGGAAAACTAGTGTCAAGATAGGAAGAAGAAGAAGGGGTTCGCAGGTCTGTTAGGTTAGTAACAAAAAGAAATTAAGCTCTTTGCATCACTACGGTCCATATTTCATTAAGGAATTAAAATAATTTATACGTTTTCTTTGTGTCTGGTTTGTACATAAAGGCTCTTATTAGTAGATTAGTAGATAAAGTCTGTTGCTGTCTCTTTTCGTTGGCATTAAAGTGACAAGAATACTCTGCCGGTATAAAATTACAGGGATTATGAATAAGAGGTTAAAAGTATTATTATGAGGGTAAACAGATAGTGTTGATGACGCAGTGTAAAATGAAATTTTATTTATAAAATGTTTCTGTAATAAAAATCTAAAAAAAAGTATTATTATAACAGCACTGGTGGTCAAGTGGTTCTAGCATTTTCTTCTTAGTCTAAGGTAGTGGGTTCGAAACCAGTCGTGCAACATCGAGTATTTTCTGTTTAAAAATTGTATGTGTCAGTACTCTCAAAGTTCAAACGGTGGTGATCGAAGCCACGACCTACAGAAAGTAGAGCTACTATCAACTGAGCTGTGATGAAATAATAAACCAAACTCGACTATTTGTCCGGGTATTTATATAAGACATAGAACAAACCTAAGATCTTGTAATTTTGAGGGTCTTAGAACGTAGGCGTGTACTGAAGGAATTTCTGGAATTCAGCCCCTTGAAAGGGGCTGAAAACATCTCATGCACGTCAAATTCTGTACTGTTGATAATTAGACAAATTCGGAATAATCCTAATAACTATTATAAACGCGAAAGTTTGTAAGTATGGATTGATGGATGGATGGATGGATGGCTGGATGGATCGATGGATGGATGGATGGGTGGCTGGCTGGATGGATGGATGGATGGATGGATGTTTGTTACTCTTTCACGCCGGAACGGCTGAACGGATCTGAATGAAACTTGGCAGATAAATATATTGTAGTCTGGGAATACCGGGATTTGAATCAATCTGCGCGGGTTAAACCGAGGGGCGTAACTAGTCCATTATATTGCAGAATGAACACAGCACTACGAAAATACATAACACCGTCCGTCCCATGGATGTCATAACTACACTTTGTTACTGTCCAGTTCCTCCTCAAATGCTACCGTTCCCTGAGGGCATACGTCAACTTTTAGATCAGGTTTTTTCAAAAAGTTTTAGTGAAGTCTCCAAAAGGACAAAAAAGGACTTCGCAAGTGTTGGGGAAAGTACTGCTGGGAGAAAGAAACTTTGGGAGTGCTTAGAGAAAATAGATTAGTCTCTACATACTTTTATAAGTCTTTCTAAAGTCTTTATATCGCAACAACACTGATAAAGTAGGCCCTTTTTGGGATTATAAGAGCTTTATAAGCGCTTATAACACCGCATTATAATCCTTTATTAACACTTATACTTGTAGTTGAATCTAGAACGGAAATGCCGCTGTTAAACAGCTTATGTGCTGCTTGGGATATCTATGTGTATACCGCTATCACATGGAATACCATCTATTGATAAATGTACATTTGGACCTAGCGCTTACTCCCTGAGACATCTAATAATTTGGCACAGTTTTTTAACCATCACAAACAAAGCATTGCCTCGCAAGTTACGCACGATAGGAACGTGCCCTACGATGCACTGCCCTGCTTACATCAATTTGCGGCATACAGATGTTAAGCCTCATGTGCTGTAATTACACCGGCGACCACACTCTTCAAACCGAAACACAGCGTTGCTGCTTGGCGGCAGAAAAAGGCGCGGTGGTAGTACTTCCCCGGACGAGCCACACACAAAGAGCTCTACTACTCTTGTTTACAGTTCTTCCCAGCTCTGCCGCGCATCCTTAGGTGGATTTTTTCCACAGGCATGATAGATATTCTTTCCGATCACTTATTACCAAATACGACCAAAACAAGGTCTAAGTAAAAATGTAAAGTAAAAGTAAAAGTAAAAAAGCCATTTATTCTACAAAAAACAAAATTTAAAACATTTTCCATATTCATGCATAAATACAATCAGATTAGTTTAACATACAGGTACGATACAATTAAATTATTTATTATTATTTGATTTCATTTAGTATATTTTATTATTTATTCTATTTATTCATGCACATCATTTATTTATTATAAAATTATTGCTACATTTCTGTTCTATTTACATGTCTGTGGTTATTTTGTAGTCGCCATTTTGGCGTAGGCCTCCCCCATTTCTCTCCATAATTCCCTTTGTCTCGCTTGTCTCATCCAGTCTGGACCACCTTTCTGTCTAAAGATGTCCTCCCACCGCTTTTTGGGGCGTCCTCTGTTCCTTTTTTGGTTGAGTGGTATCCATTCTACAACTTTTTTGGCCCATCTAGTGTTATCCATCCTGCAGATATGTCCTGCCCAGTTCCACTTCAGTATTCTGATTCTAGAGATAATATCACATAAATTCGTTCTTTTTCTTATCGTTTGGTTGCTAATTTTATCTGAAATTTTGATTCCTAACATACTTCTTTCCATCTTCCTTTGGCAAATTGCTATTTTGTTCTCGTCTTCATTAGTGAGCGACCACGTTTGGCAACCATAAGTCAAGCATGGCAGAATGATGATTTCGTATATTTTCTTTTTAATTTTTATATTAGCTTGTTTATTTTTCATTATCTCCTTCAGACTCCAATATTTTTGCCACGATATAGCAATCCGCCTCTGTATCTCTCTACTTGTACAGTTTCCAAAGGAAACTGATTGGCCTAAGTAAGTGTATTCCCTCACGTATTCAATTTTTCCGCCATCAACAACTACATCTTGGGATGTTCCATTGCTCAGTATTTTAGTTTTGGATGTGTTTATTGATAGACCGACTTTCTTACTTTCTCTTGTGAGGTCGTTCAACATTGCTGTTAGAGATGTAGGGCTTTCAGAAAATACCACTATGTCGTCCGCAAAGCGGAGGTGGCTTAGATGTTCTCCATTTACATTCAACCCTTGATGTTGCCAGTTTAAGTTCCTGAATACAGTTTCTAGAACGGCTGAGAAAATTTTAGGTGATAATGGATCGCCTTGCCGAACGCCTTTCTTAATGGAAAACTCTTCTCCTTCTCTTTCCAGTCTGACTTTAGCGCTACTTTTTGAGTAAATGCTATGTAATAATCCAATGTATTCTTCGTCTATGCCTTGTTCTAGTAGTGTTTCCCATATAGCATTGTACTCTAGACTGTCGAACGCTTTTTTAAAATCGATGAAGCACATATATAAAGTCACTCCGTACTCGTTAGCTTTCTGTATGATTTGTGTGACAACTTGAATGTGATCAAGGGTTGAATAGCTTTTACGGAAACCCGCCTGTTCTGGGGGTTGCTGCTCATCTAATATTTTTGTTATTCTTCGTAGTATTATTTTTGAAAAAATCTTGTATAAGTTTGAAATAAGACTGATGGGTCTGTAATTTGCCAAGTCACTCCTGTCACCTTTTTTATGTAATAGTGTTATTGTGGATTTTGACCATTGTTTAGGTGTTGTTCCTGTCTTTATGATATTGTTAAATAACGTTTGAAGTGGGCTCTGTAAGGATTCAAATAGGGATTTCAGTATCTCATTTGTGATATTATCATCTCCGGGTGTTTTATCATTTTTTTGAGTTCGTATTGCTTGATCTATTTCAGAGACAAGTATACTATTAAATGGTGTTAAGTGCGATGTCGAAGGGTTCCCTTGAGGTTCTATTGGTTGTAATGAGTCCGATAATTCAGATGCATATAATTCTTCGTAAAAACTGGTCGCTTCTTTGATTATTTCAGGCCGCTTGCATGTTAGTTTACCACGTTTGTTTTTAAGGTTAGCAGCCCATTGTGTTTTGTTTCTAAGTTCTCTGTAAGCTTTCTTTACTCCTCCTGTCTTTTCTATGTATTTTTGAAATGTTTCTTGCCTTTGTATCTTCTTTTCTGTGGTAATTATTTTGTTTATTTTCTTACTTATTTCTGTAATTTTTGTTTTGATGGCTTTTGTTCTTTTAACTTTATACATTTCTTTACGTTCTTCTAATAGCTCTCTTACAGTTACGCTAATAGGGTTTTCCGTATTCTTTTTGTTTCTTGATATTTCCTTTACAAGTGATTTTATTTCTTTTTCAAAGTTGTTGTACTGTATTTGCACATTTGTTGAACTGTTTACTGATTCTCCTAATTTGTCTTCCCAGTGCTTTCTATCTTCTCCTGAAATTATTGGTAAATTCCGGACTTGTTGGGACGAAATCTTTACAAATTTTCTACTTCTTTTTATTTTCATTACAAGTTTGCATCTTATCATTCTGTGGTCTGTATAGAAATTGAGATTATTAATGATGTCAAAATTGTGTATTTGAGAAGATTGATTGGTCAATATATAGTCAATTTCATTGAAATGTTTTGTATCTGGCGTGCTCCAAGTCCATTTATTATGTAACTTCTTTTTAAACATACTATTTGTGAATTTAAGGTCGTGTTCCAATGCAAACTCAACAAGTTTGCGCCCTCGTTTGCTTCTTTTCCCATAAGAGTATTTTCCAAATATTTTTTCTTCGCCCTGTCTCATCTGGCCAATTTTTGCATTAAAGTCTCCCATCACGATCAGGTGTTTTGTATCTAATGAGTCCATAGCGTTATAGATAGTGTCGTAAAATTTATCGATTTCCTCCTCAGCACTTCCTTCCGTAGGTGCGTATACCTGAATGATAGACCATAGTTTATTATCTGGCATGGATATCTCTAAGACTGCTAATCTATCGGAATAAGCTTTAAGGCTTGTGATATTATTTTTGAGATATTTTTTTAACAAAAACCCAACTCCGTTTCTTCCGTTAGTTGCCGATGTGTGATACAAAATGAAGTCAGGGTACTCTTCTATAATTTCCTCCTTTCTTCTTACTTCACACAGGCCTATAATGTCCCACTTTAGGTCTTTTGTTGCTAAATTCAGTTCTATTATTTTGCTCTCTGCCAGTAATGTTTGTACGTTAAGGCTTCCTATGAAAAGATATTTCGATTTATCGTCTGGTTTTTCTTTATTCGGGTGTGTTTTTTTTGGGGGGTTTTGGTCGTACTCCTCCACGGTGACCAGCCGGATTGGAGGAGGTGGAGAGGCCTTCTTTAAGAGTTTTTTGGAGTATTTTTCTTTATGTCGTTTTGACGCGTTAGTGTTGAGGCTTCTGCGCATATGGTAGGTTGCTGCATATACGTTGTAATGTTGTTTGACATTTTATTTCTTTTTGGTGTTTGCTGTGTGTTATTATTTTTTGCTGTTCTTTCTTTTCCTGATATTTCAGATATCGATCTCTTTTTGGTTCTTGTGCCCTCGTTGTTTATGTTTGGTTTTAATTTTGGTTCTAGGGTGATTATTTTGTCGTAACGAAGCACTACGTTGTTTCCTTGTGCTCGTTGGAGCTTTAATTCTTCTTGTAGGTCTTTCCGTTTTTGTAAGACTTTCAGAGGGTAGTCTTCTTTAACGTACATGCTTGTATTTTCCAAAAATTTACATCTTTTTAGAATTTCAATTTTTTTACCCATTGTTGTCAGAGTTACTACTATAGGCCTGACGTTTTGGTTTCTTTTCCCCATTCTTCGTACTGTATCGATTTCAAATGGTTGGCATTCTATTTGCATTGTCTTTTTTATAATATCTAGAACTAGGTTCTGTAGGTCGCTGTATGTACGCTCTGTTTCGTCGACTCCAAAAAATAGCAAATTTTTCCTTCTGATATGTTTTTCAATTACATCTATGGTTGCTTGCTGTTGCTCCACTTTTATTTCCAGTTGTCTTGTTCTTGATTCTATTATATTGAATTTTTCATTTATGTTTTTATTTATCGCTTGTGTTATATTTTCTTCCATGTTCCTCATTTCCGATTTTTGTGATGCTATGTCATCTTGAATTTGTTTTAATGCCTTCATTACTTCTTCCATGTTGTGTATAGCTAGCGTCCTCTAGCTTCAATCAGTGTAATCGTAGTTTGCTCACTTTAATGTATGTGGGTGTTGTATTACACTTGTTAGTAGATAGATGGCGTTTTGTCTCGAAGAAGAAATTTTTATCCCGCAAAAAGTGATATAGTTGTAGAGGTTTGAACTTGCGTCCTTTACAACACTTCTTATTCAACAACCCGTCTTGACCACTTTGCCACCGAGGATGTTACATGGACGTACGAATTAGGGATATTGTTGGTGATAGTACTACAACAATATTATTGTTCGATTCGTAGATTGTTCGTTACAGTTCGTAAGAAAGTATTTTGCAACCACCGTCACGACCAAATAAATTATGCACTCAACACATCACAGCAATAATTATTTTTCTATTCACAGTACTTCTTTTTAAATGTACATAGTTGTAAATTAAGAGTAATACTCGTATTGTTTTTGTGATTGTCGTTAGTTTTGGTAAACACTCCACTGTTTTAGTACACCCAATTTGTATTGGAGTTTTGAGTTGTACTTTTAATCACTGTTTCTTTTTATTCACTGGTGCACTTGTGGAGATAACATTATCACTTGTGTACTGTATGATGATTTACACATTTAACATAATTTTGTACTGAATTATTACGACTTTATATTTTTAATACTTTTTTTTTTTTTAAAGGATCTAGGTGTTGCTTGCGCGACAGTAGCGACCTCTCTCGAAGTAAAAATGTATTTCTTCAATAATATCACAAGGGTAACTTTGAATTACATTTGTCGAATACCCATTGGGTTGTTAGTTTTATGGACGTGACAGATTGCAAACCTAACGACGCTTATAAGTCTACTACTAAGCAAGCGAGAAATGAATATAGAAAACAATTCTGTTATTTAAATTTACCTAATTTGACAGCACTAAAAATATATTGCCATCCCTTTCTAAAAGACCGAAACAACAAGGACGTCTATAATTTTAGAGCTGTCATCGATTAGGTTAGTTTAGGATAATGCGACAGCAGTATCGACACCAATACCATCTAATTTCCCAATTTCTGAACTATCCCTCTTATTCATAGTCCCTGCCATGTTATAGTGACTGAGAGTATACTTGTCACTTTCATGCCAACGAAAAGATACAGCAATAGACTTATTGGTCTGATAAGCTATCGGAGCGGTCAAAGCGCAGACGACCTCAGTGGCGCAACGGGCGAGAGTCCGCCTGCGACGCAAGAGGTTGCGAGTTCGATTACCGCCTCGGAACAAATTTGTTTATGATCTGCAGAAATTTGTTTCGTTGGTCTGGGTGTTTTTATAATATATAATCAAACGAAAAATATCTATCTATGTAAGTACATAATGTATTAAATATATCAGTCATCTGGTAACCATAACACAAGCTTGTAGCTTACTTTGGGGCTAAATGGTGCTGTGTGGATTGTCCAGCATTATTTATTTATATTTTATTTTATGCAGACATGAATAAAGGCCTAAGAATACAAGCCTCAGAGACATGGCTCGGATGATCGTAGCAACATTCGTAGCACTTGCTACGGCGTAGGCATTGTGCCGTAGACAAGGATCTACGCTGCATAGTGCATAGTACTTTATGGCATCTGCAATGCAGACCTAGCTGATATTGTACATATAAGATACGAGTACATGCGACATACAAATACGCTTTATATCCAACAGCTGTTCAAAGTTCCGGGTTCTTAAGAAAACCGTAAACGTAATAATATTACGATGACGACCTCAGTGGCGCAGCGGACGAAAGTCCGCCTGCAACGCAAGAGGTTGCGGGTTCGATTCCCGACTCGGAACAAATTTTTGTACGATCTTCAGAAATTTGTTACGTTGGTTTGGGTGTTTTCTATGTATAAAAAAAAATATATATCTATGTAAGTATACAATGTATTAAATATATCAGTTATCTAGTACCCATAACACTTTAAGTAGCTTACTTTGGGGCTTAGATGGTGCTGTGTGGATTGTCCAGCATTATTTAATAATATTATTACGTAATGAATCCTAATGCGAAAGTTTGTAAGTATGGATGGATTGATGTATGGATGGATGTTTGTTACTCTTTCACGTCGGAACGGCTGAACGGATCTGGATGAAACTTTGCAGAGAGATAGGTTATAGTCTGGAATAGCACATAGGCTACTTTTTGTCTCGTGGGAAATCCGGGAGTTAATCTGCGCGGGTGAAGCCGCGGGGCGCAGCTGGTAGTTTATATAGTTGCATTAACTACGGTAGCCATACAAACTCCTCACAAGATAGATTTCAAACAAACTAGTTTTCTTTTGAGCATAATCTTAAACCACGGTCTCATATATACAGGCGACCGTTATATCACTATCACTACATAGTATAAAAAAAAGTCGCTTTCTCTGTCCCTATATCCCAATGTCTCTATGTCCCTATGTATGCTTAAATCTTTAATATTACGCAACGGATTTTGATGCCGTTTTTTTTAATAGATAGAGTGATTAAAGAGGAAGGTATATATATATGTATAATACATGCATGATATGTGCACCCGTGCGAAGCAGGGGCGCGCGGGCGGGTCGCTAGTTTTTTACAAAACTCGCTGATGGTCCAAGCAGAGCCAACCTAAAGCTAAGTGGTCTACCCAGTAAAAGTTCTCATAACTTTTTTGTAACAAAAATAAAAAATGCAGTTGAATTGAGAACCTTCATTTTTGAAGTCAGTTAAAAACCACAGGCAGAGGTCCGATTTTTTTTTTTTTTTTATTTATTTATCTTTATAAAAAATTAATAACAATAGTAAAATATATAGCAATAAGGAAACCACTAAGGTTTATAAAAGTAATGCTACTAGAGAGTCTTATATCGATAGCTTCTGAACTAGGTAGATATATATGTATACAAAATAAAAACATCAAATAAACTGGATCTAGGTAAGTGTAGTTCTAGGAAATATGTAGGTTATTTTATTTATAGGTAATTTTCTATATTAGCTAAGAAGTGAGATTTTAATTTAAATTTAATGTTTTTTGAGGTTATGCTATTAATCAGATCAGTAGGTAGTTTATTAAGTAAGCGAGGAACTAGATAACTAGCTGTCCTCTCGCCGTATGCATTCCGAGCGCGCGGCATCAACAACCGGTTTTGAGCAACTGCCCGCGTGCATACAGGGTGTTTAATTTCTTGTTTGATTTTTTCATTAAAATCCAACCACGATGTGGTTGATGAGGCTTAACATCTGTATGCCTCAAGTTGATGGACATCGTAGGGCACGTTCCTAACGAGCGTGACTTACGAGGCAATGCTTTGTTATAAGTGACGGTTACCACTTAACATCTGCTAGTTCCATCAGCTAGAGATGTATGAAAGAAAAAAAAGGTTAACAAGTAAATCAAAGTTTAGGGAAACAAAATGGCCGACAAGTGTCACTGGGATCTAAGTCACTGTTTCTAAGTAGTTAGTGTAGCGCAGTCCTTATTTCCCACACCCTCAGGTCCCAGCTCGGTGCAAGTTTTAACGCAGCAATGAACGATAACAATATAGCTGTGTTCCGACTTCGCTCGTACTGTATTAGCCAAGTTTTGTTAAGGTGAAGACAAGAGCTAAATGTGACTCTCGCACGCACGTTTTGATTTATTGAAGGATATAAAATAGCAGAACCCATTTTGGAAAAATCGCAAATAACCATTTTGTGTGCAACATTGCAAACAGTTTAGTAATAAATTCATTTTGATCGATAGGTACATGTTTTTATGATTTTTTACCAAACTTTGTGAAATGTGATTGCACACAAAATGGTAGTTTGCGGTTTTTCAAAATTGTGTTTAGCGATTTTATATCTTTTAAAATGTCTAATCGTGCGAGCGAGAGGTAAATTAGGTGTTGTCAACGCCTTAATAAAAAACCATTTAGCAAAACATCGTAGTAATTCTGTTAAGTTCGGCAGTGGTGTTTGGGGAACTCTTCACAAATTTGGTTTTTTAATGGCACTTGCATGCACAAATAGATGCGTTTCATTGTTTTGTTATATTGTTTTAGTACCATTACTTGTTATTACACTGCAATAACCAATCTTTGAACTTGGGTTGTGTTCGACTTTCGTTATTAACACTACTAACCCCTGTTTCTGAAAGCGCAATCCACACTAATCGGCTGTCAAGTCACTTGCTATCTCTATATAATTTGATGTATATCTCTACAAGTAAATGTTCAAGTCTATACACATCTTTAGATAAATAAATAATGCTGGACAATCCACACAGCACCATCTAGTAAGTAAGCTACTCAAAGCTTGTGTTATGGATACTAGATAACTGAATATTGAATACATTATATAGGTTCTTACATAAATAGATATTTTTATTATACATAGAAAACACCCAGACTAACGGAGCAAATTCTGCAGATCGTACAAAAATTTGTTCCGAGGCGGGAATCGAACCTGCAACCTCTGCGTCGCAGGCGGACTCTCGCCCGCTGCGCCACTGAGGTCGCCTAAGATTATTATAGGTTTACATCTATTTCCCATTTTCGTTTCAAATGATAAGTGGGGAGCGATGTGTATCATAAAAATTCGATTCGCTATTCCCCGCCAGGTCATGTATTTTAAGTGTTTTTGAAGCAATATTGGAAATCCACGTCAAAGGTAAGGAATACGTACCGTGTTCGGTGAGGTAAGAGAAATAAGAGTATGCATGCTGTGGGTATTCCGCAGGCACAGTAGTTATACTGTGAGATGTATAAAATACTAGTTGCACCACGCGGTTTCACCCGCGTAAACTTAAATCTCGGTATTCCCACGGGGCAAAAAGTAGCCTATATGCTATTTCAGACTATATTCTATCTCCCTGCCACGTTTCATCCAGATCCGTTCAGCCGTTCCGGCGTGAAAGAGTAACAAACATCCATCCATCTTACAAACTTTCACGTTTGTAATATTATCTAGTGTCGGACGAACTTCTATGTTCATCACTTAAATGTTTGTTCTCGGTGGGGATCGAACCCACTACCAGTAGCGCAAAAGGTTACCACTTCACTGATGTGCGTACAAGCAGATGGCCCTACTTACGTGAAGTGGTAATCATGCATCACCTTTAGAAACGTGCCTTACGATGCACTACCCTGCGTCTATATCTTTGCACCTTGTAAATTTTACACACTACACACACACACTTGTACAGAATTCACAAAACACAATTACAATGTTAAGCCCAACACAAACGAAGGGCGTAATATGGAATGGAATGCATTTAAATCGTCATTTATTGGAACGGAATTCGAATATTAAAATTAATTTGTGTGTGGCCAGTGTGGTTAGGCCCGTGGCAGACTAACGTACTGCACGATGCGTTTCCGGTGCGTTGCGATTTGGGAAATTGAAAGAGGGAATATCTTGATGTGGGTTTTGCGAGCGTTAGGACTAATTTTTTTTTTAATCCACAGCACTATCTAGCCCCAAAGTAAGCTATTCAAAGCTTGTGTTATGGGTACTAGGTAACTGATATATTTAATACATTATATATTTACATAGATAGATATTTTTTATTATGCATAGAAAACACCCAGACCATCGGAACAAATTTCTGCAGATCGTACACGAATTTGTTCCACGGCGGGAATCGAACCCGCAACCTCTTGCGTCGCAGGCAAGCTCTCGCCCGCTGCGCCGCAGAGGTCGTCAATAATATGTGGATTTAATTTTTATTTAAAACGGGATATGTACCATGATTAAGGAGTTTGATTATTTCCCGATATTTCGGCACATTTGCATGCGCCATGATCACAAGTCGAAGTAAAATACAAAAATGGGATTTTTTAAACATTCGAAATCATGACACGTATTTATGTATTATTTATTAAAGGCCCTTATTTACAATGATCACTGAGCGCGCCAATAGCTTAACAAACCAATAAGTCTGTTGTTGTCACTTTTTTGGCATGATAGTGACAGTGACAAGAATACTTTATAGAGCCGTTCTCTCCACTTCCCTCTGTCACCCGTCATCTCAGTCATCACTCCTTTCTTACCCATGTCATTCTTCACACAATCCATCCATCTTTTCTTTCGCCTTCCTCTACTCTTATATCCATCCACATTCATACCTAACACTCTTTTCGTGACATTCTTCCCTTCGCATGACGTGCCCAAACCACGCTAGCAATCGTAGTAAAAAAAATCTTTGTAGCTTGTTTCATCTAACGGTAACGCTCCATCGATTGGGATAACATACCGGCATGACGACCTCTGTGGCGCAGCGGGCGAGGGCTTGCCTGCGACGCAAGAGGTTGCGGGTTCGATTCCCGCCTTGGAACAAATTTGTGTACGATCTGCAGAAATTTGTTCCGAAGGTCTGGGTGTTTTCTATGTATAGTAAAAAATATCTATCTATGTAAGTATATAATGTATTAAATATATCAGTTATCTAGTACCCATAACACAAGCTTTGAATAGCTTACTTTGGGGCTAGATAGTGCTGTGTTGATTGTCCAGCATTATTTATTTATATATTTATTTTATTATTATGTAATTTTTACATTTTCAATGCCTTACTTTGTTATCCTATTTCAAATTTTTCGACATTCACCAAAAGTCATTTCGCTGATCTGGTACACGCCATCAGTGATTCCACACTCATCCAAGATTGGTAATATAATCAGATTCGCTATCTAGCTTAGATTGCACGCACCGCATGTACAGTCAGCGAAATAAGTTAAACTAACCCCGTAGCGCACCAATAGTTGATTGATTATGCTTTATCCTCCTACCAATAATAAATGCGAAAGTTTGTGAGTATGGATGGATGTTTGATACTTTTTTACGCCGGTACGGCTGACCGAATATGGATGAAACTTGGCAGAAAGTGTGATTATTGTCTGTAATAACACATAATCTCCTTTTTATCCCGTGAGAATACCGAGATTTATATCTGCGTGGGTGAAACCGCGGCACGCAACTAGTTGCCCATAAAAATAACAGAAGGCGAACAAAGGCGAACTTAACGCTAGAAAGCATTATCATCCAGATCAACTTTGTGGATTGTGGACATATAAGCAGATGTTTAGTCAAACATGAGACAATTTTTTGTAGCTTTTTTATTTAGTTGCCAAATAGTTACTAACCTGAAACTGAAAGTGAAACAGCTTCACGACTTTCATCCCCAGGCACGGTAGATATCCCTTCAGATCTCCCAGTATCAAGTAGGTACTAATTCAAGATCCTTTGAGGATGTCTAAGGGGGGTAGTCAGAGGTACGTCCAAACATTACATTTGGCACATACACACATTTTGCAGTAGTTAGTATTCCATACGTGACAGGTTGCAAGCCCAACACCGCTGTTAGAATACTAACTGGTTTCCTCACGATGTTTTCCTTCACCGTTTAAGAGCACTGGCATTGCGCACATAAATTTTTCGATAGAAAAATCCATTGGTGCACGACCGGATTCGAACCTGCGACCTTACGATCGGAAGGCGGGGTCACTCCCACTAGACCACCGGTGCTCTTACTACTAACCATGGCATAAAAATGAAAAGCCATTTTTTCTCTTTTAAACCTTTTATCCTTAACTAGATTATTGTGAACACATACTTATATATAAAAATTTTTAGAACCCCTTTTGGGGGTCCTCCTCAAAATTACTTCAACTCTCCCAACCCAGAGATATTATTAACCCTGACATTACAACTGTACAATTAAGATAACGATATGGCAATTGTTCTGACAGTGATTTTGAAAAACTGAATGAATTATGTTTTTTAAACTTTAAACTTTAAACGTTAGTATTTTTGTAGTGGAGTGTACCTCGCTAGTCGCGCTACCAATGATCATAAAAGATAATAATCGCCGATAACCGCTCGCGGTGCGCGCTCCAATATGGCCGCTCGAAATAATCGCCGGGAAATTATAAGCTCTGCGGAAAATCCATGATATTTTACATGGTTTTAATAATTAGGATTTTTAAAGGACTTTACGCAATGTTTGTGCGGTCTCGGTGGGGATTGAACCCACGGCCCATAGCATTGCAGGCCAACACCAGATAGCTGATAATATATGTATAATACAAATATACTTTTTTTTGTAAATACATACTCGTACATACAATAATATGTTGTAGGTGATGGTTACCACTTATCATCAGCTAGTTGTATAAAATTTTTTATGTAACACCCAGACAGAGAAAAAACATCTATGTTCATCACACAAATTATTATTTATTATTTATTTATTTATAAAAAGCACATTAAGACTTACAGTCATCGCCAAGGCGCCTAAATGCTACGAAATATTAAGTAATCAAATCAGAGTCAAAGATACAATACAATGTCAAATAAAAAATTAAATAAAAAATACATACAATTTGCTGGTCAGAATCAAAACAATACATAACCTAATAATTAAAAAATGACAAAAAATATAATATTTTACCTACCCCATAAGTCAAAATCTAGTTTGGTAATTCAGAAAAAATTACATTAAATGATATAGCTTCGAAGCACTGTCGAAAAATAAGTCGGCGTCTGTATGTTGGACAAATTCGTTGAGGACAAATGTTTGTTCTCGGTGGGGATCGAACCCACGGTCTACGGCGCAGAAGGCAGAACTACTACCAACTGAGCTGTGAAGGCTGCCTGATCTGTAAAGTGGATCTGAAAACGATTACAACTATCCTACTTTTTTATAATACATCCAAATGATGATACAAGCAGATGGCCCACCTGATGTTAAGTGGTAACCATCACCTATAACAAAGCCTTGCCTCGTAAGGCATACACGACAGGGACGTGCCTTACGATGCACTGCCCTGCGTCCATCAACTTGAGGCATGCAGATGTTAAGCCTCATGTGCCTGTAATCAAACCAGTGACCACACTCTTCAAACCGAAACACCAGCGTTGCTGCTTGGCGGCAGAAAGAGGCGTGGTGGTAGTACTTCCCCGGACGAGCCACACACAAAGAGCTCTACTACTGTTAGACATCCAAAGTAGGTTAAAGGCGAAATCAAATGTCATTCCTATACACTCCTACAAATCCCGTTTCTTAATTAACGCTTTACATTAACGTTCCGATTTTATTAACATGACATTTCAAAACTACCCACTTGAAAACTAATCTCTCAACAACTAATAATAGAGTTTAAATTCCCGCTACTCGTGAATCCTAGGCCTGGGATACCTTTGGTTGGTGTGCCGTCACAAATGAGAATGAAACGTAACATGTCAACTCTAAGGTTTTAATTCGCAGAGCAACGATACATAGACTTTGCATACCTTTGGCCGTGAAAGTACTTTGTCAGAAAGACAAATGTGCCTCATACATACCTAGTGGTTCCCGCGTTTATATGATGAGGTGATGTTACGCACAGATGCGACATTTCATTTTGTTGATGGTGTAATTTTTTTATCTGGCTGTAAAAATTACACTTCACTTTAGGTAAAGACAATCAGGTAGGTCACGTCACGCTGAAAGAACGCCAGAAGGTGGGGAAGGGGTGTGTTAGTGCGATTGTTTTGTATGCGCAAACACATCCCCTCCACTGTTTTCCAGCGTTCTTTTTGGTTGACGCGACTTATATTTGCCTTAAAAGATGTTTGAATTTAGGTATTATAATTATTTTATTTTATTGTGCTTTCAAACATGGCGCACACGTCATGTCATGTGAAAAGCAGCAAAGCATTCTGTCGGCAAAAGCTGAAGAATATGTAGATACGGCGGCGTGAGATTTGGACAGCCTTAACATAACAGCCCAGTTGATAGTAGCTCTTGTACTGCGCTGTAGTACTTAGATTTCAATTTATTTATTCACAAAAAAACAATCGTATTTGAATGCCAACTGAACAGAATAAACATTTGAGTGCTAGATGTTTGTCTGGGTGTTAATAAACTAAATTTACCTCTAGTCTCATCTGACCGCTTGTCTTTCCGAAGCACTTCATCTGTGACAGTTGACGTCACGAATGCGAACAGAAAATTAAATTACCAAGTAATTGACAAGAAGGTACATCAGAGCGAAGCGAGCTACACTTATTACAGACGTATTAATGTTTCACGAACACTGTAATCATTTGAAATGCTTTGAAATGAGATGTTACGGTATCCGTTCTTGCTGCCAGTTTAAAAGGCTGACAACCGTCAAACTTTGGAATGCTTCTACACCAAAATTGTCATATTTAATACGTGTATCCAGGTATTACCATTTTTAACATTAAGGGTAAATTGCACCATTAACGGAAACGTCAAATCGTTAGTTAAATCGGAGGTTTTGATACGATTTGACGGTAACGTTAGATGGTGCAACTCGCTCTTAGACATTAACCGTATAATATTAACGGCCAGTTTCTGAAAGCTTGATCAAACCTAATCAAATATCTAATCACTTGCTATTTCAGCTATTAAAATTGACTGATATAGAAAGTGATTTCACTTGCAGTTTCGAAAGAAATTAGTGACAAGACATGAAGAAGAAGAATGTACTTTTTCATTATCATTTTATATCATCGGTTCATGACGACCTCCGTGGCGCAGCGGGCGAGAGTCCGCCTGCGACGCAGAGGTTGCGGGTTCGATTCCTGCCTCGGAACAAATTTGTGTATGATCTGCAGAAATTTGTTCCGTTGGTCTGGGTGTTTTCTATGTATAATAAAAAATATCTATCTATGTAAATATATAATGTATTAAATATATCAGTTATCTAGTACCCATAACACAAGCTTTGAATAGCTTACTTTGGGGCTAGATAGTGCTGTGTGGATTGTCCAGCATTATTTATTTATTTATTTATTTATTTATTACTAGCTGGTACCCGCGACTTCGTCTGCATACTTTTAATTTGAATATTATGCAATAAAAGGTAGCCTATGTTCTTTCTCAGGGTCTAAAGATTGTCTGTGCCAAATTTCATCAAAATCGGTTGAGAGGTTTAAGCGGGAAAGCGTAACAGACAGACAGACAGACAGAGTTACTTTCGCATTTATAATATAAGTTGGGATTATGTTTTATAAAGGTAATGATTTCAATGTTAATTACGCTTTTTTTGGTTAAAAATTTACAAACCGTACATTATGAACCGGCGAAGTGAGAACTCAATTAAAAATCAGACCAATTTATTACCATACTTCAAAAACTGAAACAGCTTCACGACTTTGATCCCCAGGCACGGTAGATATCCCTTCAGATCTCCCAGTACCAAGTAGGTACTATAATTTAAGATTCTTTGAGGATGTCTAAGGGGGGTAGTCAGAGGTACGTCCAAACATTACATTTGGCACATACCCACATTTTGCAGTAGTTAGTATTCCATACGTGACAGGTTGCTAGCCCATCGCCGCTGTTAGAATACTAACTGGTTTCCTCACGATGTTTTCCTTCACCGTTTAAGAGCACTGGCATTGCGCACATAAATTTTTCGATAGAAAAATCCATTGGTGCACGACCGGATTCGAACCTGCGACCTTACAATCGGAAGGCGGGGTCACTCCCACTAGACCACCCCGGTGCGGTACCATACTTTAGCAATTAATAATTTCATTCCAATTCCACTGACTATCACAAGAGGTTAACAAAGTTCACAACAAAGTTTTTTGTTATTCCAGCCACAAATACTTTGACTGCCGGCGCTTCCGAAAATAGAAAAAAACAACCAAAACAAAACGAAACGTACAGAATGACTTGTGATTGCCATAAATCAGACTAGTTGGTGCGACGGCGCACGCGCCGATCTGACGACGATAAATTGGGCGTTTTAGGTCTTTTTTGGGCATTTTCGACCGAAATGGATTAGGATTAATTGGATGTGTGTATTGATTTTTCAGTCTCTTTGTGAAGTTCATTTTTTTTTTTTTTTTTTATACAACTAGCGGATGGAACAAGCAGATGGCCCACCTGATGTTAAGTGGTAACCATCACCTATAAACAAAACATTGCCCCGTAGGTCACGCACAATAGGAACGTGCCCTACGATGCACTGCCCTGCGTCCATCAACTTGAGGCATACAGATGTTAAGCCTCATGTGCCTGTAATTACACCGGCGACCACACTCTTCAAACCGAAACACAGCGTTGCTGCTTGGCGGCAGAAAAAGGCGTGGTGGTAGTACTTCCCCGGACGAGCTCTTCACAAAGAGCTCTACTACTCTTAAAAGAGCTCTACTACTCATCTCATGTTTAAGTGGTAACGAGATGCAGAATTACTTGTTCTGCTTTAGCCTGTCTAGGTACAGCCGCTTGCATTCAGATGTACACCTTTCATAATTAGTACCTACCAGTGGTGTCGGTTCTGATGTTGCATTATCCTAATCTGACAGCTCTAAAATTATAGCCGTCCTTGTTGTTTCGGTCATTTAGAAAGGGATGGCAATATTTTTAGTGCTGTCAAAGTAGTGCAGACCTCAGTGGCGCAGCGGGCGAGAGTCCGCCTGCGACGCAAGAGGTTGCGGGCTCGATTCCTGCCTCGGAACAAATTTGTGTACGATCTGCAGAAATTTGTTCCGTTGGTCTCTGTGTATTCTATGTGTAGTAAATATTATATCTATGTAAGTATATAATGTATTAAATATATCAGTCATCTAGTACCCATAACACAAGTTTTGAGTAGCTTACTTTGGGGCTAAATGGTGCTGTGTGGATTGTCCAGCATTATTTATTTTATTATTTAATGACCAATATCTTGGCATAGTAATTGGACTGTATGCCAAAATGGATCAATATTAATTTAATTCAGCACTCGACTAAAAAACTTGAAATGAACGATCCATCAAGCAGCCAACCTGCGTTGACAGTGATGTATGAATTTATTTAATAAACTTGCTCATTCACCCTCAAGAAAAGTAATTCCGAAGTTTGGAACTGTCTATTGTATAGGAAGGTATGGGTAGGCACGTTTTGGGCTGAATATCGAATTATTGGCTTGTTTTTAAACTTATATTTTATTGTAGTTAATTGACTCAGGCGTGACTTTGCGGAAGTCCATTGTTAAATATAAATTAACTCGAACAAAGCAATATGTAGTACTTATCCGCTGATCTAATCTCCTTAAGCTGGAATAAACTTAATTAGACTTCGACACGTGTTTCACTTCTCTACGAAGCATCTTCAGGAAATTGACCCGCTGTGCACCGAACGTGTTACCTCGTCGAGCGCTGAGCTGAAAGTGAGTCAATACTCGCCCGCCCCACTATTTATACCTGCGCCGCCAGGTAGCCGACGATTAGTGATAGTGACTCGTTGTTGGTGAGTCATCGGACGGTCGATCGTTGTTTACAGCACCGTTCGAAAAAATACGTAACAACGGTGATCTTGTGAATGTGTTTTGCTCATTCAACAGTGTGTAGTTTTGTGTATTGTGTTTTGTAATTTCTAAACATTCCAAAACAGACATCCTAAAGCCTTTATCGCAGGTATGTAATATTTTATAAGTGTGATTGTTATTTAGTGAATGAGAGGATTCGATTAGATGTTTTGCAAAATGAGATCTTTCGGGACAATTGCCTCTGTAAGCCGCCATGTGCTCCTTGTATCTGGTTTGGAAATTACGACCGGTTTGACCTATGTAAACACCATTACATTCATCACAAATCAATTTATAAATACCCGCTTTTTTATTGTTTTCCAATTTATCTTTACCGTTACAAATTTGTCTCAATGAGTTGTTCGTTCTGTATGCTACCCTAATTTTATTTTTAAACAATATTTTTGAAACTTTGTCGCTAATTGCTCCTAAATAAGTTAGACTGCCCAAATATTTCTGTGGTCCATCTTGTTGCACGGGATATAGAAGTGATCGAACAATACTACGACGTTTTCCCTTAATTAATCCGTCAACCATACTTCTATTGTAACCGTTTCTTTTAGCCATGTAATATATTATGTTGAGCTCCCTATTATAATTGTCTTGAGAAAGTGGAACCGACATTAATCTATGGATAAAACTACGATAAGCTGCCAATTTATGTTGAATGGGATGACAAGAAGATACTGGAATTGTAACATCTGTGTATGTGGGTTTCCTATAAATTCTGAAATCGTGCCTATTACCTATTCTCGAAATTGTTAAATCTAAGAAGTTTAGTGATTTACTGTTTTCGTCCTCTAATTCTAATTTAAATTTTATTTTTGAGTGTTTACTGTTGATTTTATTGACAAAAACATCAATTTGACGAAGGG
The DNA here is from genome assembly GCA_963576535.1 of Plemyria rubiginata. NCBI lineage: Eukaryota > Metazoa > Arthropoda > Insecta > Lepidoptera > Geometridae > Plemyria > Plemyria rubiginata. The sequence goes on along the minus strand of OY754924.1, from coordinate 10,815,385 downwards.
TACCAGTCCAACATATAATTATGTCGTCTACATATCTATAGTAATATAAAATATTTGGTTGATCTACAATATGAGTATTTTCAAAGTGATCCATAAAAATGTCAGCCATCAGTGGACTGAGAGGCGAACCCATAGCTAACCCCTCCTTTTGTTTGTAATATTGATTTTCGAATCTGAAATAATTTTGGTCCATACAGTTTTTAGTTAATGATATCAATTCATCAACCTCCCCCGGGTGCATACGTTGTCTTTCAAAATGTCCTTCAAGTATCTGCAAACATTCCTGATAAGGTACATTTGTAAACAAGCTTTCAACATCTAATGACAACAGCTTGGCTCCCTGCGGTAAAGTGACATCTTTAATTTTATCTATTAACTCTAAACTATTTTTTAAACTAAATTTGGGGGTATAATTTGATTTTAATTTTAAAAGATAATTCAAGTGTCCTGATAATTTGTATGCTGGGGCTCCAATATAAGAAACTACTGGGCGAATAGGTATGTTAACCTTATGAATTTTAGGTAAACCATACAACATAGGGGACCTCGGATTCATGGGAACAATATATTTTAGTGAGTTGGGTGAAATGTAGGATACGTGTTTAGTGACATTTTTTAACTGTTCTGTGAACATCCTAGTTGGATCTGAACGTAATTTTTCAAAATCACTACCCTGTATTACGTCATTAACCTTTTGTATGTAACTATTTCTTTCCAAAATAACAACTGTATTCCCCTTATCAGCTTTAGAAACAACTAGATCGTTTTGCTGTATTTTATTTTGTAAAGACCTGTAAATACGTATATCGTCTGAAATTAGCGAAGTAGAGGATGAGGTGAATGCCTGTTTAATATTAGAAGCTACAAGGTGTTTAATTGCGTCATCTTTTTTAGACCTTACAATCGCCATTTCTGAGTCGACCGCTAATGATTCTAATGGTTTTTTGGACACCACTGGCTGTATGTTATATTTGAGACCTTTTTCTAAAAGAGAACACTCTGATACCGAAAGTTGGACACCACTTAAATTTTTTACTCTTTCATGAAATGAATGCGGACACGTATTCTGTTCTATTTGTAAGCTATTGTAATCGATATGGTTTGAAGTACCCTGTCTATTAATGTCTCTAAGTAATATATCTAATTTTCTTGACTGCACCAAATACTTTTTGTGAGCAGCAATTGAGGCAAACTCCCTCGCTTTACTATCCAAAATGTCAAACTCTATATTATGTAATGAAAAAACTAGTTCTGTGTATAAAACTTTAAGATGATTTTTTAAATTGTCTCTCACTGAGAACCAGTACCTAACTTCCTCATCTAGCCAAATCTCTCTCGCCCTATTTAATGCAATATTAGCTGCCCGACTATGAGTATTAGAACGAATATTAATATAAGATGGAACTAACCTATTTCGTTTACACTGTTGATTGAACCAAACATTCTGAGCTGCAATACGATGTGACTTAGTGAGTTTGATGTAGAGTTTCGCCTGTTCAGCTGTACCTGCTGATTTAAGATAGTTAATTGACTCAGGCGTGACTTTGCGGAAGTCCATTGTTAAATATAAATTAACTCGAACAAAGCAATATGTAGTACTTATCCGCTGATCTAATCTCCTTAAGCTGGAATAAACTTAATTAGACTTCGACACGTGTTTCACTTCTCTACGAAGCATCTTCAGGAAATTGACCCGCTGTGCACCGAACGTGTTACCTCGTCGAGCGCTGAGCTGAAAGTGAGTCAATACTCGCCCGCCCCACTATTTATACCTGCGCCGCCAGGTAGCCGACGATTAGTGATAGTGACTCGTTGTTGGTGAGTCATCGGACGGTCGATCGTTGTTTACAGCACCGTTCGAAAAAATACGTAACAACGGTGATCTTGTGAATGTGTTTTGCTCATTCAACAGTGTGTAGTTTTGTGTATTGTGTTTTGTAATTTCTAAACATTCCAAAACAGACATCCTAAAGCCTTTATCGCAGGTATGTAATATTTTATAAGTGTGATTGTTATTTAGTGAATGAGAGGATTCGATTAGATGTTTTGCAAAATGCATTACATTTACATTTTGCAAAACATCTAATCGAATCCTCTCATTCACTAAATAACAATCACACTTATAAAATATTACATACCTGCGATAAAGGCTTTAGGATGTCTGTTTTGGAATGTTTAGAAATTACAAAACACAATACACAAAACTACACACTGTTGAATGAGCAAAACACATTCACAAGATCACCGTTGTTACGTATTTTTTCGAACGGTGCTGTAAACAACGATCGACCGTCCGATGACTCACCAACAACGAGTCACTATCACTAATCGTCGGCTACCTGGCGGCGCAGGTATAAATAGTGGGGCGGGCGAGTATTGACTCACTTTCAGCTCAGCGCTCGACGAGGTAACACGTTCGGTGCACAGCGGGTCAATTTCCTGAAGATGCTTCGTAGAGAAGTGAAACACGTGTCGAAGTCTAATTAAGTTTATTCCAGCTTAAGGAGATTAGATCAGCGGATAAGTACTACATATTGCTTTGTTCGAGTTAATTTATATTTAACAATGGACTTCCGCAAAGTCACGCCTGAGTCAATTAACTATCTTAAATCAGCAGGTACAGCTGAACAGGCGAAACTCTACATCAAACTCACTAAGTCACATCGTATTGCAGCTCAGAATGTTTGGTTCAATCAACAGTGTAAACGAAATAGGTTAGTTCCATCTTATATTAATATTCGTTCTAATACTCATAGTCGGGCAGCTAATATTGCATTAAATAGGGCGAGAGAGATTTGGCTAGATGAGGAAGTTAGGTACTGGTTCTCAGTGAGAGACAATTTAAAAAATCATCTTAAAGTTTTATACACAGAACTAGTTTTTTCATTACATAATATAGAGTTTGACATTTTGGATAGTAAAGCGAGGGAGTTTGCCTCAATTGCTGCTCACAAAAAGTATTTGGTGCAGTCAAGAAAATTAGATATATTACTTAGAGACATTAATAGACAGGGTACTTCAAACCATATCGATTACAATAGCTTACAAATAGAACAGAATACGTGTCCGCATTCATTTCATGAAAGAGTAAAAAATTTAAGTGGTGTCCAACTTTCGGTATCAGAGTGTTCTCTTTTAGAAAAAGGTCTCAAATATAACATACAGCCAGTGGTGTCCAAAAAACCATTAGAATCATTAGCGGTCGACTCAGAAATGGCGATTGTAAGGTCTAAAAAAGATGACGCAATTAAACACCTTGTAGCTTCTAATATTAAACAGGCATTCACCTCATCCTCTACTTCGCTAATTTCAGACGATATACGTATTTACAGGTCTTTACAAAATAAAATACAGCAAAACGATCTAGTTGTTTCTAAAGCTGATAAGGGGAATACAGTTGTTATTTTGGAAAGAAATAGTTACATACAAAAGGTTAATGACGTAATACAGGGTAGTGATTTTGAAAAATTACGTTCAGATCCAACTAGGATGTTCACAGAACAGTTAAAAAATGTCACTAAACACGTATCCTACATTTCACCCAACTCACTAAAATATATTGTTCCCATGAATCCGAGGTCCCCTATGTTGTATGGTTTACCTAAAATTCATAAGGTTAACATACCTATTCGCCCAGTAGTTTCTTATATTGGAGCCCCAGCATACAAATTATCAGGACACTTGAATTATCTTTTAAAATTAAAATCAAATTATACCCCCAAATTTAGTTTAAAAAATAGTTTAGAGTTAATAGATAAAATTAAAGATGTCACTTTACCGCAGGGAGCCAAGCTGTTGTCATTAGATGTTGAAAGCTTGTTTACAAATGTACCTTATCAGGAATGTTTGCAGATACTTGAAGGACATTTTGAAAGACAACGTATGCACCCGGGGGAGGTTGATGAATTGATATCATTAACTAAAAACTGTATGGACCAAAATTATTTCAGATTCGAAAATCAATATTACAAACAAAAGGAGGGGTTAGCTATGGGTTCGCCTCTCAGTCCACTGATGGCTGACATTTTTATGGATCACTTTGAAAATACTCATATTGTAGATCAACCAAATATTTTATATTACTATAGATATGTAGACGACATAATTATATGTTGGACTGGTACCCTTCGTCAAATTGATGTTTTTGTCAATAAAATCAACAGTAAACACTCAAAAATAAAATTTAAATTAGAATTAGAGGACGAAAACAGTAAATCACTAAACTTCTTAGATTTAACAATTTCGAGAATAGGTAATAGGCACGATTTCAGAATTTATAGGAAACCCACATACACAGATGTTACAATTCCAGTATCTTCTTGTCATCCCATTCAACATAAATTGGCAGCTTATCGTAGTTTTATCCATAGATTAATGTCGGTTCCACTTTCTCAAGACAATTATAATAGGGAGCTCAACATAATATATTACATGGCTAAAAGAAACGGTTACAATAGAAGTATGGTTGACGGATTAATTAAGGGAAAACGTCGTAGTATTGTTCGATCACTTCTATATCCCGTGCAACAAGATGGACCACAGAAATATTTGGGCAGTCTAACTTATTTAGGAGCAATTAGCGACAAAGTTTCAAAAATATTGTTTAAAAATAAAATTAGGGTAGCATACAGAACGAACAACTCATTGAGACAAATTTGTAACGGTAAAGATAAATTGGAAAACAATAAAAAAGCGGGTATTTATAAATTGATTTGTGATGAATGTAATGGTGTTTACATAGGTCAAACCGGTCGTAATTTCCAAACCAGATACAAGGAGCACATGGCGGCTTACAGAGGCAATTGTCCCGAAAGATCTCATTTTGCAAAACATCTAATCGAATCCTCTCATTCACTAAATAACAATCACACTTATAAAATATTACATACCTGCGATAAAGGCTTTAGGATGTCTGTTTTGGAATGTTTAGAAATTACAAAACACAATACACAAAACTACACACTGTTGAATGAGCAAAACACATTCACAAGATCACCGTTGTTACGTATTTTTTCGAACGGTGCTGTAAACAACGATCGACCGTCCGATGACTCACCAACAACGAGTCACTATCACTAATCGTCGGCTACCTGGCGGCGCAGGTATAAATAGTGGGGCGGGCGAGTATTGACTCACTTTCAGCTCAGCGCTCGACGAGGTAACACGTTCGGTGCACAGCGGGTCAATTTCCTGAAGATGCTTCGTAGAGAAGTGAAACACGTGTCGAAGTCTAATTAAGTTTATTCCAGCTTAAGGAGATTAGATCAGCGGATAAGTACTACATATTGCTTTGTTCGAGTTAATTTATATTTATATTTTATTCTATTCTTTTTTTATTTGACAGTCAAAGGTATATCGTTCGACTGTCAAACATGCTCCTTTCTAACTGGAAGTCTGATGGGATATAGTTAGTACCCGTCAAACTTCTTGGCCATCGCGCGAGGTGGTAGGGGAAAGGTTTGCACTCTTCGCACCACCAAAGAGACCTATTTTTGTTTCTTTTTCATTCAAGATCGTTTGTCCAAGAAGTTTGACGGATACTATACCTACCATGTCTGGGTCAATAAATGACTTGAAGCTGTTTCAGGTTTTGTTTCAGTTTGTTTTTATATTGGAGAAATTATTATAATAGTAAAACAGACGAAAAATAATTTGTAAAAAAATCTTTAAACGATATAATTTGTAAAATTTATATCTTAATTGTTAGATTAGTGTTGTCTAATATCAGTTCGCTTACAATAATCTTTTAAATATGATCACGAGTGGAATTTATTAATGAAAGAAAGAAAAGCTTTTTTATGACGTCACACGAAAGAACACCGCCCTTACATGTATTCAAGTGTATTTAATCATTAAAGGAAAATGTATTTTTATTTTACTAAACAGGTGCATCAGGCGAGTGTGAATGGGACTGTTGGGAGGGGAAGACCTCGGAGGACGTATCTGGATCAGATAGCAGACGTTCTCGAGAAAGGCCAGCTCAAGAGTACCTTAAACCGACGAGAATGTATGAGGAATGTTATGAGAGTGAATGAAGCGAAAGAGGTATGTAAGGATCGTAGCAAGTGGAAATCCGTGGTCTCTGCCTACCCCTATGGGATACAGGCGTGATTTTATGTATGTATGTATTTTACTAGGAGCCCTGGTCCAAAAAAAAATCTGCGGTCCCAAGGCATGAGTCCATTGTTGATCGACTCATTCATTTGAAGTTACTATGTGTGCAAAGACGCAAAAACATTGAACCTGAAGTTTATAAGCGAAGAGCTGCAAAGAAGGACTGCACTGATTACTAATTATGTTTCACATCAGCAAAAAACTATGAATATTTTTATTGGAAAATATGAAGAAGAAAATAAATGAATGAATGAAATTGTACACCTTACAAACTAACAAAACAAGTGAAACAAGGAATAACAACTAGAGATATGTACAATGGGCGGTCTTATCGCTAGCAAGCGATCCCTTCCAGACAACCTTTGGATGGATGAAAATATAACCTTGTACGAATTATTTGATTGTAAAGATTTTTTTGAATTTCGAAACAAAGTTAAAATAGCGACACAAAGCTTGAATAAATAAGGATTGTACATACCGAAGCAGTCTGAGTTCTAGATGAGTGGACCCAGACAGGTAGGTACTTGAATTAATAGGTACCTACCCGTCTGGCTTAAGTATTTTATACTATAACTAGCTGATCCCGCGGCTTTGCTCGCGCTCGTTTCCTTTGAAAATCTCATACATTTTTTTTTTTCGATTGGACAAATGCTGTTGATCGATGAACGATCCTTACAGCGCTACCGAGCAATGGCGAGCGCGGAGGGCGCTCAACCGGTATGGTTAGGATAAATCTCATACAAACTTTCATCCCCTATTTTATCCCCTTGGGGGTAGAATTGATCAAAATCCTTTCTTAGCGGATGCCTACGTCATAACATCTACCTGCATGCCAAATTTTAGCCCGATCCGTCCAGTGGTTTGGGCTGTGCGTTGATAGATCACTATGTCAGTCAGTCAGTCACCTTTGAGTTATATATATTTAGATAGATGAGTTAAAAATAGTTCTTATGTATATTATAAATAACGTTGAGGTGGTTTGTAGACTTCATGTGTGGCTCGTCTGAGGAAGAAATACTCAAATCAAATTAAAATCAAATTCTATATCTCAGTATTTTCACAACGGCATACTTATTTGACGACCTCTGTGGCGCAGCGGGCGAGAGTCCGCCTGCGACGCAAGAGGTTGCGGGTTCGATTCCCGCCTCGGAACAAATTTGTGTATGATCTGCAAAAATTTATTCTGTAGGTCTGGGTGTTTTCTATGTATAATAAAAAATATATATCTATGTAAGTATATACTGTATTAAATATAGCAGTCATCTATTAGTACCCATAACACAAGCTTTGAGTAGCTTACTTTGGGGCTAGATGATGATGTGTGGATTGTCCAGTAATATTTATTTATTTAAATTTTAGTTACTTTTAAATATTTGTCAAAGTTTTGTGTGTGTGTGTGTGTGTGTTTAATAATTCGTGTAGGTACCTACTTCTATGCACTTAGTGGTCTGAAATAAACGATTTTTATTTTATTTATATCTGCCACATATCTGCCACGGTAAGCGGCGGTGGTTGTCTCTGTCTCCAAAACGGCTTCAACGATTTTCATGAAATTCAGTATGCACGGGGTTTCGGGGCCGATACATGGATCTAGAGGCTTCATTTTTGGATTTTTTTTATCCGTGTTTTCAGGTAATTAAAAACCTAACTGTAACATAAATATGACTCTTCATGTCATCTATTGGCAAGTAAGATTACTATTTTTAAGCTATTTCAGTAGATGGCGCTGTTAAGCAACCGAGCTAAGCTCAGTCACCCAGATATTTCATAGTAAATCAAGCAAAGTGATCGACGCTAGTCTCAACAATCAAGAGAGATAAAAGAACTATCTCTTTGTTTTCATTGTTTGTTCGGCATGAGCTACGAGTATTTGTTATCAATTAATATAATTGGGTCCTCCTTCATGTTTTTGTTATCTTTACTGCTAAGCACGTCTTGTCAACAAGGAGATATGTCCTTTGCGATTATTATTGCTTATTTCTTATTTCTGTACAAATAGTTTATTAGATAACTAATGGCTCTGGGAGCTGTAGACCTCGCGAGCATACTAAAAGTGAGCTATTTGGGGAATGTAATGTGCAAGTGCATTTTCCGTTTTGTGATTTTTTTGATTTTTTTTGCATCATCTTGTGTAGAATGAGGTCCTTTGTGTTTCTCTCAAATTTGATTGAAAACTATCGATTGTTTGATGAGCTATCCTGTTCATCATGCTGAAGATCCTTATCAGATCTTCGCCAAACTTTTATGAGACGAACTTATAGTTACTACCTTTCAAATAAAAAAAGAATAATCGAAATCGGATCTCATTTGGTGGAGATATCCAGTATATCAAATAGCCCCCTTTTTGCCCTTTTTGTGGGGGAAGTACCCCTCTAATCAAAAATCCCCGACGACAAAAAAATTCTAATAAGTCATATAACCTGTGTATCAAGTTTCGTCCAGATCGGTTGAAAAATGCGACCTGTAGAGGAGAACAGACAGACAGACAGACAGACATCCGGACAAACGCATTTTTGGCCAATGTGGAAACTGAGACGCTTCGCTCGCTTCGCTCGCTCGGTCAATTATTACGAATGACAGCTAGAGAAACATTGAAGGAAATGCTGAAGAAAAGCGAGAAAGAGGCTAGGAGTAGCTACCTACGTGAGCCAGATAAAAGAGAAGAGCGCTGATTGCTTCCTTATACGAATTCCTTATATTCCGTATATCGAAGTTATAGAGGCCGCATTGAAAAAAGTCAATTGGAGGAAACTGCATCAGAACCCCAATAAGACTTAAGTTCTTAAAAAGAAGATGATTGAAAAACGTCCTAGAAGCCACCAGGCTCATATGACAAATGCTGAGTGGAATCCTTTTTTATGACACTTATTCAAAATGTTTTTGATGTCTTACCGCTGGTTTCCGAAAGCTCGATCGAAGCTAATCGGCTGCAAAGTCACTAAACTTTGCTATCTAATTTGAAGTAAAAGCTGAAATAGCAGGCTTGACTTTTACTTTATTTTTTTTACTGTCGTTTTACTTAAGAGCACCGGTGGTCTAGTGGGAGTGACCCCGCCTTCCGATCGTAAGGTCGCAGGTTCGAATCCGGTCGTGCACCAATGGATTTTTCTATCGAAAAATTTATGTGCGCAATGCCAGTGCTCTTAAACGGTGAAGGAAAACATCGTGAGGAAACCAGTTAGTATTCTAACAGCGGCGATGGGCTTGCAACCTGTCACGTATGGAATACTAACTACTACAAAATGTGGGTATGTCCCAATGTAATGTTTGGACGTACCTTTGACTACCCCCCTTAGACATCCTCAAAGAATCTTGAATTAGTACCTACTTGGTACTGGGAGATCTGAAGGGATATCTACCGTGCCTGGGGATCAAAGTCGTGAAGCTGTTTCAGTTTTCAGTTTTTCGTTTTACTTTCTGAAAGAACTTTTACAAAAGTATCTCAGTTATTACTTTTTCTTCTTTTAGTGTGACTAGTATCTTTCGAAACAGCGTGGAAATAAACTACTACTATACAAAAAAATAAATAAATATTGCTAGACAATCCACACAGCACCATCTAGCCCCAAAGTAAGCTACTCAAAGCTTGTGTTATGGCTACTAGATGACTGATATATTTAATACATTATATACTTACATAGATAGATATTTTTTATTATACATAAACACCCAGACCAACGGAACAAATTTCTGCAGATCGTACACAAATTTGTTCCGAGGCGGGGATCGAACCCGCAACCTCGTCGCAGGCGGACTCTCGCCCGCTGCGCCACAGAGGTCGAGTAGCTAGAAGAACTTCTACTAGCTAGAATTGAAACTGGGCTCATTTTTCAAATAGTCTAAAAACGGCTTTCATAAATGCCTCCGGTACTTACTCGACATAACCACAGAATAAATTATAGTTATTAATTTATTCGTATGGCAATGTGCAATCGTTCTATAAAATATAATTATTATAATTATTAACCTTCTTAAGTTTGCCCCCATGTCACTCGCTATTTACTTATTAAATATTCTGTCCCAAAACAGCGTTGATATATTTTATCAAAACCTGCCGAAAGTCTTGGAAATGGCACAGATTGTTATAGAAACGAGATGTTTAAAGTAAGCAGTGTTGTGTAGTAAGTTAATATTAAGTAAGTACCTAGATTTAACATCGCCTTAGGGCTTAATAAAAAAAACCTGTTATGATGTTAATATCTCAATAAATAAATAAAATAAAAATTATTCAAATGTTTTTAAATCATATTTCTGAACGATTGAGGTGCTGTGAGGTTGATAAACAGGTACAGTAGCCAAAAGGTTGTTAAGTTGGTTAAATAAATTATAGTAATACGACATAACAAAGTATCCTTCTTGATGTAAAAGTAGTTCTATAGCTATTTGTATAAAAAAATGTATATACGAGTCATTGAGTTAAAATGTACTATACGAGTAACAAATTATTTTTAATAAACCTTAGTACATATTTATTTATTATTTATTGAGGCATTAAAATGATTTTGCTGCATAGGATAAGCGTCATCATCATCAGCCTGCAGAAGTCCACTGCTGGACATAGGCCTCCCTTATCCGCTTCCATAAAGAATGATTCTGAGCCCTTTCCATCCACCGACACCCGCGATCCAGAATGGGATAGGATTTAGGTTGGGTGTATACCATCCCCAATAGCGCTTGGTCACGTCCAGGGTATCCAGGACTTTTTAAGAGTAGTAGAGCTGCTTGTGAAGGGCTCGTCCGGGGAAGTACAACCACCACGCCTTTTTCTCCCGCCAAGAAGCGTTGTTTCGGTTTGAAGAGTGCGGTCGCCGGTGTAATGACAGGCACATGAGGCTTAACATCAGTATGACTCAAGTTGATGGACGCAGGGCAGTGTATCGTAGGGCACGTTTCTATCGTGCGTGGCTTACGAGGCAATGCTTTTATAGGTAATTGTTATTACTTCAGGTAGGCCATCTGCTTGTTCCATCAGCTAGTGGTATAAAAAACGTATCCATGTTAGTGCTCGCGACTGTACACTTCCCCCTATATCCGCGAAAATTGACACGATCTGTCAGACTGATCACCGTCTCGTCTCAAATGGATATAATTTGATCACGCAACGTCTCCACCCGTAGCCTAGTCCCTCACTCAACTTTACTTGAGTAGCTTTGTTAGGAGTATGTCCCAGGAAGTCTGGCATACATATTTCTGCTTTGTGATGATTGCGTGTTCCAATAATTTAATGTTCATTTATTTATTTATTTAATTATTCTTACCCCCAGTTTCTGAAAGCGCGATCAACACTAATCGGCTGTCAAGTCACTTGCTATCTCTATCTAATTTGAAGTAAAAGCTGAAATAGCAAGTGACTTCACAGCCGATTAGTGTTGATCGCGCTTTCGGAAACCGGGGCTTAGTATCAGTTTTTCTTTTTGTTTATTTTAATCTATCTGAAAAACACTGTGCACTAACCAAATCGAATCTACATTTTATAAGAAAGAAGAAAAAAAGAAAGAAAATACATTTATTTTGGACACACACGATACATACACTTATAATAATTATAGCAAGAAAATAAAATAAAACATTACCAAAAGCACGACAGAAAAGCAAACACGAGAAGACAAAGAAGAACAATTGCAGAATAAATAAATAAAATAAATAAATAATGCTGGACAATCCACACAGCACTATCTAGCCCCAAAGTAAGCTATTCAAAGCTTGTGTTATGGGTACTAGATAACTGATATATTTAATACATTATATACTTACATAGATAGATATTTTTTATTATACATAGAAAACACCCAGACCATCGAAACAAATTTCTGCAGATCGTGCACAAATTAACAAATTAGAATAAACAATAGGTAGGTAGGAAAAGTAGAAATAAAAACAGAGAAGGACGTGTGTAGATAGGTGGAAGGTGCAAATCAGCTCGTGCCAAGTGCATGCGCGCGCGATCCAGAATAGGCCCCATCTCAGCTTATAAGCAAAGTAAGTAGGTAGATGATACTGATAAGACAAACCAAATAAAAAAAAAATATTAAGAATGGTAAACACCAGCGGCGTACCGAATAAAGTATACACTGTAAATAATAGCTAAATAATATAATAAGAGCACCGGTGGTCTAGTGGGAGTGACCCCGCCTTCCGATCGTAAGGTCGCAGGTTCGAATCCGGTCGTGCACCAATGGATTTTTCTATCGAAAAATTTATGTGCGCAATGCCAGTGCTCTTAAACGGTGAAGGAAAACATCGTGAGGAAACCAGTTAGTATTCTAACAGCGGCGATGGGCTTGCAACCTGTCACGTATGGGATACTAACTACTGCAAAATGTGGGTATGTGCCAAATGTAATGTTTGGACGTACCTCTGACTACCCCCCTTAGACATCCTCAAAGAATCTTGAATTAGTACCTACTTGGTACTGGGAGATCTGAAGGGATATCTACCGTACCTGCATGGGGATCAAAGTCGTGAAACTGTTTCAGTTTTCAGTTTTTTGTAAATAATAAGGCGCTGACTGCCGTAACTAGCTTTTCATTTAAAAATGTCAACATGTCAAGTTTTCCTACCAAAAATTTTTCTTGAATACGAAAATTGGTAAAGCAAACGGTTTGCTGAGAAAAATTGTTTATTATTTTATATTTTACTAGCTGGTACCCGCGACTTCGTCTGCGTACTTTTTTACATTTTTTTCGCAATAAAAGGTAGCCTATGTCCTTTCTCAGAGTCTAAAGATTGCCTGTGCCAAACTTCATCAAAATCGGTTGAGAGGTTTAAGCGGGAAAGCGTAACAGACAGACAGACAGACAGACAGAGTTATTTTCGCATTTATAATATTAGTAGGGATTTCAAATCTTTCGAAATATTGAAACATGCAAGAGAGAAGTACATTAGCGGTTGTTAGCCATCACTAACTAATACGCGAGCAAAACTGGGTTAGCAGCTAGTAAGTAAGTACCAAGTACTCTTGAGTGTGATAACTTCACTTCTTGACTTAGGATACCGGTGAGTGAGCTCGTGACGGGAGTAATTGAGTGATCAGAGTTCGTCTGGGTTTCATTTGTTCGCTAAATTAGCACCCTATCAATGAAACGTCGTTTTAAACATGAAATTACAGTAAACTCGATGGAATTTCAAATACTTCCCGAATTGTGAAAAGGTGAGAAGTATATTAAATAGATAGATGGATAACTCTTTATTGTTCACCACACAGAAACATAGTACAGGGTAAAAGCATACAATTAGGTAAAACAATGGGCGACCTTATCGCTGAGAGCGATCTCTTCCAGGCAACCTTAGAAGGATAAAAACTATATTAACTATATTTATGTAATGATTAACATTTTATGTAATTGCTAGTTGCGCCCGGCGGTTTCACCCGCGCAGATTGAAATCCCGGTGTTCCCACGGGATAAAAAGTAGCCTATGTGCTATTCCAGACTAAAATGTATCTCTCTGCCAAGTTTCAACCAGATTCGTTCAGCCGTTCCGGCGTGAAAGAGTATCAAACATCCATCTACTTACAAACTTTCGCGTTTATAATATTAGTAGGATAAACAATAATGTTACCCGAGGGCTGGTGAACACCTGGCTCAGCGCATCAGTATTGCCATTCAGCGTGGCAATGCAGCCAGCGTCTTGGGTACGCTTCCGACTGGCACTCATTTGGATCAGTTGAGCTATCTATAGATCGTTTGCAACGGTCTGCAGATGGCTAAACTGTTTCATATGTATTTTGTATATTTTGTACATTTTGCTAATAATTGTAACTATTAGTTGTAATTTTCTTTGTAAATAAAGTATATAATGTTACAGTCTAGAACCAAAGCGATCAAATGTTATGAAATTTATAGTATTAGTTACAATGTTAGGGACAGGCACATAAGTAAAGTTAAATCCACGAACTAAAGCATATGATCTTAAGGAGCCTCTTTGAGACGCACTTAAAATCCTTACACCACACTGTTTCGAACACGGTGACCCGACAAGACGAAACACGACCAGACAGATGATATACCACAATTTCCATAAACAATCTAAGTAGGTATACGCGAATACAAATTCCATGACATAAAACTTTATCACCTCTAACAACCCCAAGTGAACCCGACGGAAATAGCTTGTTTACCCAACCCGTCGTAAATCTCACAAGCACTAAGACAGACAGACAAATGCACGCTAAATAAAGTAACAATTTACATTCTTCAACGGTACTATGAGATGGATGCCACATTTAACTACTTCTGCCTAACCGTGAAACCAAAATGGTTTGGGAATTGGAATTTAATGATAAAAGTCTCACAGTATTTAAATACTTTAAATCAGCGCTCGAAAGGAGCCTCTTGAGGCGCACCTAAAATCCTATCATCACACTCTTTCGAAAGAAACTAGTGACACGATAAGAAGAAGAAGAATCATTATCAAGCATATCCATAAGAGATAGATTATTCACCTGGTTTTAACTTAAGGCGAAGACAAGAGCTAATGTGACTCTCGCTCGCACGTTTTGACTTGTTGAAGGATATAAAATCACTACTCACATTTTCCAAAAATCGCAAACAACCATTTGTGTGCAATCACATTGCACACAGTTTGGTAAAAAAACCATTTTGATCGATGCAAGTTTTCTTACTCAAAAGTTTGCTTTTCTAGTTTTCGTACTTAAACAAACTTTTAAGTAAGAAAACTTGCATCGATCAAACTGAAATTTTTACCATACTGTGTGCAATGTGATTGCACACAAAATAGTTGTTTGCGATATTTCAAAATTGTGTTTAGTGATTTTATACCTTTTTAAATGTCGAATCGTGCGAGCGAGAGGTAAATTAGGTGATGTCAACGCCTTAACATGCATGCATTGTGTTAGAATCATGCATGTAAAAGTTTTGTAAACAATAAACTTTACTACTGTAAAACCTTTATGTAAAAAAATTATCACGCTTTGATCACCAGAATTGATGAAAATCACCCTGGATCTCATGAATATCGCTGTTGTAGTTGGTAGAATAACATTTTAGCTCTGCCTTCTGCGCCGTAGGCCGTGGGTTCGTGTATTTAACGTAGATGTTTTTTCTCTGTCTGGGTGTTATTATACGTACCTATAAATCCTGAGTATGTAATTACAAAAACAAGTATTTATAAATAATAGTAGTTTATGAAACTGTTGCATAATGAGGGGTATTAAAACTCGAGGGGGTGTTTAAAAACCGAGCCGTAGGCGAGGTTTTTAATAGTATCCCACGAGACTTTTAATACCTAGTTATGTGCAGTTTCATACACTACTTTATCTACTCTCATACATTAGTGAACCTAATAAATAAAATATCAAAGTTAGTAAGAAATCCAGTTGACTGAAACAAAACGTATCAATTGGCGCCAAACCAACCGTATAACAGCGCATGCGCGCGCTGCGCCGCCGCCGCCGCGCCGCGCCGTCGCCACAGACTATCAAACTCTTTGGCTGTACGGTTTCAAGACCCTTGCCTTTTCCAAAAAGAAAAAGAACTGTATCGTTATGGTAAAAAAGTTATTTTATACAACTATCTTTTTATGAGGAGCTGTATCATAATTATTTTTTTTAATTTGGTTACGGTATTGCGTTTATAAAGTATATCAATATGAATTCGTTTTGACGTTTATAATTAGAAATTTATGACATGAGAGTAGATAAATGTACTAATCAGCTACTTAATGCCCACATTACAAGCTTTGGCGTAGTTTTGGGCTAGATAGTGTTGTATGTAAAGTCCTACAATCCTACTATCTACACTTCTACACTAATATTATAAAGAGGAAAGCTTTGTATGTAGGTATGTATGTATGTTTCGAATAGGCTCAAAAACTACTGGTCCAATTTAAAATATTTTTTCACCCTAAGAAAGGTACATTATCCTTGAGTAACATAGGCTACATTTATTGCTGGAAAAAATTAGGTATCCTTACTAAAACATAAAAAATGTACCCTAAGGTGTAATATAAAATGTATTTCATTGCATGCGCTGCGGAAACTATTGACGATAGAACAAAAAAATGTTCTACAATATTAAAGAACACATCATTATCTACAATTAAATCAATGATAGCATATGTCTAACTATTTTAGTTATGTTACTATAACTACTTTTCTACATTTTAAATGTTGATAAAAACGCCGACCAAAATCAGACCATGTTATCTATGTCTTTATATTAATCCTCATCCAAATAAATCATTTTGTATGCAAGACTGTTTCAATACCTGTAGATTACTTTTTGAATTTTTCAAATCGGACATTCCATTCAAAAGATATTACGAAATTAAAAACTTTAGTGCGCCTTAGAAAGCGCGACAGCGAGGAGAGTTCTCACTCAGCGTGGGCACAAAGGTGAAAATACACATGCCCGTAGCTGGCACACTTGCATGCAAGCTACAGACACATACGCTAATTGGCATGCCTGTACCTGGCATGCAAGTAGTTAGCACAACATTCTATTTTAGGTCGGGTACTGGCATCCACGTGACGGAGGGGTCTCGGGGGGCTACGAAACCGGCATGTGTGAGCGTCGCGACAGGTACAGGCATGCCAGTACCTGACGTGTGGGCATGCCACGTAACCGAGGGGACGCAGGGGGCTACGAAGCCGACATGTGTGAACGTCGCAACACCTGACCTGACGAGTTAACTTGCAAATGTATTCACAATGCGTCCATAAATCCTGCATGCCTGTAACTTGCATGCCCGCTACTGTTCCATTTTACTGGCACGTGTATTTTCACCTTCGTGGGCTACGAAGCGCGGGAGTCTTAAGTTTATCCTAAAATGTTGAAAAAAATTATGTCCACCCATGCGAAGCTGGGACAGGCCGCTAGTAATATTATAAAAGTGAAAGTTTGTAAGTATGGATGGATGTTTGTTATTCTTTCACGCCGAAACGGCTGAACGGATCTGAATGAAACTTGGCAGAGAGATACATTATAGTCTGGAATAACACATAGGCTACTTTTTATCCCGTGGGAATACCGGGATTTTAATCTGCGCAGGTGAAACCGCGGGGCGCAACTAGTATTTATATAATAACCTATTTACCCCAATACCTGCCCTGAGTCCGACCCTGCGTAACAAAGCGCAGGTAAGCACTGAGACGGCAAAGTTTGGAATAACAAATATTTGCGCGCAGCCGTGTAGGCAATTTGCTTTTAAGACTTAAAACGGAGCGCTGTAATTTGTAGTGGAACTAGCTTTTGCTTGCGGCTTTGTCTATGACGGCATTATTTTGACTTGTAATTAAAATTATATACTGCGCTAAATGACCGTAATTATTTTCTATATGCCCTAAATGACCTACGAATGATATGATTACTTTCTTTTTTCTCACTGATGTGATCATACGGCCGGCTTCTGAAAGCTCGATCACACCTAACCAGATGTCTAATCACTGATAACCTGGAGAAAGGGTTGCAAGAACACCAGGCAACAACAAATAAATATTCAAGTTTTATAATCAGAGATTCAATTTAGTTTTTGCTTAGAATACTCTGCCATAAGCCATAAGGCTTAATATATTTCATGTAGATTTAGACGTTAAAAACGAATAAAACATGGGTAAAGGATCGACCACACCTGCGCGATCAAAGCGACTGCGAAGCGGAAGCGTCTGCCGCGCGTCGGACGCTAACATGCCTTATCTATGGCGCTGTGCACACCTAGGCGCGTCTCCGACTGGTAAGTCGAGGCGGGGGCCAGGCGCAGGCGGCGTGGAGTCGAGGCGCAAGCGGCTATGCTTCCTTCCCACATTTTAAACCGAAATAAACGAAAGGAATGACAAAATGGCGGCAGAGTCACGCGGGCGGGCACGGCGTCCTCGCCGCGTCCCCCCCCGCCACCGCGTCCCCGCCTCGACTCCGCGCTGCCTGCGCCTCGCCCGTGCCGCGACTCTAGTATGTGAGCGAACTATTAATTTAGAAAACGTAGAAGCGGCGCGCCGCATAGGCGCCTGTGACTCGACGCGCCGCCTCGAATCTAGCTCGTGTAAGCGATACGCCCTATGCGACCGCGACGCGGGCTAATGTGTTCACGTTTGACGTTTCAAAGACGCTCCCGCATCGCGCCCGCTTCCCGCGTTACTGACGCGCAGGTGTGGATGAGGCCTAAATAAGGTAGCACACATACAATATACTTCATCAGTCACTCACACAGTAATTGAATTCCAACGACTGGTACCCGGGAGTGTTTGGTCAACCATACTGATTCAAATAACCGGCTTAAACTGGATCTGACCACAGATTAGGTACCACAATTCGGCTGGCAACGGAAATTCTACTAAAAATAAATGGGGATACAAATTACAATAGATTTTTCCTTTGTTGTTTTTAAGAGCAGTTTATAGAGCTCTTTGTGTGTGGCTCGTCCGGGGAAGCACCACACTTTTTCTGCCGCCAAGCAGCAACGCTGTGTTCTGGTTTGAAGAGTGTGGTCGCCGGTGTAATTACAGGCACATGAGGCTTAACATCTGTATGCCTCAAGTTGATGGACGCAGGGCAGTGCATCGTAGGGAACGTTCCTGTCGTGTGTGTCTTGCGAGGCAATGCTTTGTTATAGGTGATGGTTACCACTCAACATCAGGTAGGCCATCTGCTTGTTCCACCAGCTGGTTGAATAAAGAAATCTGCATGCCTTTTTCATCGTTTCTTATAGCACTAATATATCTATTTACTCAGATGAAATTTGGCACCAGTAAATTTATTATGGCTGGTTTTTGAAAAGTCACACCCAAACTGATCGAAAAGGGTGTTAAAGTATGATGGAAATGGGTTAAAATGACGCTCAAACGAAGACAACAGCCGAATCGATGGTATAATCAGTGGTCCGAAGGGTCCGTGATTACTTTAAACTTATTACCTTTTGGGTCTCTGATCCCTGGGGCCAATCGTCAGATTTTCAACCTATAGAGATTAGTAACGAGGCAAGTTTTTACTATGATAAAAAGTCAAACCAAAATGGTCTTTATTCACATCAATCATAACGATCACTTTGAATCGAAACGTCTTAACTAGGGGAAATCGGCGTTGCCGCGTTTTGGCTTAAATGGTGTGGTTGCCGGTTACATTTATTTTATTTCGTAAATATTGTTTATTGGTCAAATTAATACAATAATAATATTGGTGGACTTTCCATACAGCACTCTAGCCCCAAGCTAAGCCTAAGCTTGTGCATTACAGCCATATTAGGCTTAACATCAGTATGCCTCAAGTTGATGGACGCAGGGCAGTGCATCGTAGGGCACGTTCCTATCGTGCGTGACTTACGAGGCAATGTTTTATAAGGGTGATTGTTACCAAGAACAGGCGTCTAGTTTACTGGCACCCAGATGTACCTAGTATCAAGTCATGTCAAAATGATCTTTGTGATTTTATTTAATAAACACATAAACTGAAACTGAAACAGCTTCACGACTTTGATCCCCAGGCACGGTAGATATCCCTTAAGATCTCTCAGTCCCAAGTAGGTACTATAATTCAAGATTCTTTGAGGATGTCTAAGGGGGGTAGTCAGAGGTACGTCCAAACATTACATTTGGCACATACCCACATTTTGCAGTAGTTAGTATTTCATACGTGACAGGTTGCAAGCCCATCGCCGCTACATATTTTAAATACATATTTTATACATATTTGTTTATTTGATTTGGGTTTGTTTATTTGACTTTGACTTTATCAGGGCCATCTTTTTTTTCCATCAGTAAGTAGGTAGTTATAAATGCACATTTGTACTTTTGTCGCTGACTGTACTATTAATTATGTCAGTGTTTGTTGTGCATCCAATTAGATAGCCGCGGGGAAATTATGTAACGTTGTTCGAATGAGTTTCAATTGGTTTATGTTTGAAACAGGAAATATGACGGCTTATTAGCTGCAGTTGCTATCAAGAGTTGTTGCAACTGGAGTTTCAATCGATTATCACAATAATAAATAAATAAATAAATATAAATAATGCTGGACAATCCACACAGCACTATCTAGCCCCAAAGTAAGCTATTCAAAGCTTGTGTTATGGGTACTAGATAAGATATATTTAATACATTATATACTTACATAGATAGATATTTTTTATTATACATAGAAAACACCCAGACCATCGGAACAAATTTCTGCAGATCGTACACAAATTTGTTCCAAGGCGGGAATCGAACCCGCAACCTCTTGCGTCGCAGGCAGGCTCTCGCCCGCTGCGCCACAGAGGTCGTCAAAATCGATACAATATTAAAATAAAACTGTTAAAACTGTACATACCTAACCATAGGAATAAGATCTTTTTTGTACTACAGTTATACAATAAATTATTTCTGATTTCTGAATATAATCGATAATCACTAAACTTTCAACTCCTTATTTTACAAGTGTGGTGTCCAGCTAAGTCGAGCCATTGCTTGTTAGACGGTACAGACGGCTAAGCGGCCCACATTCATTTTCCACAACAAGTTTCAAAGAAACTGATGGTCGAAACAGTGTGGTGAAAGTATCTTAAGTGTCATAGTCAAAGTCAAAATATGTTTATTCAATAAAATCACAAGGACCACCTTGAGTGCTTCTCCAGATGCTCCATTGGAGCACCTGAAATATGTTTTAGAACTTTTTAGATCGAACATGTCGGTTTCCTCACGATGTTTTCCTTTACCGTTTGAAAGTACTGGCATTGTGCACATTTTTTTGGACAGAGAAACTCATTGTTGTACGACCGGTTCTGAACCAACGACCTTAGTTTCGGAAGTAACCTCTACCAGTAGACCACCAGTGCTCTGTCGTCATCAAATTACGCAATTGGCTAGTTGGCGATCAGTGACGTAATCAGGGCGCCAATTATCTCAAACCTCATTGGTCAATATTTGAGCCACGAATCATTTTGTGTACATTCAGTCAGTACACTACAAATATTCAAAACAATTTCAGACTTAATAACCCCGCTTTCTGAAAGCGCGATCAACACTACTAATCGGCTGTCAAGTCACTTGCTATCTCCATCTAATTTGAAGAAAAAGCTGAAATAGCAAGTGACTTGACAGCCGATTAGTGTTGATCTCGCTTTCAGTAACTGGGGGTAGTTCAGATAAACAACTCCTCATTAAATGGAGTCGCTTATCCGACCACATTGGGACGAGTTGAGTTGCGTTAAATTTTACGATAGAGCGTTCCCGTGCTGAGGAGAGACAGCGCTGTCAGTCATGTTTATTGCAGTCATTACACCATTAGGACCCGCCTATGAACTCTTGGCTGGAAGGTCGGCTCTTGAGAATTAAGGGATACATTATTCTAACTTGGGACTAAGCCGTTTGTTGTCGGTTCTACTATGTATTTACTACTTTAGTTATATTTACATGCGATCAATTTGATATAGCGAAGATGGATAATTTATGTAAGGCACAGAATGTTGTCGTCAAAATTTTGGTCCCACATTTCAATAATTTGTAGATATTAAAATTACTGAATATAGTAGTGGAAATCGCGAGCAACCAAGTTTCGCAGGAAGTTGTCAGTTGTCAGCCCCTTAGGAAATTGTAACAGCCTTTATGTACCAATATTCACCTATGCAAAACATTTTTTATAAACTATAAATTTTAAAATTGCTTGTGTGGCTGATTTATAAATTTGTCGGAAATCACAAGAATCACGACAGTATCAATCAATCAAGGCTCAAGACATTTGATTATGTCAATTCACGTTCACGAACTTCAAAACTCTAGACCAAAACTAAAACTGAAACAGCTTCACGACTTTGATCCCCAGGCACGGTAGATATCCCTTCAGATCTCCCAGTACCAAGTAGGTACTAATTCAAGATTCTTTGAGGATGTCTAAGGGGGTAGTCAGAGGTACCTACGTCCAAACATTACATTTGGCACATACCCACATTTTGCAGTAGTTAGTATTCCATACGTGACAGGTTGCAAGCCCATCGCCGCTGTTAGAATACTAACTGGTTTCCTCACGATGTTTTCCTTCACCGTTTTTAAGAGCACTGTCATTGCGCACATAAATTTTTCGATAGAAAAATCCATTGGTGCACGACCGGATTCGAACCTGCGACCTTACGATCGGAAGGCGGGGTCACTCCCACTAGACCACCGGTGCTCTCTAGACCAAATTGTGCTCAAAAGAAGCCTCTTTGAGGTGCACTTGTAGTCCATTCACCACATTGTTTGAAAAGACCTAGTGAAAAGCCAAAAAGAAGTAGAATTCTAATTATTACATCGTATTTTTATCAACATGATAATTGCGGCTGAAAATAACCAGCAAAGTCCCCTTGTGTACCAAAAGCCCACTACGTCCCGTCAATGAGACGATCCGGTGATAAGTCGAGACTCATTAGGCGGGCACACATCAGCGGCAGTTCAAACATGCTGAAACATGTGCATTATGCCTTAGATAGTGAAGCACTGAAGCCCTTTCAGGCGCTGAATGCCGTCTGCAATGACCTGACCTTTTGTCGGAGTTATGAACAGACTTTAAAAAGGCTGTTTGGACTTTGGCATATTGAAAACTACCGCTTACCTAAGCTTCTCGCGGTTCTCGTGTGAAGTGAAAGTAATTTTTGGGTTTTTTTGATAGTTTAGTCTTAATGTTTTAGATGTAAAAGATTGGATGGCAACAACAAACATCCATTCATCGCTCAATAACGCCAGAACGGCTGAACGGAATAATAAATTAAAAGTAAATAAATAAATAATGCTGGACGATCCACACAGCACCATCTAGCCCCAAAGTAAGCTACTCAAAGCTTGTGTTATGGGTACTAGATGACTGATAATTATATTTAATACATTATATACTTACATAGATAGATATTTTTTATTATACATAAACACCCAGACCAACGCAACAAATTTCTGCAGATCGTACCCACACAAATTTGTTCCGAGGCGGGAATCGAACCCGCAACCTCTTGCGTCGCAGGCGAGCTCTCGCCCGCTGCACCACTGAGGTCGTCAAAGTAAAGTAAAAGTTTATTTTTAAAACAGACAGAACAGTGTACATGGGTAGTTACATAACATACATAGTTATTATATTTCAATGAAATGAAATCACTTAAAATTAACACATAGTAGTTGTTTATGAATACAAAAGCATTATCCTACAGTATCCTACCTTGATTAGTTCAGTTGCCCGCGCTAGGTCTCTTTCGAGCCTGTATAGCGGGCCATAATAAAAATAAAACTGAAAACTGAAACAGCTTCACGACTTTGATCCCCAGGTACGGTAGATATCCCTTCAGATCTCCCAGTACCAAGTAGGTACTAATTCAAGATTCTTTGAGGATGTCTAAGGGGGGTAGTCAGAGGTACGTCCAAACATTACATTTGGCATATACCCACAATTTGCAGTAGTTAGTATTCCATACGTGACAGGTTGCAAGCCCATCACCGCTGTTAGAATACTAACAGGTTTCCTCACGATGTTTTCCTTCACCGTTTAAGAGCACTGGCATTGAAATAAATAATAATAATAAATAAATAATGCTGGACAATCCACACTGCACCTTCAGATACTTGTATAGCTTGTGCTATGGGTACTAGATAACTGATATATTTAATAAATAATTTACTTACATAGATATTTTTTATTATATACATAGAAAACACCCAGACCAACGGACCGAATTTCTGAAGATCGTACACAAATTTGTTCAAAGCCGGGAATCGAACCCGTCAACTCTTGCGTCAGACTCTCACCTGCTGCGCCACTGGTCGTCAATTAATAGAATCATAATGTAATACCTAAATTTAATAGAATTAATAACCTAAAATTTGTACTAGATAGAATTCATATTAA
This sequence comes from Plemyria rubiginata, assembly GCA_963576535.1. NCBI lineage: Eukaryota > Metazoa > Arthropoda > Insecta > Lepidoptera > Geometridae > Plemyria > Plemyria rubiginata. The sequence goes on along the minus strand of OY754924.1, from coordinate 10,791,479 downwards.
GAGCCCGGTGACCGCAGCTCGGAATTTCAATTTGAGACGAGTCCAAAAATCGATCCGTGTATAGCTATCTCTGTTTAGCTGGTGCAGGCGCGTGTGGGGCAGGAACGAGGTACTACGTATACACGCACACACTCAAGCACCGCTACGGTTGTACTATTTTTCCTACGAAAGGTAGGTAGGTACCATAAACCTCTGCCATTGATAACAATTCGAAAGCGGTAGGTTAGGTACCTACTCACTCACCATGGTAACTATTTCTTTGGGCATGTCATGTGTGTAGTATGTTTATACTGCTTACCTTTTGCGTTTCATAGGTAGGTAGGTGCTTACATTTAGAAAAGTGCACTGTGCAAGTTTGGTACCTACTCCTACCTACCTACCTATTTTTAAAAAATATAAAAGTGAATACCTACCTATATAGTTTGCTTTTTTTTCTTCAAGTTAGGTATTTGACAAGGCCTACGCACTTATACCTATCTCAAGAAACCTATCAATCTATCAGGAAATAGGTACTTACCCATGTAGGTAGGTACCTAACCTACCTCTAGTCCAGCCAAATTCGGTGGGACATTTTTGTAAACTAGCCGAATTTGGCTGAACTGTACCTACCTAGGTAGGTTCATCATAATTCGTCAAATTATGATCTGCTTCTAAAATAGGATTATATAAAATACGAGTACATAGGTACCTAGTGTACATACCTACCTATTATTATGAAATTATGATATGACTAGCTGCGCCCCGCGCTTTCACCCGCGCGTATTGTGTTACCAAAATAGCGCAAAAAATATGAAATTTCGATAAAAATATGCGTCGCACTCATCGCTAATGGCGCATCCACACATGCCGCCGGCTTTCAGACCGCCCTGCCGCCGGCTTTACCGGCGGCCAGCAGATACGGTTGCAATTTTCGCAGTAGTGTTGTGACTTATAAAATAAAAGTAAAAAATAAAAGTACTGCACTATCATCCCAGTTAAATTCTGTCATTTCGTTATTTATATGAAATGATGTTATATATGAATACGACAACAATACCACTCCGTATCGAAGCAGCAAGCAAGCAAACTGCCGCCGGCAACGAAAGAAAGCCGCGCGTGCCGCCGGGCATGTGTGGATGCGCCATAAGGTAACCTTAGATCGACTGAGTGGTGGGGATCAAAGTTATGGATCGCGACAGTGTACTCGGGTTTTTCCGATTTAGAGCCGGTGCATGACGGACGTGTGCGACCACGGAAATATGTTTTCTCTGTTCCGTGTGTGCCACGCTCCGTAAAATTAAATGCGTAGTTATAATACTTTTAATTACTTACTGCTGAACTGATTATTTAGTTCAGTAAGTTATTTTACTAATAGAAAACTACATTATCCCTGAGTAGGTATTCAGTTACCTACAAATTTGAAGTTGTACCGTACCTACCCAACTTGGCGGAGGCGGCGGCGCGCGGCCCGCTAAGGCCCCCCCCCGGCGCCCCACGCTTCGCCAGCCACCGCGCCTTTGACGCCGCTCGCGCATTCCACCCGAGATAAAACCCTAAATTAGTATATTTTTTATATATTTGTGATATAAGATAAGGAAACAAAAGATCGATTTAAAATTAGGTAGTGGTAAGTATAAACAACCGAATCAATTTACTATTGAGGTAAGCCTTGTGGGGTAACCATATCGGTAAAACACTACGACATGTACTTACCTATAATGGTAGATAAAAAAAAAATATAGTGTGAGATATTACGGCTTGTTCGTCATCTCGCGGGTTATTACCTATTTTTTTCGTCATCAACTCGCGGGCCTATAAAAGTACAGTCATTATAAAAAATTGATTGAAACTAAAGTAAGTACCAACTATACTTCGTTGGTCTGGCTGTTTATGCATAATAAAAAATATCTATCTATGTAAGTATATAATGTATTAAATAGTCATCTAGTACCCAAAACACAAGCTTTGAGTAGATTACTTTGGGGCTAGATGATGCTGTGTGGATTGTCCAGCATTATTTATTTATTTATATAGACCTTTAAAAAAAATAAACATTGATATGTAGCTAGACTGCATCTACCTATTATTATATAATTTCTATTGAAAAGTACGGAATGAGGCAAGGTTACTAACCCCCGGTTTCTGAAAGCCCGATCAACACTAATCGGCTATCAAGTCACTTGCTATCTCTATCTAATTTGAAGAGTTCTTCTCCGTCACCTGTGGAGTGAAGCAAGGTTGCGTGCTTGCGCCAACTTTATTTGCTTTGTATTTCTCTGTCGTGTTCAGAAAGTTACCAACCTACCATTTATTTATAATAATTCGTACCGTCAATCACACTAATAGTTATTATAAATACAACAGTTGGGATGGACTTCATTGAAAGAAAAAAAATATTTATTTATCAAAAAAAGGAAAATGATATTTGCAGGAAAATGATATAATTTGCATTTCAATCAATCTCTACCTTTCCGAGACACCCTTTAGGTAATGGTAAGCATCAGAACCACTGGACCATGTTTTTTTTATTTATTTATTTATTTTTTTTTTTAATACAACTGCAGCTGATGGAACAAGCAGATGGCCCACCTGATGTTAAGTGGTAACCATCACCTATAAACAAAACATTGCCCCGTAGGTCACGCACAATAGGAACGTGCCCTACGATGCACTACCCTGCGTCCATCAACTGTTCGATTTTTTATAAAATAAATATAAATATTGCTGGACAATCTACACAGCACCATCTAGCCCCAAAGTAAGCTACTCAAAGCTTGTGTTATGGGTACTAGATGACTGATATATTTAATACATTTTATACTTACATAGATAGATATTTTTTATTATATACATAAACACCCAGACCAACGGAACAAATTTCTGCAGATCGTACACAAATTTGTTCAGAGGCGGGAATCGAACCCGCAACCTCTTGCGTCGCAGGCGGACTCTCGCCCGCTGCGCCACTGAGGTCGTCAAAGGTTATGTTTGGAAACTATCAATATTTATTACCTTTTTTGAACTATTTAGTACCTCAATTAGACACCCTATAGGTAATAGGGAATTTGACAAATAAAGGTGGAGGGAAATCCAGATCGTGCCCAAGAAGAACTCAAGAATCCAGACATTTCCGCACGAGTCTGATCGCCTGGTGATACTATGGCTCAATTCAGCAACGAAGCGGGCGGTGTTTCGGTGTAAATAATTTTAAACATTTTGCTCATTGCTTTATTGCATAGAATCGCTTGAACAGAGCTCAGATTCTCTGACAACTTTACTTTTACTTACTTTATGGCTATGACGATAAAGTTTAAAACTGCCAACAGCTTCGGTGCCAAACTAAATAAAATAGGTACCTACAAGCCCCAGTCTGCGGCTTCGTACACGTTATTCTGTGTCTCCCTAATCGTAATCTATGCAAAGTTTGGAAAACAATGAAGGGGATGTCTTTGCGCATAGGTATAAAATACTTGCGAAATCACACCCCCTCCCCCTCTATCCAGCGTTCTTTTTGCGTGACGCGCACTATACATAATAATTACCTACGGAGGTATCTAGGTAGGTACCTACCTACTTCTCTACTTCACTTACCTAGGAACATAAGTAGATATAGTGCGCGTCAGCCAAAAAGAACGCTGAAAACAGTGGAGGGGATAAGTTTGCACATAGGTACGAGATACTCGATTATTTATTATTTATTATTATTATATTCTGCAATAGAATAGGTCCTATAAAAGAATAAAATACGAGTATGTACCTACATACCTACCCTACTTGCCTATTATTGTGAAGTTAGACATAGACATAGACAGTATTTTATTGGCCACAAAAACACACAGCATACAATTAGGGTATTGTAGGTAGGTATATTATAGTAGGTAGGAGATATTCCTTTCCGGGTATTGCTTTTTTACATCCTGTGCATGTAATCTTCATAAACTCCATGGTAGATAAAGTTCCAAAAAAAAAGATTAATAAAAAAAAAAAAAATTTTAGTGCAAAAAGTGAGTTTTGCGGTGGGACTTGAACTCGGACTGCTGCGCCGCTTGGCAGTCACTCGACGAACCAAGCCACCAAACTTGATGACGAGCTAGACGAAATAGTCAGATGCAAACAACGCGTTAGAGAAACAACAAGTTATGAAATTGACGACCTCTGTGGCGCAGCGGGCGAGAGTCCGCCTGCGACGCGAGAGGTTGCGGGTTCGATTTCCGCCTCAGAACAAATTTGTGTACGATCTGCAGAAATTTGTTCTGTTAGTCTGGCTGGGTGTTTTCCATGTAAGTATTATAAAAAGTATTTATCTATGTAAGTATAATTATGATGTATTAAATTGAATACCTATAATTGTATCAGTTATATAGGTAGTACCCTTATCACCAGCTTTGAGTAACTTACTTTGGGGCTAGATGGTGCTATGTGGATTGTCCAGCATTATCCTATTATCCTACAAATATTATAAACGCGAAGTACCTAGGTATGGACCTTCCTCTCCTTCTGGCGTTTTTTTTGCGTGTACGCACTATACATAATCTAGGCACCTACCTACTTATCCTACTATGCTAATCCCGTGGGAATACCGGTATATAAAACTACGTGGGTGAAACCGCGGGGTGCTACTAGTCCTACTAATATTATAAGCGTGAAAGTTTGTAAGTATGGATGGATGGATGTTTGTTACTCTTTCACGCCGGAACGGCTGAACGGATCATGGTGAAAATGAGCACAGAGATATAATATATCTAGTCTGGAATAACACATAGGCTACATTTTATCCCGTGGGAATATTGGAATTCAAACCTACGCGAGTGAAACCGCGGGGTGCTACTGGTTTATTACAATAATGGATGTTTTTTTGTTATACGTAGAAAACACCCAGACCAACGGAACAAATTTCTGCAGATCGTACACAAATTTGATCCGGAGCGGGAATCGAACCCGAGGTAATAGGTAGGTACTTCCCTAATTCACATACCTATATAAACAACATGTTAGATAGATAGGTACCTACGTAAATACATATTTACTCTAAATATGAAAACAACTAGGTAAGTAAATTATGTAATAGAGTAGGTACCTAAGTAAGGTAGGTATAATGAGATCCCCCATACGTTCCGAGTTCATAACAAGAACCAAACGAACTGAAAAATATCGAAGTCCGTAAACAAAGCTACAAATAAACAGGTCGCAGTACCTATGTAGGTACTTTTTGTTTCCAACAACCAAAGCAGGAAATCTCAATCCAAGCCAGCAGCACAGTCAATATATTACTGAACAAACAAATACGCACGCACGCACAACACAGTAGGTAGGTAGCTTGTCAGGACACTGATTTAGAAAATAACACATAACAATAGCCTCTCATACCACAGTACCTAGGTGTAGGTACCCCAACGATGACCTCCGAATGAGCCCCGCCGCGCTCCAGACCCTGAGCAACGCGGCGGCGGCGTGGAGGCGGCGCGGCGGTGGCGCGGCAGGGCGGGCGGCGCATAAATAGACACGTTTCATTCAGACGCTTCAGTCTGTGTGTGCGTGCGAACTTGTCATGTCCGAGCGATCACACACACAACCATAGTTTCCCGTCAGCTTACCCCTCTTCGTGCACGGTGCGATAGCACTAATAGAAGTTTGAAATTGGCGTGATTTTGGTTGTATTCCTTAATACCAAAAATGATGACTGAAAACTTTTCGTATTCTTCACATAGTATTTTTTTTCTGTAACTAGACAATGTAAGCTATGTTCCTTTAGAATTAATATTTGAGATATTGTTGTTTTTGATTCGAAATAAGTAGGAAGAAAACTTGTAAATTTTAGCATAAAACAGTGCAAAATGCGATTGGCTTTTATTTCATTTCAGGGAAATTATTTGAAAAAATAACTATGTAGTGACACGCATAAATACTATTCGAATACAAATAATACAATAATATAAGGGAAATATGCTTGAATCAGAAATCATTTTGGTATTAGGTTTGTATGGGAAATGGCCCTCCGCTGGCCCGTTAATAGAAAACAATATTACTGTGTAGTCTTATCGACATCGTCTGTTTTATTAAACTTTCCACCTCTTTCCCATAAATCTCGCCAGCCTCGTACAAAAATATTGGATCTCAACTATTATTCCTCAGAATATGATAAAACAAAGAAGAAACTACACAAAGGACGTCCAATAAATAAGCGAAATATTCATTAAATTGTCGTTAGCACTCGCCCAAGTTATATTAATTAGCCAAGTTGATATAAACGTTGGGAATGTTTTTGTTTGTTAGATTTTTCGTGAGCTATTGTTGGTTTTTAATGGGTTTTGGAAAAGCTGAACCTTTACCCGAAAAAAAAGAGGTTTTCAATTTGACAGTTTTTTATGTTTACTTCATCACCTGTTTTGAAAGAACAGTGACATGACAAAAATAATCTTTTATACGTTCCTATATTATTTACAGGAATTACATTTAATTAGAGTAAAAAATCCATAAATTTAACTGATGATCATAAGCCGGTTAAATTATCCGATAGTTAGTGACAATTAAAAAAAAATGATTTTTTTTTATTTTTTTTTATTTATTCTCTCTTCACAATAGGTCTCTTCACAAACTATGTCTAGGTATTAATTAAGTAGTACAAACAAGATATAAACCTACATTGCGAGAGACTGGTGCCTGTGTTAGGTTTAATAAAACCTGTGTTACAGAGCTATCTATAGATCGTTTGCAACGCTCTGCAGATAGCTCAACTGTTGTATTTTGTATATTTTGTTCATTTTGTAAATAATTGTAACTATTAGTTGTAATTTTCTTTGTCAATAAATGTTATCATATTGTTTCTCCACGTATCGGCCAAAGGCTATTAGCTACACACAACTAATACAATTTCTATCAGTAGGTATTCCTGACATAGACAGTGTAATTACGCCGTAAAAGAACACTAATTGAGTGTGAATGCTACGATTAGTTTCAATCTATATTATATGTGCTGAATCTTAGTAATTTTATTTACTGTTACTGTGTTAACTTCGTTTGCGATTTTTCATAGCACGCAGTGATTTTGTGCTATTATTTCGTAATACATTACAATACATTATAATCAAGAGGTATTCAGAGCAAACCAAAAACTCAAAGGAAAATGACGCTTATTACAGAGATATAAAAGCGGGCATCGTATAGCCTGATGCGTTATCCATGTGCATTAAAAAAAGGAGCCAGTGTTTGCTTTCATTCTGTAATGGTTACTCTTTAGCGTTCCTGTCAGTGATACTTTTAGGGGTGGAGCCGGAAGGCTCAGCTTCGTACAGAGAGGGATTACTTAATTACAGGGAACTTCGAACAAAGGGATGAATGGACGGATTAAGCGAAGGGCTTCTATGATAGCTACCCTTAGAAAGACGTGACGTAACAGCTTGTCCAGCTATTACTTATTCCTTGTCCAGCTCGCCTTGTTTCGACAGGAAGTTAATTTAAAACAGTTGAATCCAAACACTACATTTGGCACTTACTACCCATACTGACGACGACCTGTGTGGCGCAGCGGGCGTGAGCCTGCCTGCGACGCAAGAGGTTGCGGGTTCGATTCCCGCCGTGGAACAAATTTGTGTACGATCTGCAGAAATTTGTTCCGATGGTCTGGGTGTTTTCTATGTATAATAAAAAATATCTATCTATGTAAGTATATAATGTATTAAATATATCAGCTATCTAGTACCCATAACACAAGCTTTGAATAGCTTACTTTGGGGCTAGATAGTGCTGTGTGGATTGTCCAGCATTATTTATTTATTTTATTTTATACTTTGTAGTCGATAGTATTCAATTCGCGACAGTTCGCAAGCCTTACCCCTGGTTTCTGAAAACTCAATCAACTCTAAAACATCTCAACACAACACTATCTCTATCTAACTTGAAGTAAAAGCTAAAATAGCATGTGACTGGACAGCCGATTAGCTTTGATCGAGCTTTCAGAAACCGGGGGAAGTACACTCACAGTGGCGTTAGTACCTTACTAACTGGTTTTCTGGAACTGGCACCTAGTTTGACGTATAGCATATCAGCTATTGTACAATATGGATATGTCTAATGTTAAATTTAGACGTACCCCTGACTACCCCTCTTAGTCATTCTCAAATAATCTGTAATTATTTTTGGTGTTAGTAGATCTGGGAACTGGGTCTGGAAATTACAGTCGTAAAGCTGCTTCAATATCAGTTTTGTAGAGGACAAGGTCACCCCTAACCTTCAACCCCACCAAGGGTCCGCGCTGTCGAATATTGACCTAAATAAAACCAATAAAAATGACCTGAAAACTCGACTTGCAAATCGAATCAAGCGAAAACTCAAATAGAATGAAATCAAATTGTTGGAGCAAACATTAGGTACCCACAGCTCCACAATGAGTGTAAGCACACAACCGATGCTCCAGTGCTCGTATAAAAGTGCTGTGTAAACGCGATATCCCATTTTGAAATCGGCTTTCGATCCAACAAATCGTACAAGGTTATGGATGCAGTGGAACTGGGTATGTGGCAATTTTGAGAGTTCCCACAAAGTCGGTCAAAAGGCATTTATTCAATAAAATCACAAGTATCACTATGAAACGTCTTAGAGCTAGGTTATTGAACAAACCTGAACTCGAAAATCGTGGTGTATTTTTTTGTGGAAATTTGGCTAAGTTTTGTCTTTGTATGACAATAAACAAATCCATTCTCTCAGGCCATTATACTAGAGTGTTTATCACTAAAGTGATACGTCTCAAAGATGTGAAAGTGTTGGTCAATAATATGCTTTTGATGGGAAATTGTCGAGCAAATTTTGTTCCTTGTTTTAGATAAAAAATTAAAAATATATTATTATATTAATTCTTTTCTTTAAATAGAGTTTCGTTCATAAAGTGCTATGCGACCGAGTGATACTGCATTCCAGTCATTCCAAAATACGCGGATTTGGTTTAACAGAGCTTCGATATCGTGTTTTCCTTTTATTTGTCCGAGATCCACGTTTTATTCTCGAATCCAGTATTGTTTTATACACGGAATAGAGAGATTTATATTTCTGTGGTTTTATATGTTACAATGTGGCCATTATTATTAGAATACTTATTTTAATGTTTGGATGTAAAACAGTGTCCAATAGTTAAAACTGAAACAGTTTCACGACTTTGATCCCCAGGCACGGTAGATATCCCTTCTGAGCTCTCAGTACAAAGTAGGTACTGACTCAAGATTTTTGGAAGATGTCTAAGGGGGACCCCCCTTAGACATCCTCCAAAAATCTTATAAATAAGTCAGAGGTACGTCCACATTACATTCGGCTCATACCCACATTTTGCAGTAGTTAGTATTCCAATAACTTTGTTGTGTTTATATTGACTGCACCAATTTTTTTATTTATATACTTGTTGATGTAGCAAGCAGGTGGCTCACCTGATGTTAAGTGCCTCGTAAGAGAGAGAGAGCGTAAAGAATTGCCTCGTAAGAGTCCGGTTATTGTACGACATGATGTACCTACATAGTTGGAAGCCAATTTGGTACTTTTTTTCATAAAAACTAACAATCTAACCAGTAATCCAGCAAAAAAAGTAGTGGACACGGTTTTTTTTTACAACTTATAGGTAAAAACGTTTGACCGCAATCTCACCTGATGTTAAGTGATGATGCGGTCGACGATGTAGCACGTTTACCTAGAAAATACCTGTCCACTGTTCTCTTGAAAGAATCCAAATTATAGGTCATCGGAAAGACGGACATCTATAATGTTAGGCGAAACAGATATTATTCTAAAAAAAATACCACACCCCGCGAACGAAACACAGCATCGCTGCTTGATGGCAGAAGAAGGCATAGCTTCCCCAGCCGAGCCATCACAAAGAGCTCTACCACTCAACTATAGCATTCCCTAATCCATTGCGTTTTCCTGAACTGGTAATCTGCAACTCATTGTACAATGTGCAACAATGTACATGATATATCATTGTGGCTATCATCAAACGCGAAGGGCAATCAAAATTGCATTAAGCTTAGCTTTGCTGAAAAACGGCTACCGTAGAAATTTATTGATTTCTTGGAAAACCTTTGGAAAGCTAAGAATTTTATCTTGAACTAGCTGAACCCGCGGCTTTGCTCGCGCCTCCTTGGCGCGAGCAAAGCCAAATCCATTCAAAGTTTCATACAAACTTTCATCCCCTATTTTATCCCCTTGGGGGTAGAATTGATCAAAATCCTTTCTTAGCAGATGCCTACGTCATAACATCTACCTGCATGCCAAATTTCAGCCCGATCCGTCCAGTGGTTTGGGCTGTGCGTCGATAGATCACTATGTCAATCAGTCAGTCAGTCACCTTTGAGTTATATATATTTAGATTAGACTGTATCGTTATTCGCATTCTTGTAGAATAATATTCAAGCTCATAATATTATTGCAATTTTGTTGAAATATAATCTACCAATTACGTTCCGCGGTTTCAACCGCGCAGATTTAAATCCCGGTATTCCCACGGGATAAAAAGTAGCCTATGTGCTATTCCAGACTATAATCTATCTCTCTGCTAAGTTTCATCCAGATTTGTTCAGCCGTTCCGGCGTGAAGAAGTAACAAACATCCATCCATCCATCCATACTTACAAATTTTCGCGTTTATAATAGTAGTAGAATACATCATCTATACTTCCACTAAACAACTAGTAACTAGTAGCTTTGATGTACATTTTGTTGTTGTTGTAAGCTGCACGACTTTGATCCCCAGGCACGGTAGATATCCCTTCAGATCTCTCAGTACCAAGTACTCTAATTCAAGATTCTTTGAGGATGTCTAAGGGGGGTAGTCAGAGGTACGTTCAAACATTACATTTGGCACATACCCACATTTTGCAGTAGTTAGCATTCCATACGTGACAAGTTGCAAGCCCATCGCCGCTGTTAGAATACTAACTGGTTTCCTCACGATGTTTTCCTTCACCGTTTAAGAGCACTGGCATTGCGCACATAAATTTTTCGATAGAAAAATCCATTGGTGCACGACCGGATTCGAACCTGCGACCTTACGATCGGAAGGCGGGGTCACTCCCACTAGACCACCAGTGCCATGTACATTTTGGCAATAACTAAATCTTGATTAATATAAATTTCCCGAATATTTGAACGCAGCTCAAATTTCGTATTCTGTTTGAAGATCTGAAATTTTGTCCCCGTTGTATGTTTAATGATTTAAGGAGCGTGTACAGAGAAATTCCTTTTCAAGCGTTTGTTAACAAATATTGAACCAAGCTAAACCTACAATAAAACATTCTACATTTATACAGTACAGTCGGCATCAAAAGTACAACTAAACAATTTATTTTACAAAGATTCTATAATGTTCTAAAATTTATTCTCCTAGCGGGATTTGAACCCGCGACCTTCCCCTTGATACGGGGCTACGCCATCAGAGTCCAATCACACTATAACACAAATAACTTAAGGACATACTACAGTACTTTTTTTTATAAAGAATAAACCGTCCTTTGACTACAATCTCACCTGATGGTAAGCGACGATGTAGCCGACGTTGGAGCAGAACGGTCTAGAAGACACCTATTCACTCTTGCTTTGAAAACATTTAGATTATAGTGGTCAAGAAAAACTTATGCGACCGTGGGCTCCATCTACAGGTTTGACTTACTACTATCAAGAGTCCTGGAGCCTTATTCACTATGACCATTTGCACCGCGATCACAGCTAAGACAAGGCAGCCGGTGTCATACGCTCAGGGCAAATTATCTCCTCTGTCATAAAGAATAAAGCCCAATATCAAGTTTTGACGTTTCACGGTTTGGGGCAAGGAATCTCCTTGGAATCTCCTATTGTCATAGTGAATAAGGCTCCTGCTCGATAACCGAAGTTCTTGTGTTTCCTTAAGTAAACACTATAAACTATTTTATTCTAAAACAAACTTTTCTGAATTTTGAAAATATTTGAGAGCATTGTCCTTATTGCGCACTCTCAAATAGTATAATGGTGTACGTGGTTACAATAGAAACCACCGACGCAAGTAGAGGGTAGTTGAGGCTGAAAAACCCTTTGGCGCTGAACGTCATAGGTCTTGCTTTGACCAGCTTGTAAGTACCGATTTGAGTTCATGATCTGAAATGAAATATGCATATTCACATAATTTATTGTATCTCGCAAACTCGTAACCAGTTGCGTGGGCATTTTAGTTGGTATGTGCCATAAATAAATAATAATAAAAAATGAAGTCGTTATTTGTAAAAAATAAAGCCTTATGATACAAAAAATGTTAAATGAAAACAAGTTTATGTATTGATAAAATCAAATTGGCGTAATAAATCAAATTGACCATGCTGCCATTTTATATTTCAACCTTTCTCTTTGCCTCAAAGGTGGAAGAAAAGTCTTATTAGGGTTAAGCCCGCCATTGTACATGTCTATTGCAATCACTGTAATTTTTTTGTGTACAAGAAAGAGTTTAAGAATTGATTTATTAATTGTTTCATTTAGTCAAAATACAGGTAATTGTAGGTAAGCAAATTTAAATACTTTTGAGCTTGGAGTAGCAAGGAAATATTTTATGATTGGTGCACTTAACGTTTGTTAGTAAGAATATTCTTAGAACTCGGTTCACCGGAGCTAAGGTATGCGACGTCCTCATTGTGACAACGTGGAATACTGAAAGGAACTTCATCATGATATTGTGACGAAGGTACTTTCTATTGTATTAGAATAACCAATCCATTTGATGTTGCTGATGCAATTATCTTTATCGAGCTATTGATCAAAGGAGCACCGGTGGTCTAGTGGGAGTGACCCCGCCTTCCGATCGTAAGGTCGCAGGTTCGAATCCGGTCGTGCACCAATGGATTTTTCTATCGAAAAATTTATGTGCGCAATGCCAGTGCTCTTAAACGGTGAAGGAAAACATCGTGAGGAAACCAGTTAGTATTCTAACAGCGGCGATGGGCTTGCAACCTGTCACGTATGGAATACTAACTACTGCAAAATGTGGGTATGTGCCAAATGTAATGTTTGGACGTGTACCTCTGACTACCCCCCTTAGACATCCTCAAATAATCTTGAATTAGTACCTACTTGGTATTGGGAGATCTGAAGGGATATCTACCGTGCCTGGGGATCAAAGTCGTGAAGCTGTTTCAGTTTTTTTTTTATCAAAGGTAGGTAACAATTATTGTTGCCTACCTGTGAACATTTCTTTTAAATTATGTTAATTAATAATTTTACCTCATATTCAAATGACTTTCTGTTGAACCGGAATAAGCAATTTGTTGTATGTTGCTTGTTATGCAACATACAACAAATTATATAAGCTTGAAAAAAAACTGTATCTTAGAATGATTTTTTTTATAATAATATTATGTGCTGATTGTGGTACCCTCACAAAGCATTGCCAGAGCCATTTGTGTTAAATGTTTTATTAACACGCACGATAGGAACGTGCCCTACGATGCACTGCCCTGCATCCATCAACTTGTGGCACACAGAAGCTAAGCCAACGCGCCTATAATTACACCGGCAACCACACTCTTCTAACCGAAACCCTTATAAAAGTAAATAAAAAGTAGAAAAAGTAAATAAAGGAAGGAAGTAAACAAAGTAAAGTAAAGGACAAAATGTAGCCTATGTGCTATTCCAGACTATAATCTATCTCTGTGCCTAATATCATCCCGATCCGTTTCCAGATACTTAACAACTTTCGCGTTTATAATATTAGTAGGAAGTAGGATAGTAGAATACTCAAAAAAATAGTAATCATGTTTTAAATCACCAGATTATTAGTGAGTGAAAATCTAGTAATTCCCGTAGCACGTTAATCTGGAGTTAAAACAGTCTAGGCGGCTGTCATGTCTAGATTAAACGACCCAATGCTGGTGCAATTTCATTACGCCACTGGGATAAGACTTGTTATCCAGTCACCAACTCTGTATTCGACTCTTTTTGGTAAGTATTACTTATTTTTTATACAATTTGCTGATGGAACAAGCAGGTGGCTCACCTGATGTTAAGTGGTAACCATCAGTTTTTTTTATAATGCTGGAAAATCCACATATCATCATCTAGCCCCAAAGTAAGCTACTGCTACTAGTTATAACAAAGCCACGCATCGCAGGTCGCACAATATAGGCCTGTACAAGAAAAGTGTTTTTGGCAGTCCTATAGTCTTCCAGTCCAGTACTTTTTGATACACCGTACCCGCCTTACGACAAAATTATATTACAAACGTTGAAAAAAACCAGCTGACACCGAAAACCTTAAATAATTTATTATGCAATAAACCTCCTAACGGTTATCCTTACAGACATGGGTCAAAAGTTCGTAGGTCAAAAGATTTTTCTTTTCACAGTTAAGGGGTTGTCAGTGCCAGTTAAATATGCGTGTGCGTAATTTTTAACGTATTACGAGTATCACAAATCAAATTATTATCGATGGTCGTTTTTCACGCCATATTTTTATAATCCGCGATTCTCAAAGGCACTACCAGATAGTAGATATCAATCGTCTAAACATAAAAGCTGATGAAAAAAAAAACTGATTGGGTATCAAAAGCCCCGACAGTTTTCGAAGTGTACCACAGCCAAGTAGACAGTATCTCCACCGACAATAAAAGCACAATTCCTAGCGAGTGCCGCGTCGAGAATGCAAATCGCCGATTTAAAGTTACAAGGATACTCTCATTTACAAAGTTATTGCATATTTTTGCATATAAACTTGCAAATATTAAAATACTCGCAGGATGTGAACGTTTGCGAATGCGGAAACGGGCACAGAAGAGCTATTCTGGCAACAGCAGTCGCCCAAGTTACCGCGGAATCTACGGTGAGTTTTCAATTCGGCATTCTGTAATACTACCCATCATTTAACTAGCGAAACGTGAGTGTTTTGGCAGTGAAATTGTCAACGTGAAGCGAAGCTCGTGAATGAAGTAAGTGCGGATCCACTAGGAGAACTCCCAGTGATTTTGATGAGTACGGAATAGCATTACAGTTCGGAACTGGGTTTTTCATTTTAGAGCAAAGAAAATATCTTGCGTAAGTACATTTATAAAGAAAGAAAGAAAGAAAGAAAATACATTTATTTTGGACACACACGATTTATGAATGTAAACATGATATAATTTCATTCGTATTCCTTTAGTGGAAGAGAAAAGTAGTAGAGTGACTGCAGGTTTATTTTAAAGATAGCACGCCATCATCACGCCAAAATATAATTTTGATGCAATCAAGTTTTCCGACTATTTTTAAGACTAGTAGAGCTATTTGTGAAGGGCTCGGCCGGGGATGTACTACCATCACTCCTTTTTCTGCCGCCAAGCAGTAACCCTGTGTTTCGGTTTGAAGCGTGTGGTCGCGGTGTAATTACAGACACATAGAGGCTTGACATCTGTATGCCTCAAAGTGATGGACGCAGGGCAGTGCCTCGTAGGGTACGTTCCTATTGTGCGTGACTTGCGAGGCAATGCTTTGTTACAGGTGATGGTTGCCACTTGACATCAGGTGGGCCACATGCATGTTCCATGAGCTGGTTGTATAAAAAAACCTAAAAGATAGGAAAGAAAAGAGAAAACCAGAACAGCAAACTTTTTTGTTTTTTTAGTATTTTTATTTTTTATTTGACCTCTCCGGTCTTCTCTCATTTTGTTAGTTTTCAATGACATGGGTATGCGTACGTAGCGATCGAAAACGAATTTTGATTGGCTATTAATTTAAATTCGGTCATTAGCGTTCAATGGAACGCATGATTATTCGCAGTTAAATTATAACCTACGAGAATATTTTATTGAGTGTCAATGTACTAAATAATGTAAATCTCAAAAAATATATTATTTTCTTGTAAAATAAATATAATTACAACTTATTTTTTCGCGTGCACCTGCGACCAACTTCCTTACTTAACAATCCTCTCCATCCAAAGGTTGTCTGGAAGAGATCGCTCTCAGCGATAAGACCGCCCATTGTACGGTTATTTCTATTCTTTATTTATTTTGTACTGTTATTTTGTTTGGTGTACAAACAATAAAGAATTTTCATTTCAAGTTATAGTGTCTATTTCAATAATGCTAGTCGGGATACTTTTTGGAGTTGTAATTAGAAAGAAAATGACGGTTACTTTTATAGTTTACCTAGAGCGAACTAAGAAAGGAATATAAAAAAGAGGTTTTTCACTAACTATCAAAGAGGACTGATGGCATGCATTAAAAACGGTTGATTATCAAAATAAGCCACACACTGATAAATGGGTACCTAAGTGCCAAATGTAATCTAAAACGGTGAAGAAAAACATTGTGAGGAAACCAGCATGTTGTATAGAACCTATTAGTTCTATAGCATGTGTCAAGTGCTCGAAAGGAGCCTCTTATATAAAATCCTCTCACCACCCTGTTTCGAAGAAAACTAGGGACACAACACGAAGTCTCATAAATTCAGAAACAAACAAAAAATATAATTTCCCCATCAATGCGGGGAGAACTTTGTGGAGAATGCTGAAATATATCGTTCTGTGAGATAAATTAAGTCCCGAGACCATAATTTGCGAAACCTCGTCCAATCAGATTACGGGCTGAGCCGCGGTTCCATCAAAACGAGACTTTCGAGAATATTCGAATTTTAAATAAATTTGATGTTCATTTGATAGGTTTAAGGCGTTGACAACACCTAATGTACCTCTCGCTCGCACGATTCGACATTTTGAAAGATATAAAATCACTAAGCATAATTTTGAAAAATCGGAAACAAGCATTTTGTGTGCAATCACATTGCATACAGTTTGGTAAAAATTTCACTCTGATTGATGCAAGTTTGCTTAACTACGAAAACTAGAAAAGTAAACTTTTAAGTAGGAAAACTTGTATCGATTGAAATGATTTTTTACTTAGGTAGTTAAGTACGCACAGTTGTGCGCAATGTGATTGCACACAAAATGGTTGATTGCGATTTTTCGAAAATGGGTTCAATGATTTTATATCCTTCAACAAGTCAAAAAGTGCGAGCGAGAGTCACATTAGCTCTTGTCTTCACCTTAAGTTGCGTAAGATATAGACACACTATTTTAACTTCTTTTATTTTCATTGCAAATGGCCCAGCGATGTTAAGTGGTAACCATCACCGCAGCTAGCCTTCTTGTTTTAGGCTCCTCGGGACGAATAAAGCCTTAAATCAAATATTCAATTTCTTTAAGTTGGATTTAGTTTTAATGCACAAAAAACCGACTCAAAATATACTAAAACAGCCCTACAAGCGCCCTACAGGGTACATGTACTCGCTTATTAGCTACCTTAGACCTAAGCTATAATATAACTGATGTATGTACATGTTGGCAATAAATAAATAAATAAAAATAAATAAATAAAAAACATAAAACTTATTTTTTCGACTGACTTTAGTTGTAGTATACTTCTATTCAATTTTTTCTTTGCGAAAGTACGCACTAATTACTTTAAAACTATTTGCAAATGAAAGTTCAGACCACAGTTTGAATTTAATAAGAGTTGAAATCTCCCGCGAACAACGCTGCGCTGATTTTCGTCGAGACCAAGTTGGGACTTAGAGCCCTCTTAACATAATCACTTGGACTAAGTTTTGAGGTATACCGAACCTCTGCACCTAAGTGCACGCACCAGGAGTGCACATTTTTTCCCCTTTTGAGAGGCAAAATAAATAAATCTACTATATAAAAATAAGTCGGGTTTTCCTTCCTGACATGATGCCTGAAACTGAAAACTGAAACAGCTTCACTACTTTGATCTCCAGGCACGGTAGATATCCCTTCAGATCTCCCAGTACCAAGTAGGTACTAATTCAAGATTCTTTGAGGATGTCTAAGGGGGGTAGTCAGAGGTACGTCCAAACATTACATTTGGCACATACCCACATTTTGCAGTAGTTAGTATTCCATACGTGACAGGTTGCAAGCCCATCGCCGCTGTTAGAATACTAACTGGTTTCGTCACGATGTTTTCCTTCACCGTTTAGGAGCACTGGCATTGCGCACATAAATTTTTCGATAGAAAAATCCATTGGTGCACGACCGGATTCGAACCTGCGACCTTACGATCGGAAGGCGGGGTCACTCCCACTAGACCACCGATGCTCTGGGTCTGCTCTGGTGCTATGGGTACTAGATAACTGATATATTTAGTACATTATATACTTACATAGATAGATATTTTTTATTATACATAGAAAACACCCAGACCATCGATACAAATTTCTGCAGATCGTACACAAATTTGTTCCACGGCGGGAATCGAACCCGCAACCTCTTGCGTCGCAGGCAGGCTCTCGCCCGCTACGCCACAGAGGTCGTCAAATACGTCGAAGACGTCGTAAAATAACAAGATATTGCACCAAAAAACCCTTGCAGATATCGTCCGAGTGACTGAAAACACACGGGTCGCGAGTCGACACGATACAGAAAAAGTAATCGTCCGAGTGACTGAAAGCACAAAACACACGGGTCGCGATCGACACGATACAGAAAAAGTAAAAATAAAGTTAGACTTAGATTGCTGGTTTTCTGGGGTAGGTACTGACAGAAGCATTGGTGAATCCTACTATATGGATGGATGGATGAATGGATGGTTGGATGTTTGTTACTCTTTCACGCCGGAACGGGTGAACGGATCTGTATGAAACTTGGCAGAGAGATAGATTATAGCCTGTAATAACACATAGGCTACTTTTTATCCCGTGGGAATACCGGGATTTTAATCTGCGCGGGTGAAACCGCGGGGCGCAACTAGTTTTTTATAAAACCAGGCTATTGTACAGCAGGAATTTAATTCAAATAAAAAGATTAAATAATTGCGAATTCAATAAAAAATAGAACTATTAGCATCAAAAATAAAAAATAAATGACCTGTTCTTACTGAACTATTAAAAACTGCCTTTTCAAAAAGAGAAAAAAGTGAATTCTTATATGCGGCTCAACCCTTTATGGATTGTTAAAATAATATAATAGTCTATCTAGTTTTTCTTAAGTTGAACGCTGAGGCTCTTATTATATTCCCAGCCATTTTATAGCGGCTATAATATAGAACAGTTATACTTGTCACTTACCGCCGTATACTTTCCTACTTCGGTCATATTGCAAGACGCGGCGACGGAAGCCTCGAAAAGCAGGTCATCGTTGGTAACGTGCAGGGAAAACGCTCTCGCGGTAGATCCCCAACTAGATGGACGGACCAGCTTAAAGAAGGGAGATACCAGTTCTGCGATGTGAGCCGAATGGCCACCAACAGAAAGCGCTGGAGACAAGCAGTCCACTCCAGTACAGGAAATACATCTTTAAGTGACCACGATCTTCAGCTGTGAAGTGCCGACCACAGAGATACTTGTCACTATACTTACTTGTTACTTGGTGACCTAACTTGTAACTGTAACTTTCATGCCACAAATACAGCAACAGACTTATCAAACTGATAAGTTAATGTAGTGCTCAGCCAATTAATATTTTTTTATTAACTTCTTGTTTTATTTGATTGAATCCAAAAACAGAAATTTTTATGAGCTTCACTAATTTTGAAACTATTAGCAACTTCAGTATGCTTTGTCTTAGTTTGGGGCTAGATAACGCTGTATGGAAAGACAAAGAGCACGCGCAGGAAAGTCAGGTTATGAATAACGCGGTTGTTGTAAAATCAGCGGTACAGTATCCCCAGGGCTCGGATGAGTTTGGTAGCAAGTGGAACAATCAGATAAAGCCACAATTGGCGTGAGGCATTGCGCCCGGGGGCTCGCTGTTACCACCTCGTGCTTACTAAAGGGTTGCGCGCATTCAAAATACGTTGAACTCTGTGATTTTATTTTGAATTCTGTTCTGTTTTTTTAACACTGTTTTATTATCTAACTAGCGACCCGCCCGCGCGCCCCTGCTTCGCACGGGTGAACATATCATGCATGTATTTTACCATATCATGCATGTATTTTACATATAAACCTTCCTCTTGAATCACTCTATCTATTAAAAACCGCATCAAAATCCGTTGCGTAGTTTTAAAGATTTAAGCATACATATGGACATGGGGACATAGAGACATAGGGACAGAGAAAGTGACTTTGTTTTATACTATGTAGTGATGATTAGTGATTGCGCCCCGCGGTTTCACACGCATTTGGGCTCTCGTGAAGACGTATTACTCGTATTCATCATCATCATCAACAGCCCACAGAAGTCCACTGCTGGACATAGGCCTCCCCTATCCGCTTCCAGGAAGAACGATTCTGAGCCCTTTCCATCCACCGACTACCCGCGATCCTAACAATGTCGTCAGTCCATCGGGTAGGAGGGCGTCCCACACTTCGCTTTCCTGTTCGTGGTCGCCATTCAAGAACCTTTATTCCCCATCGGTTGTCAGTTCTTCGAGCTATATGACCTGCCCATTGCCACTTCAACTTGCTGATTCTGAGAGCTATGTCGGCTACCTTGGTTCTCCTACGGATTTCCTCATTTCTGATTCTATCTCGTAGTGAAACTCCTAGCATAGCTCTCTCCATACTCGTATTACAAGCTTTAAAATAAGAATGAAAAAAACATACATCTGGGAATACGTTAAATTTTTAGTAGCTCCATGATTTTCAACTACGTAATGAAATTGAAAAACTGAAACAGCTTCACGACTTTAATCCCCAGGCACGGTAGATACTCAAGATTAATTGAGAATGTCTAAAGAGGGTAGTCAGAGGTACGTCCAAACATTACATTTGGCACATACCCACATTTTGCAGTAGTTAGTATTCCAAACGTGACAGGTAGCAAGCCCATCGCTGCTGTTAGACTTCTAACTGGTTTCCTCACGATGTTTTCCTTCACCGTTTAAGAGCACTGGCATTGCGCACATAAATTTTTCTATAGAAAAATCCATTGGTGCACGAACAGATTCGAACCTGCGACCTTACGATCGGAAGGCGGGGTCACTCCCACTAGACCACCGGTGCTCTACTACGTAATGTTGCTTAATAAAATTAAATTTTGATCTCCTAAAAATAAAAACTATAATCCCATTTCAGTTTCCAACAATAACACCAATTATTCCTTGCACGCTTGGGAAATATTATTATCAGCTATCTTGAAAACTAGTGCTAAGCAACTGTTTAAAGTTTAAAATATTCAAAGTGTTTCGCCGCAATGCCTAAGCGGAATTATGCAAAGAAAGTAAACAGGTACAATGTGGGTAGAACTTTACGGGTGCAGGTTAGAAGTTTGTTCTCTTCTTCATTAAGGTGCTGTTACCCCTCAAAATACTTCTCGCTCGCACTTCAACATTTTGAATGATATAAAATTGCTAATCTTATTCAAGGAAAATCTTAATACACCGAGTTATTGGCAATCATATTTCACACGGCAAAAATATAATTTGAGAAGTGATCACTGAAATGACGGCATGATCATCATCATCATCAGCATATCGATGTCCACTGCTGGACAAAGGCCTCCCCAGGAAGAATGATTCTGAGCCCTTTTCATCCACAGATATCCCGCGGTCCTAACAATCTTCAATCGGGTAATATTAGGAGGGTGTCGCACGCTTCGTTTTCCAGTTCGTGGTCGCCATTCGAGAACCTTTATTCCCCAGCGGTTGTCAGTTCTTCGAGCTATATGACCTGCCCATTGCCACTTCAACTTGCTGATTCTGAGAGCTATGTTCTACCTTGGTTCTCCTACGGATTTTCTCATTTCTGTGTTGTGAAAGTCTACATGGCTCTCTCCATAGCCTGTTGTGCGACTTTGAGCTTGTTGATAAGGCCAATTAGTAAGCGACCACATTGTCATCTCCACGGCTAGTAGAAGAGAGCGAAAGGAGAGAATGGTCCCAATCCAATGTGGCGTTCCCACGCCAATTAATTCTTATAGGAATTATCCCTAATGGCAGGAATATGATGATAACGTCACCGGTCTGTCTTCTGACTGATAATTTTAATGTTCTCTAAGACACTGGACACACAGAAAAGACGTAAGGCGCAAACGGGGTGCGGACATTATATATGTCTCTTCCGCGTCTCTTTAATACAAAATGTATAGAAGCGTCGCGACGCTTTTTTCAATGTGTCCAGCGCCTATAGGCTTAGGTCGCGCGCGCTTTTGTTTTGGTAAGAAACCGTAAAGCTAGGCGTCCACCGCGTCGGCATCGGTAAGTACGGAGTATACAGAGCGTCGGTATTTAAAAAATGCCGATGGGGTGCGTCCACTGCATCCGGAATTTGCATCGGCAGTATCGGTATTTTCAAAGCAATCGAGTTCGCCTGTGCACCAATATTTACACTATGGAGGATAGTGACGAAGATATTGGGATCCGAATGGCGCGTTCACTGCGGATGACGTCATCGGCAGAAATACCGATCTCTGGCGCTGAAATGCCGATCCAGTGCACGCTGTACCATACAAATCAATACAAAGCAACAAATCCGTCCGCTCCGTACGCAGCGATGCCGACGCGGTGGACGCTTAGCTTACCGATGTGTGATTCGTAAGTGTTCGTAGTGATCCTTGCACTGAAAAAGTTTTTAATTTTGACTACGATTGCCATAAACGGCATCATAAACGGCGATTGCATGCGGGTTCATACTGCCCTGTCCCGTTATCATTGAAAACGCCGGACCATCGGAGATTAGCATAATTCATTTCGCTGAGATCACCGCAAAAATCCTTCGCAAGCTTGCGGGCTAACGAACTGCTCCCCAGGGCCTAAGGAGGGGCGGGGGGGGGGGGGGAGGGGGGGGGAGGGAAACCTCTAAAGCGATGACCGTGTTATAACAGTAACGTAGGAATAGCCGATTTGTTGTGTGTTCTTCTCGGCTTGGTCGCGTGGAGCTGGAATCCTAGGAAAATTACAATTAATAATCAGTATTTTAATCTACTTACTCGCGAGACCAGCAGGTGGCCTACATGATGTTAAATTGTATCCACTTATTTTTGACAGCCTTCACAGCTCAGTTGGTAGTAACTCTGCCGTGGGTTCGATTCCCACCGAGGACAAACATTTGTGTGATGAACATAGATGTTTGTTCTGTGTGGGTGTTATATGATATTATAAGTATTTACAAATAAGTATTATACGTATTATATCAGCTACTGGTCACCATAGTACAAGCTTTGGCCTAATTTGGGGCTAGATAGTGCTGTGTGGAATGTCCACCAATTTTTTTTATACATTTCCCCGGACAAGGCATAAACAGAGCTTTACTTCTTTAAAGTATTATACAATATCACACAATAACCTAGAACAGGGTTAAAGAATACAATAAGGTAAAACAATTGGCGACCTAATCGCTAAGAGCGATCTCTTCCAGGCAACCTTGTAGTAGTATTTACAAAATTTACAAATACACAGGTATCTTTTTGAGATGTTATCTGCAGATCGTTGCAAACGATATGCCAGGTCAATATTAAACATAATTACTCACTGGAAAAAAATAATTTAATCGACACTCTTTTTCTACCAAACCCCCAAGAAGAAGAAAAAAAATTATTCATTTACCCATTCATTCTTTCTAAGACCGGATCTCAAGATAATGAGTTGATATCCCGTGCCTTGAAATTACAGCAAGGCAATTACATACATACATAAGTACATAAAATCACGCCTATTTCCCATAGGGCTAGGCAGAGACCACGGATTTCCACTTGCTACGTTCCTGACATACCTCTTTCGCTTCATTCACTCTCATAACATTCTTCATACATGCTCGTTGGCTTAGGGTACTTTTGACCTGGTCTTTCTCTAGAACATCTGCTATCTGATCTAGATAGGTCTAAATAAATGCAATTGTATATTTTACATAAAACATCTGCTATCTTCCGTGAAAAGGGCTTTTCATTATGTTTAGAAACAGTAGGTATTATATAAAAAAACATTTATTTTCCCCAAACATGTTTTCCATACATTCAGGGAAAATCAGTCCCTTGCGATCTATCCAATTACGCTACAGTTTCTTAAGAAACGAGTACCGTATTAAACCCTTCAATAATGTGAAGTGTTGCTTTCTAATGCGGGCGCCACGCATGGGGTATATTGGCGACAAGATAAACCGACACACCAATGCGGGCGCCACGCATGGGGTTTATTAGCGACAAGATAAACCGACACACCAATGCGGGCGCCACGCATGGGGTATATTGGCGACAAGATAAACCGACACACCAATGCGGGCGCCACGCATGGGGTATATTGGCGACAAGATAAACCGACACACCAATGCGGGCGCCACGCATGGGGTATATTGGCGACAAGATAAACCGACACACCAATGCGGGCGCCACGCATGGGGTATATTGGCGACAAGATAAACCGACACACCAATGCGGGCGCCACGCATGGGGTATATTGGCGACAAGATAAACCGACACACCAATGCGGGCGCCACGCATGGGGTATATTGGCGACAAGATAAACCGACACACCAATGCGGGCGCCACGCATGGGGTATATTGGCGACAAGATAAACTGTTGGATCCAACACACCAATGTGTAGATCGATCTTGGATAGTTCAAGAGTAGTGGAATGAATGAATGAATGAATGAATGAATTAATTAATAATTTAATGTATATACCCAATTAACTATTTGTCGAAATCCTTTATACGCCTAATGGCAGGATCTAGTGTTCTATTTAAAACTATTACATCTGTTTTTTTTAACTTACCTGGATTCACAAAGACAATAAATGATTTATGATTATTGTCTTTGAATAAACGAATGAAAATACTTTATTGTACACCATACAAACTAACAAAAAAAATTAAACAAAGGATTAACAACTAGATATATGTACAATGGGCGGTCTCTAGAGCTTATTGTGAAGACCCTTTCCGGGGAAGTACTCCCACCACGCCTTTTTCTGCCGCCAAGCAGCAACGCTGTGTTTCGGTTTGAAGAGTGTGGTCGCCGTTGTAATTACAGGCACATGAGGCTTAATATCTGTATACCTCAAGTTGATGGACGCAGGGCAGTGCATCTTAGGGCTCGTTTCTATCGTGCGTGGCCTACAAGGCAATGCTTTGAGCTTGGTGAGGGTTAGCACATTAACATCAGGTAAGCCATCTGCTCCTTCCATCAAACAAGTACCTAGAATAAAAAGCAGTATACTTTAATACTAGTTAGCATTTTTCACCTTTTTGTAATGTGGAGCAACTGCAGTACATATCCTGGAAAGTCCATTCCCAGACACAATCCTAACATTTCCTGGAAGAATGATTCCGAGTCCATCCGAGTCATTACCAGATGTAAAAAAACAGCATTTGCTTCCCAGAAAACAAGCCCTTCCAAGCAAACAACAAAATGCTAAGCAAATCACGTAAATAACATTACGAGGGTAGATAAATATCGGGAGGTGGCGAAACCTTACCCAATTATCAGTAAATTCCGCGGCTTAGGATCAAGGCAGCCGCGGTTAATCCGGTTATGTAATCAGATTTTAACCTCATTCTGTCCTCGCACGGGTTTAAAAACTGCTTTAGGAACGGAATAAGTAAATAAGAAAAGGTTTACGGAAAAAGGATTTTTCAATTCGGTTGGATTTTGTTTGGGTAGTAGTAGAGCTCTTTGTGAAGGGCCAGTCTGGAAGTACTAAGAGCATACCTTTTTTTTTGGGGGCTTTGTTTCTATAAAAATAATATAAATAAGTATATAGTGGTGGACATTCCATAGAGCATTATCTCACCTCAAAGTAGCTTTCGTGCGTTAAAATTGCAAGGTCATCCGAATACCGAATCGGAAAATTGGAATCGCTACCATAGACCAGTACTAGTACACGGTGTTTATTACTATGTTTAATATTCGATGAGAAAACAACGTTTTGTCAACTGGAAGTGGGTGATTGTTTGTTACAAAAGGGATAATTTAAATGGACGAAAGGGGTAGTCTACCCTTATCAACAATTCCCTGAGATTTGAAAGGTACTTGATTTCCTAAATCAGATGATTCTTCAAGCCCTTCTATGTTTACATTGAACCCTGTTTAAATAACTAGAAAATTAAAATAGGTTTTTGACTCAAATATACTTACCTTCGGTTTCTGAAAGCGCGATCAACACTAATCGGCTGTCAAGTCACATGCTATTTCAGCTTTTACTTCAAATTAGATAGAGATAGCACAAGATATTACCTATGTGGTTTGTTGATACAAATAAAATTAAATAACTTTTTATTTGTGCAGCCACTTTGATTAGTAATTCGGTATTACCATGCGCCATGATTCTGTATTTATTGAATTTTCGTCTAAGCCTGTGTCTTTTCAACTTGAAAACTTCTCAACAAAAAATATCAGGATAGCTAGCAAACATAATCGCAATTTGCTTTTTGAAGTAATGATTATATATGATGCGATTGCGATTGGTGTTGCACACAAAAAAGTTTTCTCTAGAATACGAAGGTTATGGTTTGACTCCGTTGTTATCATTTTGAGCTGTGACCCATAACAAATTGCCATCAAACAGACACTCCATTCAATCTAAAGATAGCTTTAGTTATGAAATCAATTACTTCTACTTCCCAGCTTTTCAGGGGAGAACTCCCTGAAAACATTTTCATTACTTATTAAGCTTTTATGAAAGGATCAAGATTTACTACGGTTTTTATTAGAAAAGGGGTTCCCTTAGCATTTTTGTAATTCTATCTATCTTTTATTTGGCTGCAGAAAAGATTAAAATAATGTAATACAAATTGAAAAATAATAATAATAAATCATAGGAAAGGTATGAATCCAGCCGAAAGTTGGTGGCCTGTTCTTCTAGGCTTGGTCCCGTGAAACTGACTCCAGTTTCACCTGGTTTTAAGACGTTTCAAAGTGTGCTTGTATAAGGGTCGTTAAAGTATAAAAGATGGTTTGAATTTAACACGTGATTTATTTAACAAAATGACTTGATAGAATTAATGAGAGATGTGATCGAGCCGCGTTGTTAATGTGGACTGACTGGCAGCCGCCCGGTAGCCGAACGATTCCCGGAATATGCATACGTTGCACTATTATTGTACTGTTTGAACTGTACAGTGCTTATGATTAAATTATTGATTCTCATCTAGGTCGCCGCAGGGACCCTAAAGCAGCCTAGAATCTTCCTAAGTAAGCAAAGTTTTCTAGACTTTTTACTCAATTAACTTGTGCCCAGACATTCAGAAGCGTTTTAATTTTATAAGAAACTTAGCGATAATGGAAAAGTATATTATTTTGAATATCAAGATTTTACTAAGGGAAATTCTACCATACCTGGGGATAAAGTTGTTGGGTTAGTATTTAAATTATTTGAGTCATTATATTACAAAAATAGGGTTTGTTGACTGTCTGCAAGGCCAAGACCTTACAGTCATATATCACACTGTTCAATATCGTATTGATTAAATAGGTTTAATTAAAAAAGGTGGGACACTTGGCAAGAAGATGGAGATGGACGAAGTCGACAGCAGAATGGTGACCAAGGGATACTCAAAGACCTAGAGACAGACCACCCACCCGTTGGTCAAATGACATTGTAGCAAGTGCTGGAAATGGATGGATGAGACTCGCAAGGGACCGGAAAGAGTGGCGTATTAAAGAGGAGGCCTATACTCAGCAGTGGGTGCTAACGGGCTGAAATGATGATGAACTAAAACAGCATATTCGTACTATAGAAGCTATTTTTTAAAAAACATACTTATAATATATTACATAACACCCAGACAGAGAACAAACATCTTTGTTCATGATACAAGTGTTTGTTTTCGGTGGAGATCGAACCCATGACCTACGGCACATAAGGCAGAGCTACTACCAACTTTGCCGTAAAGGTAAAAAGATTTTATATCTCTCAAAAAATTTAAAATTATCCAAGCGAGAAGTACATAAGCCGTAGTCCTCGCCTTAACCCACGTGAATCCGTCATTGTCGCTTTAGTACAGATGCGGCCTTAAGCCCATCATTAAATTTACGACACCTTGTCAATAAAACGTAATGGTTCCTCTGAAACTAAGAGCATTTCCTAAAGCAGTAAGGATCAGAAACAATAAACTGGCAGGAAACGGAGGAGTTTGTAATTATTTGATACTTTCCACTTGTTTCTGCTTTAAGATCATAACGTGTAAGTGAGTACTTAGACTGTGGACTTTGATATTTCATTATTAAATTCTTGCACCAAACAAGATTTGCACAAAAGGAGAGCTTAATGCTAGACAGCATTTTCTACCAGCCAACCTTAACAGACCGGGCAGCCTACCTGTAACTTATCTTGTTTTATAATATTACTAGTGACTCGCCCGCGCGCCCCTGCTTCGCACGGGTGCACATTGTTTTTTTACTATATCATGCATGTATTATACATATAAACCTTCCTCTTGAATCACTCTATCTATCAAAAAAACCACATCAAAATCCGTTGCGTAGTTTTAAAGATTTAAGCATACATAGGGATATAGGGACAGAGAATGCGACTTTGTTTTATAATATGTAGTGACTATGTAGTGATAGTGATGATGCATGCTTTGGTAGCCTAACCCCTGGTTTCTGAAAGCGCGATCAACACTAATCGGCTGTCAAGTCACATGCTATCTCTATCTCATTTGAAGTAAAAGTTGCAATAGCAAGTGACTTGACCAGCCGATTAGTGTTGATCGAGCTTTCAGAATAATTGCAGAAAATAGCTGGCTTCGGCCAACTTTAGGTAGCAACACGAGATAAAATGTTCCCAAGTTCAAACTCTACAGGATTAATTCTTAAACGTAACACCAAAGAGATCCGATGGTACTTCAAAGGATAACATAATGCCAAAGGTACGACACCATTTTATGCTAAGAATTCATGAAGCTCGATTCTCTGAATCACGGGGAGTTTCACCTAGTGGATCTCTGTTCACTTCGATTATCTCACTCACGTGACCCTTTCCACTCGCTAAACCAATCACGCGTGTAATGCTAGTGATGCAGAATGCCTAATTGAAAACTTACCACGGAGTGCGCCGTCACTTGGGTGAGTT
Source organism: Plemyria rubiginata (assembly GCA_963576535.1). Taxonomy (NCBI): domain Eukaryota; kingdom Metazoa; phylum Arthropoda; class Insecta; order Lepidoptera; family Geometridae; genus Plemyria; species Plemyria rubiginata. Next base: position 10,762,567 of record OY754924.1, on the reverse strand, counting down.
AAGTTTACGGAATAGCATTACAGCCATCTGTCATTATCAAGCAAGAGAAGCGAGCAAATATTTCTCAAATATCTTGGACTTCAAGGGAAGTTGGGTAGGTATAATATTCTTTTCCGTAAGTATACCTTACAAAGTTCTTGTTGGTGAGATTACAAGCATAATGAAGCTAAGCTATGCCGATCGATGCGAATGCAATTAGCGGTCACCTATTACATGATGACCTCACAGAACGTTGCTTAACTTAAGGTGACATGGGCGATTTTTTTGAGCAATAATCGCTCGGCAACTCGAATGACTATGTGTTACTTCCAGTAATTAGTGGAGATATGTCTCCATTACCTCCATTACCATTGCCGTGGCAGCAATTTCAAAAAACGAGGCAATGGTTTCGGTTATATTGCTTCTAATTGCTGGATATCGCTCCACTACTTACTTCAGACTGATCCTTTCGTGCTGCCGAGCAATTATTGCTCAAAAATTTCGCATGTAAGCGCACCAATAAATATACGCACAACAAAGACATATGCGCAATAAGTGTTTGACCTAAAGATAGATATGAATGAGGGAGAGGATAGATGTATGATAAAAAAAGACAATATTTGCTGTAAGTTTATAATTTTTTTTATTCATTAGTGGTATTAATGAATATTTCTCGTCTTTCGAACTACCCTCCGTACGTAACGTAGGGCTGATAACGCCTACGTCTTCAATTAAGTGAATTATCATCAAACATCTCCTCTGTAATTTAATAAATGTAATTATTCTGTACTGTTATTAGGTTTACGTGAGTGTAATTGCAAACGTAACGTTACTTAGCCGGAGTTATTAGTAGCTATGAGCCGTACGTGTGGAATAACTTGGCGCAGGCAACTGTTACTGCCTCTCGCTCACACCTTTCTACATTAAGCCTCATGTGCCTGTAATTTTAACATCACACTTTTCAAACCGAATCACAGCAACGCGAAAAAAGCATAGTGGGTAGCCTCTCCGGAAAAGTCCTTCACAAAGATCTCTACTACTCTTAAACAATGCTTTTCGCTGAAAGTGTGGGTGGGTCCAAAGAGCCTATTTACAGCCACCTCATGGAGTGCACAGAAATTTTACATTGTAATAGAATAGTCCAAGCCTCTGCCAACTCAGAGACAATATATTCCATACGACAATAATAATAAAACTCAAGAAAATATACAATCTCCCGAATACTGGTGTATCCGGGAAGCTTGCCAGTTTGCATAACACTAGATAACATCATACTTGCTTATTGTTCACTAGCAACCCGCCCGCGCGCCCTGCTTCGCACGGGTGCACATATCATGCATGTTATATACATATAAACCTTCCTCTTAAATCACTCTACCTATTAAAAAACCGCATCCGCAACCGTTGCGTAGTTTTAAAAATTTAAGCATACCTATGTAGCTATAAAGGGACAGAGAAAGCGACTTTGTTTTATACTATGTAGTGATTTGACAGGGCCAGTTGGTAACTCTGCCTTCCGTGCTGTAAGTTGTTAAATTTTTACTTAGCAAGAAAAGTATTTTTTATTCTCACTAAAGATGACATGATTAGGCAGTGCCAGATATGTATGAACTTAAGTGATCACTGAGCCGCACACTTATTGAGGCACGAGAAAAACTACACTGCCTCGTGCATCACTAAGCGTGCGGCTCAGTGATCACTTAAGTTCATACATATCTGGCACCGGCGGGGTTAGGAATTGATTGAGCACCGAGATGACGAATGATAGAAGAGAGTGGAGGAAAAATCCTGTTGTGCCGACTCCATGCAGCGTAGGATAAGGACAGGAAGAAGATGAGTGTGTATTGAAACAGCTTCATGACTTGATCCCCAGGCACGGTAGATATCCCTTCAGATCTCTGAGTACCAAGTACTAACTCAAGATTCTTTGAGGATGTCTAGGAGGGGTAGTCAGAGGTACGTCCAAACATTACATTTGGCAGATACATTTTGCAGTAGTTAAAATTCCATACGCGACAGGTTGCAAGCCCATCGCTGCTAGAATACTAACTGGTTTCCTCACGATGTTTTCCTTCGCGGTTTAAGTATTATAACAATTTATTTAGGTAAGTACCTACCCAACGCTAACCTAATACTAAATTATCTTGTATGTAGTAGAATCTAAATTTTCAGTTGGTGAACATTATACATTGAAATTATAATTGAAAACCGTTAATTTATCTACAGTTTAGAGCAAGTTGAATTAATCAATCGGAATGAAATTAGACTCAAATTTAGAAGTGTTTCACGCGAATTATAGGAATTCCTTTAATCACGTGAACTGAATAATTGGCACCGTTTAAACCCGTCTGAATTAGGTCTAAATTTAAATCGTTAACTGAATAATTTCATTGTTTGAGCGCGGCTAAATTAGTAAATAAAAATAAAAAAGCCTGTTTATTCCATAATAAGTTGTAGGTACATGTATAGGTATTTTAAGATTTCAATTTATAAGTAGTATCTACCCTACTACTAATTAGGACCCCTCTCGGGTAAAGGCCTCCTCCAGCTTTTTCCATTAAATAAATAAATAATGCTGGACAATCCCCACAGCACTATCTAGCCCCAAAGTAAGCTATTCAAAGCTTGTGTTATGGGTACTAGATAACTGATATATTTAATACATTATATACTTAGATATATATTTTTATTATACATAGAAAACACCCAGACCATCGGAACAAATTTCTGCAGATCGTACACAAATTTGTTCCAAGGCGGGAATCGAACCTCTTGCGTCGCAGGCAGGCTCTCGCCCGCTGCGCCATCACAGAGGTCGTCATTTTCGCGTCGTCATGTCGTCATTGGTCGCGGTCTTCTGCTAGTTCTGTCCAGTTTGTGGTGTTAGATGTTTTCTTTATCTCGTCCGACCAACGAGCAAACGGTCTTCCTACTCTTCTAGTTCCTGTTGGTCCTCTCCAGTTTGTGATTCTATTTGCCCACCTTTCTTCTTTCATCCGTGCTGTGTGTCCCGCCCACTGCCATTTCAATTTCAGAGCGTGTTCTAAGGCATCAATAAATCTTGTTATGGTCCGTATTTCTGTATGTTTTTTTTTTGCCTGGCTAAATTAGTTCTAAATAATAATTATTAGGTATATTCGGGCAATGTGGTCCAACATTGCCCGATCAATAAGTAGAATTATCTTCTTTTAATTCATGTCTTGCATGTACAACAAAAACTGCGTACTTTTTGTTTTCGCTAGACGCAGTAAAAGCATCACATGGTTTTACGGTGATTAAAAATACACACTACATTAACGCGCCCAAACCACCAGTGCACAGTAAACATAAATATACAAACAGTAAGTTCATTATTAATGAATGAATTAGTGAACTAAATTTATATGAAAGTTCTCTCTCTCTCGTTCGTCTAATCTTGAGTTTCGTATTGACGTTTGGTTAGGTTAGTTCGTTTTATACTGCCTGAGATACGGGAGTGACAACTCACACGCACTTGCACAGTCAACGGTTACCCGTAGCAATGAAACTTAAATGTTACTAATTTATTGCCTATACGAGATAGATGACTGATAATTAATATTGGCGAACATTCCACACACAAATCTAGTACACCAGGAACCGCAATATTATCATACTTAAGGCTCCGGTGACAGCGGCTCGCAATTTCGAGGTGCGATTGGCTATTATTTCATTTTATTTTATTTCGGGGAGGTTGTTTGAAAGAATAACTCTAAAGTGACACGCATAAATACTGTTCGAACACAAATAATACAATAATATAAGGGAAACATGCCCGAATCAGAAATCATTTTGGTATTAGTATGTTTGGTCTTACGTTTACCTAATACCAAAATGATTTTTGACTCAAGCACATTTCCCTTATATTATTGTATTATTTGTGTTCGAACAGTATTTATGCGTGTCACTTTAGAGTTATTCTTTCAAACAACCTCCCCGAAATGAAATAATAGCCAATCGCACCTCGAAATTGCGAGCCGCTGTCGCCGGACCCTTAAAGTACAGACTGTCAAAGTCTTGTTTAGATGTTCATTTCTTCCCCATAGGATGTAGAAAGAGTTACCATCTGGGTTTTTCCACCACCAAGATTCAACATGAAAAGCTTCAATAAATTTTTAATAAAGTCCTACAGAGTAGGTAACGCATCGACAACGCCCCTGGTGTTGTTGATGTCTGTTGGCGACGGTGACCGCTTACCATCAGTTGGACCGTTAGCTTGTATGTCTATCTTTTACATTAAAAAAAGAGATCTGAGGCTTCAATTCGATTTATTTTGATGTGACAGCTGAAATAGCAAGTGATTTGAATTCTGATAACGTTTGATCGAGCTTTCAGAAACCGGCCGGTAGTCCCCTAGCTTCATGCTCACGACTCGAGAAGAGCTACTGTGGGTTTAGCACTATTACTGTGCGGAAGTGAGACACGCTTATCACACTTTCCGGAAGAGCGCGTGCGGTTCGCGCGGTAATTATTTCAGATCTTTTCGCAATTCTTTACGTGTTTCTTGTCGCGCACCAACTGAGGTCAACGCAACCTAAAGAGTAGAAGAGAAAAGTAGTAGGTTTGGGAAGGAATCGTTCTGGGAAAACAGTGTTGTTCACAGATTTTTAATAAATAATGCCGGACAATCCATACAGCACCATCTAGCCCCAAAGTAAGCTACTCAAAGCTTGTGTTATGGGTACTAGATGACTGATATAATTAATTCATTATATACTTACATAGATAGATATTTTTTATTATACATAGAACACACCCGAGCCAACGGAACACATTTCTGCAGATCGTACACAACGCTCCGAGGCGGGAATCGAACCATAATCATAAAACTTGATATGTGCGAGATAGAAGTTGTTTGGCGGCTGTCAGCCTCTTAACCTACGGTCTGATAAGGACGACCGAGAAAACTTCGCTCGTTCCTCGTTGTCTCATTCATTATTCTGTGACGAAACTAATTAAGTATTTGTTCTGCGTAAAGACGATACTAATGAAAGCGGCCCTCTTTTGTTGGGAATGGGAAAAATAATTATTTAAGCTTCATTAAGATAATGGCTCGCGTTATTTTATTCTGCAGACGTATTTTTTGGAAGGAAGTGACGCAACAAGGATGTCTTATTTTTATTTATAATTATAAACTTTCACACAAAACAATGTACCTAATGGCGACCTCAGTGGCGCAGTGGGCGAGAGTACGCCTGCGACGCAAGAGGTTGCGGGTTCGATTCCCGCCTTGGAACAAATTTGTGTACGATCTGCAGAAATTTGTTCCGTTGTCTAGGTGTTTTCTATGTATAATAAAAAATATCTATGTATGTAAGTATATAATGTATTAAAGTATATCAGTCATCTAGTACCCATAACACAAGCTTTGAGTAGCTTATTTTGGGGCTAGATGGTGCTGTGTGGATTGTCCAGCATTATTTATTTATTTTAGTGCTAGGAGGACTTATTGCTTATATATATGCCTCAAAAAAACTGAAAAACTTCACACCTGATCACCAGAAAGGTATACCTCCTCAGATCTCTTAGTACCAACTCAAGATTCAGAGGGGGGTAGTCAGAAGAACGTCCGAAAATTACATTTGGCGCATACCCACATTTAACAGTAGGTATTCCACACGTGACAGATTGCAAGCCCATCGTCGCTCCTAAAATACTAACTAGTTTCCTTACGATGTTTTCTTTCACCGTTTGAGAGCACTGGCATTGCACACATTATTCAAAAAAAATCAAGTTGTGTCGACCGGATTTGAACCGACGACCTTACGACCAGAAGGTGGGATCACTCACACCAAGCCAGTGGTGCTCTATAACACATTAAACATATTAATAAAAAAAATTGTTCCGATTGGCACTGATTTGGATCAGTTGAGCTATCTCTAGATCGTCGGCAACGGTTTGCAGATAGCTCAGCTGTTTCGTAATAGTTATCTATTTTACACTTTGTCAATAAGTGAAAAAACATTGAATTAATATTCATCTGAATAGGTCCTTATTATTGTGGGGTACTTAACTGTCGTCGACTTTTGTGGGGTACTTAACTGTCGTCGACTTTTGTGGGGTACTTAACTGTCGTCGACTTTTGTGGGGTACTTAACTGTCGTCGACTTTTGTGGGGTACTTAACTGTCGTCGACTTTTGTTACCTATTTCTTGTTTTAATAATGTAGATCCGTTATTGGCTGTATGTTAGAAATGTAAGTACGAGTATGCACAATGTATTTTGAGAGCTGTGGATTTTGTTTGTAAATAAATATTTTTTTTTTGTTTTTAAATAAATATTTTTTTTTGTTTTTAAATACTAACATTACTAGGTTTAGACGCTGTGCCAACTTTACCTACAAAACGAGAAACTTTCCAAAACTGTTTAGCCTAACAAGATCCTATCTATTATTTTAAAATAAAAGTGACTACGTAACACGGCCATTGCAAATAACTTGAAGTACGGCTCACTGCAAAATAGACGCTTTGCTAGTGTACATAAAGACCAGATTAAATGTCCACGAACGTTGGCGACTGCTTAGTGGATAGTGCAAACTTAGCGGTGGCCTAAGTTGAGTATTGTGGCGGGTTTCATTACTTATGGTTTGAAATTGAAAATTCTCGAATGAATTGCATTTGATTCCAAAGTTTTGCGAGTTTGTGAACTATCAGTGGATAGAGAAAGCTCAAAGTTCTTCGTTCTTGTAGCCTAATTAAGGCGAAGACCACCGCTAATTCGTTTGAGTTCATTTTCATTTGTTTTTATTACAATATTAATCCAATTTGTTAGTGTAATAAATAAATTAATTCAAATTGCCTTAAGGCGTTGACAACACCTAGAATACCTCTTGCTTGCACGATTCGACATTTTGGACGTTTTGGAAGATAGAAAAATACTAAGCCCTTATTAAAGTTTACTCTTATAGTTTTCGTACTTAAGAAAACTTTTAAGTAGGAAAACTAAACTTGTATCGATCAAAATGATATTTTTATTAAACTGTGCGCAATGTTATGGCATACAAAATAGTTGTTTGCGATTTTTCAAAAATGGGTTCAGTGATTTTATATCCTTTAACAAGTCAAAACGTGCGAGCGAGAGCCACATTAGCTCCTGTCTTCACCTTACCAGCAACTCCGGAGTGTGTTTGTGATTTTGTTAAGTTAGAAGAGCCCGGAGCAACTTCAAGCAAACTTCAACCGTTTTGAGGTTTTGGGTTTAAGATCATTTATTTCTCAAAAAGAATACATTATTCACTTATATGAGAAAGCAATTATAAGTAACACATAAATTGACGGGCTAATCGTCATAAAAAAGTCTAACTAAAATAACAAAAAATAAGAAATATAATTCTAAGATGCCGGTAGTTTTGAATACATTGCTCACTGGTTCGAAATAATAGGTTGTTGTGTTGATTCCAACTATTTACACGGACTTAGTAGGTAATAAACTAAATGTGACATGGATCGATAAGCATCTTACTGGCTAGGAAACATTTGTTAACGATTTTATTTTGATTTAGTTTTATGTAAAGTGGGTTTAAGGAACTATGGAAATGTAGGTTAGTAAGTTTTTGTTTGTTTTATTTTTATTTAAGTACCTTAGTAATAACTTTTTTTTTTATTGGCAAATCGTGCTCATTTTTAACTTTTTATTTAATTTTTAACTTGAGATAATAACTATATCACCAGAGAGATTCAACCAAAAATAAGTTAGCTTTGTCTTTTTTATGTTCTAATATTATTTGTTTCTAACCATAAAATTTTGGATCGCACAGTTGTAGTAGTAGTATGTTTGGGATAATAATTTTAATGTTTTTATTTTATTGGGTTGGTAGTTAAGTTACTATCCCTAATTTATATTTAATTTTGTCCTCGTCGGCGGATTCACGCAAGTTTTTAGGACGGGTTTCTATAATTTTAGGAACCCCATTAATGTATTTGATAGTAAGCTGGTTTTCGCCTCGTTCAGTACGTATTTTTAGTTCTTCTTTTAGTTTTTTAAAATGCTCCTGCTGTTTGGGTGTTTGGTCGCCAAATATTTTTATGGTGTCATTTTTATTTAAATGCCTATTACGAAGAACGTCTTTAGCTGATTCATGTGACTTGAAGCAGATCTTCAGATGACGAATTTTCTTAGGATTGTACTTTCCAATGCGAAATATGCTAGCTGGCTCAGGACTTTTCGGATCAATCGTTTTAATAATATTAAAAACATCTCTTTTGTCTAGGTTGGTCCTTTCTTCAGGTTCTTTTGACAACTGTTCTGGTACACCGCCGATGATTATATTTCTGCTTCTTAGTTCACGATCGTTCAGCTCAGCCGCAATGACTTCATACGAACTAGACAGTGACATGGGAGATGGAGGACTTGTTTTCAGCATCGTTATTTCGGATTCCAAGGCTTCGAGTTTCTCTTTTGTGGTTACATTAATTTTCGACAAGTGTTCTATGTCTAACTGCATCGATTTTTGGTCTGAAGAAAGAGTCTCAGTCGTAGATTTTATGTTTGATAAATTCTCTTTAATAGACGTAATATCTTTTGAAATGTTATCCATGAACTCTTTTTGATTTAAATTAATTGTTGTTAACATTGACATCAACTGTGTCATCTGCTTTCGCATCTCAGCTATTTCACCCAATACGGCATCATTATCAGTAGTTCGTTTGCGTTTAGTTCGCAACGTGAGTTGATTGGTTCCACTATTATCCGAGAATATGTTACAGCTCGCGAGGTTAGGTTGAGAGTCACTGCGACCCACGCCAAAGCCATTTCTAGTAGGAGAGCGCACTACACTCATGATCCGTGTGGTGCGATCGTAGGTACTCGGCAGTGTCCTTTTGTTATAGTAAAGTCGAACAACACACAGTAAGTAGTTCATGCAATTTTGGCACTTCACTAGACTGTTTTAAGAATCGGTTTGGTCTGTATTAAATTTTAGTTTTATATAAAATATTTTGTCGCCACGTCTACACTTCACGACGCCCGTACGCCAAGCAATCCTGAATCGAATTTCAGGAACCCTGTTTTAAGACAAGTACAACCCAATACCGTGAATTTTAATTTTAATTTTTCATATTTTGTGTACTTACCTCAAAATAATATGTACCAACCCATTTTGGCGTACAAATGACAGTTATGACTATTACCAAACCAAAATTAGTGAAAAATAGGATTTATTATAAATTCAATGTTTATATTTTTAAGTGAAACTGCTCTCAAACGGTGGAGGAAAACATTATGAGTAAACCGGCATTTTGTAGAACCTCTAAAGTTCTAAAACATGACATGTTTGACTTTGATTTTATTATTTAGTTGAGAATCGCCTTAGTCCACCACACGGTCCATCCCCCGAGCGAGGCAGATTCGCTCACGCGAGCGCCTCCACTCACAATCCATTAGACGCGACACGAACGACTCACCTAAAACGATTTCGCGACGACTTCACAAAAATAAAGAGGCTTTGTCGACGTATTAACCGTCGGAAACCTATGTGACTTTCAGTTTGAGTTTTCTCGACAGTTATTTGAATGAATATCCTGACATAAATGGACTATAACCTCCTGGAAGTCGTAAGAGATAACTTCATCATTATCATTTCAGCCTGTTTGCACCCACTGCTGAGTGTAGGCCTCCTATTAAGGGGCAGCATACGGCGCGCCGCTTTCTCGCTCGCACAATTAATTATTTTTGAAGCCATAAAATCTTTGAACGTAGTTATGTAAAATCGAAGTTAGTCAGGTTGTTGTCAATGGCATTACAAAGATATAGCAAAAATAAAATGTTGATCCAAGCAAGTTTTCACACTTAAAAATGCAAAATTATGTTTATAAAATTTTTATGTATGAAAATCTGTTTGGATCAACATTGTATTTTCGCTTTATCTTTGTAATGCCGTCGACGACAACATGACCGATTGAGATTTTAAATAATTCAGTGATTTTAACAAACAGCTTCACGACTTTGATCCCCAGACACGGTAGATATCCCTTCAGATCTCTCAAGTACCAAGTACTATAACTCAAGATTCTTTGAGGATGTCTAAGGGGGGTAGTCAGAGGTACGTCCAAACATTACATTTGGCACATACCCATATTTTGCAGTAGTTAGTATTCCATACGTGACAGGTTGCAAGCCCATCGCCGCTGCTAGAATACTAACTGGTTTCCTCACGATGTTTTCCTTCACCGTTTGAGAGCAATGGCATTTTATGATTTTATATCTTCAAAAATGTTAAATTGTGCGAGCGAGATAGCGGCGCGCCGTATGCTGCCTTAACAAGTCGCCACTCTTTCCGGTCCCTTGCGAGTCGCACCATCCCTTTCCAGCACTTGCTACAACATGGTTTGACCAACGGGTGGTCGCCTCTAGGTCTTTAAGCATCTCTTGGCCACCATTCTGACAACATAAGATTAAATTATTCAGATGATGACATCATCCCTTTTATCCAATAGACCGACGACATTGTGAGAGTCGAGGAAGTCGAGAGAAAGGGCTCAGAATCGTTCTTCTTAGAAATGGGAGCCCTATTTACAATGGACGATCTCTCTTTCAGATATTACCTATTTGATTAAGATAATTATTTTCGTTTGGTAGGTTTACTTTACAGGTGGGCCCAAATGGGGCTTTTAGACCTTTTTGAAAAAGTCGAGATAAAAATACGGGTATTATAATTTATTTACAAAGAATATTACAATTATTTACAAAATGTACAAAATATATATGAAACGGTTGAGCTATCTGCAGACCGTTGTAAACGATCTATAGATAGCTCAAATAAATAAATAAATATATACAGGGTGGTCAAAAAGTCGTGGATCAAACGCAACTAGGGATTAAATGGGGTCATCAGTTGCAAATTGTTCTACGGGAGGTCTCTAAGGTCAACCCTTGCAAAGTATAATTTAAATTGCGTTTTTAAGCCCTAGTTGCATTTGATCCACCACTTTTTGGCCACCCTGTACTTAGACGAGACGCGGACGTTCTGGTTATCTACAGCAAAAGTTTTGTTTGATGTTTTTCCGTGCAAAAAGTCGTCGCTATTGCGAATAAGTTACCTTAACGACAGCCTTCAAAGCTTATTTGGTAGTAGCTCTGCTTTCTGCGCCGTAGGACATGGGTTCGATTCCCACAGAGAACAAACATTTGTGTGATGAACATAGACTTTGTTCGCTGTCTGGGTGGTGTTCGGTTTTTTTCCAAACTAAACAAAGGTTAGCTGGAAGAGAATGCTCTCCAGTTTGCCTATGTACGATACATTTTGTTCTGTGCAATAAATAATTATCTATCTATATAATATTATAAGTATGTATTTACAAAAAAAGAGCATAAGTAGCATATCTGCTGCTGCTGTCTAGTTGCACCACAAACTTTGGCTTAGTTTGGGGCTAGATTGTGCTGTGTGGAAAGTCCACCAATATTTATTTATTAGAATTGTATTCACTTCCATTTACCACTCCAATTTACTTGAGTGTTATTACGTGCCCTACTTCTCTGTAATTTATTGAATGTCGATTATTAAATGGCCTCGAATGTGTTTGTAAAACCATTTCTTCTGTATCAGTATGTAACTACTTTTCTGAATTACACACGCTAACACCACGATGGATACCTTCTCCACTTTAGTTCATCTCAATTTAGTTTTGAGGTTATTGAGTTTAAGTGGTGTAACCAGAAAGAATAACAATATCTACACGTGCCGGTCCCTTTTCAAAAACTGCATTGGGTTCGCTGTCATTTTCATTCTAACTCTTATCGTCATAGCAATAAAGTTTCATCTACACTACCAATCCTTTCGCATCTTTAAGTTTAACTACTTAATTCAAATATCCTTTATTTTTGGATACATAGAGTACATTATCAGTTTTATCTTGTGTTTCAAGTTCAAAAATGAGAGACTGGATTATTTCCTCTTGTACAAAGATATTGACTCCGTTTTGGAACCAGATTATTTTACGATAAGAGCTATCATCAAAAAAGTTTTCACCGTTTTTACAATCACCTTTATTGTGATTACTGTGGCCGATTACTTTGCGTGGTTCAACGAATATGGATGGTTGATTCCTACTTTATACATCGTGGAATATGTATACTACTTCATAAACTCTATGACTGGGCTGGATGTGGTGTCCCACGTTATTCAAATAGAATACAGAATGAAGTCCATAGTGTCGTACATTGCAGCCTGTCATACTATTCAAGCGCTGCAAGTTAGAGATGCTAACAGAAATCGCGTTTCGCTGCAAGTTTTACGATCAGAGCAGTTGAAGGTAGTTTCTTTGAGGAAACGTAACATTCAGCTTCTGAATAGAAGTTATTTGCTTTTGATTGAGCAGGTTTCTAATATAAACAGGATGTTTGGCGTTCAGGTGAGATAACTTAATATTATTATATTATCACTATTACATAGTATAACAAAGTCGCTTTCTCTATGTCCCTATGTATGCTTAAATCTTTAAAACTACGCAAAATATTTTGATGCGGTTTTTTTAATAGATAGAGTGATTCAAGTGGAAGGTTTATATGTATAATACATGCATGATATGTGCACTCGTGCGAAGCAGGGGCACGCGGGCGGGTCGCTAGTTATTTTATATTATGATTATTATATTTTGATTCATGTCTGCTGATTGTGCTGTTTGTTTTATTGAATTCATCTTCGTCAAAACATGAAGTTTTTACAGAATATTCATTAATTATTATGTAGCTTTACAAACACAGCCAAAACTACGTCAAAAAAGACCTTTGAAGTTTGCTTTTCCATAGTTTTCATACTTAGGCAAACTTTTGAGTAGGAAAACTTGCATCGACCAAAATTAAATTTTTACCAAACTGTGTGCAAATAATAACACAAAATGGTTGGTTGCGATTTTTCAAAATTGGGTTTATACAAGGAATATAGATAAATTCAAATTTCTTGGGTTTATATCTTTAAAAATGTCAAATTGTGCGAGCGAGAGGTACACTAGGTGTTGTCAACGCCCTAAAGGTTATTTTCTAAATAGTCTGAAAAATGGCAAAAAAGCGTTTTTATTTAAAAAATTAGCTATTATTTCTATTATTATTTATATTATTTCTATTCCAAACTTTTACTAATAATATCTAATTGTTATTTTTTGCAGATTGTGGCGTTATGCTTAAATATTTTGACAAACTTGATTCACAATACGAACATAATTCTTCGGGCTATTCAAGGAAGTTTTGTGAGTACCCGCTTATCTTAAGTTTGGGGATAGTTAGAGCTGTGTGGAAAGTCCATCAATAACTAAATAAATAATGCTGGACAATCCACACAGCACCATCTAGTCCCAAAGTAAGCTACTCAAAGCTTGTGTTATGGGTACTAGATGACTGATATATTTAATACATGTACATGTATACTTTCACAGATAGATATTTTTTTATTATACATAGAAAACACCCAGACCTACGGAACAAATTTCTGCAGAACGTACACAAATTTGTTCCGAAGCGAGAATCGAACCCGCAACCTCTCTCTCACTGAGGTCGTCAAACTGTTTATTTATTTTAATTTTTCAGGATAAAAAAAAAGCAACTGGGCTACTTCATAATGATCACTACGGCGCTGAGAGAAGTGGGTTATTTTGGAGTTTTACTGATCATGGTGTACCGATGCGAACAAGTGTATATGCAATGCAGGGCTGCCCTCAGGATGATTGATCTTGTTTTGATGGATGAGAAGATATGTAAGTATATGGCTTTTGTGGCCACCAATTAACATCAGTTAGGATATCTCCATCAGCAAGTTGTACAAAAAATGTGATGAAGCTAGTTATACAGGGTGGCCAAAAGGTCGTGGATCAAACGCAACTAGGATGGGGTCACAAAAAATTGTTTTACGGGAGGTCCTTAAGGTCAACCCCTGCAGAGCTATAATTTATTTTGTGTTTTTATGAGAAAACTCACTGACATTTGATATCAACTTATTTTCCAGGTCCTGACGTCAGAAAAACCCTCTCTGACCTTCGAGTCCTGGTCACCTCCAGACCCTTGCAGTTCCACGCTGCTAACTTCTTCACCTGCGACTTCCCTTTGCTGGTCTCCATCGTCTCAGCAGTGGGAACCTACACCATCATACTGTACCAGAATATGGAATAAAAAAATAAAACTAACGAGAAAAGAGTTTTGGGCGAAAGGTATCAATGGAGGCTTCGGGCCGCTTGTATACGTCCGTTTTTTTTCACCGGACAACCGGACCGTTTTTTCGCCGGATTCGTCGTGGTGTATGGTTTATAATGAAAGTGTGTACTGTACATGCACCAGACAAAATGTTCGCCGTACCGATGTCCGGTGCATGTACACACTTTCATTATAAACCATACACTACCGCCAATCCGGCGAAAAAAACGGACGTACCTAAAGAGGGTGTGCGCCAGAAACACCACTGCAGGATACGGCGCAGAAAAACCGTGTTAGTGTATTATAAACCTAATTATATAAATATTTTAGTTTTAAATGAGTAAGTGGTATAAATGAGTATAAGGACCATGTATTTACAATTTAACTACTGTGTTGCCTAAAGTAAATAAAAAGGGTTAACGTCTTTAAGATCCTTTGAGGTTATCTAAGGAACTTAAAGTCCCATCGCGAGAAGTTTTTTGAGGGAAATAATAATACCTATGTCCACATCCAGAATGCAAGGTACTTCCTCCAAATCTTATCTTGATTTGTTAAATAAATAATGCTGGACAGTCCAATCAGCACTATCTAGTCCCAAAGTAAGCTACTCAAAGCTTGTGTTATGGTTACTAGATGACTGTTAAGTGATTAGCTTATGCTAACCAGACAAGCATACTTTCGAGTTTAAAAAATTAGCATGGATCGCGTTATAAAGCACTATTCATCTGGTTCTCCGACTGCCAAGATAAAGCTCCGTACACAAGAGTAATTAAACGAAAGTGCAAACCTCCCCCGTTATAAAAGTTGGCGGTTAAGGCGCCACTATCGACGTCTCACGCTTGAGAGCGCTCACTTCGCCTTAACAGGTCTCAGTAAGAATTTATGTCTTTTCTTGTCTTGTTCATGTAAGGTCGGGTTTGAGCAAGAAGTATAAAACGCTAATATAAAGTTTTAAAATCTACATGGTTTTGTTACGCTTGAATGATTTATTGATGAATTTGATAACTATTCGAAAAACAACTTATTTTTACTTAATTATCATTTATGACGAAGAAAGCTGTTATAAACTGTTGAAAAAGCTTGCTTTATATTTTTGTACATGCAAACTTTATAGTAGGAAAACTAGTTTGGATCAAAATTACATTTTACATGAACTCGATGTTGTACAATTTTGTTGATTGCAATTTTTCATGAATAAGCTCAGTGTTATTTATCATCATCATCATCATCAACAGCCCACAGAAGTCCACTGCTGGACATAGGCCTCCCCTATCCGCTTCCAGGAAGAACGATTCTGAGCCTTTTCCATCCACCGACTACCCGCGATCCTAACAATGTCGTCAGACCATCGGGTAGGAGGGCGTCCCACACTTCGCTTTCCTGTTCGTGGACGCAATTCAAGAACCTTTATTCCCCATCGTGTTATTCTATTCTTCACAAAATTTTAAATGTGTGTGCCATAATTTTATTGACAGGTCAGCCCATGTGTTTTGAAAGGTGTATATTGTGTAAAGTTGTGTGTATTGTATCGTAATAAAAAAAGAGTTCGTAGAGTTCAAGCGTTTTTACCGCATCGTCTGCAACTGGCTTTAATGTCACCCTTATCACCATTTTCTTCTTTGGCTGAGTCACGATCATTACTGGATTCCATGAATAATTACGTGTTGGGGTTTGTTTTAGTAACTGTAGATTTTGCTTTAAACAATTATCTACCGTCTGATGACAGCCGTGATCTTGAAACTCTCTTGAAAGACCAACGAACACTGGTCTGCATGGTAGAGGTTTATGTGTATCTCATCATCATCATCATCATCAGTCCCGTGGTCCACCCACATAGCACACCTGGCTGTACCACTTCCGCTGGCTAACGTGGCCATGACTAGTGAGTGGCCTTGGTGAGCAAGGTCGCCCCTGCACAGACGCAATGGCCAGGTTAAGTAAATCCAGGTCTACTGCCGTGGCGAGATGGTGAATGCAAACGCGACCCCATCTCGCTATATCTTTTGCGGAGGATGTGTCATAGGAGGGTTTTAGTGGGTTCGAGCCCAACATACCCCTTCCGTCACCCCCACGACGGAAGTACAATGTGAAGGGATTTTACCCTTAAAAAAATGGGGCATGCATTTTGTCCGTAGTCCACCTCTGCTGGGTGCTCTGGATGTTCCAGGGGGAAATAAATATTTCCATGGTCCACCTTAGCTCACCTGGCTGTGCCAGGGGTTTTTCTCATGGACATGAAAAGTTTACTGGTGTACACACCGGCCTCATATTGAGCAGAATTTATGTTTATACTAGTTGCGCCCCGCGGTTTCACCCACGCAGATTTAAATCCGGGTGTTCCCACGGGATAAAAAGTAGCATATTTGCTATTCCAGACTATAATCTATCTCTCTGCCAAGTTTCATCCAGATCCGTTCAGCCAGCGTGAAATCCATCCATCTATTCTTACAAAATTTTGCGTTTATGGATATAGGAAGTAAGTGGTAACCATCGCCCATGACAAATCGTTGCCTTCAAAAAAAACGCGACCTTCAATGCACTGCCTTGCGTCCATCAAAATCAGGCATAAAGATGTAAAGCCTTATGCGCCTATAATTTCATCGGCAACGACAACCTTCAGATCGAAACACAGCAACGCTGCTTGGCAGAAGAAAGAGGCTAAAGGCAGGGATGGCAGAGGATGGCAGGGAGGCTAAAGCGACCTTGGCACTTGGATTTTTAATTGGGGTTTTGGATTGGCGACCGCAGTTAAGGTGTTAAGTACTTATGCGATGGTCCACCATCAGGGTATTCAGGGTGACCATGAAACACCCAGTGTTATCGCACCAAGTGGCAGCAAGGTCTGATTTAATGTTTTTTATTAGAATCGAGTCCAATAATAATAAGAACTGTAATTTATATTATTATGCTTTCAGAAAGTTTGCTTTCGGGGGTCTACTACTGTCAGTCACAACTTTTAAACGAAATATCTATCTATATATATAAAAATGAATTGCTGTTCTTTAGTCTCACTAAAACTCGAGAACTCGAGAGAAGTCCAGGAAAGGTTTAAAAGGTGAATAAATATGAAAATGATCGGAATTAAATAAAAACCAAAAACTACGCGGGTGAAACCGCGGGGTGCAATTAGTAAATAATAAATACGACATCCAGAATTATAATAATATTGGTGGACTTTCTACACAGCACTATCTAGCCCCAGACTAAGCTTATGCTTGTGATATGGGAACCAGATAGCTGATATACTACTTGTTCACTTTTTTTTTTGTAAATACATACTTATTTACAAAAAAAATGTATTTTATATATTAATAATAATATTTAATATGACACACATACACAGGTACATCACAGCATAAAAAAAACAACAAAATATAGAAAAAAGTGCAACATATTTTGTAAGAAACATAAATGAATAGGCACCAAAAACAATAACAAACATTAATGGTAGATAGACATAGACATACGACACAGCGCCATCTAGTCCCAAACTAAGCAGAGCTGAGATACACCAATATCTGTGTAAACTTTTTTATATTCATACTTATTTAGTATTTTCTTAGCTTCAAACTGCACCGTAAATCAGAAATAAAAATCAAGTGTTAATTAACCGCATAACATTAGTTGACCCATATGATTGGTAAATCAGCTTCTAGTGTAAAAAAACAAGATGGTGTTCTGTGAAAATTAAATGTTTACCAAAAATTAATTATTTATACTTAATCGTATAATTTTAAACTTTTATTATTTTTATAGATAAATAATAATCGTCCACTTTTTATCTCATCGTGATACCTACTTACAGTCCATTATAGTAGGTATGTCGACTAAGCTACGAGTAAACACTCACTGCGTTCGTAGTAGGCCCTCTGGAAGTAGGTACATTTGTGATTTCCCATGGGTTGCCATTACGCTATCAAGAATATTGTGGCATGAAGCGAAATTATTGCCTCGTTTTATGTAATTTATATCAATGTACCAATCGAATGCTAAACTTTGACGGTAAAGTAAGTGTTGTTATTACACTCACGTTATTGCAATGGTGGTTAAGTGGGGGTGACTGTGCCTTTCGTATAGATGAAAATACACACATTTTTCAGTATTTCATACGTGACAGATTGCAAGCCCATCGCCGCTATTAGAATACTATCTGGTTCTCAGAGTACAAGCATTCACTTTCTTTGGGGCTACATAGTGCTGTGTGGAATGTACACCAATATTATTTTTTAGTTATGCAATAAAACCTTCAATAAAACCATTTCTATCGTTTTTCATGGAAGACCTAGTGGACCCTGTTCTCCGGTAGATCGTAAAAAGTTATCTATCACGGAACACTAAAAAAGCTCGAGCCTTTTCAATCGGGGCCCATAAAATATTGAGGGTCAATATGACCAACGTAGAAACAAACAACTATATTTTTATGAAGTTATAAGAATTATTAATTACGAATTAGCAAACTGAAGTGGCAGTGGGCCGGTCATGTCTGCCGAAGAACCGATAACCGCTGGGGTAAACGAGTTCTGGAGTGGAGACCGCGTCTAGGCAAACGTAGTGTGGGACGCCCTCCGACTAGATGGGACGAAGACCGTGCTCAGTGGCGCACCATGGGAGAGACCTATGTCCAGCAGTGGACTGCAATAGGTTGACGATGATGATGATGATGATAAGAATTACAAAGACTAGGTATTCTGCCAACAACACTCGCCCGATTGACCGTGGAATCCACGATGAGATTGCAATATGGCATTCCGAAATACATTCATCCATCTAGCACCACCTGCGTGAGTGTCTTGGCTCTGAAAATGCCTAAGAGAGTAGCGATCCACTGGATGATACTCCCCGTGATTTAGTTTCTCACAGAATAGCATTACTGAGTGAGACGATTTTTTAAACTAAAATCTAAGTGGGTTCCTCTTGGAACATGTTATTTTTAGACAAGTATCGGAGCAAGTAGATAGTCAATAAGCGATATAACAACCTCGATAAACGTTGAAAATGGCCCTGATGATACAGAACGAATGTAATCTCAGACTTAAGGTAATGTGCAAACTCAACACAAAAAGCTATACCAAACTTAACTTAGTTATAAACTTGTAGAGTACATTTTACAACAGTACAAGTCCTTAGAGATGAGCCCCCGTCTTACATAGCGCGCCTTAAGTAACTTACCTTACAAGATAAAATACTCTTTGTCCATGTAGGTCGTAAAATACCAACACGAACATTAAAAATAGCACAGGGTCTTTCAATCGAGCTATAAATTTCGCGTCGTCGTCGCGAGCGCTCGCTAAAATAATTCAATGGCCTGGGGTGTTTATGTTTTGGCAATATTCTGCATAGATTTTTAAACCTAGTGATCCTAAAGTTATTTTTACATTATCTAAATGGGTGAGCCCAAGAGCTTCCCCTTGATACGGGGCTTTTGGGACAATAAACAAAAAATGATTTCCTTTAGTAGTGTAGTCCACAATAAAATTTTATAATTTGCTTACTATGAACAGAAGCGCTATCCTGACTACAACACTCACCTAGGCGAGTTCGACATTCAACGTTTCGTGGAAAAGTAGGTACGTATACTTTTAGAATAAGAATCGTCAAAACCAAAGTCAAAACTAAAAGGACCTTTTGGTCGACTTTCAACACTTTGAAGTCTTAAAATAAAAGAAAATTATGTATTTGGTAATTATCTGAATTGTTCGCGAATAAAATACTGAAACAGTTTCACGACTTTGATCACAGGCACGGTGGACATCCCTCCGATCTATTGGTACCAAGTAAGACGTCTAGAGACTTTGGTCTAGGGGGCTCTAGGAGGGTAGTCAGAGTTCGCAAATATAGGACAGATTCTCTTTGCCTTATTTCGTTCGCGCCTATCACCGCAGCTCAATGTCACGTGATATTTATCTAAAAGCTACCATTGGTCAATTATATTTTCCGATATTCATGAAATTTGTAGTAAAGCTACGCATCATTTCTTGTTATTTGTTACTTAAATTTTATTAAATATATTCGTTAATGTCAGTTTCTGAGAAATGTTTTATTTCTATATTTTTATCTTTTATTTCTGTATAATCTAAAATATCATTTTATTAAATATTCTGTAAAACTAGTATGAGTGTTTTGGAACAAATAAAAGCACGTTTATGTCGGTGTATTCCCACGTTCCCTCCTGTCCAGTTTTTCGGTTTAGACGCAATGGTTTGGAAAATGATTTTGTCATTGAGTCGAGCTGAATTTGTTTTTACTTTATTGTTATTTTTTGCTCGCTGTTTTTTTATACAATTAGCTGATGGAACAAGCAGATGTCCCACCTGATGTTAAGTGGTAACCATAACTAACAAAGCATTGTCTCGTAATTCACGCACGATAGGAACCTGCTACGATGTACTACCCTGCGCCCATCAACTTGAGGCATCAGATAATATATTAAGCCTCATTTATCTAAATATATATAACTCAAAGGTGACTGACCGACTGACATAGTGATCTATCAACGCACAGCCCAAACCACTGGACGGATCGGGCTGAAATTTAGCATGCAGGTAGATGTTATG
The DNA here is from genome assembly GCA_963576535.1 of Plemyria rubiginata. Classification (NCBI taxonomy): domain Eukaryota; kingdom Metazoa; phylum Arthropoda; class Insecta; order Lepidoptera; family Geometridae; genus Plemyria; species Plemyria rubiginata. Next base: position 10,741,898 of record OY754924.1, on the reverse strand, counting down.
ACGTAGGCATCCGCTAAGAAAGGATTTTGATCAATTCTACCCCCAAGGGGATAAAATAGGGGATGAAAGTTTGTATGAGATTTTCAAAGTAAACGAGCGCGAGCAAAGCCGCGGGATCAGCTAGTCTGTAATAAAACCGGCAACCGAACCGAATCTTCAAACCGAAACACAGCAACGCTGCGTGGTGGCTGAAAAAGGCGTGGTGGTAGTACTTCCCCGAAAGAGCCCTTCACAAGGAGCTCTAGTCTAGTCTAGTAGTCTGAAAATATTGTTTGTTTGTTTTTTTTTTAACTCAATAGACCGTTCTTTGGCTACGATCTCGCTTGGTGGTAAGCGACGATGTAGCCGACGCCGACGATGGAACAGAACGGTCCAGGAGACACCTATTCACTCTTGCCTCAAAGACACCCATTGTAGGAATCAGGAAAGACAGAACACGGCAATGAGTTCCAATCCTTGGCGGTTCGCATGATGAAGGTAGAAGCAAAACACTTAGTGCGAATGGGTGGTAAATTAACCAGGTAAGGGTGGTACTGAACCGTACGTCTACTCGTCCTATGGTGGAAAGGGGATGGCGGTATGAGATCGTGAGGTTTCTAGGCACATTCTCCATAAAATGTTAGATGTTTAACTAATATCTAACATTTTAATGGAGTATAACATATAGTTGATGTATTTTATGATTTCTTTCGACACACTCATTGTTATGGTATGCATGGATTCCTTTTAACAAGTTTTGTGAAATGCGCAAGTTATCCTGAGCCATTCAAAACATTTCTAGCCATTTGTACAGTTTAACATAGTTTTTTCGAAATAGTGAGGATATAAAGTGCTTAAAACAGGCTGCTTTCGAGAGCTTGCCACATGTTGTATTTTTAACCGACTTCCTAAAAGTAGGAAGTTCTATTTTGGTCTGTATTTTTTTTAAATGACATACAATATTTTTTAATTGATTGCAATAGTTTTTAATAAGTTCAATGATCTTTCAAAATAAATAAATAAATAATGCTGGACAATCCACACAGCATCATCTAGCCTCAAAGTAAGCTACTCAAAGCTTGTGTTATGGGTACTAGATGGATGACTGATATATTTAATCAATTATATACTTACATAGATAGATATATTTTTTATTATACATAGAAAACACCCAGACCAACGGAACAAATTTCTGCAGATCGCACACAAATTTGTTCCGAGGCGGGAATCTAACCGCAACCTCTTGCGTCGCATGCGGACTCTCGCCCGCTGTGCCACTGAGGTCATCAAACAAATGTTGAAACCTGCGAGAGAAAAATACACTGCCGAGCGGTAGTCTTCATCGTAACGGAAAAAGTATTTCCCTTTTAAGAATAACTTACTCCGAAAGCTTGAAGTAGCACTTCGTAGGTACGGCACTGGCCAGAGACAAAATCTAATTACTAACGCGATAAAACTAAATTTACAAACGCAATTTATTAAAACTTTTTGCCCGAGCATCTGCCGGATTTCCTCAGATAATTAGCGGGAAAAATCTAGCAAAAACACTCGGTGGTTGTAGAATAATACCGTAGTTTCGCTTTTATAGGAGTTTCACTCAAACAAAACTCGACAAAATCTACCTTTTTGGACAAAATAGCAAACTGAAGGGCCAGTTTGCTATTTTGTCCAAAAAGAAATTTGATTCAAAATTAATCATTTTGCCGCTATTGTTTACTTACAAAATTGAATCTTAAATCAAAGATTGTAGAGTAAAATTTTACATTACAGCAGAATCGTAGTGCCGAGTACTAAAGCAGTAGTTATAATGGTTTCTTCGTAATAGAGAAAAATTCCACTAATTGCTGTAAGGTTTCGCAACTTGGAAATTCTTCAGAAGAAAAGGCTTAAAATCCTGTGTATGAAATACTACATTCGGCGCAAGAATCAAATGCTAGCCGACGTAATTACCGGATCATGAGGCTTAAAAGTTTGCCTCGTTGATGGACGCAGATCATTTCATTGTAGGTAAGTTCCTATAGTGCGTGTTGTACAAGGCAAATACTAAATAAATATTGGTGGACTTTACACTCAGCACTATCTTGCCCCAAGCTACGATTAATAGAGCTCTTTGTGTGTGGCTCGTCCGGGGAAGTACTACCATCACGCCTTTTTCTGCCGCCAAGCAGCAACGCTGTTTCGGTTTGACGAGTGTGGTCGCCGGTGTAGTTACAGGCACATGAGGCTTAACATCTATTCTGTATGCCTCAAGATGATGGACGCAGGGGAGTGCATCGTAGGGTACGTTCTTATCGTGCGTGACTTACGAGGCAATGCTTTGTTATAGGCGATGGTTACCACTTAACATCAGGTCGGCCATCTGTTTGTTCCATCAGCTAGTAATATAAAAAAAAAAAAAAAAAAAAAAAAAAAAAAAAAATGCTGGACAATCCACACAGCACTATCTAGCCCCAAAGTAAGCTATTCAAAGCTTGTGTTATGGGTACTAGATAACTGATATATTTAATACATTATATACTTACATAGATAGATATTTTTTATTATACATAGAAAACACCCAGACCATCGGAACAAATTTCTGCAGATCGTACACAAATTTGTTCCACGGCGGGAATCGAACCCGCAACCTCTTGCGTCGCAGGCAGGCTCTCGCCCGCTGCGCCACAGAGGTCGTCATAAAAAAAAACTTGTCCAACGCTTGTGACACGGGAGCCATGTAGCTGAATTAATACATACTTTTACCATTACAATTAATTATTATCTAGTATAGAGAACATACATACTCCTTATTATGTAAATCACACAAATGTTTGTTCTCCGTGGGGATCGAACCCACGGCCTACGGCGCAGAAGGCAGAGCTACGACCAACTGAGCTGTCTTTGATAATTTGATAAAGACGATGGTTCGCACTTTCGGCAAGCTAAAACGTTATAAATACCTTGAATTATTTTAATCATTATATTAACTCTTATAAGGTTTTATATAAACGGGGTCGGTTTGCCCTCGAATGTAGGTGCGTTGTTTTCAGATACCGCGGTATGCGTTATGGAATTTATGGTATTAACTGGAGTACCCGGTCCATAAGATGTACGAATATTATATTTTAATATTTATTTTAATATTTTTGTTTTTATTTAATTTTTTCTTTGTTCTGCTACTGTAACATATTTGTGGTTCAAATTAAGTAAAGCGTATATTGTATTCGGCCTCCCGCGATACAGGCTTGTCCTAGTGCGGGGACCAATGGCAAAATTATTTATGTTTAAACACTTTAGTAAATAAATTTGAATTTGAATTTGAATTTGAATATATTTTATAAGGCATCATGAACTTTACGTTATAAAGCCTGGGTTTTAATAGAGCTCTTCGTAAAGGGCTCAGGAAAGTCCACCACGGTAATTTCTGGCACCAGGCTTTTTTCTTGTTTTTTTTTAGGTACTTAATTTATAACCTTTTTAAGCCTGAAAAAACGTTTTTTGATTGTTTTGTTAAGCTCAAGTGAGCGAAATAAAACCATTTTTTTTATTTATATTACCTAAGTAATCTAAGGAAAAGAAATAGCGAGATCAGTTGTCTTGCGCACTTTATAAAAGCTTATTGAGTTGTATTTCGTTTGATCAAATTACCACATCCGAGTATTTCTCGCTTCATGTAATGACGTCGCTGAACACTATTTCAGCGATGCGGCGCCGCGGCGGTCGCACGTTTAATTTGTCGGTATTGATTAATTAGCGAACAACCGTATAAGAGGGCTTGCTCTCGTGTGCGCATAACCTTAATTTTTTGAATAATATTATAAGACAATTTCCATAATAATATGATTATTAAGTAATCAAATATCCTTAAGGGTCCGGTGACAGTACTACACTCTGTTAGTACACTCTGTAAAATGTCCAGTTCAATATGATTATTAAGGCTCCGGTGACAGCAGCTCGCAATTTCGAGGTGCGATTGGCTATTATTTCATTTTATTTCATATCGGGGAGGTTGTTTGAAAGAATAACTCTAAAGAAACACGCATAAATACTGTTCGAACACAAATAATACAATAATATAAGGGAAATGTGCTTGAGTCAGAAATCATTTTGGTATTAGGTAAACGTAAGACCAAACATACTAATACCAAAATGATTTTTGATTCGGGCATGTTTCCCTTATATTATTGTATTATTTGTGTTCGAACAGTATTTATGCGTGTTTCTTTAGAGTTATTCTTTCAAACAACTTCCCCGAAATGAAATAAAATGAAATAATAGCCAATCGCACCTCGAAATTGCGAGCTGCTGTCACCGGAGCCTTAATAATCATATTGAACTGGACATTTTACAGAGCGCTATCTAGCCCCAAAAAAGGAAAGCTATGGTAGATAGCGTTTTTTTTTTGGGTAAAACATACTTTTTTTCATATCATAAATTTTTTCGTCTTCTTATTCGTGTCACTAGTTTTTTATTCTAAACAGTGTGGTGAATGGATTTTTGCATCACAAAGAAGCTCCTTTCGCAAGCAAATGATTTATAACTTTTTACGTGCAAGACATGCCGGTCTCCTCATGATGTTTTCCTTCACTGTGATAATTGGCACTGCGCATACATTTTTGAACAAAAAATCAATGGTTTACTTTCGGTTTTGAACCCACGCCTATGTATCGACAGGCGAGGCCACTAGACCACCAATGTCCTTGTACATACGTGTTTTCATAGTAATTTTCTTTGTAAATACATAATTTTGAATAAGGTCATAATGGTCGCTGAGCGCGCCAATAGCTTATCAGACCAATATGTCTGTTGATTTCTCTTTTAATTGGCATGAAAGTGACAGTGACAAGAACAGTCCATGGAACCTCTATAAAATGGCAGGGATTATACATAAGAGGGTTAGATTTTTATGCCAACCTAACAGAAAGTAGATGCTTCACGACTGAGATCGCTCATTGACGGTGGATGTTTTCCTTCACCGATTGACATTACCCTCAAGTAACTTGAAAATGAAAAACCTTTTCGAAACCACGACCTTTCGAGCGAGTCTCTCCCCCTACATGAGTATTTATCAAATGCACAAAACCCGATCTTTTGCCTTGTTAAGCTGCACACTGCACAGCTCAGACTAATGATGGCGATTATAGTCGCTAATCGCGTGCACTGTGTAACGGCTTAACTTAGCGAACAAATTGTGAGGTCTTTTACAGCGGCGAGCGAAGATTGGCACATTTGTTTTATATGGAATGGAAAGTTGCTATGAGAGAAAATAGACCTTTATGAGTTACTAGCGACCCGCCCGCGCGCCCCAGCTTCGCACGGGTGCACATATCATGCATGTATTATACATATAAACCTTCCTCTTGAATCACTCTATCTATTAAAAAACCTCATCAAAATCCGTTGCGTAGTTTTAAAGATTTAAGCATACATAGGGACAGAGAAAGCGACTTTGTTTTATACTATAAATGATAAATAAATAAATAATGTTGGACCATCTACACAGCATCATCTAGCCCCAAAGTAAGCTACTCAAAGCTTGTGTTATGGGTACTAGATGACTGATATATTTAATACATTATATACTTACATAGATAGATATTTTTATTATACATAAACACCCAGACCAACGGAACAAATTTCTGCAGATCGTACACAAATTTGTTCCGAGCGGGAATCGAACCCGCAACCTCTTGCGTCGCAGGCGGACTCTCGCCCGCTGTGCCACTGAGGGCATCACTATGTAGTAATAGTGAAGAATAATAATTTTGAGTGGCTCAAAGATTAACTGTGATACCTCGTTCGCACCAGGCTCGAGTAGCCAGCACTTCTCACCATGCGTCCGAGTTCGTCGAGGGTTGGCTGATAACACCAAGAAACCGTGGTGGCAGGTGCTACTCGCTTTGATGGCTATTGATGAACAATCGTAGATACGCTAAAACGATCAGATGTCATCACCTCAATCAGAATAGTCCGAATAAGATCCAGGAGAGGCTGATACAACCAGACAATATTATCTTCGACATAGCGTTGTATTATAGGCACTACAGACAGATATAAATAGGAAAGCTAATGTACCAAATCATTGATACCGTCTGGACTCAACTATTGCGGTCATCTTGTTCATGCGCAAAATTGACTACAATGCACCCTTAGCACCAGATGATGCTTTTGTACGCACTCACTCTCTCTCTCTCTCTCTGTCGTCCCTCCTTTTCTCCCAGTAATAAGTCGTACCAAGCGGCAAGTATGTAGCCTGTTCTTCTCGGCGTTGGTCGCGTGCAACTGGCACCTAGAGTCACCTAGTTTTAAGACGTTTCAAGGTGATCCTTGTGATATAATTGAATAAATACCTTTTGACTTCGATTTTGACTTTGACTTGCGTCACCAACAAAACGTCACTGCAGCCGTCATTCCGCCTTTTTTTATACTCCTAGCTGATGGAACAAGCAGATGGCCTAGCTGATGTTAAGTAATGGTAATGGTAACCAGCAGTGGAAGTACCGTTCTTATCGACCGTTTATTGACATTTAGAATCGTCAAAAATTCGTTAAAAATAGTTTCAATTCAACAATGGATAAAACCATTTTTAACGAATGTTGACGATTCTAAATGTCAAATTAAGCGATCGATAAGAACGGTACTTGCACTGCTGGTAATGGTTCAAAAAATAACAAAATCTCCTGTCAAGAGTGGTGACTTTTTGGTCACCTCCATCATCTCCAGATGTAAGAGGCGACTGAAAAGCACCAGAATATTGAGTGAACTAGACTGACACTGGCGGTCAGCAATTCGCCTGTCAAAGAAGAGAGCTGTTCGTTTAAAAAAACTACTATCCTTGTCAGTACATAATATATTAGATAAACATAAACGGTAATCACCAACAAAGCATTTCGTTGCATACTGTCCGTCAACTCGGGGCATACAGATGTTAAGCCCCATGTGCCTGAAACTTCACCGGCAACCACACCTAACAAACCCAAACACAGCAATGCTGCTTGGCGGCAGAAATGGGCACAATGGTAGTTTTTATAGCTTTGACTGACTCTCTGGTAATTGAACGTGTGAACTGGTGCTAACTTCTGCTCAACCTACCGTGTGATGGCTCTCATGTTTCTTGTCGCCTATTTCTTGGATATTCTACAAAGACTTGTAATATGATAATTTTTAAGACTTGTGAATAACATTACTGATTCAGCCGACCATGGTTTCGCGCGCGTTAATATCCAAAAAACTGAAGCTAATAATAAATATTACTCAAATTAATATTTATGGCTCCCTTACAACATCAGCTTTTTCTTTCTTTCAAAACAAAAGAAAAATAAACATTTTTTTTTATTTTTAACATCTTGCAAGAAAACAAAAGAAAATAAAATTAATAAAACAGCTTGTTGAGACTTGCTTGGTCATTGTTCTAAATTTATGGCTTGTTGTCACAATCCTTGTGGTCTTAGCACAAAGTGTAAGCATTTGAAATGAAAGTGTATTATGTGAAATCGTGATTTGACCGAAAATGTTTCAAATGTTTTGAAGAAACCGCCACCATTTTCTTCAAAACAATTGACTGACTCGACTTTGGACTGACGTGACTAGAAACATAACTACAAAGAGTATAATCTCTGAATCACTTGACATTGGCAAGATTGTGTATGACAGGAGCGATAAAAAGAAGAAAGAAAGAAAGAAAATCGGAACGGTCTTTACTCAGTACAATCACTTTGAAACATCTTATATACTAGATGAATCTACCGCCAGTTCGTCGCGACCAAAGCCTTGAAGAACTGGCAAGAAACATGCTTGGTTCCTAGCGTTTTTTTATATGATCCTCTTTACAAAAGCTAAACATATAATTTTCCTTGACATTTTAAACAATAAAGTATACTTATCCCTGTCCGTGTCATGTCAACGAAAAGAGACAGCAACAGACTAACTGCTACATAGAGCTGCTGTAGTGTTCAGCGACCAATATTATCCACTAGAGTTTAAATAAATAAATAAACACACATGTATTTATAATGTCTTCAGATTATAATTCGACTTGTTCTACCAGATGCACTGTTATTTCAACGTGCTTAAAATAAGACTGTCTGGTACAGTCGCCAGCATTAAGATGATACTTTACAATTTAACAGCTCAGTTGGTAGTAGCTCTGCCTTCTGCGCCGTAGGCCGTGGGTTCGATCCCCACCGAGAACAAACATTAATTGTGTGATGAACATAGAGGTTTGATCTCTGTCTGGGTGCTAAAATCTTAACATAAGGAAAAAAGTATGTAAGTAGTATATCAGCCATCTGGTTACCATATCACAAGCTTTGGCTTAGTTTGGGTCGAGATAGTGCTGTGTGGAATGTCCACCAAAAAAGGACCATCTTCTCATGTGAAAATATTATATTCTGAGAGTTGGCAACTGAAGCAAATGAAGCGAACGTGGCCAAGCAAACAATAAAACATAATCAGAAAACGAGGTCACTACCAGACCTTAGCTAGAAAGATTTATAAATCTCAAACATATCCACCGAGCAGAGAAATTGTAATTTATTTAAGTGCAGGTAAACAATAAGAGCGCTACAAACGTTTCTGGCAAAGCACGTAAAGCACTTTAAACGGGTACTTGATTTTATCAAGAGTAGTCGGGCTCTTTATGTATAGCACGTCCGGGGTAGTACTGTAACTACGACCACGCGCTTTTCTGCCGCCAAGCAGCAACGCTGTGTTTGAAAATTTCGGTTAGTCGCCGGTGGAATTACAGGCACATAAGGCTTAACATCTGTATGCCTCAAGTTGATGGACGCAGGGCAGTGCATCGTAGGGCACGCTTCTATTGTGCGTGACTTACGAGGCAACTATAGGTGATTCTGTTTTGTTCCATCAGCTACGGTGGAACCAAGCCATAAGTTTGATGCCTGTTCTTCTAGCCTTTACCTGGAACTAGCAACTAGATTCGATATGTTTTAAGACGTTTCAAAATGATCCTTGTTATTTTATTGAATAAAAAGGGCTTGAGTCCTGGAGCTGAGGGTAAAATATAACGTAATTAAAATTCCACGTAATTATTTAATTTGGTTTTGATAGCTTTGGAGGTTTTCGCGTTTATACTCCAGAATTTAATTATTATAGTTAAACAAAATTTTACTGCTTATTTTGTAATTACTTTAATTAGGCTGTCTAGTTTTCGTAATTAAATTAATATAAGTTTTACTTAGAAAACTTGTACGATCAAATATATTTTCGCTATACCTTTGTTTCTCTTAAACTTGACGCTTTGCGATTTTTAATTGATTCAATTATTTTATTTCTAAAAATGTTGGGATTATTATGTTTGGATGTGTTATTGATTTCGTTTTTTTTTTATAAAATAAAAAAATGTTTTGCATAACAAATCGACTTCAAATACACTGATAACAGCAAAATAGACAATAATTATTAGCAAAATACACAATTTATAATTGACTTGGATGACATAACTTTCTCCTCTAAATATTTAGAAGACAAACTACAAAACAATTTTCATGAAATTTCTATGTTTATCCTCGATTTGTATAATTTTTTAATGAATAGTTAAAAACGTAGTCGGTAGTGCAATCGACTGTACCTTTGTGGTAGTCGACTGTAGTTTTACTACGAATAATGAGACATCAGCGCGGCGCCATGAGATTAGAATAATGTAATGGTGGGGATTCTGTCGATATAAATGCGAATAGACGGTTAATTATACCTTACAGTCTTAAGGCACAGACAACCGCCAACTTCACGCTAACACTTCAAAAGAAAATCAGAAGGCAGCCAAGTTTTGGAGAGTTTGGAGATATTAGGTTTAGCATAAACAATTTTATTTATGATTTTAACAAGATTCCCTATATTTTGTCTTCGGTTAGAAAGTTATCAAAATATTTTTATATTGACTCTTTGTAATTAAAATCCGATACATTCGTTTCTTGCAATTTTTAATAACTACTTTCGGCGATTTTATATCAAAAATGTTAAAATGTTAGCGAGAATTGAGTGAGCGTTTTAAAAGGTGGACAACCGTCAATCAACTTCTCGCTCTTTTTTTTTATATTTATATAAATATAAAAAAAAAGAGCGAGAAGTTGTTTTATATAAAAAAAAGAGTTATATTTTACGGTTTCTGAAAGCTTGATCAACATGTATCGGCTGTCAAGTCGCTTGCTATTTCAACTTTAACTTCAATTCCGATAGAGATAACAAGTGTCTTGATAGCTGATTAGTATTAATCGAGCTCTCAGAAGCCGGCGGTTAGTCATTTTAAATAAAGGTGAATAAATGAATAATTTCAAGCTAGGTTCCGGAGAATGAGAGAAAATTCCAGAGATTCAGCAAAAATGTCTACCGCTATTCTGCGAGCAAAAGTACATTAGCGGTTGTCAGCGCCTTAAACACGTACAGCATGCTCCATAAACTTCCCGCTCCACCGCAAGACTGCCATGCTCTCAGACAGATGAACATCGCGTGCCGTAGTACATTCCATCGTGTGGTGTATTTATAGTGCATTCGGTTTCTGGTTTTAGAACTACAAAGGGTACCATGTTGTCTGTCTGTAAGTTTTTTTATACTACTTGCTGATGCTTAAAGGAGATAGCAGATAGGCACCTGTTGTTCAGTGGTTACTAGCTGTTTAGCGATCTTCTTCTTCTTGTCGTGTAACTAATTACTTTCGAAACAGTGCGGTGAAAGGATTTTAAGTGCCTTCAAGAGGCCCCTTTAGAGTACTTGAAACATGTTATAGAACTTATTAGAGTCTATACAACATGCCGGTTTCCTCACGATGTTTTCCTTCACCGTTTGAGGATACTGGCTGGGCATATACATTTTTGAACCGGAAAACTCATTGGTGCACGGCCGGTTGTAAACCCACAGCCTTAGGATCGGAAGGCAGGGCTGATGCCACTAGTCCACCAGTGTTCTCAGTGTTTAAAGATAAGAGATTACAGTTTTCGTATGCTTTATTCGTTAGTTTCCAGTTTCAGTTTATTACTTAATTCGTAAGTTGTTATTGTAACAATAATAGTACATTGTTCACCGAGAGGAGAAAGTGACCGATTACCGTCGAGGGTGTCGTTTGAAGCCCGAGCCGTAGGCGAGGACTTTAAAACACCCGAGATCGGGAATCGCACTTTCTCTCGAGTGATACATAGTGCTTTATACTACACCTACGAGGAAAAAAAAACTAAAACTGAATCCTCAAACAACACACAAATTGAAAATGGCGCCAATGGCGTCTGCAATTTTCACATGTTCTTTTTTCAAATTGTTTATCCTGCCGCCGCAGGGTCGCACTGCCAGCCCGACACCATCCAACACGCAGCTAGTGGCCAGTGTCATTTTGCGAACTTGGAGATAAAAACTCACTGTAAAAACTTTTTGGCTTTTGATATTTAGGTTACCGGCGCATAGTCTTACCCAAAATTAAAAAAGAAAAACCACGTAAGAAATGGATTTTCATACACTTTTCTCTCCCGCTCAGATGCGTTTTCTCCCCGCATATTTGTTCGATATGCAATGACGTACTTTCTACCGTAAATTTGATAAAGTATCAAGGTACTTTCCAAGCAGGTGTAGTATAAAGTATATTTCATCATAATTTTTTTGCATAACTTTATATATCAATTAAAAAGCTTGCCTCGCAAGGTAGCTTTATGTATGATATGAACATGCCCTACGATGCATTACCTTGCGTCCATCAACGTGAGGCATACAGATCAGCCTCATGTAACATAATTTTACTTGCAACCACACACTTCAAACTAAAACACAGCAATGCTACTTGGCGGCAGAAATAGGCACTGTGGTAGTTCTTCTCCGAACCAATTCCAATTGAGTGTGAAAGAGATGTAAAACCGTGGAAAGAAGTAAGCTGTAATCCATATAATAAAAATGAGAAGAAAGCCAGCTCTTCAGGAAACGGAGCTAAGTTTAAAGCTCTAATTGGCACTCAAAAACTATTCATTCCCAACACAGAAATTAAATTTAATAGTCCATTTCTAGAAACTTCCAAAGTTTCCTTAGATGAATGGGAACTGTGAGATATAAGAAGTCCTCTTAAAGTGATTTTTCTTTTACATTTTAAGTGCCACTGGTTGCTTACGTTTTCGAGGAATTCGTGAAATCAATGTCGTGGTATTCAAAATTTTACAGATCATTTGAGCTATCTCTAGATCGGTTGTAACGATCTGATAGCTCAACTACTCTTCTAGGCTTTATCGCGTGAAACGTGCACCTAGCTAGGTTCACCTGTTTTTTTTAAGCATGTCGAAGTGCCACTAACTTAAAACTAACCTGTTGCTATGATTTTGCCACAAGATTTAATCTTTTCCTAATTGATTTCTTAATATATTATATATAATTATCCTGTTATTAGATTCACCTGGTGATTCATTCGATCATTCATCACTACGAAGTATAAAACAAAGTCGCTTTCTCTGTCCCTATATCCCCATCTCCCTATGTCCCTATGTATGCTTAAATCTTTAAAACTACGCAACGGATTTTGATGCGGTTTTTTTAATAGATAGAGTGATTCAAGAGGAAGGTTTGTCTGTATACTACATGCATGGTAATGTGCACCCGTGCGAAGCAGGGGCGCGCGGGCGGATCGATAGTTCTAAATAAGTCACCTATAATTTCAGGAAGAAACACCTAAAATAGAATCAAGCTGGTAAACTAGTCAGTCAAAATATATTTATTCAATAAAATCACAAGAATCACTTTGAAACGTCTTAAAGCTACTGACTCTAGTGCCAGTTCCACGCGACCAAAGCCTAGAAGAACAGGCAAGAAACACGGCTTGGTTCCTACCGCTCTTTTGTATGATCCCCGTTATAATGCGCGTTGCTACTTCAGTTGAGGTATTCAAGGCTAAAATCCATGATCACCTCTTTGGCAAACTGAGCGAATGAGCAATTTTGAATTGACATTATAATATATATTATATTATATATTATATTATATATACCTATATGTATAGTTATGTATGTTTGTACTATTTAGTTTGTTTTATTTATTTTATTATACATATTTAGATTTTGTATGTAATTTTTACAACTTTTTAAATGTATTAGGTTTAATGTACCTATCTCTACGTTTTCCTCTCATGTGCACTACACTGACACATCTTATGTCCACAATTCACAAAGGTTATCTGGAAGATAATGCTTTTTAGCATTAAGTTCGCCTTTGTACTGTTATTATTATGTGCAATAAAGTATTTTCAATCAATCAATAATGTAATAGGCAGTATTTCAATTCTCCGTCCTACTTTCTCAACTTTCTCTCCCTCTCTACAGCTTAAAACCACTAACAACAATAGTTATGAAAGAAGCCCACAAAATACAGCACAGACCAAAAAAGTAAATAAGTACCAAGTAAGAATATTTTCAGGCATTATATCAAGTTTTTCTGCTCTTCCATTTCGATTGCAATTAAACTTTAGCCATTTAAGTTAGCAGCGTTGGGGACGCGCAAATTAACTCTTTTGAAGTAATATTGCCAATAATGTGAAAGGAAGTTCTTTTGTTCAGAAATAAATCATTTTCTTTTCTTCCTTTTTGGTATACCTCCCTAAACCATGCCTTTATACGCGGTAGATCAGATTCTCATCTCGTGTCAAGTCAAATGGTCAATTCAGTTGAATCACGAGGATCGTCGAAAGTATGAACATCTTAGGGGGGTAGTCAGAGGTATGTCCAAATATTACATTTGGCACATACCCACATTTTGCAGTAGTTAGCATTCGATACGAGACAGGTTGCAAGCCCATCGCCGCTGTTAGAATCTTCTCTTATCGTGTCACTAGTTTCTTGTGAAACAGTGTGGTGAAAGGATTTTAAGTGCGCCTCAAGGAGGCTCCTTTCAAGCACTTGACATTTATTTATTTATTATAAACTTTAATTAACACGGTGAGAAAACCAATTACATTAATTAAAGCAGTTAAAATTACATAAAATTAAAATGATCAATTTAAATATTAAACAAGTAGGTACAAAACAGTAATGATGTCAAAAAAAAAAAACTATTAAATTTAGACGAACAGAATTTACAACAATCACTAAATGTCACAATTATAATTTGCTATAGAACTTTTTTTAGGTTCTAATGACATGCCGGTTTTCTCACGATGTTTTCCTTCACCGTTTAAGAGCACTGGCATTGCGCACATATTTATTTATTATTATTTATTTATTTATTATAAACTTTAATTAACACGGTGAGAAAACCAATTACATTAATTAAAGCAGTTAAAATTACATAAAATTAAAATTATCAATTTAAATATTAAACAGGTAGGTACAAAACAGTAAAAATGTCAAAAAAAAAACTATTAAATTTAGACGAACAGAATTTACAACAATCACTAAATGTCACAATTATAATTTAGGAAAGACTCTCACAAAAACACAAACACAAAGTCAAAAGTTTGGACCAGCTGTCGGCGAACAGCAACAACATATATTTATATACACACGAACATATATTTTTCAATAGGAAAAATCCATCGGTGCACGACCGGATTCAAACCTACGACTTTACAATCGGAAGGCGGGGTCACTCCTACTAGACCACCGGTGCTGTTAGAATACTAACTGGTTTCCTCACGATGTTTTCCTTCACCGCTTAGGAGCACTGGCATTGCTTACATTAATTTCGATCGAAAAATTCATTGGTGCGACCATTCGAACCTGCGACCTTACGATCGGAAGGCAGGGTCACTCTCACTAGACCACCGGTGCACTGATCACAGTCACAGAGTAGGTAGGCTCTAACATAATCACACAAGTAAACTCAAAGAAAAGTTTCCAAGAGCTGTTTCCCAAACACAGATGTGACTTCGGCAACAATGCAATTACAGCAAACATAGAAGAGAAATGGCGGTAATCATTCTCAGTCCAACAGGATCGCATAGACCAGTCGAGACTACTAATTTTAACCGAAAAGCTAATTATAACATCTTATATTTCCAAGTGGAACGAAAAAAAACAATGGACAAAACGTGCACAGTACAACAGCTGAAAAAACACAACTTCACAACTTCGATCCTTAGACACGGTATTATGTATACCGTGCCTTCAGATACTTCTGTGACTTTACAGCCGATTAGTGTTGATCGACCTCTCAGAAACCGGGGGCATGTTTCAGAGTGATCCTCGTGTAAGGCTAAGGCCGCACCACGGTTAAACCGCTGTGGTTTTTAATCGCGTGAACTTGTGCCCCTAGAATGCTAACACAAGCGGCCGCACCTGCGGTTCAATTTTTCTAGGGGCACAAGTTCACGCGATTAAAAACCACAGCGGTTTAACCGTGGTGCGGCCTTAGCCTTAGGGTGACAAATCAACATCGAGCTATGCTGCGCTGTACTGCGCTGTGCTGTGCTGTGCTTCTTAAGCTACGTTTTTTTAACAATCAACATCAAGCTGTGCTGCGCTTTGCTTAGCTCAGTATTAAAAGGGCGATGGAGACGCAGCGTGCTCCATGTTTGAAAAACCTTTTTTTTTTGTTGTCGGGGGGGAAATCTGCACACAGACACACCTACCGCATCGAGGGATACGATAGGGTAGTGTGAGGATGACGGACTCGTCGACTCACTAAAACCATCCCGTTGGCCGGCCTCGTTGCATGTCAAGGGGCTCCGGCGACTCTTAAAAGAACATATTGGTGCCCCTCGCGCAAATTGCCTGAGCGCATCCCAGGAATGCTATCCACAGCCATCCCCGTGCTCACGGCGACACCCTCCACCAAGTGCCGCCGCCTTCCCGGGATCCGCATACGACCAGCCGGAGCCTTCACTCCGACCGCCCACGGATCCGAAAAGGCCCCTGTTTGGCAGGGGCTACCACTCGCCCCCTCTCGGGGCAGGCGGCGCAGGATCGCTGGACAAGCCTGCAACCCTTTGCCGCCACCATCCTTAGCGAGATCGGTCCAAGTCAATTAGGTCGCCGATCTCGCTCAGCGGCCTCCAGACATGTTGTATGGTGGCAAAGCAAAACTCACCCGGCCACCAACATGCCTGTTGGAAGAGTTGCGGAAGCGGTAAAAACCACTCCATCACTCCCCCGTAACTACTCGACCCGAGGGCTGCGGAGGCGGTGTTAAGTAGTCCCGTTACGAAACGACCACCCCATCGCCCTCGGTGTTACGCCGCGATGTTTGAAAAACCTAGCACAGCTCGACACAGCGCGGCTCAGCACGGCGGGTAGCACGCCTCGCTCGAGACTGCTGCATTTTTAAACAGAGCGTAGCCTCACACAGCGCAGCACAGCGTGGTTTGTTTGTATCCTCCTTAGAATATTAGACGAGCGAGTTGACCAAACATAGCACAGCGCAGTATAGCGCAGCATAGCTCGATGTTGATTTGTCACCCTTAGGCTAACTGAATATAAAGGTACTTTTGACTTTGACAAGAAGAAGATAACTTGATCTTATTCGTTTCCTGTCATCTAACGAAGCAACATAGCATTTTCATTTTAATTGTTTTTCTAGTGTTATTTTGAGTTGTGTTGTGTAATTTTGGTGGTATTTTAACCAACATTACTTGTGGTCTTAGCACAAAGTGTAAGCATTTGAAATAAAAGTGTATTATGTGATATCGTGATTTGACCGAAAATGTTTCAAATGTTTTGAAGAAACCGCCACCATTTTCTTCAAAACAATTGACTGACTCGACTTTGGACTGACGTGACTAGAAACATAACTACAAAGAGTATAATCTCTGAATCACTTGACATTGGCAAGATTGTCTATGACAGGAGCCATAAAAAGAAGAAAGAAGAAGACTCTCTTTGGCACTTTGATTTATCTATTCTATATCTATTTCAGACCCAAAGGTCGCGTCATCAGCGACCAGCACGTTGTCAAGAATGACACACTGCGACAAACTATCCAATCGATAATGTCGATAAGGATGGGACGTAATTAAATTACTGGTGACGTGGGTCGCTTTGGCTGTCAGAATCTACGGTGACAGCGGTTTTTATGAACCGATACAGTTATTTTATTAACGGATGAAAATAAATAATGGAGTGACAAGAAAATGGCATCGTATTTTTTTGTAAACGTGTTTGAGTAATTAAAAGGATTTGTTTACGATTATTTTGGCAAACACCATAGCTTTTCATTTAAATTTTTTACGTTAATTTTGTTCTTGAGTTCATCCAATTTCGATGATAAAACCATTTTAGGCAATTGCAATCCTCTATCGTTTTTTAGAACGCTATAAAAACGACTTTCCCAAAACAGCTTTCAAACAAAATTTTAAGCTCGTCGACAGTTTTCACGGTGTTTATACAGCTGCTAAATAGACCATTAGACATCAAAATGTGCTGACATTTTGCTGTGAATAATAAATAGCTCTAATATTAGCCCATTTAATGGTCGGGTCTAATTTCGCTACGTTGTGGTCTGGCTCGCTAGCTAGCTAATCACCCACTGATGTAGGCCTGACGTTTTCACCCTTTTAGCATTTCATACAGGGTGGGAAAACTACTTTGACTTTATTTGATACTACAGCCTTCACAGCTCAGTTGGTAGTAGCTTTTCCTTCTGCGCTGTAGGTCGTGGGTTCGATGCCAACCGAGAACAAAATTTGTGCGGCGCAGATGATAAAAAAATACAAGCTAGATTAAAGAAGGTAATTACTGTTGTTAAATAAATATATTTCAGCATTTATGACCCAATCGCGCTATTTTCTAACGGTTCACTTACCGCGTATTCCGCGGTCACTTAAAAGGCAGCATACGGCGCGCCACAATCTTAAAATTAAGTGAAATTTTTTTTTGAATACAAGCAAGTTTTCATACATAAAAATAAGAAAAATATAAAATCCCATTTCTAAATGTGAAAACTTGTTCGAATTAAAAATTTTTTTTCAGTAAATCTTTCTAATGCTATTGACCACAACTTGACCGATTGCAATTTTACATAACTGCAACATTGATTTTATATCTTCAAAAATGTTCAATTGTGCGAGCGAGATAGCGGCGCGCCGTGTGCTGCCCCTTAAGTGATTGCTGTAGGCAGAATAGCAATTCATTCCACAGCAATTTCCTGTAATCAACATTTTCTTGAAAACTGATTTGAAGCGAGTTGCTCTCCGTTTTTGCTTGCCGTTTGTTTACCGTTTCAGTTTTTTGCAGTGTTAAATGTGCTAGTTAAAAGATACTTATTCAGTTGAATCATAAGGATCACTTTAAAAGGTCTTAAAGCTATGTGAATCTAGGTGCCAGTTACACGCGATCAAGCCTAGAATAACACAGGTCATAAGTATAGGTACAGTAGGTACACAAATTCAAATTCGAATTCAAAATATGTTTATTCAATAAAAACACAATAAATGTTTCAAGATGTTTTTTAAACTTTCGCGATCATAACACATAATTAATTTGCTATGTTTCAATAGCCGTGGTCGCGGGCAGACTGATGTGATGTGATGGGATGAGTCTGCCCGCGACCACGGCTATTGCAACATAGCCGAAACGTCGGGAAATTATTAAAGGTAAAACGCGATAAATACCCGTGTAATATTTCAAATTAATTATGTTTCAAGATGATCTAGAAACAGGTTTAAGGAGTAGTAGAGCTCTTTGTGAAGGGCTCGTCCGGGAAAGTAACTACCACCACGCCTTTTTCTACCGCCAAGCAGCAACGCTGTGTTTCGGTTTGAAGAGTGTGGTCGCCGGTGTAATTACAGGCACATGTGGCTTAACATCTCTATGCCTCAAGTTGATGGACGCAGGGCAGTGCATCGTAGGGCACGTTCTTATCGTGCGTGCAATCGGGGCAATGATTTTTTATAGGTGATGGTTATCACTTAACATCAGGTGGTCCATCTGTTTGTTCCATCAGCTGGTTGTATATAAAAAAAAGTAAATAGTTGGAGTACAAAAAGACTCAGTAAACCCGGGCCACTATAAAACTTACTCCAAATATGAAATCACCAGTAAACAGGGCATTAGGGCACAAAGGGCACTCTTGAGCGGGCGTCCCTCAGGGCCATGTAACTTGAGATGGACCACGTTACACCAAAACACGAAAATAGTTAAAACGCTCCGAACGGTGTGACATGACAACGATCTGATGGGATATCTACCGTGCCTGGCGATCAAAAACGAATCAAAATTGCGACGTTGTTTCCGTTTTAGTTTTTTCGGTGACATCTAACTAATATTATAAATGTGAAGAACGGCTGAACGGATCTGGATGAAATTTAGCACAGAGATAGATTATAGTCTGGTATAGCACTTAGGCTTCTTTAAATCGCGTGGGAATACCGGGATTTAAAACAACGGATAGATTATAGTCTGGTATAGCACATAGGCTACTTTATATTACGTGGGAATACCGTGATTTAAAACTACGCGGGTGAAACCGCGGGGCGCAGTAGTTAGTTTCATATTATCACTAAGGAGTTTCCGTAATCAGTCCAAGATTGAGACTAATTATTTATTCGTTATGTATATATCTATCTAACTAACCTGTTGGTACCAACTGGGTATAGGTCTCCCCAAGTCTATTCCTAAACAAATTAATTTGTACACTTATGTGTGAATTCGCCCCACTAAACAGAACCGGCCACTTGACCCGAACCAGGAAATAACTTCTCGGAACGGCGGAAAAATGTTAGTTCATCCGAGCACGGGCCGCTTTCCATAATGCGGACCAGCTACTCAATAGCTCGATATGATTCCTTAGCTTTTTACTTGGTTTTATTAAAAAAGTAATCTTGAAATGGTCTTAAAACTCGGACAGAAAACGCCACTTGTGGTTTTCAAGACAAATTGACGTGGTACGTAAATTTGCTTGTAAAGAACTTTTAGGAATACAAGTATTAATTAACATAATGTACAAGTTACACATTAACGCATTGGACGTGGTCTGTAATGTTGTACTGATTCATAAATTGAATTTCAATTTCAATTTGAATTAAACATATTTTTACCTAAGTATCATTTTTGAAATGATGTACTGCCTCGAATCCATGAATTTGAGTGCATGGATGCGGTGCAGTGTGAAACCTAGGTTTCTTTCGCTCGCTTGTAGTTTTTAAAACGTATCAAAGTGATTTTATTGGATACGCCTTTACGCCTTTTTCTGCCGCCAAGCAGCAACGCTGTGTTTCGGTTTGAAGAGTGTGGTCGCCGGTGTAATTACAGGCACATGAGGCTTAACATCTGTATGCCTCAAGTTGATGGACGCAGGGCAGTCAGTCAACATCGTAGGGCACGTTCCTATTGTGCGTGACCTACGGGGCAATGTTTTGTTTATAGGTGATGGTTACCACTTAACATCAGGTGGGCCATCTGCTTGTTCCATCAGCTAGTTGTATAAAAAAAAAAAAAAGTCTTTTTGAATTTGACTGAAATTGACTTTGCCCTATCAGTTGATTTAGTACCAAAGTTCTTCAAATCCAGTAACCAGTAATGCCGGTACCTAATAACGGTCAGAGCTATCCGCAGTAATAGTGCTTCGGTAGTAAATAGTACATTGAATGTGTTTCGATGAGGTTCCTACTAAATTATGGGCTTTACGTGCGCCCAATAATATTAGACCTTCGATTATGTCATTGTAAACGAACAGTAACACAACTTTTATCAATATTCGAAATCGAACTGATGAAAATTGCTCTTGAGCTATTGCGATTTTGTGGTGCTGCAGCACATTATGTGTTGTACTTTTTTTTAAATTATGTTATGAAATTAAATTTTATGTTTATATACAGGGTGTCCCAAAAGGTTACGTAACTAGGAAGAGGGGTGATAGGGGTGGTCACAAGGGTCACCAGAAAAATAATAAAAAAAATCCCCTCTGGGTATTAAAAAAAATAAAAAAAATTTTTTAAAAAACTAAAAATTTTACGCCTTGTGGGGTGATTTTGCTCCCGATGACCTACAAATATTGCTATATTAAAAAAAAATGCTGTTATGTTATCGTCAATAACCCTTTTTCAAATTGAAATAAAAAAAAGGCAAGGCGTGAAATTTTTAGTTTTTTAAAAAATGCCTTTTATTTTTTTTAATACCCAGAGGGGATTTTTTTTATTATTTTTCTGATGACCCTTGTGACCACCCCTATCACCCCTCTTCCTAGTTACGTAACCTTTTGGGACACCCTGTATAACTTTAAATAGGTTTTTTTTTGTTCTATTATTACTTTGATTTATTAAGCGTGCGTTTATTTAGACATGTAAATGATTTAGTTCTTTATTTTATTTAGACCTAGTGCATCTAAGATGCGTAGGTATATTTGACGTAATATCTTTTTATAGATGATGAAAATAATACATTTTTACTAAACTCTGATTTATGTGCGTGTGTGAAAATGAAAAATGCATTACCGTTGAGTAATACTACGGCAAGCCTTCGATAAAAGTCTATTTGCAGAAGTCGGGGTCGGACGAGTCTGATAGCACCCTTATTACAACGATGTTAAGGTGAGATATATTAATACTAATGTTAGTTTATGCTACGTTATTTTATTTGCGTACAAGATTTTTGTAAATGTGTCGAGGACTTTTTGATGCTTCTTGAGTTATCATGAACACCATCAAACCACAGATGTTGATGATGGGATGGCCAACCTGTTAAGTGGAAACTATCTTCTACTTGTTGTTGTGGACTCCTGTTTCCGCAATCAGAAAACAAAATGGTCCATTCTGCGCCAAAGCGCAGAAGTTTCCTGGGGCTTCGCAGGCTTGGAGGAGTGACCTGGGGTTGCCCAGGATTTCTTGTCGTTGAGTTGCTATACCCTTGCATTCCAAAGATCTCTACTACTCTTAGGGCATGTATCGAGCGTGACTTAGGATGCAATACTTTGTGTGATGGTTACCACTTAACATCAGTTCATCAGCTTGTTCTATCGACAAGGTCTGTAAAACAAGAAGATTTATAAAAAAAAAACAAAAAAAGCCGAGTGCCTGAACTTAATGTATGTAGGTAGGTAAATAAGATAATGTTTTAAATTTGGTACTTTTTAATATTGAAATCCATTCTTCAGTCTTGACGAATGATAAAAATGTAATGATCGCAGACAGTCGGAGGCTCGCGTACCTATGTCCTATCAGTTTACTGACGCCTGTGGTTGTATAAACCATTTTGATAATTTTAGGGTTACCAGCAATCACATTTTTTTATAACAAAACTCTTCATATCTTCGAAACGGCTTCGTCGATTTTGATGCGGTTTTTTTAAACGATTTGCATGACCATAGAGAAGGTTTTATGATAATATTTTAGTATCACTCATGGCCTAGTTCACTATAGTGACTTAACGAATTTTGCGTTCTGGTTTTGCCTTTGAGGGTTCACTTTAAATCAAAAACTAATACATTATTTGAAAACACTTCATCACTCTCTTGATTTTCATACCCATATTGCTATGATAGCGAAAAGATTTTTTTTAATGTGAGAGAATATCGCTCCTCCTCTCCCCACGTGACTTTTTGTTTTTTTTTAATTTTAATGACACTTGGGAAGTTGTGACGAATCTTTTGATACCAGAATCATCAAAATCCATCCAGCCAGGTTACTACGTGGTAATAAAGGAAATATCGAAGGAAGGATACATAAATACATGCATACATATATTCACGCCAAACTCATAACCCTCGGCACTCGGGTTAAAACTCGGACTCGCCGTAGAGATCGTAAACCTTTTAAAGGGTTATCGCTTCACGCTCCCAAAATCAAAGGCAGAGCTAATCTTTACAACTTAATAAATAATTTAAGCCTCAATTAAAACCTACAGCCCCCGGGTTAAGGGTGCCTACACAAAACTGCGATGCGGTGCGATGCCGCTTGCTCTCTCTCTCTGTGAGCTCGCAGTTTTTTTTTTATTATACAACTAGCTGATGGAACAAGCAGATGGCCCACCTGATGTTAAGTGGTAACCATCACCTATGAACAAAACATTGCCATATATTTGCTCTCTCTCGATATTTGCGATACGATGTGAATTCGATCGAATTCGTTGTTATGTGTGGGCGCCCTAAGCCGGGATCCACCCAATATATTGGCAGTATATTTGGAAACGTATTTAAGCCACAAACATTTTCGTAAGGGCTACTTGTAATGAAATCGATTGTGATTCCAAATAAAGGTACTTTATTTGAATAATTGATATTAATATCTAAATCACTACATAGTATAAAACAAAGTCGCTTTCTCTGTCCCTATGTCCATTGTCCCTATGTATGCTTAAATCTTTAAAACTACGCAACGGATTTTGATGCGATTTTTTTAATAGATAGAATGATTCAAAGGGAGGTTTATATGCATAATACATGCATGATATGTGCACGCAGGCGAAGCAGGGGCGCGCAGGCGGGTCGCTAGTGTATTAAACAATTAATACAAGACGGTATTTACAAAAAGTACAACATACATTATTATTATGAAACAGCTGAGCTATTGACAGCTCGTTGCAAAAGATCAATTACATAAACGATCTGTTATATCCCTACAATGTATGCATAAATAAAAAAAAAAGCAACTGAAAATGCAACCTAGCATTTTCAGTTGGCAAACAAGTCAGTCTCGGTCTGAGCTCTGAAAGAGCTACACGTTTCCCAAATAATTTCAAACTTCTAATTTAAATATTCAAATTAATTATTATTCAAATAAAATTAATTCTTTTATCTGCTCTCATGTCATAAAATTCGAATTATAAACGTCAAAACGAATTCATATTAATATACTTCATAAACGCAATACCGTAACCAAATTAAAAAATTTAATTATGATACAGCTCCTCATACAAAGATAGTTGTATAAAATAACTTTTTTACCATAACGATACAGTTCTTTTTCTTTTTGGAAAAGGCAAGGCTCTTGAAACCGTACAGCCAAAGAGTTTGATAGTCTGTGGCGACGGCGCGGCGCGGCGGCGGCGGCGCAGCGCGCGCATGCGCTGTTATACGGTTGGTTTGGCGCCAATTGATACGTTTTGTTTCAATCAACTGGATTTCTTACTAACTTTGATATTTTATTTATTAGGTTCAACACTAATGTATGAGAGTAGATAAAGTAGTGTATGAAACTGCACATAACTAGGTATTAAAACTCTCGTGGGATACTATTAAAAACCTCGCCTACGGCTCGGTTTTTAAACACCCCCTCGAGAGAAATTAAATAAATTTAATACCCCTAAATTTTTTTTTTATTTAAATTTAAATTAAGTTTTAAATTAAATACCCCTTATTATGCAACAGTTTCATAAACTACTATTATTATGATTACATACATACTTAACGATCGTTTATTATGTTCTTGTTGGGGACCGAACTTATAGCCTATAGAGCAGAAAGAAATTGTACTGATAGATGAAATGAAATGAAACAAACTGAAACAGCTTCACGACTTTGATCCCCAGGCACGGTAGATATCCCTTCAGATCTCCCAGTACCAAGTAGGTACTAATTCAAGATTATTTGAGGATGTCTAAGGGGGGTAGTCAGAGGTACGTCCAAACATTACATTTGGCACATACCCACCTTTGGCAGTAGTTAGTATTCCATACGTGACAGGTTGCAAGCCCATCGCCGCTGATAGAATACTAACTGGTTTCCTCACGATGTTTTCCTTCACCGTTTAAGAGCACTGGCATTGCGCACATAAATTTTTTTATAGAAAAATCCATTGGTGCACGACCGGATTCGAACCTGCGACCTTACGATCGGAAGGCGGGTGAAATGAATAAATAAACAAATAATGCTGGATAATCCACACAGCACCATCTAGCCCCAAAGTAAGCTACTCAAAGTCTGTGTATGGGTACTAGATAACTGATATATTTATACATTATATACATACATACATATATAGTTTTTATTATACATAGAAAACACCCAGACCATCGGAACAAATTTCTGCAGATCGTAAAAAAAATTTGTTCCGAGGCGGGAATCGAACCCAAAAGGTAGCCATAACGAAGATATTCCTTCCGTTTTGGCTGAATGTAACGCGCGTACCTTTCCCCAACAAGGATAACAATCTTCCATTTAGTTTGTGTACTTTCACAAAACACCACTAAAACGCAGTCGATCCACAGTAATTGAGATTAGCGGAAGCGCTAAGTGTAACGGATAACGACGTAACGGTGCGTTAACGGCGTTGAAAGCGGAAATGGACCTTGGGCGGGCGGGGCGGAGGCTATTTGTTTGAAAGGTTGTACTCGTGAAGTCTTTTGTTGGATTTTTTTTGGAGATTATTTTCTAGCTGAATGGTTTTGGGAACAAAATGCAAGATTTGCTTGTGGCATAAAAATATAGTATGGATTAAAAGTATTCATTGCCCGCACTGAGCGCTTGGTTCTTACTTACATACTTACTTTTTTTAAACATATTTTTATAATATTAAGTAACAATAACATCCAGACAGAGAACGAACATCTATGTTGATCACACAAATGTTTGTTTACGGTGAGGATCGAACCTACGACCTACGGCACACAAGGCAGAGCTACTACCAACTAAGCCGTCAAGGCTGTCTGAATAAAACAAACACATTAAGATTCCTAAATGGTAATGAGTATTACAAAAAAATGTATGTGTGAGACTGGTGCCCGAGAAAAGTTATACTGTACTATGGGTCACCAGCACCTCACTCCACGAATAAATACTAATAGTACCTACAATACCTAATAGTACAATATATATATTGGTGGACTTTCCACACAGCACTATCTAGCCCCAAACTAAGCTTATGCTTGTAATATGGGAACCAGATAGCTGATATACTACTTATAATACTTTTTTTTTGTAAATACATACTTACAATATTATATAACACCCAGACAGAGAACAAACATTTATGTTCACCACACAAATGTTTGTTCACGGTGGGAATCGAACCCACGACCTACGACGCAGAAGGCATAGCTACTACCAACTGAGCTACGTAGGCTGTCAACAATAATCGAAAGGTATACAAAAAAGAAGATTGGTACAAAGAGAAACAAACAAAATGGGCGTGTAAAAGTAGACTATGCTAGCTCATCTGTATAAATAGGCCTCAAAAAATATAAAATAACTTCTTTCTCGTTCGGTGGTCGGGTCACCAAATACGGGGCTCAGTAAATTCGGTATGCAAAGGTGACAGTAAACGACTAAGCGGATTTTTAGTGTCGCCGGTAACGCACCCTCAACCCTTAATAACGAAAGGGATATTTCAGCCAAAAAGGGTAGGTTTATTTACAGAAGAATTTAATTTGCCAAATTTTGTACACTTTGTGGGTGGAAAAGGTTCGCACCGTATATTGGGCTATTAGACTTCGGCTCGGAGGAAAACCTATCGCAGATATCCTTTGTAAATTAAAATAAGTTTGAATTTACAATATTTATCTAATTTTCTACGCCTGTGAACTTTGTGGAATATAATCTCGTTGGTGAAAATGTAGGATATCGTTTTCAGTTCAGCTTTATATTTACTAGCGGCTCGTCCTGGCTGCCCACAAGTGAACATTCATTTTTTAAACATATAGGCAGATAGACTTACCTATATAAAATATATAAAATTGTCTACTAGGTACAAAACTACTATTAGCTGACTATCAACCATTTTTTAACTAGCTACTTATACGCTACGTATTAAGACCCATTATAAGTGGGCTGAAAAGTCCTTTCTATGAGTTGTTATTAATTAATAAAGTTCTTTAAACCGAACATTTAAATATAGCCTACTAGTAGCGCCCTGTGGTTTCACCCGCGTAGTTCTAAATCTCGGTATTCCCACGGGATAAAAAGTAGCATATGTGTTATTCCAGACTATAATATATCTGTGCCAATTTTCACCAAGATCCGTTCAGCCGTTCTGGAGTTATAGAGTAACAAACATCCATCCATACTCACAAACTTTCGCATTTATAATATTAGTAGGATAATACGTTACTCAAGGATAATGTAGCATTCTTACAGTGAAAGATTTATTGAAATCGGACCAGCAGTTTTTTTTAGTTTAATTGTTGCAAACATACAAATCTTTCCTTTTTATAATATACAAGCTGAGTTCCGCGATTTCACACGCGTAGCTTTAAATCCCGGTATTCTCACGGGATAAAAAATAGCAAGTGCGATTTCCAGACTATAATGTAAGCCCACTTTCATCCGGATTCGTTCGGCCGTTTGCTTATCAGGGTGAAGTGTAAACATTTGTAAAATTCGCCATATTTTTTTCGTTATTTATAATACTCGGACGAAAAATAACAGCTATACAGTTTTTCGTCCGAAGAGTCAAAACAAAAAACACAGGCTCGTGGTATCGGAGACTAGGTGTGGTGTTAAGAAAATATACTAGGTATTTGCTAGCAATTTTCTTTTTGATTCAACCCTAGTGCACATGTCCTACTCGCACTAGTAGGATTTGAATTCTTTTGAAATGTGATAAAATAGAGATTCTTAGAACACGAAACTATTTGGAGGAAAATTTTGAGAGTAATTTTTTTACGTTGCCTGGCTTTAGTAGCCGTTTCAATATAATATATTATTTTTTGACAGAAATTCTAGGAACCTCTTCTAAATAATGGCTTCACATACGACGATACCAGTTTTAATAGAATCACATAACTTTAACCCCCGACATAACAATTTACTACTTTCTAGCTAAACCGTCGGATGCCTGAAACTGTTTACACTTGTGGTTCTGATTCCAAACATTATAAAAATAATAAGTCCAAGTAAATTAATTTTTAAATAAACAATACAATAATGTATTCTGTTCTGTTTCACTGATAAAAAAAACAGTCGGCAACACCAAGATGTAATAATTCGTACACACGGGTATACGCATCAGGCTGGGTTATACACTGCTCACTTATAAGTCCTTAGATAGCTTGATCCATAGATCAAGCTACTGAAAACAAAGAAAAAAGCTACATTCTCATAATTACGCAGGGAAATCTTTGATGAGTTCGTTTATATTTCGGGTTGTTTTTTTATACTACTAGCTGATGAACAAGCAGATGGCTTACCTGATGTTAAGAGGTAACCATCACCTTAACAGAGCAATGCCTCAAGTCACGCACGATAGGAACGTGCTCTACGATGCACTGCCCTCTGCCATCTGCTTGTCCTCAAATTGCCCATCAATTTGAGGACAAGCAGATTGCTCATCTGATATTAAGAGATAATCATCACCTATAACAGATCATTGCCTCGTAAGTCACTTACGATAGTAGGCATACAGATGTTAAGCCTCATGTGCCTGTAATTACACCGGCGACCACACTTGAAACCGAAACAGCGTTGCTGCTTGCCGGTAGAAAAAGGCTTAGTACTTCCCCGGACGAGTCACACACAAAGAGCTCTACTACTCATAAAATTATTATGTCCTGAATTGTGAAGATTAGAAATTGTTTATTTCGTGGCGCAGACTGTACCTCTGAAGTTATGAGCTAGAGGCATGCACCATTAACTTTGCTGTAGCCTGTAGCTCGAAAATCCATTAAAATGCTTACATCCGACCTGTATACTTTTATCTATGGAATCCCAAATGATTTTGCTTGCGCAAAACAATTTGTATTGAAACCTATAACCCTAATGTACTACAGCTATTATTAATAGATTGAGAGTTCTTTGTGTGTGGCTCGTCCAGAGAAGTACTACCACTATGCTTATTTCTGCCGCAAAGCAATTTTTTATTTTGGTTTGAGAGGTGAAAAAAGTACAGTCAAAATGTTTTTTTATTATTTTTTGTTATTTATTGAGAAATTAACATCATTACAGGTTTTTTTATTAAGCCCTAAAGCGATGTTAAATCTATACCTATTTAATAAATAGACAACACTACTTACATTTAAACATTTTCAAAGACATGATGTGCCATTTCCATGGCTTTCGGCAGGTTATGATGAAAAATATCTACACTGTTTTGGGATAGAATATTTAGGAAATAAATAGCGAGTGACATGGGGGCAAAGTTAAGCAGGTTGGTCCTACAAGTGGGCACCTCCAGCATGGCGGGGCGACGGCGCGTGCCCAAGTAGTCGTTGTTGTTGTTGTGGTAATCAATACAGAGTTACAATCTTTACTCTTCAAACTGAAACACAGCAGCGCGGCTTGGTTACAGCAGATGGTCTATTAAAAAACTACCAACTGAGCTATGAGGCGGAAACCTTTGCATATGTAACCCTTCTGTACATTTACTCTTTGTCAGATCTGCGTGTGACGTAGGTCATTCCGAGTAAAATGAATGATTATAATATTATACGGGCATGGGTGCGTTCGAAGTAATGGCCCAGAATTGTTGTGGCCATGATTAGGCGTGTCTCTTTTGTGGCTTTTCTTTGGCGGAACTTTTATTATGATTTGATTTGGTGTTTTATTACATTGGAATGAGCTGATGATATTGCTGCTATTAATTTATGTCCTTTAACAAGTTATTGTTGTAATAAAGCTGAGTTTTATGGCGTTGTTTTGAAGTTTAAGCTACTGAGGCTCCTTGTTATAAGAGTAGTAGAGCTCTTTGTGAAGGGCTCGTCTGGGGAAGTACTACCACCACGCCTTTTTCTGCCGCCAAGCAGCAACGCTGTGTTTCGGTTTGAAGAGTGTGGTCGCCGGTGTAATTACAGGCACATGAGGCTTAACATCTGTATGCCTCAAGTTGATGGACGCAGGGCAGTGCATCGTAGGGCACGTTCCTATTGTGCGTGACCTACGGGGCAATGTTTTGTTTATAGGTGATGGTTGCCACTTAACATCAGGTGGACCATCTGCTTGTTCCATCAGCTAGTTGTATAAAAAAAAATATATAAATAATTTGTACATTTGGTTTTATTTGGTGATTGTTGTATTTGGTTGATAAATCACAATATTTCCTTAGTTCACCTAATGTACACCTAATGTACCTCTCGCTCGCACTATTCTACATTTTTAAAGATATAAAATATATAATGTTTGGACGTACCTCTGACTACCCCCCTTAGACATCCTCAAAGAATCTTGAATTAGTACCTACTTGGTACTGGGAGATCTGAAGGGATGTCTACCGTGCCTGGGGATCAAAGTCGTGAATCTGTTTCAGTTTTTTTTTTAAATATATAATCGCAATTTTGAAAAATCACAAACAACCATTATGTGACTGCACACATGTCATAATGGTTGTTTGTGTGTTTGTACAGAGACAAGCGAAGAGAGTCACATTAGCTCTTGCCTTCGTCTTAAGGGCCTGATATTGTTGTGTGTAAAGTTCACCAATAATATTATTTATCTAAAGTTTCATACTGAAACAGCTTCACGACTTTGATCCCCAGGCACGGTAGATATCCCTTCAGATCTCCCAGTACCAAGTAGTTACTAATTCAAGATTCTTTGAGGATGTCTAAGGGGGGTAGTCAGAGGTACGTCCAAACATTACCTTTGGCACATACCCACATTTTGCAGTAGTTAGTATTCCATACGTGACAGGTTGCAAGCCCATCGCCGCTGTTAGAATACTAACTGGTTTTTCAGTTTCATACTATGCTTGCCGATGGAACAAGCAGGCTCACCTGCTGTTAAGCGGTATCCATCACCTGACAAAGCATTGCATCGTAAGTTAGAACTTGCCCTACGATGGCATATTCAAGAACCATTATTACATTACAGCCTACGTAGCTCAGTTGGTAGTAGCTCTGCCTTCTGCGCCGTAGGTCGTGGGTTCGATTCCCACCGTGAACAAACATTTGTGTGATGAACATAGATGTTTGTTCTCTGTCTGGGTGTTATATAATATTATAAGTATGTGTTTACAAAAAAAAAAAGTATATAAGTAGTATATCAGCTATCTGGTTCCCATATTACAAGCATAAGCTTAGTTTGGGGCTAGATAGTGCTGTGTGGAAAGTCCACCAATATTTATTTATTATTTATATTTATTATTATTCCCCACATTTGTCAGTTCTATTTACAGAAAGGTAATCCTCACCAACAGAGTTATGATCTATGAATAACTTTACCTCATTACCAGCTCCGCTCCGAGGGGATCACCAAACTGTTTTATCAAGTCACATTCCAACATATGAAAACTAAAATCGCTTAGACCCTACACCCTGATTTATGTATATCCTTGGTAATGCTCAGAGTATACACTTAAGGGTCAAACTATATTTACTAGCATTGTTATGAATCTTGGCTTCTTTCGACCACTAGTTGTTTTAGGGTCAATGATACGTTTCCTCATGATGTTTTCCTTCACCGTTTGAGAGTACAGGCACTGTGATTATACATTTTTAAACAGATAAACTCATAAGTTCTCGGCTATGTAATGACGATCTATGGAGATAGACTGCAAATACCACTTTATTGTATAATGATACGTCACATAATAATATAATCGTTACTTATATAGTACAACGGACGGCCTTATTGCTGAAAGCATTTTTTTCCAGGCAACCTTAGGATGGAAATCAGCCACAGAGAGGCTACCCCGCGGTTTCTGAAAGCGCAATCAACACTAGTCGGCTGTCAAGTCACTTGCTATCTCTATTATTTGAAGTAATAGCTGAAATAGCAAGTGACTTGACGGTCGATTAGTGTTGATCGCGCTTTCAGAAACCGGGGGTAAGTGGTCCGTTTTTGGAGATAAAACTCTCTTATCAATTATCAAACGGCTCTCATTCATAATGGTCTTTGAGCGCGCCAATAGTTTATCAGAGTAATAAGTCTGTTGCTGTCTCTTTTCGTTGCCATGAAAGTGACAGTGACAAGAATACTCTATTGAGCCGCTATAAAATGGCAGGGATTATGAATGACAGGGAAAGCAATTACAAATGGTTTGCTGAATCATGCAATTGAGTAAAGTTTCACCTTAAGTTGGCAGTACCTATATAAAGGGTAAGCTAAATACATTTTCATTGCGTTTGACAGTTTCTAGTAAGAGCAGGGGCTTGAGCTCTGTTTGTTTTTGTTATAAATAAAAAATACACCCTTATATTCTTCTTTATTTTTTATGGCTCCTGTTTCCAGACAATCTTGCCAATGTCAAGTAATATCTACACTAATATTATAAAGAGAAAAACTTTGTATTTTTGTATGTTTCGAATAGGCTTACTAGACCACCGGTGTTTCTTATGGCCCATGCAGGACTCGATGACCTTGGACGCATTTGTTTCGGTCCTACACGTCCCGAACTCATGCACAAGAGCGGGATAGATACATAAACAGAAATGCACGGAATTATTGAAAATATTTATTTGCCACGTAAAAAACATTGCATCACAAATTCATTTGTACCGCTTGAAGGCAACATCTGTAGCAATATTTAGGAGAAATATTTTTTTTTAATCTCCTTATCGTTTAGTGGTAGAAGCAAATTTTCAGTCGAATACTTTCGAGTTTGTATTTAATATTGTAATAATATTGTATAGTAAATAAACAAGTGTAATTACAGGCACATGAGGCTTAACATCTGTATGCCTCAAGTTGATGGACGCAGGGCAGTGCATCGTAGGGCACGTTCCTATTGTGCGTGACCTACGGGGTAATGTTTTGTTTATAGGTGATGGTTACCACTTAACATCAGGTGGGCCATCTGCTTGTTCCATCAGCTAGTTTTATAAAAAAAAAAACAAGAACTATTTTGTTTGTTCATTTTGCAGATAAGAGGCCAACGAATGACATACATTTATTTGACAGCAAAATATTGGCTCCGTCTTCGTACTTTCTCCTGGAAGTCTACGAATCAGGTCAATCAGCGCCTATATACGCCTTGATAATAATCACAAGTACATACGGGATATAAAATTGTTGCTCAATATAACAGTCAAAGCTAATGCTCTAATGATATTTAGTCATCATTAGCATACTGGGAGCTTCGATGTTGTAATCAAGCACTAATAACATCCCCCTGTATAATGCTAATTCGCAGAGGTCAATAACTTGCAATGGTTTATTAGTACATTTAACATCAAAAGTGAGTGGCTTACTCACACACTTCTTAACGCGACTTAAAGGTATAAAATAAAATAAATAAAAGAAGCTTTATTTCCTATACAATATTAAACATATTTACTAAAAAACTGAAACTGAAACAGCTTCACGACTTTGATCCCCAGGTACAGTAGATATCCCTTCAGATCTCCCAGTACCAAGTAGGTACTAATTCAAGATTCTTTGAGGATGTCTAAGGGGGGTAGTCAGAGGTACGTCCAAACATTACATTTGTCACATACCCACATTTTGCAGTAGTTAGTATTCCATACGTGACAGGTTGCAAGCCCATCGCCGCTGCTAGAAAACTAACTGGTTTCCTCACGATGTTTTCCTTCACCGTTTTAAGAGCACTGGCATTGCGCACATAAATTTTTCGATAGAAAAATCCATTGGTGCACGACCGGATTCGAACCTGCGACCTTACGATCGGAAGGCGGGGTCACTCCCACTAGACCACCGGTGCTCTTATACACATATTTACTACTATCTTATATTTTATTGCTAAACTATAATTAAAACTTGATTACCTATGTACTTATTTAATAAAATTAACAATTTGTGTATGGACCGCCAGTGGCGGTACAAGCCAGGGCGTACCAAGGTATAATAGAATACATTATTATGCTTAGATTTCACCTTTTTGGCAAAAGTAACGGCTCTGATAGAAATAGACTCCTTCCTATAAGTATCTAGTTTTACCTGCTGTATCAAAATTTAGGTAAGAAAACTAGCTTGAATCAAAATTACATTTATAAAAAGTTTTATTAATCAATAATTTTGTTTAGTGTTGTATTTTAAACAGGTTAAATAATTAATGAAAGAAGATTGACGAAAAAGGTGCATCAGGCGAGTGTGAATGGAATTGTTGGGAGGGGAAGACCTCGGCGGACCTATCTAGATCAGATAGCAGATGTTCTAGAGAAAGGCCAGCTCAAGAGTACCCTAAACCGACGAGCATGTATGAAGAATGTTATGAGAGTGAATGAAGCGAAAGAGGTATGTCAGGATCGTAGCAAGTGGAAATCCGTGGTCTCTGCCTACCCCTATGGGAAATAGGCGTGATTTTATGTATGTATGTATGTATGTTAAATAATTATTAATTTTGCTTACCTCAAGCGATTAGGTAACTACAAGTAGTGGGTGAAGTTGGGCCTTGGATGATGATGATTATGAAGCAATAAGGTGGTGGACATTCCACACAGCACTATTTAGCCCAAAACTAAGCTTGCAATATAGGAACCAGATAGCTGATACTACTTACGTACTTTTTTGTAAATACACACTACATTACTATGTAACACCCAGACAGAGAACAAACATCTATGTTCATCACACAAATGTTTGTTCTCGGTGGGGATCGAACCCACGGCCTACGGCAGAAGGCAGAACTGCTACTGCTGCGAAAGCTGTCAAAGGTCAAAGACCTCAATTGATTGGGTAGGTGACTTCTGACGCTGACTGTACATGTTCTGCTAGACACTCGATTAGGCACAAACACGAAACACGGAGATTATTAAATGTAATTCGACATATCGCAATGCAGTGAAATGGCTTCCATTACTCCCTGTGTACCAGTACTAGAGGTGTGACGTACTTACTTGAAGCCTGATTAAGTAAGCAACGATCAGATATTTTTCATCATCATCTTTCTGACGACCTCTGTGGCGCAGCGGGCGAGAGCCTGCCTGCGACGCAAGAGGTTGCGGGTTCGATTCCCGCCTTGGAACAAATTTGTGTACGATCTGCAGAAATTTGTTCCGATGGTCTGGGTGTTCTCTATGTATAATAAAAAATATCTATCTATGTAAGTATATAATGTATTAAATATATCAGTTATCTAGTACCCATAACACAAGCTTTGAATAGCTTACTTTGGGGCTAGATAGTGCTGTGTGGATTGTCCAGCATTATTTATTATTTATTATTATTTATTTCTGCCCTTATCCCAGGCTAAGTGGGGTCGGCACAACAGGGTCTACTCCTCCACTCTTCTCTACCATTCGTCATCTTGGTGCTCACTCCTTTCTTAGTCATCTCATCTTTCAAACAGTCCATCGATCGTTTCTTTTGCCTACCTTTCTTTCTAAAACCAACCTTATTCATATTATGTAGCACTCTTCTCGTAATATATTATTATGACTTTCTTCCCTCCTCATGACATACAATATTATGTATACCCAGACAAAGAACAAACATCTATGTTCATCAAACAAATGTTTGTTGTCGGTGGGGATCGAACCCACGGCCTACGGCACAGAAGCAGAGCTACTACCAACTGAGCCGTGAAGGCTGTCAACACGACATTGCCAGGGGCATTATTCTCTATGACATAGGAGATTCCTTGCCCCAAACCGAGTAACGTCAAACGTGACCTTGGGCTTTATTCTTTACGACAAAGGAGATACTTTGCCTAAACCGTGTGACGTCACAACGTGATTTGAACCCAAACGCGATTGGATTGGTCATAGTGAATAACGCCCCAGCTGTGGTCGACCTCTTAAGAACGAGTATTTATTACGACAAGCCTAAAGTGACCACTACGGCGAATGTCAAACGTCAAACTTTAAGGTCGTCCCTTTTAGGGGTGATCCTGGTTCAAAATTAGCATTTGCTTATCGGAAGTGGCTTTCTATGTTCAGTTAATGATGACCTGGCTTATAGCTTAACGTAAAGCTTACGTAAAGGGTTTTGGTATTTAAAGCTGAAATATTTTTTTTTATTAATCGAGAAGTCACTATTATGTAAATAAAAAACACACATGTATTTTGACGTTCAATTTTATTTCCCTTAATATTTTAAAACAATTATTTACACAACCGTATCGAATTTAATATTATAAAAAAACATTTCGTATGTTATTCCATAACATTCTAGTAATATAACTTACAATTATCGCTATTTAATTAATATACTTTTTAAAGTATTAACATTAAGTGTTTAGTTCTAAACTAGGTATTAAGGTGCATTCACACTGTGGCCAATCTAATATGTTACAAGATTATTTATAACATATCCTTATACCTAGAGTAAATTATACCTTAACTTATACTCCAAATTTTATATAATAAATGTAAAAAAATACCAAATTATCGTAATTTTTAAACTTAATTTGGGTATGCATAATTTTATTATCAAACAATCCTTTATGCCTGTAAGGACGGACCGCATACTACAAAAAATATAATTCCTGTTCTACCTATCATTTCGATAGCATTACTGGTTTGACTGTCATTACATGAACCATTGATGTATGGTTCATGTAATGACAAACAAAAATAAACTCAGGTAGGGGGTTTTCAATATTTTTTTTGTGGTAATATATAATAATTTGTAGGTATTGAATATATGACATTATAAGACTAACATTAGTTTTTAAGTTTTTATTTGTGTGTGTACTAACAAATTGGACTTGGATGGTCTGAGAATAAATGATTTGAATTGAATTACATATTTCAAGCATTATAATGTATTTTATATGGACTGGTGGTATGCCGTCTGAATAAATAATAATAATAATGACTACGAATAACTTGCTTAATTTGCAATTAATTAGTGTTATGCTACAAGAGCTAAATATTAATGTATTCTAATACATGTCACTAAGTTAAGTATTATAATCCTGATTTTGTTCGTGTGAATGCAGCCTAACAATTATTAAAAAATTTAAATGTTATTTAAATGCTCAAAATTACACTAAATAAAAATTATTTATCATCTATATTCATTTAATTTAATACTACCTAAGTATTTACATTCGTTTTGGTTTTCATGTCATTGTTTTATTAAAAACTATTATTATTACAATACATTATGAACTTTTATTTTTTTACATACATTCTGATATTGTTTGCAAAACGATTAGAAGTATAGCGTATATATCGTTAATATACAATTTTTATTAATTTAATTTACCATCATGTACATAGTCCCTATTAATTAAAACCTATATAAATATCATAACAAAGTTATAAAATTAATTAATTTTTATCGTAATGTGCATCATTCATTCATTTTAGTAACATACCGCAGTCGTGTCATCTTTACAGTATTATAATAAAAAAATAAAATTAATAAACTAACAATGTGACTACATCCTAATGATGTCTTGAATTTTTATAACATTTGCTAGAATTAAAATTTGTCAAAGGATTAGGTTCTGGTTTGCTTACGTGAAACTGGCGCCTAGCTATAGGATGTTTTAAAGTAATTCTTGTGATTTTTTTTTGAATGATGTACGTTTTTACATTGCTGTCATTTCTTTTGTCATTTTCTGTCATCATTTTTCGCGGATAGCTCAACAGTTTCAATTATGTGTTTCGTTCATTTTGTAAAAACTTATTTTTTTTGTTCATTGTTATTTTCTTTTTATTGATAAAGAAAATTGTGCACAATACCTAATGTTTCCACGAGTGCGAAAAATGAAATCTAAGCAAAAATAAACTATGAAATCAAATGCCGTGTGCTACCAAGTGATTTCAAATTAATTAAAATATTTATTGTAAGATTTTCTTGCCCGAGACATAAATATTTTAACATCGAGTGGAGCACTCTCATCAATAATACAAGTGGCCAGATCATTTAGGAAAGTGTTCTTCTGGTAAAAGTAAACGAGAACGTATTTTGGTTCTTATTTTCAATACTATAAAAGCTGATTTCGAGTGCTAATAGTGAAAGGTACCTACTTTATTCTTCGGCAACCACTTAGTTTCTCTCAAAAATTGATGTTTTTGATTACAATCCTTCTACTTAGTACAAAATGCTGGGAGCGTTTTGTGTTACAACAAAAATGTGTTTCATTTATTTACGTACAAAAGTCACAGACGAGACAAAACATTTCTCAAGATTTCTTTCTAGTATCTACTTGCTTTAAAAAAGAAATCTGGGGAAATAAGCCTGAAAAAGGTTTCTAAAGTTCCTTTTAACAACAAAAAACCCTAGGCACCTTCAGCCCTTAGCACTTTTTTCAACACTTAAAAACGGTATTTATGCCTTATTTTCGCAATTTTGCAAAAAGTGAAGAGCACCGGTACGGTGGTCTAGTGGGAGTGACCCGGCTTTCCGATCGTAAGGTCGTTGGTTCGAATACGGTCGTGCACCAATGGATTTTACATAAAAAATATGTGTGCACTCCCAGTGCTCTTAAACGGTGAAGAAAAGCATGCAAGGAAACCAGTTGGTGTTCTAATAATGCGGTACCGAAAAGTTGGTATTGAAACATGAACTGGTTTAATATCAGTATCAGTACCTAAGCCCTCATTAAAAAGGTTTTCTTTGACGAATCGCTGCGCCCGCGCCGCGCTTTTTCTTTCGCTACGTAGTAACTAGCTCGATAGACAGAGCCTTACACTTGCTGTTAATTTTGTTAATTATTGCCAATAAACATTTTTCTTTTGCATTTTTTTTTCAATATTTTTCGGTACCTTAATTTTATTTATACCGGTAAAATAACGAAAAAGCCCTACTAATATTGGATGATTGTAATCGCTTTCAGTCCTTTGTACGTATGTTTGATAGTTAAAGAATTGTAATTATTCCATAAAATAAAACAAATTGGCAAAGATAATAAAAAGTTTTTTCACTAAACTTAAACGGCAAACAGCCGTTGCCTCATGGTTTATGCAGAGAACGCTTTATTTAACCTTACAACGTCAGATTGATTATTTATGAGAGCGTGATTCAGGGGCGATCGACGAAACCGACAAAATAAGGAACAGTAAAGGTATATCTATACACATCGGTGCCGTGTCAGGGACGTGTTTTATGAGAAGTCTGAAATATCATTGCATACAGTCTATGAACTCGATCACACGTCCATGCCCGTGCCGGCAACGAACCAACTTTCAATTCAATTTATTTATTTCAGATGTCAATCCATAATTAGCTAGTAGAACTTAAGCCGGGTCCGCAGCGCCGTGTTTTCGTGTTTTCTAACATCTTAACATGTTTACAAAACAAAATAGGGGCGTGGCTTAACAGTTTTGTTAGCAAAAACACAAAAACATGTTTGCCGAGACAAATGGATAACATCACCCGCGTTCGCCTGCGGGGAGGGGAAGCGTCACATTTTATGTTATATATGTGTAAGCTTCTACGTCCTCTTCGTCGGAACTCATTTTTGAAATGAATTGGAATGAAACAAAAACAATAAACAAAACAGAACACACCAGACGGGCTGTTTTAAAAACATGTTATGCTTAACATGTTATGTAACATGTTTTGTTAGAAAATTGGCGCTGCGGACCCGGCATTAATTAAACATGTCAAATGTGTTAGTACAACATTGAATTACAAATAAAATTACTAAAATTATAAGCAACAAAGTTCCTGACACGGCACTGATGTGCACAGCCCTTAAGAGTGGTTTCGCACTACGTCCGATCCGAATCCGACCCGAACCCGTCAAAATACGGTCAGGAGTCGTAGAGCTATTTCTATGGTAGTTTACGCACTACATCCGGTTTCCGTCATCCGAGAAACTTCATTCCGGAGAAGGTTATTGACGGAACTTCATGATCCGTATTTTTACACTGGACGTAGTGCGAAACCACTCCTAAAGCCTAAATCACTCAGACCAAGGTTTCGCAACTGGCTGCGCAACATTTGAACTTTTAGAGAGCTATATCTCTTATTTCAATGTATTTTTATTTATGTTGTACACCTTCCCACCACTATAATCAGCTCTCTCTATCCTCTAAGGTTTGCTGGAAGTAAACTCTACATAGAGTTAAGCTTGCCTTTGTACCTGACTATAAAATCTTTTTTTTTTATAATAAGGAAAGAGGTCACAGGTCACACCAGAGGTCTTTTCGTGTCACTAGTGTGTCTTTTCTTGCGGAACAGTGAGGTGAAAGGATTTAAAGTGCACCACAAAAAAGAGCACTTGACACGATATGTTTAAGAACTTTTAGGTTCTACGACATGACGGTCTCCTCACGATGTTTTCCTTCACCATTTGAGAGAACTGGCACAATGCAGATTTATTTTAAACAGAAAAATTTATTGATTTACGATTGGTTTTAAACCTTGGTGAACATCTATGTTTATCACACAAATGTATGTTCCCGGTGGGGATCGAACCCACGGCCTACAGCAGTAGGCAGAGCTATCATCTGAGCTGTGAAAGCTGTTAAAAAAACTATTTAAAAATAAAATATTAGTTCTGCATTTCAGTATTTCAAAGCAAACTAGCAAATTGACTGACACACTGCACTATTCATGTTTTGACACTTATAGTGAACATGTTTGATATTCTGATTGATCGGAAAACACCCTGAATATTACATTCAGTGTACACTAGCCTTAACACATCGGTGCGTGGAAAAATCTGCAATATTTATACTTTAATCTGAGCCGCTGAAAATTATTTTCGTGTTAAGCTCGGAGGCGGCTTTGATGTACGAGCATAGCCGAAATGCTGAAAAGGTCTACTTACTCGCTGAAAAACTCCATTCGCTGATTTTTTGTACAAACGTACACAAATCTCCGCATGCATTTTTCATGGTTTTCTTAATTTAGCATTGTTTTTGGGACAATGCATTATTTTGTACGATGAAAACATGCAAGTGTGGGTATGAAAAGAACTGTGATATATTTTAGGAGTATTTTTACTAGAAATAAAAGTATTATTGAATGCCATCACTATTGTTAGTTCATTTTAGACTTATTGACGACTTTTGTCTATTATTCAATTGAACTTAAACTTAGGTGAAACTATACTCCGTCCAAACTCAGGTGAATCTATACTCCGTCCAAACTCAGGTGAATCTATACTCCGTCCAAACTCAGGTGAATCTATACTCCGTCCAAACTCAATATACAATGCTAATAAACGAACTAAATAAAAATAATATAATGTTCTCATTATTAATTTGAAATATTACACGGGTATTTATCGCGTTTTACCTTTAATAATTCTAATTAATTTAATTTTAATTTCTTTTTGTAACGTTCACGTTTTGATGACGAGTTTAAGAAATAACATGAAATACATTACGACCAACTTGTGCCTACTCCAATAAAAAAAAAACACACGCGTTAAGAGGCTGGCAACCGTCAAACAACTTCTCAATCGCATTACTAAAGATTAGTATTGCATAAAAGTTATGTACTGGCGTAAACTACAAAGTGTGTGATTTCATATCTACATCAATTTTGAAATGTACGAGCGAGTTTTGTTTGGCAGTTATCTGCGTCCTCTTCTCTTCCGATGAGTAGGTTTACATGTAGGGTTTCAAAAGAGAGTGATCTTATACTAAATAATGTACACAATAATATATGGCTTATGCCACAGATAAAAGAATACTATACTAGCTTATGTATACTTATTTAGGGTCCGGTGACAGCGGCTCGCAATTTCGAAGTGCGATTGGCTATTATTTCATTTTATTTCATTTCGGGGAGGTTGTTTGAAATAATAACTCTAAAGAAACACGCATAAATACTGTTCGAACACAAAAAATACAATAATATAAGGGAAATGTGCTTGAGTCAGAAATCATTTTGGTATTAGGTAAACGTAAGACCAAACATACTAATACCAAAATGATTTCTGATTCGGGCATGTTTCCCTTATATTATTGTATTATTTGTGTTCGAACAGTATTTATGCGTGTTTCTTTAAAGTCATTTTTTCAAACAACCTCCCCGAAATGAAATAAAATGAAATAATAGCCAATCGCACTTCGAAATGGCGAGCCGCTGTCACCGGAGCCTTAACATTGATCTGCATTTATATTTACATACAAATTTTATTTATCGTTACCGTGATATCGAATCAGATATCATTCCTTGTTCCATAGTATTTCTTAAAATTTTGCTACCAGACCAAATTTTGCACTAATAAATATACTTCATGTAAAAAAACGATATCACTCGCTTTGATCTTGATATTATACAGTTTTTTTGTAAATACAAGTAAACTAGTCATAATAATAATATGTAATACACGATAAGTATGTACCATCCTTTCTCTGTTAGATTACTTATTGTATTATTAGCATCAATAGTATACGTATTATATTGTGTAGGTAACGAGGCTCATACAAAAGAGCGGTAGATACCAAGCCGAGTTTGTTCCCTGTTCTTCTCGGCGTTGGTCGCGTGGAACTGGCACTAGAGTCACCTAGTTTTAAGACGTTTCAAGGTGCCTTGTGATTTTATTGAATAAACATATTTTGCCTTGACTTTGACATAGATGAAATAATAAATATTAGTGCAAACTCCATACTCCAAAACATAACTATTTGTCTAAAGATTTTTTTTACAACTAGCTGATGGAACAAGCAGATGGCCCACCTGATGTTAAGTGGTAACCATCACCTATAAACAAAACATTGCCTCGTAGCTCACGCACAATACGAACGTGCCCTACGATGCACTGCCCTGCGTCCATCAACTAGAGGCATACAGATGTTGAACCTCATGTGCCTGTATCTACAATAGCCTAAGTTTATACCTAGAGTCGTTACTAGCAGCCCATGAATGCAACGATGACACTAAGCAGCGCTGCGGACAGCGGATATTGCAGACGCAGCTGTCCCCCATGCTGCATCGCAGCTGGATGCTCGCCTGTGGACAAAAAAACCAATTAAACAAACATACATACAAACAGAAATCCGGAGAACCAAGGTAGAACATAGCTCTCAGAATCAGCAAGTTGAAGTGGCAATGGGCAGGTCATATAGCTCGAAGAACTGACCACTTTTGTAGTAGAGCTCTTTGTGAAGGGCTCGTCCGGGGAGGTACTACCACCACGCCTTTTTCTGCCGCCAAGCAGCAACGCTGTGTTTCGGTTTGAAGAGTGTGGTCGCCGGTGTAATTATAGGCACATAAGCCTAACATCTGTATGCCTCAAGTTGATAGACGCAGGGCATCGTAAGGCACGTTCCTATTGTGGCAATGCTTTGTTATAGGCGATGGTTACCACTTAACATCAGGTGAGCCATCTGCTTGTTCCATCAGCTGGTTGTATAAAAAAACTGCTGGGGAATAAAGGTTTTCGAATTTTCTTGTCGAATCATTTATGGCAAAACCAATAATAAACCAATAATTTTTACACAATAACAACACAGTTTTATTGATTTTTTGAGATTAATGAATCGTTCTATATCAAGAACACCGGTGGTCTAGTGGGAGTGACCCCGCCTTCCGATCGTAAGGTCGCAGGTTCGAATCCGGTCGTGCAACAATGGATTTTTCTATCGAAAAATTTATATATGCGCAATGCCAGTGCTCTTGAACGGTGAAGGAAAACATCGTGAGGAAACCAGTTAGTATTCTAACAGCGGCGATGGGCTTGCAACCTGTCACGTATGGAATACTAACTACTGCAAAATGTGGGTTTGTGCCAAATGTAATGTTTGGACGTACCTCTGACTACCCCCCTTAGACATCCTCAAAGAATCTTGAATTAGTAACTACT
Organism: Plemyria rubiginata; assembly: GCA_963576535.1. Lineage (NCBI taxonomy): Eukaryota > Metazoa > Arthropoda > Insecta > Lepidoptera > Geometridae > Plemyria > Plemyria rubiginata. The sequence goes on along the minus strand of OY754924.1, from coordinate 10,698,616 downwards.
TGGTACTGGGAGATCTGAAGGGATATCTACCGTACCTGGGGATCAAAGTCGTGAAGCTGTTTCAGTTTCTATATCAAGCCAACAACAGCGCCGGCTACAGCGGAAGGTGGCGTGAATAAAAAATTATAGCCTTCTCTTTTTTGAAATAGACAAACACATTGCGTTGTAATAATCCACCAATCGAATCCACGTATACAAAGTAATGATGTGTGTTAATCACAGATAATATAATAATATACTACTTGGTGAGCGGCATGGGGAGTCAAGTTCTTAAGCATGAAATGCCAACAAGGTGGGAGTGCTTTACCGTAAAAGACAGCGCTATAAGTAAAACAGAGGTAAAAAAGTTTATGCTTAAATTTCTAAAATGACTGTAATATGACTGTAACACAGTCAGTCGGAAGCAGAAATTATCAAAACAGCAACATTCAAAATGGCGGGCGGTGTTTATTGTGCCACACACAATGTTGTTTGCTAATTTGTGATTGTAAAATTTGCTCGAAACTAAATGTTTTCTACCAGTTCACAATGTCTGAAGAACCTAGAAAAGAGACTTAGTGCGATAATGAGTCTGACAATGACGACCCAAATCTGCGTTTTCACCGATTTCCACTACGGTGAACATGGCCCAATAAAGTAAGTCTAAAATATTACAGTATACCACTATCACCATCGTATCCCATAGTAAAATAAGATCTAAGCTATCTTTAAGCCTTTACTCATTAACATCTTCAACAGAGTAGGTAGTACCTAGGTAGGAGTTGAGCGCAGAGCTATCAGGTTAATAGGTGAGCAACACATGGCGGAGACTAAAATCCTGAGTCTCGAACACCCTTGAAAGTTGCTTGCTTATCGATATGCAATTCTAGGCTGCAATTGTAATTTTGTATGTACCTATGTATTTCTTTTCTTGTTGTGTATGTCAAATAAATGTATTTTCTTTCTTTTCATTTCAGAGAATGCGCCCAAGAACTGCATGACCTTATTCCGCCACAGGACAAGTAGACACACGACCCAGTAGCATCTATACCTGGTAAGCACTATTCGCATGAAGCACTTCGAATCTGCTTTCATTAAGCGAACCGCTAAAGATTGGAACTCATTCCCGTCATCTGCTTTTCCTGACCATTAAAAATACCTATCAAAGGCAAGAGTGAATAGGTTTCTTTTAGACCATTCTGCACTAACATCGACTACATCGTCTCTTACCATCAGGTGAGATTGTAGTCAAAGGATGCTCTATCCATTAAAAAAAAGGTACCTAGTATACCTATCAATAGAATAAACTACCTAATTATGGTGTGCTGAATGTCAGTAGATACCTATCTACCTACTAAGTACACTTTTGTGTTGATGTAAGCAATCTATCTTCAATGTGGTCATTCATTCATTCCAGGGCACAGGTATGGGCCGAATATTGTTACCCAGCTGGGAACGGGTCTACTAAAGTCACTAAAAAGCTTATACCAACAACATAAGATGTTATGCAGTAAGCACTTTGATGACACTTCTTGTACCAGTAGTTCAAGGAAACGATTGAATAACTTTGCCATTGCAATTGTAAGCAAAGGTACAATGTTAAAGCTACGACAGGAACAATGTGCAACTCCAAGTGACACATCCTTTAATAACCTAGAAGCAAAAATTCAAGTAAGTAAATTTTTATTGATCGAGTGAGTGTATGCATCCTTTTATTCAAATGCCTATAATTTGGATGTTTTCAGCTCATCATTGCTTAACATCTGAGTGCGAGAGAGAGGTGAGATTGAACTTGGAGATTGAACAACATTGAGAGAGGCGGTCAAACATTTTGCTTATAAGTTATACATACATATAAAAAAAAATATATGTATGTCCATGGATACTATCGGGGAACCAGGGAAGGAAGGCTCAGCCGCTTTAGTCAATTTTCATAAAGTTTGGTATGGAATGGCTATACCATAATTCTGAGAATGGATATAGATATATATACCTTTATTATTGTGTTCATTAATATGCAAGTGAAATCCAACATACACTACACAACCAGCATACACTAAAAACTGAAACAGCTTCACGACTTTGATCCCCAGGCACGGTAGATATCCCTTCAGATCTCCCAGTACCAAGTAGGTACTAATTCAAGATTCTTTGAGAATTTCTAAGGGGGGTAGTCAGAGGTACGTCCAAACATTACATTTGGCACATACCCACATTTTTGCAGTAGTTAGTATTGCATACGTGACAGGTTGCAAGCCCATCGCCGCTGTTAGAATACTAAGTGGTTTCCTCACGATGTTTTCCTTCACCGTTTAAGAGCACTGGCATTGCGCACATAAATTTTACGATGGAAAATCCATTGGTGCACGACCGGATTCGAACCTGCGACCTTACGATCGGAAGGCGGGGTCACTCCCACTAGACCACCGGTGCTACACTACACTTGTAATATATATGTATACAGTTATCTGATCTACATATTCATTCATTTTGTTTGTAATATTTCAGGGAATTTCTAAAACCCATGGGGAAGAAACAACACTAGATATTACTCTAACTCAACCATGCTGCGAAGCTGATCTTATTTATTTTAAGGTAAGGGTTAAACGCAACGGATTTTGATGCGGTTTTTTTAATAGATAGAGTGATTCAAGAGGAAGGTTTATTTATATGTATAATACATGCATGATATGTGCACCCGTGCGAAGCAGGGTCGCGCGCGCGGGCAGGTCGCTAGTCATTTATAAACAGATTCTGAAAAAATAATTAGTAATTTTGTACAAAACAATAACACATTCCACAGACGAATCAAACGAACGCCATGAACGCGCGCGCGGCGAAGCTTGCGGAGATGTCGGAAGAGGTGTCCCGTCGGGAACAAGCCGCCTTCCACTCGCATCGCGGGCCCCCGCCGCACTCGCTACACAACCATGCAGGTATTATATAGGACTACCCTCATTTCATTAACATTTTTAAATTACAGACATGCATTTAAGGTAAATATTAAGGAACATTTTACACTGCACTAAAAAAACTTAAACAGTTTTATGATCTTGATCCTCAGGCTCGGTGGATTTCTCCTCAGATCGCTTAGTACCAAGTACTTATTTATTTATTCTTCCTTTATCATTCTTCATGTTATAGGTATATACATAGGTTGTTATATTATAGAGCGGCGGCCCTATTACACTAATGTCTGGCTATCAAGATGGCTTTCAGTTTGACATTTGGTCGGATTCAAATCCCAGTAGACTTTGGGATCATTGTGAAAAACTTTAAGTTAAGTATTGCGTTTATTAATTATTAAATATGTTTGGAAGGTCAAATGCAACAAGCCATGCATCCGGGCCCCTCGCCGCAGCAGCAGCAGCAACTACATCATCTGCAACAGTTGCATCAGCAGCAACAACAACTACAATAACATCACCAACAATAACTTCAACAGAACCAACAACAACTCCAACAGAACAACCAACAACACCTTCAGTCCCCAGGCCACCATCAACACGCCACCGCCGCCACTCCACAAAGGTTCACAAACATAATTCATACTAATTTAGCAATATTCAGAACCTGTCCTCTCAACTGAATGCTTTCTGTCTGTATTGTGAGTCCGGGTAGTGATGGAGCGATAAATGCCCCTATCGGGCGTTCTAAGAAATCTCTTTAAGTATATTTTTTGACGACCTCTGTGGCGCAGCGGGCGAGAGCCTGCCTGCGACGCAAGAGGTTGCGGGTTCGATTCCCGCCTTGGAACAAATTTGTGTACGATCTGCAGAAATTTGTTCCGATGGTCTGGGTGTTCTCTATGTATAATAAAAAAATATCTATCTATGTAAGTATATTATAATGTATTAAATATATCAGTTATCTAGTACCCATAACATAAGCTTTGAATAGCTTACTTTGGGGCTAGATAGTGCTGTGTGGATTGTCCAGCATTGTTTATTTATTTATTATTTATTTATATACAACACCCTCGCAATACAGAAAACCAGTAAAAATTATATCAAAGCAAAAAAGTCAACTTTTACACTTTTTGTGTGTAATTCGTGTTTTTTTCTCGCATCTTAAGTAAGTGATAAGTATCTAAAAAAGCGGAATGGTTGTTATGCTTTAAGTTATATTAAAGGTTCCTTTGTTATGATATATAATTTTTAAAACTCAAGAGTCACGCTTCATTTTTTTATTTTGACAGATATGACTGGCACCAACCGCTGTCGCCACAGAGGTCTCAGCCGCCTGTTGCTCCAAAACCACAAGTAAGTAATTTCATATTGAATTCCTATATACTTTAAATACAAATTATACCAGAGCTAAAGTGATATAAACTTTAATCCCCAGTCACTTTGCTCGGATTTTTTGTTTGGTTTTCTAGTTTGGTTATTAATGGTTTAATTTTTACAGCAGATGACAAGAAGACCCGAAGCAGAATCAGATGAGTTTTATCAAACACAGACGCAGCAACCGCAGCCTCAGTCTAGCATGATAGAACCCGATGAAGGTAGGAATATGCATTAGAATCTAATTTTTTTAAAAATCTCCCACAAAACAACGGTAGTAAGGACGGAATAGGGGGGGGGGGGCTCTAAGTTTGTTGAAACACAGAAATGCTACTTAGTCCCGGGCCTTCTTATAGAGCTCCACTATTACAATAAATTAATATGAATACTATAACGCTGGTTGTCAAAGTAAAATATATTTATTCAATAAAATCACAAGGATCACTTTAAGACGTCGTAAATTTGGTTACTCTAGGTGCCAGTTCCACGCGACCAAAGCCTAGAAAAACAGGCAACAAACTCGGCTTGGTATCTACCGCTCTTGTATGATCCTCGTTACAAAGTAACGTCGTGTCTACACAATATGTAATGTATTGTGTATTGACAGTCTACATAGCTCAGTTGGTAGTATCTCTGCGTTCTCTGCAACTTTAAATCTTTGGAACTACGCAACGGATTTTGATGCGGTTTTTTTTAATAGATAGAGTGATTCAAGAGGAAGGTTTATATGTATAATACATGCATGATATAGTAGAAAAACAATGTGCACCCATGCGAAGCGCGGGCGGGTCGCTAGTATATACACATAAAAATAATAATATATTAATGTAAATACAAATACATTTTGACTTTGGTCAAAATTACATCTTGTGGCTGTAATTTCTCCGGCAACCATACTCTTCAAACCAAACACAGCAATGCTGCATTGTGGCAAAAAAGACAACTTCCTATGTACATACCTTCATACTTTACAATAATTAATTGATGTTTCTTATTTTTTCAGGTGATTACTAAAAGCCATAGTGAAGAAGCAACACTAGATGTTACTCAAACTCAACCATGCTTCGAAGCTTTCAAGGTACAGCCAGTGTTAAATAGTTATTTTTATCAAGAAGCTGATGAAACAAGCAGATGGCCCACCAGATGTAAAGTGGTAATCCACTTAAGGTGAGGATAACACCTAATATTTCTCTCGCTCGCACGATTCGACATTTTGAAAGATATAAAATTACTAAATACAATTTTTAAAAATTGCAAACAGCCATTTTGTGTGCAATCACATTGCACACAGATTAGTAAAAATTTTATTTTGATTGATGCAAGTTTTCCTACTCAAAAGTTTGCTTATGTACGAAAACTAGAAAAGCAAACTTTTAAGTAGGAAAACTTGTACCGATCAAAATGAATTTTTTAATAAACTGTGCGCAATGTGATTGCACACAAAATGGTTGTTTGCGAATTTAAAAAATGGGTTTTGTGATTTTATACCCTTCAACAAGTCAAAACGTGCGAGCGAGAGTCACATTAGCTCTTGTCTTCACCTTAACATCAGGTGGGCCATCTGCTTGTCGTCTATAACAAAGCATTGCTTCGTAAGTCATACACAATAGGAACGCACCAAGGTACAATAATCATAGAAACTAGCACAAACAAAAACAGCAACGCTGTTTGTCAACAGAAAAAAGCATGGTGGATTAGTTCCCCGGATGAGCCCTTCATAGAGAGCTTTAGCACTCTAGTATGCTATTGGTGTCGATTCTGTCGTTGCATTAACCTAAACTTAATCTGACAGCTCTAAAATTATCGCCATCCTTTTCGTTTCGGTGTTTTATAAAGGTACGGCAATATTTTTAGAGCTGTCAAATTAGGTTAAATTAGAAAAACTAGACAACAGAATTGACACCGTATCTGTTATCTGTTATTGGATGGTCTTCTCTCTTGTGGCGGTCAAGAAGTAAAATAAATAATACTTCACAACATATAAAAACTTGTAGTTACTTCTCAGTTTAGTATCGCACCGTGAAAACAGTGAACTATGGATAGAAAGTTTTTTCGAACTTTCACGGTTTTCACGGCAGATCTAATTCACGTTTTCATAGTATTAACTTCTAACAGTGAGTGTAATTTATGGATTTATTCTGTGTGATCTATCTGTCAGGAGAATGGTCTATATTCAATATTCATCAATTTGCAAAGCAAAAAGACCATTTTTCTGAGAGATGTACAGTCATATAGTAAAAATCATAAATTTGCACCCCTGAACCTATAAAATCCCCTACCTATAAAGCTACCTATAGCTATATATACCATTTTAAATTTCGCGCCAATCGATAGGTCTGTGGGATTAAGTTATAGCGCTAGTGTGGTCCCGTGTTGGCATTTTTGCTCTATGGACTAGTGCTTCTTTCCGTAAGGATATATGTGTTCTGTGGTGAGCGGACTGGTTTCCGCAAGAGGCGCTCGATGGGCTTCTTTTGCGTGTTGGGTGGTGGATGCTAGTTCAGCCACGCGATGAAAGTCCTAGGTCCTAGAGTCCAAGAGTCTAGGAAAGCCAGCAGCTCGCTGATGCTGGTGCAGGCTTTCCCTGGCATTTTCGGTGCTCCAAAGATAATCCTACTAATAATAACCTACTAATATTATAAATTCGAAAGTTTGTAAGTATGGATGCTCCAGAACGGCTGAACGGATCTTGGTGAATATATTATAGCCTGGAATAACACATAGGCTACTTTTTATCCCGTGGGAATACCGGGATTCAAAACTACGCCGGTGAAACCGCAGGGCGCTACTAGTATACTATAAAGTGTACCGCTATAACGTTTGCCGCTTTTCAGAGAATCTAGGCTTAGCGCGTTCGTGTCTCCGCATCCCAGCGCCATTCTTTAATTAAGCTGTTGTCACGTATTTGCGCCACGGCGGCGTCCACTTGACAACCTTCAGAGCTACGTTCACACCGACGCGCAAAGCCGCCCGTGTCACTACATAGTATAAAACAAAGCCGCTTTCTCTGTCCCTATATGCCTATGTATGCTTAAATCTTTAAAACAACGCAACGGATTTTGATGCGCTTTTTTCAATATATAGAGTGATTCAAGAGGAAGGTTTATATGTATAATACATGCATGATATGTGCACCCGTGCGAAGCAGGGGCGTGCGGGAAGAGATCGCTCTCGATAAGGTCGCCTATTGTTTCGCCTATATGCCATGACTCTTATTTTATTTCTGTGTGGTGAGCAATATAAAGTATATATTTTCTGATTTTCAAAGCGTAAAAAGTGCCTGGAGATCTAAGTCATGAAGCTTATTCGGTTTTATAATATTTTGCCTTGGTCAGATATTATTATATCAGATATTAGTATAATTATTACAGTCTAATGGAACATGTTGGTTTTATAATGTTTTATACATAAGAGACGTTTGAAACAATCTGAATAAAACACCGAGATACAGTTTTTTTCATCTTTCTAAATATGAGCGATTGGCATCGTTGAAAAAACTGCTAGATGTTTTTTTTGTCAGTGATTTTGTTTTTCCTGATCTCAAAAGTAAGCGTCGGTGTGGCCCTAGCTTAGACGCTTATGATTATTCCAACCCGAAATAACCATTTTTGTGGGAATGACGTGAGGTTTTAAGAACGCTGTGTTGTCACAATTTATAATAATACCTAACACGTTTTGCACGCGTTTCACTTAACCCACGCATTTTACTTTACCAAAAATATATCAAAAAAGAGTTAGTAGACTATAACAAAACTGATTAAAAATTAAATGACATAAATCAAATTTGACACGTCTTAAAGCTAGGTGAATCAAGGCACCAGCACCGGCCCGATTACGCTAATGTCTGGCTTTCAGTTTTTTTTCCCAAGGTGTAATAGCAATTGTTGGGAATCAAATATCAAACTGAAAGCCATATCTAGCCAGACATTAGCGTAATCGGCCCGCAGTTTCGTGACCAAGCCTACAAGAACAAAAATCGGTGTTGAATAATGCCTTGTAATATCAGCGCCTAATTGCCTACTAATGTTTCTAATCCCATGAGGACGCCTAACCCAATTCTCTAATTAAGCTGTTGACACGTTTGAGGGTTCCACTTGACACGCTGAAATGGATGACAAGAATACCTATTGCGCTAAATGGGACTGATGACTAGTCTTGAACTCACAGTGAAACTTCTATATAGTATTGTTTGTCTTTACAAATATTATAATTAATAAATATTGGTGGACATTCCACATTGCACTATCTCGCCCCAAACTAAGCCAATGCTTGTGATATGGGAACCAGATAGCTGATATACTACTTATATACTTTTTTGGTAATACATAAAATGTTACTAGTTGCGCTCCACGGTTACACCCGCGCAGATTTAGATCCCGGTATTCCCACGGGATAAAAAGTAACGTATGTGCTATACCAGACTACAATTTATCTCACTGCCAAGTTTCATCCAGATCCGTTCAGCCGTTCCGGCGTGTAAGAGTTACAAACATCCATCCATCCATCCATACTTATAAACTTTCGCGTTTTTAATAGTAGTAGGATTATAATATTGGATTAGGATTATCATGATAAATCGCACAAATGTTTGTCCTCGGTGGGAATTGAAGCCACGGGCTACAGCACAGAAGGCAGAGCTACTACTACTATTAAGAGTAGTAGAGCTCTTTGTGAAGGGCTCGTCCGGGGAAGAACTACCACCACGCCTTTTTCTGCCGCCAAGCAGCAACGCTGTGTTTCGGTTTGAAGAGTGTGGTCGCCGGTGTAATTACAGGCACATGAGGCTTAACATCTGTACGCCTCAAGTTGATGGACGCAGGGCAGTGCATCGTAGGGCACGTTCCTATTGTGCGTGACCTACGGGGCAATGTTTTGTTTATAGGTGATGGTTACCACTTAACATCAGGTGGGCCATCTGCTTGTTCCATCAGCTAGTTGTATAAAAAAAAAAAAAAAAAAAAAAAAAAAAAAAAACTACCAACTGAGCTGTGAAGGTTGTCAGTCAACTCACCATGATGGCAGTGCTACCACTTAACATCTGTTTGTTCTATCAGCAGGCGTACTATTACTATAATTTTTTTTTTATTGCTACTAAAAGTTTAATATTAGGTACCTTCTTACGTACCTATATTTTTTTAAGGAACTACAAAACATGTACTAAAATGGCGGTCTCGCTCGAGGGGCCTAGATTTCAGAAGTCTGGAATAACGATTTATTTTTGATTCACGAAAGCGTAGGTACCTATGTATGTATAATAATAATAAATAATAAAAGTTTATTTTGGAACTAGGGTACAACATAAAACTAAAACTAGTGTAACGATAATTGAGGCGTACTTACAATACTTTCACCACACTATTTCGAAAGAATCAAGTGACAAAAAGTAACGAAAAAGGGATTTTTTTTTCTTATCTATAGGTAAAACGTTTGATCGCAATCTCACCTGATGTTAAGTGACAATGCGGTCAACGGTGTAGCACGTTTACCCAGAAACCAATCACTCGACTCTTGAAAACATCCAAATTGTATGAATTTCAAATAACCAACGCTTTTAGGAATTAGTCTTTTGCTGCCAATAAATATTTTTTACTTAACAATATTACTTTTCCTTTTAACTTTAACTTTGATAACCAGCAACAACTAACATAGGCGAGCTGTTATTTTGTTTGAGATGATTTTCGGGATTTAATATGCTTAGGCTTGAGTTGGGTTCAAATAAAAACATTTTTATCTTCTTCCCTGGAAAAATTCTTGAGCTGCCGATAATACATTATTTTCTCAAGAAACTGAATTTGGCAGTAATTGAAATTTCTGTAAGTCTTTGTTATATATTTTTATTAACTTGAACAAAGCAATATGTAGTACTCATCCGCTGATCTAATCTCCTTAAGCTGGAATAAACTTAATTAGACTTCGACACGTGTTTCACCTCTCTACGAAGCATCTTCAGGAAATTGACCCACTGTGCACCGAGCGTGTTACCTCGTCGAGCGCTGAGCTGAAAGTGAGTTCACTTTCAGCTCAGCGCTCGACGAGCACGTTCGGTGCACAGCGGGTCAATTTCCTATATATTTTTATGTTTAACCCTCTAATGATCAGGCATGTTTTTAAGATCAAACTTGTCTTTCGTTGTTTCTTTCCTCTTTTATGTTATACCATTATGGCGAAAACACACATGCCCGTAGTTGGCACACTTGCACTGTCACTGGCATGCCTGTACCTGGAATGCAAGTGGTTAGCACAAAATTATATTTTTGGTCAGGTACTGGCATACCACGTGAGGGAGGGCGCGCGGGGGACTACGAAACCGGCAGGTGTGAACGTCGCGACAGGTACAGGCATGCCAGTACCGTACGGGTTAACTTGCAAATGTATTACAATGTGCCAGTAAATCCTGCATGCCTGAAACTTACATGCCCGCTACTGTTCCATTTTACTGGCATGTGTTCACTTTTAATTGTCTATCGTGACTTACGAGGCCAAGCCTTCTGCTTGCTTCAACAACAAACTGAAACTGAAACAGCTTCACGACTTTGATCCCCAGGTACGTTAGATATCCCTTCAGATCTTCCAGTACCAAGTAGGTACTAATTCAAAATTCTTTGAGGATGTCTAAGGGGGGTAGTCAGAGGTACGTCCAAACATTACATTTGGCACATACCCACATTTTGCAGTAGTTATTATTCCATACGTGACAGGTTGCAAGCACATCGCCGCTGTTAGACTACTAACTGGTTTCCTCACGATGTTTTCCTTCACCGTTTAAGAGCACTGGCATTGCGCACATATATTTTTCAATAGGAAAAATCCATCGGTGCACGACCGGATTCAAACCTACGACTTTACGATCGGAAGGCGGGGTCACTCCCACTAGACCACCGGTGCTCTCAAAAAAGGTTGTATAAAAACACATAACACAAAGGTTAGCTGGAAGAAAATACTAATTAGCATTAAGTTCGCCTGTATACTTTATTTACGTGCAATAAAAAAAAAATTATCTTATAAAACAACTTACCACTCAAAACATGGACAAGCACTGATCGTGGGTTCGCGTTGGCTGGCGCACAGGTGTACCGGCCCGAGTCAGGGGCCTTAGCTCGCTGGACGAGCAGATGGGACGTGGTCGTCTCACCCTTCTCCGTGATCACAGAGACGCCACCTCGCGGCGAATCATAGTTTATTTCCTGTGGACAAAACAAACTCAAGTCAAAGACAAAGTCAAAATGTTTTTAATAAATTATCACCAGGTGATCCTGGTGATAATTTATTCAAACGTCAAAGCTTGGTTAATCTAAGTGACAATTCCTCGTGACCAAGTTTAGAAAGTCGTAAAAAGTTTCTTAATTATATCATATCCCTCTTATTCATAATCCTTACGATCTGCAGAAATTTGTTCCGTTGGTCTGTGTGTTTGTATGTATAATAAAAAATATCTATCTATGTAAGTTTATAATGTATTAAATATATCAGTCATCTAGTACCCATAACACAAGCTTGAGTAGCTTACTTTGGGGCTAGATGATGCTGTGTGGATTGTCCAGCATTATTCATTTATTTTATTTTTATTATCCTTGAGAGGTTACAGCGGCTGTATAAAGTATTCATGTCACTGTCATTTTCATCGAAAAAAAAGCAAGCAACAGACAGGCGAATATATTAGCTAGTGAGTGGAGCGCTCAGCAGAGACCAATATGAATGAGGGCCTAGCTAAACTTGTGTGTATATAGACTAGTTGCGCCCCGCGGTTTCACCCACGCAGATTTAAATCCAGTTATTCCCATGGGCCGGTTTTCGGCTCTTGGCACGCACTGGATGAGAAGAGCCGAAAACCGGGCTCAGTGGCGCGTCTTGGGAGAGACCTACGTCCAGCAGTGGACTAACATAAGTTGATGATGATGATGATTCCCATGGGATTAAATATAGCCTATGTGTTATTCCAGACTATAATGTATCTCTCTGCCAAGTTTCATCTAGATCCGTTAAGCCGTTCCGGCGTGAAAGAGTAACAAACATCCATCCATCCATACTTACAAACTTTCGCGTTTATAATATTATAAGTAGGATATGCTAATCCAGTACCCTGTATAACCAAACAGCTATGAGAGCATCACTGCTTGACGACAGAAATTGTTGTATTGGTTGTATTTCTACTTCCTCGGATGAAATCAATAGGTAACTTCTTTCTAATTAAACTTATTTTAATAACAGTGTAGTCATCAATACCCTGTCATTCATGAAACAATTCGCCTTCATTTGGCTTCTGGCCAAAATGGAAAACGGGAGCGTTTGGTATTGAGTGGAATTAATGAATTGGTTAACCGTGATACCAATTACGAATTACTGTTAGATTGATTTATTGGATTTGAGAATTCAATAGTTTGAGCTTTGTGTTTGAATGCTAATGAGAAAAACAATTGAATTAATTACACTTTGATGGATATTTGAGCTCTATAAGGCTGAGCTTAACAAAGCTTGTTCAGTTAGTTTCAAAGCTTTATAAAACCATCACTCTCTGAAGCTTTATCTTTAAGACTTAAGACTTATTCAGCCTTATTATAAACAAATCAAACCTGGGTTTAAACCTAGCTCAAGCCACGTTTTCTTATTATAAACAACTTAAACCTGGTTTATCTCATAAATTTAGGATCATCTAAAGGTTTATCATTTTCGTATTACGAAAGACACTTTAATCGAAGACTACACATAGTACCTGAGATAGTCCATGATTCATCATCACAGAACATAATCATTCAACAAATATCCACAGACTATAACAAATTATGGCAATCAATCGTTCATTCATTTTGGAATCACCAACTTATCTGAGCCGGTCCGAAGTTAGCCACTTGTGCATAAATGGCCAATAGTGAATCGAGAATTCTCTAAACAGCTAACTTCAGACCGGCTTAGATAAGTTGGTATAACTGTACTCTCTTGCCGCAGGCTAAAGTCATATGCGCATACTACCTCGTCTATCGTTGTAGTTTTAAGAAAGAAGTCTATCGAATGACGGACAGACAGTGCTTTGCTTATATCCAGGCATAAATAAAATAATAATTGATCCTAGGACAGATGCCAAACGTGACATATACATGACGTGCCCTAAAGACAGAAGAAAAAAAGATTATTTTATTCTAGTTTCTACTGTCCTACACCTTTCACTGTACCTACACCTTCATTTACTATAGTTTTATTTAAGGGGGATAAAGCATGTTAAGTGACAGTCGAGTATAAGGGTTAATAATTATACCTACCATTTTAACGAATCAATTTTTAGTTTCTCTTCTTGACTCAGATCTCCGCCTTTTTGTTTTAAATCTCGTTATCAACTTGACATTGACAAATTCGTGGCAACCCATGCGTTTTGACATTTCAAATTTAGATCGGAGTCTATAGTTTGAAATGTATGTTGGATAATGCAGTGCTACAAGTTGTTTTATTGAATAAACTTATGTGGGAGACCAAATAAAATTTGGCAAAATGAGATTTTTATTAGTTAGACCATACTTAAACTAGGGGTCGTTCGGGTTTATCTTTAAACCGTGGTTTAGGGGATAAACTCCGTTTTATAATAACGTCTGATCTAAGTCTTTGATTTTTCTATAGAGCAGGGACCAACTTCGGTATCAAAGTTAGACCACGGACCAGTTAGTCCTGGCTTAAGCCTAGTCTAACTCACATTTTTATAATAAGACGGATTTGGTCTAACCATATTTTGACATCAATGTTCTTGTTATCATCAACTTGTGTTTAGTGCAATAAAAAAGAACTTACCAATTTTTTTTTGATAATACAAGCAGCATGCTGTAATGAATGCAGCAGCAACCTCATTGATGACTCAAATAAATAAATAAATAATGCTGGACAATCCACACAGCACCATCTAGCCCCAAAGTAAGCTACGCATAGCTCGTGTTATGGGTACTAGATAACTGCTACTTACATATATATTTTTTACTATACACATAGAAAACACCCAGACCAACGGAACTTTCTGCAGATCGTACACAAATTGGACAGGCGGATTCTCGCCCGCTGCGCCACTGAGGTCTTCTCGTCATCTTGCGTTAACTTGGGCGCAAGATCAATAACTTGAGGCATACAGATGTTAAGCCTCATGCAACCAACCTTTCAATCTTAAACACATAAAACTGCTTGGCGGGAGAACAGGCATCATGTAGTGCTTTCCCGGACGAGCCACACACAAAGAGCTCTCTTCTCTTCAATCTATCTAACTCTAATAGCAAAGTCAATTTTCTCAATACTGTAAGATAAAACGTCCATTCAATTTCAGGTTGCGAAAGGTTTCCACTGTTTCCGCCGCGTCCCAGTTATTATAGGAATTGGTTTTGTCAGTAGCCGTGTACTCGTTATGACAAGTATTGTGTGGTAGTGGCAACTCGTTCGTCACGGAGCTTCCACACGTGCTGACCAAACTTTTTTTGGTGTTATGTGCTCACCATTTATTTATTTATCTTAGCTTATGCTGGGTATGTGCCAAATGTAATGTTTGGACGTACCTCTGACTACCCCCCTTATATCCACAAAGAATCTTGAGTTAGTACTTGGAACTGAGAGATCTGAAGGGATATCTACCTGCCTGGGGATCAAAGTCGTGAAGCTGTTTCAGTTTCAGTTTTTTGTGCTGCTGCATTTATGAGTGACGGCCAATTTATGACACTAACTTAATAATTGTCATGTATGTTTTTGGACTTATCTTTAAAAAAATGTGTTAAAGTGTAAGTAAATAAATTATATTCTATTGTATTACTTGATTATTGTGGTAACAAAGTAAGGCCCTTCGTGGTATTTGAGCGCGCCAATAGCCTATCAGACCGATTAGTCTGTTGCTGTGTCTTTTCGTTGGCATTAAAATAACAGTGACAAGAATACTTTAAATAGCCGCTATAGAATGGTAAGGATTATGAATGAGAGGTTTTCTGAAAGCGCGATCAACACTAATCGGCTGTAAAGTCACTTGCTATCTCTATTTTATTTGAAGTAAAAGCTGAAATAGCAAGTGACTTGACAGCCGATTAGTGTTGATCGAGCTTGCAGACACTGGGGGTAAGTGTATTAAATGCAACTTCGACATGACAGGTATTTATAGACAATCTACTGTTTACCAATATATCAAATCTGGACTGCGTTGCTGTTAGCACGTGTAGAAGATCCAAGAGTGAAGTTTTGTTACATTTATTTTTGTTTAAAACTCTTCATATCGAGCTTACAATGCGGTATTATTGTATCGGTCGCGATGCAATACTTTATTTTCTATTGAAAATACTTGTATTGTTGAGAATTTTCAAACGTACCATAAGTAAGCTTAGGTTGTGCAGAAAAATACTTGTCTATACAGGTATAAGGAACATAAACAGTTTTAAGACTTCGATCTCAAGTTACGGCAGATCTTCTCAAAGCTTAGTATTACCAGTGTAGGAAAACATTGCGAGGAAAATATTTATTTTTTTTATTTATAGACAAGCAGCTTTCGCTGATATGTCTACGTCACAGTGTTGAAATTAATGATAATTGTATTGTTGAAATTATTAAAAACTGAAATTGAATCGTTGAAATTAGGTATTATTATTTGAAATTTTTTGTTTAGTGTCTTTGTGAAAATGAGATGACCGATAAAAATTAATGAAAACCAACCATTTTTACAAATTGAATTCGAATCACCGATGGTGATGGTCAAACGGTGCTGAAAAACATCATAAAGCCTTCCAATCTTATCTTGGGTAGTGTTTTTAACCAGACCACCGGAACCCATAAAAATTGAGGGCCCATACCCCTTTGAAGCGAACCGAGTAACCGCATTTCAGAAACGGTACAAATTCGGGCAAACGGGACAGATGGCCCTAAATACACGCTCTTTGATAGAATGGAGCCAATATTTGGAGTCCCGCTGCCAAGGCGACCAATAGGCCTTGGGAATTGATTTTCCGATTCAATTCTAAACTTGTTAGTCATGTTTTGGAATCGACTAGTCGACTCGAAGTTGAATATTCATCTCTTTTATTTGTTTGAGCCTATTTCAGTTTTGTTCCAGTACAGTTTATTTTTAGTACTGTACGTACATGTGTAGTACTTTATGTGTTTTTTAGGGTGTCCAGTAATTAATGGATAACCTTGGAATGTCTTATAATACAACTTATGGCCACTCTGAAAAAAATACGAAACAAAATGAATCATAATAATATGTAGTACCTTCGATATACTTTTTAAATAAAATATGTCGAATTTTTTTACATACCACATACGGACATACCCACATTTTACAGTAGTTAGTATTCCATACGTGACAGGTTGCAAGCCCATCGCCGCTGTTAAAATACTAACTGATTTCCTCACGATGTTTTCCTTCACTTAAGAGCACTGGCATTGCGCACATAATTTTTTCGATAAAAAAATATACGGGTGCACGACCGGATTCGAACCTTACGATCGGAAAGCGGGTCACTTCTACTAGACCACCGGTGCTCTACTCTCTCTCTTGTAGGTTCCTACTTACCAACAGACAAATTTAATATCTACCTGCTAATTGCTATAATTCACAGTTTTATACTGTTGGTGTGTAAAATAAAAAAATCTTCTACTCTATTCCACCGTTCGCAAAACAACTTGTAAGATACCTACTTTCAATATTTCGTATTTTGCTTACAAAGACTTTTACTCTACTGCACTAGTTGAAAGAGACAGTGCATTTTATGGTTCCGTACAAATTGTATGGAATTGCACAAGTCGTTCTACGTTTAAACTTTATACTCCAAGTTCGGAGCTTCGAGTGATCACGACGCCAATTTCAGAGAAAATAACTCAAGATTTTACCGTCGATTTTGTTTTCGGATTGTTTGGGAGCCCCCAAACATCATCAAACTAGGTAATATTGTAAGAATGTGTATTATCAAAAAAAAGTATCTTTTTTTTTTATACAGCTAGCTGATGGAACAAGCAGATGGCCCACCTGATGTTAAGTGGTAACCATCACCTATAAACAAAACATTGCCCCGTAGGTCACGCACAATAGGAACGTGCCCTACGATGCACTGCCCTGCGTCCATCAACTTGAGGCATACGGATGTTAAGCCTCATGTGCCTGTAATTACACCGGCGACCACACTCTTCAAACCGAAACACAGCGTTGCTGCTTGGCGGCAGAAAAAGGCGTGGCGTTTATCTAAGTAGTAAATCAGATATCTGGTTCCTATACCACAAGCTTTGGCTTAGTTTAACTGTAAAAAAAAAGTATGGGTCTATATAGTGTTGTGTGGAAAGTCCACCCTTAATTTTTTTTATTTATTGTATGCCTTAAGTTGTTGAACGCCGGGTGGTGCATCGTAGAGCACGTTGCAATCGTGCGTTTCTTACGTTACCACTTAACATCGGGTGGGCTCTCTGCTTGTGCCATGACCAAGTAGAAAAAAAATCGTATACTTTATAATAATTCGAGAGTTGTTCTATAGTTTATTTTTTGTCATGCTGGGAGAGAGATTTTTTTTGATGAATGAAATCTTGAATCTTAAGTCACCGTTCGTGATCCTATTAAAGACTATAGTTGGGCCCCGCGGTTTCACCCGCGCAGATTTAAATCCCGGTATTCCCACGGGATAAAAAGTAGCCTATGTGCTATTCCAGGCTATGATCTATCCCTCTGCCAAGTTTTATCCAGATCCGTTCAGCCGTTCCGGCGTGAAAGAGTATGAGAGAGAGAGATGAGTCATCATCATCAATTTCATAATTTTAAATGCAAAGTATATTTCTACAAGGGTTATGATGTATTATTGTATAACATTCTATTGTAAATTACCAACCCTTTTCCGCAGTGGGGTAAAAAGGCAAAATGGGTTATTTGTGAAAGCTGCTTCATATAAAAACATTATTATCAGAACAAGGATAATGCTGAGACATGAAACATACTATTTAAACACTTTATCGTGGAGCATAAACCATATAATAAAGCCACCCCATCGGGTGACGTCAGCTTTACTACCCCATGCTCCCCCTACCCCTAACTACCCAAACCCCCTTAAAGATAAAGTTCGTCTTCTGCCAAACAATTTAATTTGCGTCAATTTTTGGATAGAAATGATATGAATTTTATCGTAGCAACTTAATAGAATTTAGACTAACTTTTCTGAATCAGTGACTACCATAATGACTGGCGCGTGACTTACGTGGCAAAGCTTTGTTATAGGTGATGGTTACCACTTATTATCAGGTGAGCCTTGCTTGTTCCATCAGCTAGTTGTGTAAAAAGACAAGCACGATATGGAATTGCCCTGCGAAGCACTACCCTGCGTCCATCAACGACACCAGATGTTAAGCCTCATGTGCCTGTAACTACACCGGCGACCACACTCTTCAAACCGAAACACAGCAACGCTGCTTGCCGACAGAGAAAGGCGAGGTGGTAGTACTTCCTCGGACGAGCCACACTCTAAAGGTACGCGTCCACCGCATCAGCATCGCTGCGTACGGAGCGGACGGAGCGTTGGTATTTACATAATGCGATGGTGTGCGTCCACTGCATCTGGATTTTGCATCGGCAGTATCGGTATTTTCAAAGCAATTCCGAATGCCGCGTTCACTGCGGATGACGTCATCAGGAGAAATACCGATCTCTGGCGCTGAAATGCCGGGATCCGAATGGCGTGTTCACTGCGGATGACGTCATCAGCAGAAATACCAGTCTCTGGCGCTGAAATGCCGATCCAGTGTACGCTGTACCATACAAGTCAATATAAAGCAACAAATCCGTCCGCTCCGTACGCAGCGATGCGGATGCGGTGGACGCGCACGTCAAGAAAGCGCTAATACTCCCGTAACGTCAAAACGTGAACATGGGCTTTATTCTTTAAGGCATAGGAGATACTTTGCCCTAACCGTGTGACGTTACGACGCGATCTAAACGCAAACGCGATTGAATTGGTCATAGTAAATAAAACCCCTAGTTCCGGTAGTACAAGCTTTGCTAAGCTAAGGGCTTAATAATGCAGAATATCTATCAAATATTTTGTTTATTCTATCGCGTCTTCTTACGGCACAAGTATCTAAAAATCTAAGTGTACCCTTTATTAGACATCTAAGTCTAGGTACCCTTTATTAGATTAATTCATCAATGAGCTGATAGGCACATTACGAAGGGGTCATTAATCTGTCTGGATAAGATAACACGGAGAATAATAGCTCAAAGAGAACTAAGAAAATCGCGCAAAATAATCTCCCAGCCATTGCAGCTTCGAAATAAATAATATACGTTTTAACTTGTCTTTTTCTTTGTAAAGTCTTGGTAGTTTCTTTCAAAACAGTGTGGTGACAGGATTTTAAGTAAATACGCCTTGAAGAAGCTCCCCTCTTCACCCCTCCCTTCACTCAGAACCCCCTCAGATTTTTTGTCATAATGATTCTTTGAATTTATGTAATGTGGGTGTGTGCTAACCTCTGGTTTCCGAAAGCGCGATCAACACTAATATTTACTACCGCTGTTACAAAATAATAAAAATTTTGTTTAATAAACGTTTCGTAGATGTACTACGTAGCGCTACAAAAACTACGTAGCCAAGCTTTCACTGTCATTTTTCAAATTGTAGCTCTTATGTTTATTTTTCGAAAAAAAAAACCACACATTTTTGCGAAAAGTATAGTATTTTAGTATTTATACTGATTTATAGTTCGTATTTATAAAATACGAACTTGACAGCCGACAACAAAAATTAAAAAAATACGAACTCAGTGAAATTTCTACCAGCTTGTCATACTTTTACAGCGAGGGAAATTGAATCTGCTTCATCTCAGCCACTCTTCTGTAAACGTGTTTTGACGATATACTTACATCGTCGTTGCGGGACCATCGTATGGGCGGCGGAGGCTCC
The DNA here is from genome assembly GCA_963576535.1 of Plemyria rubiginata. Lineage (NCBI taxonomy): Eukaryota > Metazoa > Arthropoda > Insecta > Lepidoptera > Geometridae > Plemyria > Plemyria rubiginata. The sequence goes on along the minus strand of OY754924.1, from coordinate 10,678,479 downwards.
ACTGTTAGCTGCAACAATTATAAACTGAGCTGGGCCAATGTGAGCCCACTTAGCTCACGAGTCGACCCTAGTTTGGCCCATTTAGCTCACGAGTCGACCCTAGTTTGGCCCATTTAGCTTACGAGTCGACCCTAGTTTAGCCCATTTAGCTCATGAGTCAACCCTAGCTCACCCCGTTTAGCTCACGAATCATCTCTAGCTTAGCCCATTTAGCTCACGACCCAACTCTAGTGCAGCTTTTGTGCTCTTGCTTACCCCATTTGACTCACAAGTAAATTTTAGGCTAAGCTGACGTTAGTTTACTTACCCGCGATTTTTGAAAGGCCGATCAACAGTAATCGGCGGTCAAGTCACTTGCTATCTCTATCTAATTTGAAGTAAAAACTGAAATAGCAAGTGACTTGACAGCCGATACGCTTTGATTGAGCTTTCAGCCGGGGTTTAGTCTATGAGCCATTCCTATTTTAGCTCACGAGTCAACCCTTGCTTATAGCATGTGGTAAATGACTCAATCTTAGTTTAGACAATTTAGCTCATGAGTCAATATTAGTTTAGCCAATTTAGCTCATGAGTCGAAGTTAGTAAGAAAATTTAGTTTACTCACGCCCGGTTTCTGAAAGCCGATTAAAACTAATTCGCTGTCAAGTCACTTGCTGTCTCAGCTTTTACTTCAAATTAGATAGAGATAGCAAGTGTCTTGACAGCCGATTAGCATTGATCGGGCTTTCAGAAACCGGGCGTCAATCTGCTAGTTTAATTCATAATAACAATAATATTTATTCAGAACAGTATGTAAAGTGCACAAGTTACAAAATAACGATGAGACTGCAATAGTTAAAAAACTGTGATGCAGTCTCAAAAATATAAGAACCAAAAGTTTGAAAAAGTAGTTGTATTGTTTATAAATAAACCTATAAATAGCCTCAGTGTTAGCTTTTTAAGTCGCTATTTTGTTGAATGCGCCGATGGTTTTTCCAATATATATAAATAACTAGCTGACCCGGCAGACTTCGTACTGCCTCAATAAAAGACCTAAAGACTGTTTAATTCCGAGCATTTTCATATTTATTTCCTTTAAACCTTCTCTGAACTACCACAAATCATTCAAGGCCGAAATTAGCCAAATCGGGTCAGCCGTTCTGGAGATTTAGCGAGACTAACGAACAGCGATTCATTTATATTTATTTAAATAACAAACCTCATCGTTATGAGTCCATCGTATGTGTGGTGGTGGCTCCGGGGAGTGCTGCACCACGCAGGTGAGGTTGATGGTACTGCCCGTGTTGATGAACAGCTCGGGACCACCCAGGATTGTGGTCAGCGGTTCTGGGGATGGAGGAAAGTATGAACATGTGTTTTTGAAAGAAAATAAAGAAAAATTCCTTATTAACCCAAAAAAAAAATACATAGGTAAGTACAGGCAGGTAACAAAAATAATAATATAAAGAATAAAAAAATAAATAATATTAATAGAAAAAAAAACAAACAGAGTCCTGCATGGTGTAGGTACTTAATCATGATTAGGTTTTTGGGATGTCTGGTATATTATTAGTTTTTAAACAACAGATGGCCCACCTGATGTTAAGTGATGTAAGTCACTATCATCTGTTACAAATCATTGCATAGTAAGGCACGCACGGTAGGAACGTGCCCTACGATGCACTGCCCTGCGTCCATCAACTCGAGGCATACAGATGCTAAGCCTCATGTGCCTGTAATTACACCGGCGACCACACTCTTCAAACCGAAACAGCGTTGCTGCTTGGCGGCAGAAAAAGGCGTGGTGGTACTTCCCCGGACGTGGCCTTCACAAAGAGCTCTACTACTCTTAAAGGATGTCTGTTATATTAGTTATGCCACGGTTGCTAAGAGCAGGGGGCTCATATAACCCCGGGTTCATATCTCAATATTGCGGGTTTAAATCCAGTCGTATATACGTCGTAGAGACGAGTGAATAGGTATCTTCTAGGTAAGCGTGCTACACCGTAGACCGCATCGTCACTTACCATCAGGTGAGATAGCGGTCAAACGTTTTACCTATAATATGTAAATAATAATAATAATATAAATAAATAAATAATGCTGGACAATCCACACAGCACTATCTAGCCCCAAAGTAAGCTATTCAAAGCTTGTGTTATGGGTACTAGATAACTGATATAGTTAATACATTATATACTTACATAGATAAATATTTTTTATTATACATAGAAAACACCCAGACCATCGGAACAAATTTCTGCAGATCGTACACAAATTTGTTCCAAGGCGGGAATCGAACCCGCAACCTGTTGCGTCGCAGGCAGGCTCTCGCCCGCTGCGCCACAGAGGTATAAAAGGTAGTTATAAGTTTTATGTAAAAAAACATGCTGGGGTGCTATTCACTGTGACCAATACAATCGAGTTTACGTTTAGATCATGTTGTGACGTCACACGGTTTGGGCAAAGTATCTCCTATGTCTTTAAGAATAAAGCCCAAGATCAGGTTTTGACGTCACACGGTTTAGGGCAAGGAATCTCCTACGTCATAGAGAATTGCCCCAGGTTTTAACAAATTTGTAAGACTTGTATGGATTCCTTAAGACGAAGACAAGAGCTAATGTGACTCTCGCTCGCACGTTTTGACTTGTTGAAAGATATAAAATCACTAAACCCATTTTCGAAAAATCACAAACAACCATTTTGTGTGCAATCACAGTCATAGCGCACAGTTTAGTAAAAAAATAATTTTGATCGATACAAGTTTTCCTACTTAAAAGTTTGCTTTTCTAGTTTTCGTACTCAAGCAAACTTTTGAGTAGGAAAACTTGCATCAATCAGAATGAAAGTTTTACCAAACTATGCACAATGTGATTGCACACAAAATGGTTGTTTGCGATTTTTCAAAATTGGTATTTGTGATTTTATATATTTCAAAATGTCGAATCGTGCGAGCGAGATAAATATTAGGTGTTGTCAACGCCTTAACTAAATTCAGAAGAAATATATTATTAAGGAATTGCTATCGCATTGAAAACGTTACAAAATATAAAAATTCAAGTGGAATTTATGAAAAAAAAAATATTCTAAACGGTTTTATATTTTGATTAAGAATGTTCGAATAAAATTTTCGAATTTCCACCAAAAACGCGATTGAAATCTCAGAAATGCCACCCCTAAGGGGGTAGAGTATTCAGAAGGGGAGGGCTTGTCCTCCAATGGCTCGATGCGGGAGAAGCCGCAGGCAATTCACTAGCATTTTCATAACTGGATGCTTCCACAAAACAAACAACGAAGAATTTAATTCTGCAAAAGAATTCTTGCGCCAACTTTCAAACCGCGAGCAATAATTTTAATCTTAAGGGCCTCAAAGGGACATAAAATTTATCAAGAGTAGCATCCGGTGGATTTCCGGAGATAATGATGTTGCTATTTACATCATCATCAGCCTATGTAGTCTTCTGGACATGTCACACAGACCAGTCGCGTAATTTTCTAAGTCACGACAGTTTTCGAGGTAAAAAACCTCTGAATTTATGGCACAATGATGGGGTTTGAAGGGCACAAAGTAACACGAGCTCCTGCACTATCTAATATGACTTTAGCTAAATAACTTTATATTGGCTCCGTTTGAGGTCGTCTCAATGGCGCGTGGAGGCCGTTTCAGAATGAATAGACATTATGACTTGTATGCCAAATTAGATATAATAGGGATGGCTATCGGACTACTGTCACCGTTATAGCAACTGGGTTTCGGGGAACTGGGGGACAAACATAATAACAATATCTATACATATTAAATTACTAAGATTCGCTCTCGGCTCAGCTTTCGTGGTACCACGCGAATAAAGTGTGGCCAAAATATTCTCATGTTTGCCAGCGCATTTTCTATTGAATTTTAATATTATTTTACCAACAACATTAACCCAAAGTACAAATACAAAATGTTTATTTTCTTTCCTAATAATGTTATCTTAATTTTTATACATATACATACATTCTTAAAAGAAGGTATTAACAGTAGTTGATACATTCTTTTAAGTAAAAATACCTGTATAGGGGGCAACGCTGTTCCTATACTTACCCCCGGTTTCTGAAAGCGTGATAAACACTAATCGGCTGTCAAGTCACTTGCTCTCTCTAATTTGAAGAAAAAGCTGATATAGCAAGTTACTTGACAGTCGATTAGTGTTGATCGTGCTTTCAGAAACCGGGGGTTAGCGAGTAATTATAAAAAATAATATAAAGAAACACATTTTTTGTTTATCTTAAATTTTCCTAATCTCAAAAGTTTCAGCATATAATTAAATTAATTACAAATATTGTATAATGTCTTAAGAACCCAAGTGAGCAGGCAATCCGTTGTGAGTTTTAATTAGACATACTTCGACGACCTCTGTGGCGCAGCGGGCGAGAGTCCGCCTGCGACGCTAGAGGTTGCGGGTTCGATTCCCGCCTCGGAACAAATTTGTGTACGATCTGCAGAAATTTGTTCCGTTGGTCTGGGTGTTTTCTATGTATATAATAAAAAATATCTATCTATGTAAGTATATAATGTATTAAATATATCACTCATCTAGTTACCATAACACAAGCTTTGAGTAGCTTACTTTGGGGCTAGATGGTGCTGTGTGGATTGTCTAGCATTATTTATTTATTATTATTTATTATACTTTTTTATATATTTCCCCATCGCTAGCGCCACCCGCGCGAGTGGTTTGGCGTGTGGATATGAAAAATTGAGTTCACTCAATTTGGCCTCAGCGCAGCTGGTAATAGCAATAACCTACTAGATGAAATTCCCCGTGATTCTGATACAAAATCCCCTGATATTTTCTCATGGCTTGAAGTAAGAAAAGTGTCGCGAGCTCCTACACTACTTTTGTTTGAAGTCATCTCAATGGTGCGTGATGTGGACGTTCGGAACGAATGAGTAAACATTCTCATTAGAATGACGTCAGAGGGATGAACAGACGGGGTGAAAATATTTAACATACTGGTAAATTAAATAGCATAAATACGGTTCTTATGGATCTGGTTGTGGGTTCAAGTCCAGTCACGCACGGATTTAATTTTCTCTTTAAAACGATTAAATCAAATATTGGTTGACTTTCAACACAGTAGCTAGTAATAGCTAGTAATTTAGCCCTAAACTAAGCCAAAGCTTATAAACAAGTGTGTAAGTAATATGGGGACCAGATAGCAAATTTAACTCCTTTTTTTGTAGGTAAATAAATTCTTACCCTCTTATTCACAATCCCTGCCATTTTATAGCGGCTTATAAAGCATTCTTGTCATTGTCAACGAAAAGAGACAGCAACAGACTTATCGGTCTGATAAGCTTATGGCGCGCTCAAAGACCATTATGAATAAGGGCCTTATAATAACGACACACAGACAGAGAACAAACATCTATGTTCATCACACAAATATTTGTTCTCGGTGGGGATCGAACCCACGGCCTGCGGCATAGAAGGCAAGTTCCTACCGCCCTTTTGTATAAACCCACTAGACCACCGCTCTCAATGTTAGCGTTAAATGGTGATTCCAGAGTACTAATTCCCATTACACGCCGGTGGTTCGATAGTGAGCATTTATGTGTTTGGTTACCAAAGCTACCAACTAAGCGGTGGTAACTGGCTGATAACTGCGCTTTAAGTGCATTCTAGTCGCACTGTAGGTGATTAAAGCATTCAGCCCCGTTGCCCTTACCGACATACACGCGAGAGCAATTAATTCGGGTCTGGGCCCGTACCACCATCTCTTGAAGCATTCTTATTTCAATATTACTTTATTTTTTTATCATAAAGCTGACTCTATGCAGTTGATATAACTTACACATTTCTAGAGAGCACTAGTGGTCTAGCGGTAGCAGCCCCGTCTTCCGATCCTAAGGTCGTGGGTACAAAACCAGTCGTGCAACAATGAGTTTTCTGTTGAAAAATGTATGTGCACAATGACAGTACTCTCAAACGGTGAAGGAAAACATCGTGAGGAAACCGGCATACATATGTCAAGTGTATATACGACAAACATGTATCAAGTGCTCGAAAAGAGCCTCTTGAGGCGCACTTAAAATCCTTTCACCACACTGTTTCAAAAGAAACTAGTGACACGACGTGAAGTAGGGAGAAAGATTCTGAGCCATCTCCATTCACCAACTTCCCACGATAATTACTTCAATGGGTAGACAGAGTATGCCCAATGTCTATACAAGTTAGTAGAATTAATATGCTTACCGACAACAGATAAGTACATCCGATGACCAATAGGTGGAGTGGTTCCCACTTGGCATTCGTAGATTCCGGAGTCACGTCTTTGCGGAAACCTTATCTGTCAAAAGTCAAAATATTTATATACAATTAAATAACACATTCTTGCCAGTTCTTGTAGGCTTTGGTCGCGACAAACTGGCGGTAGATTCATTTAGTATACAAGACGTTTTAAAGTGATTCCTGTGATTATCCTACTATTATAAACGTGAAAGATTGTAAGTATGGATGGATGGATGGATGTTTGTTACTCTTTCACGCCGGAACGGCGGAACGGATCTGAATGAAACTTGGCAGAGAGATACATTATAGTCTGGAATAACACATAGGCTACTTTTTATCCCGTGGGAATACCGGGATTAAAATCTGCAAGGGTAAAACCGCGGGGCGCAACTGGTATTGAATAAAGACTGTTTTGATTTTGACAAGGGATAAATGTAGATGGATAGAAGTAGAGGTAGGCCAAAGAAAAGATGGATGGACTGTGTGAAAGCTGACATGAGTATGAAAGCAGTGACTGCTGAGATGACGGCTGATAGAGGAGAGTGGAGAGCAAAAACCTGTTTAGCCGACCCCACTTAGCGTGAGATAAGGGCAGTAAAATCTTAATTTTAAAAAAGTTGATAAAAAACTTAATGCTAAATATGTTTTTTTTTAATTATTTATTTAGAAGAGATAAGTGAATAAATGTTGGTTTTATGGTTGAAGTTTGAGACTTTTATTTATGACGTTGTCAAAAACATCAAGATAAACAATAAAATGAATATTATTGACTAGTTTTTTTGGTAAGAAAATAAATCTATCATTTTGAATGTACCATTATTTAAGTCCCCGAATTGCGTCTCAGCAAAATGTTATCTAGACATAGAAATAGTTTATGGTACCTTTTCACATACAAACGGACATCTAACTGTCTATAGCATAGGAAAAATATTACTTACGCCAATAAAATTAAAAGAAAATAACACATTTTTTTATAAATTCTATTTTTGACAAATAAACAAATACATACTTGAGAAACAAATGACATAATTAATAATGTTCTTCAAATAAAACACTACTAACTTCAGTCTTATTTTTTGCTCTACTTAAAATTAATTAAATTTCTTCTCAGATCTTTTGATACAATTTTTTATGCGTTTTTTTAAGCGTTTCATACATTTTCATAAGATTACAAATCAATTACGAGAACTTAAACACTGTGTTAACCAATAAGTACTGATTTTCCCTATTAACAAAAGCTAAACAAAAAAGGTAGGTAGGTACTTAATGTTTTTCATTCTCAGCCTTTTTGACTCTATCTATAATAGTCAGGGAGAGGGTTGCCCAAGCCTAGCCACAGATTCAAATAAGTGCATAGTATAGTTAGTACAACCATTAGTAAGAACTATTTAGCGAGTCCAGCCGTGTACATGTGCAAAGTCACCCAGCAACGCCAAGATCTCGCAATAAAACTTGCTTGATATATTGTTGGTTGTTAGATAAATGGAGCTTCTTGATGTCTTTCACTGAGACATATTTGTGGTCGCTTTGTTGGTATTTTACAAAGGAAATTATTATAAATTCCTAGCATGAGAACCGTAGGGTCAATAGTATATGGAAAGACTATAGAATATACATTAAACTTTATACCAACGTCATAAAATGCCCATTTATACCCTGAACCCCGTTCTTGAACACAGCAAATGGTTCTAACATGTACTTTATTCCGTTAGCAATAAGGAACATTATTTAACTGTGTCTTTTGTCTAATACATACAAGGACAAGATCTACAAATGAATTTGATTTTAGATTTCATTTATGTGCTTTATACACTATACAATTTAATTAATATATTAAATAAGTGAATTGTAGATTTTTTTTACAAGCATAATCGACATTAAAAACACTTTTGAGCAAACGAAAATAAGTACAAGCTTAAACACTAACACGCGGTTTCTTAAGGCTCTGGTGACAGCGGCTCGCAATTTTGAAGTGCGATTGGCTATTATTTCATTTTATTTCATTTCGGGGAAGTTGTTTGAAAAAATAACTCTAAAGAAACACGCATAAATACTGTTCGAACACAAATAATACAATAATATAAGGGAAACATGCCCGAATCAGAAATCATTTTGGTATTAGTATGTTTGGTCTTACGTTTACCTAATACCAAAATGATTTCTGACTCAAGCACATTTCCCTTTTATTATAGTATTATTTGTGTTTGAACAGTATTTATGCGTGTTTCTTTAGAGTTATTATTTCAAACAACCTCCCCAAAATGAAATAAAATGAAATAATAGCCAATCGCACCTCGAAATTGCGAGCCGCTGTCACCGGACTCTTAAATCGACTGTCAAGTCAACTTGCTATCTCTTTCTAATTTGATGTAAAAGCTGAACTAACAAGTGCCTTGACAGCAGATTAGTGTTGATCGGGCTTTTAGAAGCCGGGGGTTAATCACACAAAAAAAAATTGCATAAATAAGTAATCATTTAATTATATAATTACAGTTTACAGTGTACAACATCAAACGTACCGAGTATAACATTTTGTCGAGTATATAAAAAACTATGTTTCTTAGGCCAGTGATTTAAGTTGGTGTAAATATTGACAACTTACTTTTAAAATCCAATCCTCGGTATGTGGATTGTGAACGCTGGTGAACCTCTGGTCAGAAGTATACGTCATCCTGCCGGACGTCAGCAAGTGGATGTCACGATGTCTGATCCATGATACCTAGGAAGAAGATCACCGAATTTAAAACCGTCTTTTTTGAAGGGTGTGGTTCACCAAGGTAACAAGTGCCCAATCTGAGCCGCCAAGCAGCGGTGCTGTGTTTCAGTTTGAAGAGTGTGGTTGCAAGTGAAAACCGGCAATCTGTGTGCCTCAAGTTGATATACGCAGGCAGTGCATCTTAGCACGTTTATATCGTGTGCGACTTGCGAAGCAATGCTTTTTCATTGGTGTAGTTTATCATCACTGCCAGAAGTATAAAAAAAATATATAAACCTCACCTATGTCCTAACTCTCTTATATTTCCATAAGTATTGTGTTTCTACCATTCTTTTTTCGTACCAAAACCGGCCGGACGCTAAAGTGCGACACAGTTTTTAAGCCTGCGATTTTATCAGCGTTCGGCCAACTTTAACTTTAGTACCTGTGTTTTCACTGTATAAACTGTTTCAGTATTCAGTATTCAGTATATTTATTGCATTATTATGTATGTATGTATGTAGATTTTACATTGTCAGGACTTATGACTAAATAATGTTAGATCAATACATAATGTACCCCGTTAGGGTGTTGCAATAGAGAGGAGCGGACCAATATGAACAATCATCCAAATTTATATATATAAATGAAATGTTGAATGTTGAATGTTTTTAAATATATAAATGAAAACATGTAAACTGGGGTTTTAGGTCCCCATAAAAGACGTTCGTCATGATCTATCCACCAATTGAGATCTATTTTAGGTGCCCTCCAAAGACAAAGTTCTCTGATTACATCTAAACCAAATATAGCCTAGGTCGATAGTAGACACACTCAGGCATTGCTCGTATTTCATAAGTGGCTGAAGCAAAATTATTTGTGACAGAACCGTAGCGTAAATTCGGGCTTTATGCTTAGTTCTCTAGGGGTAGACCCACCCCTAGATAGGTTTTATGTTGTTGTTGGGTTTAGTTGTTGTTAATGTTACCTGCTTCTCTCAAATTTTATGTTTTACTGTCATCACAGCCACTAGGAGATTTGAGAATCTAAATATATATAACTCAAAGGTGACTGACTGACTGACATAGTGATCTATCAACGCACAGCCCAAACCACTGGACGGATCGGGCTGAAATTAGGCATGCAGGTAGATGTTATGACGTAGGCATCCGCTAAGAAAGGATTTTGATCAATTCTACCACCAAGGGCATAAAATAGGGGATGAAAGTTTGTATGAAACTTTGAATACCTTGGCGCGAGCAAAGCCGCGGGTTCAGCTAGTTATATTGTATTCTTAGTACATGGATAAAGCACAATAAGGATATAGCAGGAGTACTAGAGCTCTTTGTGTGTAACTCGTCCGGAGAAGTACTACCACCACGCTTTTTTCTGTCTCCAAGCAGCAACGCTGTGTTTTAGCTTGAAGAGTGTGGATGCCAGGGCAGTGCATCGTAGGGCACGTTCCCATCGAGCGTGGGCTATGAGACAATGCTCTGTTTTAGGCGATGGTTACCAGATAACATCAGGTGGCCATCTGCAAGTTCCATCAAATGGTTGAATGATAAAAGAAAACTGTACAGATTTGGTTTTCAATATTTCACACTGAACACATTTTTTTTCCTAAGATTGTGTCTTCATTACTATTTGTCGTACTTGTTTCTTTCAGTGTGGTGAAAGGGTATTAATAATAATAATACGTTTATTTCAGCATTCACACAAAAAGTATTTCAGCCATAGATACCTACTTAAAACTACGTGGGAACATACAAGCAATAATTACATCTACACATAAAATTATCAAATAAAACTATGCACACAAACTACTGTCCAGTGCTTCATGAACACTGTGTCGACGTCCAGTCTGTCCACTATCTATTTTAAGCGCGTCGCAATCGTAACCAACCGTTCTGTTTCCAAGGTCATGGACCCTGCAGTTCAGCTGTGAAGTCTTCCCAACGAGTGCAGTCACATTCCTGGAGAAAGCGAGGTCGAAGTGAGGTCCTCGCTGCGTCACTCCAAGGTCCACATCCGTGTAGTCTATCTCCGGGACCCCATCTGATCTTTGACCGTTTGTGTTGTCCGTGCAACCTAAAAAGATATATAAATCAATAAATATTGATGAACATTCCACACTATACCCCAAACTAAGCCAAAGCTTGTTCTGTGGGAATCAGATAGCTGATATAAATACTATTTTTGTATATATATACATACATAATCCCAACTACGCTGTTACGCTTTCCCGCTTAAACCTCTCAACCAATTTTGATGAAATTTGGCACAGACGATCTTTAGACCTTGAGAAAGAACATAGGCTACCTTTTATTGCGAAAAAAAGAGATGAAGAGATTAAAAGTACGCAGACGAAGTCGCGGGTACCAGCTAGTATTATATAACACTTAGACACGGAACAGACACTATGTTCATTACACAAATGTTTTTTCACGGTGGGAATCAAACCACAATCTACGGCGCAGAAGGCCGAGCTACTATCAACTGAGCTGTGAAGGCTGTCATATGAATTCAAATAAAGAAAGAAATAACAAGAAGACTATTTCTCTAATAGTAGTATATTTTTTTTTTTTTTTAATAGTGTGCTTTACTAAGGTACTCTACTTATATTACAATCTAGCCACAATAGCGGGCTAATGAGTAATTTTACAATGACCTAAATTTTTAGCTTAACTTAACGAAGAATGTGTCCATTAACACTTTTCTTACTGTCTCTTGTTAAGGGGAAGACACTTTGTTTTTGTGTTCTTTATATGTAGCACTTGTTTTTACACTACATTTTACTGATAATAACACTATACTAACTCAAAAGGTTTTTGCCTTTTGATCCGGGCAGGCAACACAACAACAACACCTCTAGTGTTGTTGGTGTCTATTGGCGACGGTGACCACTTAACATCAGGCGGCCGTTTGTAAGTCTCTTGCATAAAAAAAACAAACAAGAGAAACCTATGCAGCGGGCGAGAGCCTGCCTGCGACGCAAAGGTTGCGGGTTCGATTCCCGCCTCGGAACAAATTTGTGTACGATCTGCAGAAATTTGTTCCGTTGGTCTGGGTGTTTATGTATAATAAAAAATATCTATCTATGTAAGTATATAATGTATTAAATATATCAGTCATCTAGTACCCATAGCACAAGCTTTGAATAGCTTACTTTGGGGCTAGATAGTGCTGTGTGGATTGTCCAGCATTATTTATTTTATTTATTATTTTATTTATTTATGTTAGATGGCCCTTGTATAAATAAGGACGGAACGCTTTAAAATAATTTGCACCAGAACCTCGACAAGAGCTAAGCTCTTTACATTTAGAAAGCCTTCACCGCTTAGTTGGTAGTAGCTCTGTCGTGGGTTTGATCCCCACCGAGAACAAACATTTGTGTATGAACATAGGTGATTGTCTGTCTAGCCCCCGGTTTCTGAAAGCGCGATCATCACTAATCGGCTGTCAAGTCACTTGCTAACTCAATCTAGTTTGAAGTAAAAGCTTCAATAGCAAGTGACTTGACAGCCGATTAGTGTTGATCGCGCTTTCAGAAACTGGTGGTAGGTGTTTTATTCTAAAAGAAGTAAGTATGTATTGACAAATAAAGTATAAAGCATTATATCAGCTATCTGGTAGAATATAACAGAATAAAATATGAAGCCATTAATATTATTTCGGGACGTATTTTCCGGCATTATATCTTGTAAAATCAACTGCTTCACATTTTGCCAAAAATAAATCCTCTCGTCTTGAGACTGTTATTTTTCTACAGGTTTATCTTGTTTTTTAAAGTTCTGTTTACGTTTACAAGGTTACGCATGACCTACCCATTTTATTTTATTATTATCAGCGATTTCTTCCTGGATACAGTTACAGACAAAATTTTACTCCATTTACAAAATTAGATATTTACAAACAAAATTACAATTAATACAAGTAACTAGATGGCGGGATGAGCTAGATAGGTACCAGCCGGAATGGAAGACCACAGCACAGGATTGCACAGAGTGGGGGGAATGGGGAGGCCTGTGCCCAGCAGTGGGACATAGAAGGCTCATGACAGAAAAAAAAACGTTTGTGCGATGAACATAGATATTGTTTGTTCTCTGTCTGGATGTTATATAATATTATAAGTACCTATGCATTTACAAAAAAAAGTTATTATGTAGTATGTCAGCTATCTTGTTCCCATAACACTAGCTATGGCTTAGTTTGGGGCGAGATTGTGCTGTGTGTAATGTCCACCTATATTTATTTTATTTTTTATTTTTAGTTGAACTATCTGGCAGACCGTTGCAAACGATAAAGAGTATAATTACGACTATTTTTAAAAGGCAACTGATGTTAAAATAAAACTGAATCTTTGTAAACTGCTGAGGTAAAACCTCCAGTTTTCAGTATTAAAAAATATAAATTAACTTGAACAAAGCAATATGTAGTACTAATCCGCTGATCTAATCTCCTTAAGCTGGAATAAACTTAATTAGACTTCGATTTTAAGATTAGTTTCACCTCTCTACGAAGCATCTTCAGGAAATTGACCCGCTGTGCACCGAGCGTGTGTACGTGTGTAGTATTAAAAAATCCAAAGATGTTTGTGCCCGATTAATCCATGCAAAATAAACAAATAGCTAAATACCACTGGTTAGATAGTAAAACAAAACAAAAAAGTCAATCAAAAAAGTTTAATATTTCTCATAAAACTCTGATTACTATCAAATAAACTTCTTCATCCAGACCATACCTTCGAGGAATAAAATATTCAGACTATCAGCAGGTCTGTCATGAAATGCTTTACATAAAACATGTACGTTAAGTTTCATTATGATTTTTTAGTTACATTGCGCGGCGAATCAGTATTGCAGAGTAAATAAAAAACACAACTTGGTCATCAAATAAGCATGTTGGCCCACCTAATGTTAAGTGATAACCATCACTATCAAAACATTTTTTTGTCAGCTAGTTGTATAAAAAAACGCATTGTATCTCAAAACATCAATAAAGACTTAGTCGTATTATCGAGGGCACTGGTGGTCTAGTGGTAACGGCCCCGCCTTCTGATCCTAAGGTAGTGGATTCAAAACCGGTCGTGTACTAATTAGTTTTTCTGCTCAAAAATGTATGTGCACAATGCCAGTATCTCAAATAGTGAAGGAAAACATCGTGAGGAAACCGGCATATAAACCTAACAAGTTTTATAACAGTCAATTAGAGCCTCTTGAAGCGACTTAAAATCCTTTCACCACACTGTTTCGAAAGAAACTAGTGACTCCTCAGTTGACGACCTCAGTGGCGCAGCGGACGATAGTCCGCCTGCGACGCCAGAGGTTGCGAGTTCGATTCCTGCCTCGGAACAAATTTGTGTACGATCTGCAGAAATTTGTTCCGTAGGTCTGGGTGTTTTCTATGTATAATAAAAAAAACTATCTTTGTAAGTATATAGGCAATGTATTAAATATAATATCAGTTATCTAGTACCCCTAGCACTAGCTTTGAGTAGCTTACTTTAGCTAGATGGTGCTGTGTAGATTGTCTAGCATTATTTGTTTATTTACTCTTCAAGAACAGATCATATATTGTATTTCATGGTAGGACCTGCAGATCATAAATAAATAGTGAATTCCCCGCGGAACTAGCAGGCTTCATGATAATCGAGCCTTCTTTCAGACTGATTAATACATTCTTTTGGATTAATAAATACATTAGCTAATAGGTATTGGCTAGCGAGAGATCTCGGATATCTGCTATCTTGGGAGGCCTGTTTCATTTTGTTTCGTTTATCTACTGTAATCCACTTCATCATCAGAAAATTAACCATGATTAAATAAATAAGCTTTTTCTGGCGCCTTGTAGAGTGTGGTTGCCGCTGAAATAACAGGCACATGAGGCTTAACATCTGTGCCTCAAGCTGATAAATAAATAAATAAATAATGCTGGACAATCCACACAGCACTATCTAGCCCCAAACTAAGCTATTCAAAGCTTGTGTTATGGGTACTAGATAACTGATATATTTAATACATTATATACTTACATAGATATATATTTTTTATTATACATAGAAAACACCCAGACCATCGGAACAAATTTCTGCAGATCGTACACAAATTTGTTCCAAGGCGGGAATCGAACCCGCAACCTCTTGCGTCGCAGGCAGGCTCTCGCCCGCTGCGCCACAGAGGTCGTCACGCAGGGCAGTGCAATTTAAACCATATTCCTATCGTGCGTGATTTACGAGGCAATGTTAGGTGATGGTTACCACTTAACATCAGGTGGGTCATTTTTTAGTAGTATAGACAGGCATATTTTATTGCAAGCATCACGCGGGTATATACAAATAAATATCTTTGTAAAAATATATTTCCCAATGAACACCTAATTGGGGGATGGTGCAGTGTAAAACGTCCGCTTTTCAAAGTTCTGACTTGGTACATGTTTTCAACCTTATTATGTAAGTTCGCCCACGTCTCGCTCGTAAATCTCAATGGAGACTAACAAAGAAATTAGAATTTTGTATGTAAATGATGTTTTAATGAAGCGAACTCGGAGAAAGAGAGAATTCGCTAATCTTGCATATTCGGTGAACGTAGTAGATTTACTTTGGAACTTCAACAAAGGTATAATCTGGCGTTTTAGTGATTCATGAACAAAGAGTTTGAGCTAGATTAACGCGAGAATAATTTTATTTAATGATGATTAGAAAATACTGGCTTTAAAATAACATCGTAGTATCACAAGATATCGTTTGAAATCGTTGCACAACTTTTTGTCTTACATAATATATTTTCAGTATTTCCATAGTGTGTCATTTACTTTGTACTAATAATTATAATAGTGTAGTCTTCTTCTTGTCGTGTCACTAGTTTCCTTCGAAACAGTGTGGTGAAAGGATTTTGAGTGCGTCTCAAGAGGCTCCTTTCGAGCACTTGACACATGTTATAGAACTTTTTAGGTTTAGGATGTAGTAAAATCATATTTTTGTTTGCTGTCTTAGCCCTGGGGAGTTTTATGTCTGTGCATTGTCCACGACATTAATATTTATCTATGAATATTGCAGCTTAAAATAGTGTCCTTTTGAAATTTAAATAGACTAGTTTATTTTTAAAATAATAACATTTATGCAAACTAACAGCGACCACTTTTTCAAGAGAGTTTGCATGCATTGTCTGAATATTACTTACTCGTTCTAAAAAACATGGCCGCTAAATACACTCAGTTTAATATTAAAACATGCTGTTCAGGTATGGTCGTAATGGCAGCGTGTTACAATTTTCTCTGTTCCGTGGTTACAACAATAAAAAGAAAGTGAAGCGAGATAAATAGGATAGAAAACGCTTTATTGCGCCCTTTAAAATGTATTTGTGTGAAAAATAGTACAAAGACTTGACTAAATAATTTAAATTTTAAACAATTAAATCACAAGGATGACTTTGACATATGGTGGTGGAGGTGTAGTGGTTAATAATTGTCCTTAGATAAAAAAAAAACAAAAAGTAAGGTGGGAAGGAAAGCTGGAGCGATATTCTCTCTCATTAAAAAAAACCTTTCCGCAATCATTTTTTTTTTTTTTTTTTTTTTTTATACAACTAGCTGATGGAACAAGCAGATGGCCCACCTGATGTTAAGTGGTAACCATCACCTATAAACAAAACATTGCCCCGTAGGTCACGCACAATAGGAACGTGCCCTACGATGCACTGCCCTGCGTCCATCAACTTGAGGCATACAGATGTTAAGCCTCATGTGCCTGTAATTATCAATCTCATAGCAATCAATATCATAGCATCAATATCAAGAGAGTGATAGAGTGTTTTCAAATAATATATTAGTTTTTGATATAAAGTAAATCCTATTACGCTACTCGCTTCGCTACAAGCGGTAAGTCGAGCCACGCCGCACGAGTATAGCGATGCTTACTATCTACTTTTGTTTGTAGGAAACATGGCGAGTATTCAGGCTAAAGACAACCATTGTCCCGCCCCTGAGTTATAGTGCAATATAACTATGAAACGGGCGTTCTGTCCTTTGTTTCATAAGAAAAACTTTGGAACTTGCGATTTATCTTGACGATGGATACTCTTTTCAAAATTGTGAAGTATCACGGAATTCGACTTACCTACTGAAGTAAGAACACTTTGGGAAAATAAATACGTAGAACTTTTACATGGAACATAAATAGATAAATAATAAATAATGCCGGAAAATCCACACAGCACCATCTAGTCCCAAAGTAAGCTACTCAAAGCTTGTGTTATGGGTACTAGCCCTTGGTTTACCTGGTGACCCCAAATCACTTAATTTACCTCATGGAGTCCATGGGACTCCTTGCATAAAAATCATTGATTTTGGTCAAAATAAAAGTAAAATATGAACTCAAAAATAGTTTATTCTACTTAGCAACATTATACTTAAAAGCTTAAATATCAAATTTATTTATTAGTTGGTAACAGTCTTGTTGATCATTGAAAAACCTAATAGACTAAAAAATAAGTACACAAAAAACAATGCAAACTTCGGGCTCAAAACTTAAAAACAATGAAACATTATTTTAAACTTTTTCTTTCAATAACAAGTCTAAAAGATAATCAACTTTAAAAAACTAAATAAAAAATGGCACATGTTAATACAAAAAAACGAAACGTGCAGTGCTTTTTAGTCCCTATCTTTAGCTGCACACTTAACACAGATTTTCTTTGTACATGCCAAACATAACGGCTTCGTCGTTGGACTCCTCATCATCACATCTGAGACAGTCAAGTACTACCGACTCAGCTTCTGAATGAAGTAGATTGACTGACCGACTGTTTGAAGCCATTTGTAAGCCTAAAAAACAAAAATAACATTGAAAAAATGATAACGTTACAACCCAGCAAAATAATATTTTTGTTACACAAATACCCCCATGGAGTCCAGCGGACTCCATGGGCACAATTACTCACCTAGACGCGCGGTGCAGGCGCACGTCCTCTTCACCCCGCGCTCGGGCTGCTACTGCAGGAAGGTACTAGGACGCGCGAAAACCAAAACGCGACCGTTAAGATTTTAGACCAAAATGAAAGTTCGCGCGGAGTCCCAGGGACCTAACAGATAAATTAAGGGCTAGATGAAAAAAAAAACTGAAACAGCTTCACGACTTTGATCCCCAGGCACGGTAGATATCCCTTTAGATCTCCCAGTACCAAGTAGGTACTAATTCAAGATTCTTTGAGGATGTCTAAGGGGGGTAGTCAGAGGTACGTCCAAACATTACATTTTGCACATACCCACATTTAGCACTAGTTAGTATTCCATACGTTGACAGGTTGCAAGCCCATCGCCGCTGTTAGAATACTACCTGGTTTCCTCACGATGTTTTCCTTCACCGTTTAAGAGCACTGGCATTGCGCACATAAATTTTTCGATAGAAAAATCCATTAGTGCACGACCGGATTCGAACCTGCGACCTTACGATCGGAAGGCGAGGTCACTCCCACTAGACCACCGGTGCTCTTATGACTACTAGATGACGGGTACTAGATGACTGATATATATAATACATTATATACTTACATAGAAAACACCCAGACCAACGGAACAAATTTCTGCAGATCGTACACAAATTTGTTCCGAGGCGGGATTCGAACCCGCAACCTCTTGCGTCGCAGGCGACTCTCACCCGCTGCGCCACTGAGGTCGTCAACAATAACAACATAGAAAAATACAGTTGAACTTGAAAATTAGAAGTCTTTCTTACAGATGAAATTTTTTTATACTACTTGCTGACGATAAATGAAAAATGTAATCGTAATGTATTGTAATAGACTTTTCTGGCTTCTTTTTCAGGCTGTTACAAAAACACATTTTAAGGAATGGAGTTTTACAAATTTTCAATAGCGAAAATGTTTAATAAAATGCTAAAACAGAATAAATTAAATTCACAACAATACAAAAACCAATTATTATAGACGCGCGTAAAAGCTAATATGAAATAGCTATACCTACAGAATATGAAATTGACTTTGAACACACTTTTTATATATTCTAATGTTCGATGCGAAGTTGATTCATCTTGAATTTAATCGCGTTGCTGTTATTACTAAAATAAAAACATTTTTAGGATAACTTTGAAACGTCTTAAATATTGGATGAAATTTTTGAGTTATTATGACTGACAGTTTTTAAGCCAAACCCAAGTCATTAAACAAATCATTCAATCCCGAAACCCAGACCCAAGAAACATTTTATATCGACGCTGAATTGATAACCACCTTTGTTAAGGTCGGTTAAATACAGTCTAACCGATCTCGATAAAAAGGGTCATCTAAAAGGGTGAGAAAAGGTCGGGCTCTGAATTTATGCACACGTCACCGGGCGGAGAGGAAATGGTGAAATCTGAGGATAAAGTAGCCTTCTCTTCGACATTGTCATCATCATTATCTTGTAAATAAAAGTAAGCAAAAATCCAGTCTTTTTTCTTTTTTTTATGGCTCCTGTCTACAGACAATCTTGCCAGTCGATCTTGTCAAGTGATAACAGAAAAAAAAGTTTCTAGTCACGTCAGTCCAAAGTCGAGTCAATTAATTGTTTTGAAGAAAATGGTGGCGGTTCCTTCAAAACATTTTCGGTCAAATCAAACACGATATCACTTATTACACTTTCATTCCAAATGCTTACCCTTTGGGCTAAGACCTCAAGTAATTTTGGTTGAAATACCACTGAAATTGCCCAATAACACATCACAAAATAACACTAGAAAAACATTTATAATAAAAATGCTATGTTGCTTCACAAAATGTCAGAAAACGAATCCAATCCAGTCTTTTTCTTCTTCTTCGCTCAAATAGTCATTCGTCTGTCATTCGAACAACCATGCCAGTTTCAAGTTAAATAGATAAAATACTTTTTTAGTCTATTCAATCCGTAGCACTGACCTCTATTATTTTATTTGAGGTCAGTGGTCCATAGTAAAGTCGGGCGACTTTTTTTAGCAACAATTTTTTTTGGTGGCGATTTATTTCAAAACTAAAAATGAAACAGCTTGTTGACTTTAATAAGCCCAGGCACGGTAGATATCCCCTCAAATCATATCAAATCATATCATGCACTTGCAAAAAACAGTTTTCGTAGCAAAAGTTTTTAAATCACATGACAATGGCACGATCGGTATAAATTTTAATAAATTTATTAAAACAATGAAGAGTTCTAACATCTGAGATAGCTCTATACGATTCCTTTTAAATCCACGCAGTAAAATTAAATAGATCGCCGCAGACCTAAGCTAAGACCATTTGAGAAGATTACAACGCCTGCTAATATTCTTAAGACTAAGCCAAATGGTGAATTAAAAAAGATATTCTCGTGTAACACGAAGGATAATCTTGCTGCGGCATTTTTTTAATGTGCCCGCTTCGCTTGTCGCTGCGCCTATTAAAGTTATGAGACGTTTTGTGGCCTTTTTTTGTAACAATAGAATTTTGTTTGCAAAGTTTTAAATGTTTGAGTATTTTATTTGGGATTTTGTATTATTTATTTGCGGTTTGGTTCGAAAACATAATAAAAATTCAAACTTTAAAAGTTCAATGCTTTGTTCAACTTTTTTGTGATTTTTAATTCAAAAGTATTCGGTACTTAAAGAGCTGACAACCACTAATGTACTTCTAAATCGACATTTTTACTTTTTAGTATTTATAAAATCACAAGATGTAGTAATGAAATATCGCTAACAACAAGTTTTGGAGGATAATAATTAAAAACATATAAAATCAACTGTTTCATATTATGTATATTTTGTAAATAATTGTAACTATTAGTTGTAATTTTCTTTGTAAATATTTTTTTGTTTTTATAATAAATTACATTTAAAAATTATTCAAACCAGTTTCCTGTGAGCTGTGCGAGTATTACGTCTAATTTAAATGAATGAAAACTTTTTAAAGTATACAAGTTTAGAACAATTAGCTATCTGGTTCCCATTTACAAGCTTTGATTAGTTTGGGGCTATGTGGAAAGAAGACCACCATTAATATTTTAGTCCATTATAATTTCAAACATAAAAGTTGTATCAGTATTTAATTACAATATAGAAACCTCCCAACGAGGCCGGAGTTTATTTTCAAAAAAGGAACGCCGTCGCCGGTGAGCAAACGGCTCTAAATAAACAAACCGTCATAATTTAGGACAAGAAAAACGGAAAAATGGCGAATGACCCAGCCGAAGCAAAGCGTGTCGTGTTTTATGTAGTGAATATTTCGAAACATTCAGATTAGTTTAGTTTATTAATGTAACATTTATTTACAAATAAAAATACATATAGGTAATATAATATTAAATATAATAGAAAAATTGTATCGATCAAAATGATTTTTTAAACAGTTGTTTGCGACTTTTCGAAAATGGGTTCAGTGATTTTGTTTTTCCAAAATGTCGAAACGTGCGAGCGAGAAGTACATTCGCTGTTGTATTCGGCATACAGTAACCTTGACAAGACGTGCAATCTTTTTTATACAACTAGCTGCAGATGGCCCATCTGATGATAAGTGGTTACCATCACCTAAAGAGGCATTGCCTCGTAAGTCACGCACAATACGAACGTGCCGTACGATACACTGCCCTGCGTCCATCAACTTGAGGCATTCTGATGCTAAGCCTCATGTGCCTGTAATTACTCCGGCGAACACAGTCTTCAAAACCGAAACACAGCGTTGCTGCTTGGCGGCAGAAAAAGACGTGGAAGTACTTTCCACGGAAGAGCCCTTCACAAAGAGCTCTACTACTCTCAAAAAATAAATACTTAATAAATGGCAGGAAATATGAGTATAAACTCTGGAAACAAGAAATGTTCGTCTTGTTTTGCTACTCGTACCAACCCCTTTATTAATAAAAGCAAGCGTTCTCACCTGTTCGGGTGATCAAGGCTAGCGCACCCAGCGCTCCAAACAGTAACGCCACCATCCCTAATCCATACAACTGTGCATAACAGTCTCACGCCTCACAACATCTTGGGTCCGCCATCTGCAAACAAAAAACAACGTTATTCTCATACACTAACAGTTGGTATTTATCTATCCTCAATTTTAGAACCAGGCGTAGGTCTGGGCAGGTGGAGCATAGGAGTTTGAGGTTTCAATACAGAGAGGTTAGGTTCGTTTTTGCTTGCGGTTTAATGGGGACAGGGTGTAGAAAGTTACCTTTGATGTGTACTCAATACTTGCCTAAGCTAAACGAAGGTATATTTAGGACATAACTGGCTTGTTTTAATGACGACACGGAAATCTCCTAGTGGAATAATCTATCGATAGATTGAACTGTTTATCTGAACAGATAGGATTTTGGTACGTTTATACGATCATTTACTCGAACCAATCCTACTACTTATTATAAACTCGAAAGTTTGTAAGTATGGCTGAACGGATCTGGATGAAACTTGGCAGAGAAATAGATTATAATATGGAATAGCTCATAGGCTACTTTTTATCCCGTGGGAATACCGGGGGCGAAACCGCGGGGCGCAACTAGAACAATATAGTTCACATAAAGTTACTGAATTAATTATACTTAAAACGCTGAAAAAGTTTTCTGAATTAGTAAAATCAGTTTGGCCTAGTGGTAATAGCCTGGTCTTATGATTGTAAGGACGTAGATTCAAAACCAGAGTTGAAAAAATGAGTTCTTTTGTTCATGTATATGCACAAAGCTAGTATTCTAAAACTACTTACCACCTACTAAAAACTAACTTTAAACCATATTTCTCGCAAATAAACATTTCATTTTATTTCATTTCAAACGGTGAAGCAAAAAATTGTGAGGAAACCGGCATGTTATAGAACCTTAATAATAAAAAAAAAGCTTGGAAGCCTCTTTGAGGCGCTCAAACATCCGTACGTCCAAACCAAGTACTTTCACCACACTGGTTTGAAACCAACTAGTGACGCCACAGAAAAATGAAGAATGAGGGATATCCTGAGATAGTAAGAAAACAGCGGCTAAAGAAAGCACAATGGGGCTTTTGTGCAAACCATCTTACTAAAATGCATTTCAAGCGTTTTCTTTATCAAATATATAATTGACTCTCTACTCCAGCTTTCCGAGAGCTCATCTTACAAAACGGATTTGCGATTCTCATCTTCAGAGTGAAAGCACCAGTTTTTGAACATTCGTCATCATCCGCCTAAAGAAGTCGTAAGTCACGCGCGATAGGGACGTGCCCTAGGATGCACTGCCCTGCGTCCATCAACTGGAGGCATACAGATGTTAAGCCTCATGTGCCTGTAATTAAACCGGCGACCACACTCTTCAAACCGAAACACAGCGTTGCTGCTTGGCAGCAGAAAAGGCGAGGTGGTAAGTACTTCCCCGGACGAGCCACTCACAAAGACTCTTGATAGTAATAGTCAAACCTATTAGATGGAGCCACGGTCGTATAAGTACCGTAGTAGCATGTCCAAGAGTTATTCGTCGAGTGTGATTAGCACTCCGGTGGCGCAGTTGATTAGCGCAGCCCCGTATCAAAGGGAAGGTCGCGGGTTCAAATCCCGCTCGGAAAATAACTTTTGGGACATTATAAAATCTTTGTCTTCACACACAGAGTTTCTACCACTCTTAGATTAACGTGAATTAGCTTGATATTACTTGCGCTCTCACCTAACCTTAGGACCATGCAGTGTTAAGGGTACAATTCTATTGTGATCCACAAAACTCAGTTAGTGAGCGGAGTATTTGCAATCGCAATAATAATTGACACCTCATTCCGTCCATCTTCAGCTACGACAAACAAATTGCTTCGAGATAGAAATGTCAAAACTGAATAATGCGCAATTTCAATTCACGATTTTCTTTTTTATTAAAAAAATCTACTAACCACCGGTTTCTGAAAACTTGATCAACACTAATCGGCCTGTCAACTCACTTGCTATCTCGAGATGGAAATGTCGAAACTAAATAATCTGCAATTTCGATAAAAATTCACGATTTTGTTTTTCATTAAAAAAATCTACTAACCCCTCGGTTTCTGAAAGCTTGAATAGCACTAATCGGCCTGTCAACTCACTTGCTATCTCTTTCTAATTTTTTCACTCCTTCGATGCATGAAATAAGAGTTTAATTTTTACCTACGGTTTTTTCTCTTTCAGAAAATCAGATTGGAGATATCTAGGTCAGATTTCTAATCGAATAGTTCTATTAAATCCTCTAGAGGCTTTAAAGCTTTCTGAAATCTAGTGCCGTCTTTTTCGGTTGTAATCGTGCCATAATTTTATATCTTCATAAATGTTGCAATATGCGAGCGCAAGTCTTTGACGGTAGTCCGCGTCTTAATATACAACCAACGACTCATTTCGCTATTGCTTATAAAATAGCTCCGGGCTACTCCGTCACTAATGGACGAAGTGAGAAAAATTAAAGTTTCTGCTATTTGATTTCAGGAAAGTTGGTAACGAGTGCGCGAGCGAGACAAACCCTTCGGAACAAAATCAGTTTTCAGAGCACGTTCGAGGTATAAGTCAAATTATAAATTTATGTCGTTAAAATAAAAGTAAAATTTAGGAAAAACCCTATAATAAGCTCCAGGCACGGTAGATATCCCCTCAGATCTCATCGTATCAAGGATCTACTCACGATTTGTTGAAGTAGAAATATTCAAATAGGTGGATAGTCAGAGGTATGACCAAATATTATACTTGTTATTCACTGTTTTTTGACGGTCTTAGTTCTCTCTCACTCAGTTTGAGTGTCTTGTTGCAGTGACCAAGCCACAAGACAATCGACTGTCAAAAAATGTCTTGTGGCCACTGCAAAGGCCATTCAAATAAGAAGAAGATGAAGTGACCAAGCCATCTGACCGAACGTTGTGGGTTCGATTCGAAGTCGTAAATAAAGATGTCCCACAAGTATCCTAGTGCGTTCTGCCACAACTCCAAATCAACATTGTGCACGCTACCAAGAACGCAAAAAGAACGCTTAAAAGCATCAAGTTTCTGATACCCGAACGCTACTATCCTTGACCGATTCAATTTCGTATTTCTAACACTAAATTATAAAAATAGATCTCTTTGCCTTTATACTAAAGGTCCACTTTCGCTCGACCGGTTCAAGTGCACCAAATAACTGAAACACCTCTTTTTACAGCACCATTTCCGGCACCTATCTAACCCATCTTCAAAGCTTGCTACTTACCGTATGTCACGCAAGCTTTAATGCAATGAACTTTAGTCTCTAAAACTCTAGCAATAAGATAGACATTTATAAATCAAGTGGGCTATAGAATATCATGATCGCTGAAACTGTAGGTTCTTTCAACCTTATGTGGGAGTAATAGGGTTGGTATTGCAATAACTGTTACCCTGTATAACATTTGGAGAGGAATTTTAGGAAGAAATCTTTTTCCGACAACCCGTTTTGTGTATTTTTGATGTTTCGTCGACGTTCATTGGTAATTGGTTTGAGTTTCGATATATTTTTGTGTTCAACTGTGTTTATAAAGCCGACAAAGACGGTTTTTCGAATTTACTTCTACTTACTTCTAAATTCTTTTCAGAAAATTGTATTACTTAGCAGAAGAACCCTTTCGAAGTCATTAAAGTTTTACAGACAGGCATAGAAATTAATATATTTTTGTCTTTTTGCATAATTTTTATACAATACAAAAAATGGTTTGTGATAAAACTGTTAAGAAATCGTAATCAATCATTATGACCATTAATTCTGTCTGTGAGCAGCGATGTGTGTATAAGCTCATCGGCAGAAGTAACCACTCAACACCAGGTGTTTCACAAAGTTATAGGCTTGGTCACGTGAAACGGCACCTAGATTCAGACTCCATAAGAGTGTTTCAGTGATCCTTGTCATTTAATCCAATAATAAAAAATCTATGTATAATAAAAAATATCTATGTAAGTATATAATGTATTAAATATATCAGTTATCTAGTACCCATAACACAAGCTTTGAATAGCTTACTTTGGGGCTAGATAGTGCTGTGTGGATTGTCCAGCATTATTATTATTATTATTAATACCTTTTGAGATGGTCCAAACCAGGTTTTCGAAAAAACAAAGTTAATACCATCATCTAACATACTTGTTTCATATCTACGACTCTATTGAAGTAACGAAATTAGGGCCCCGTGTTTACTCAAGCGAAACGTTTTAGCGGAGACCCCTGGGAAAGCCAGACCGAAGGTTTTATATATGAAAAAAGTATGTATATTACACACTATGGTAAGGAAACATGTGTTTTGTGTACACTACTGGGATATTGCACTCTTTATATTGAAAGCCTTAAGTGGATAAGTAAACATTGCTTTCATTTCGAAGTCGTAGAATACACGTTTTTACGTTACACCGCGTTAAGGCATTGACAACACCTAATGTACCACTCGCTCGCACGATTTAACTAATTTGTGTGCAATCACATTGCACACAGTTTGGAAAAAAATCATTTTGATAGATATGCAAGTTTTCCTGCCTAAAAGTTTGCTTTTCGTACATAGTTTTTGTACATGAACAAACTTTTGAATAGGAAAACTTGTATCGATCAAAATGAAATTTTTACAAAATGTGCGCAATGAGATTGCAAATAAAATGGTTGTTCGCGATTTTTGGAAAATGGGTTTAGAGATTTTATATATTTCAACAAGTCAAACTGTGCGAGCGAGAGTCACATTAGCTCTGGTATTCGCTTTAAATATTAATCTAGGTGCTATTTCCACGTGAACAACGCAGCTCGTACCTACCCACATTTTGTCGTATATTAAAGGGGTAGTCTGACTACGTCCAAATGCAAAATTTAGCACTTACTCAGTTTTAGCAGTGAAAAGTATTTAAATTTAGCTAACACTAGTAGCACCCCGCGGTTACACCCGCGTAGTTTTAAATCCCGGTATTCCCACATGATGAAAAGTAGCCTATGTGTTATTCCAGACTAGAAAATATGTCGGTGCTAATTTTCACCAAGATCCGTTCAGCCGTTCTGGAGTTATAGAGTAACAAACATCCATCCATCCATACTTTCGAACTTTCGAACTTTCGAATTTATAATATTAGTAGGATTATAAGGCAAATATATTACATGGTATTTTTGTTGCTTGTCGAACAGCAATCGATTTGTGTAAATATTTGTTTTCAGTTTTGTTGGTTCCAAGAATAATTTGTGAAACAGGTATTTTGTTCAAAAACTGTAGTTCACATACAAAAGTTCTGCCATGATTATTTTCCGTCACGATTACTTTGTGTTCCGATGGTAAGCAAAAAAAAACATACAATATACATAACAATATTACATAGGTTTAACGTATGTAGCGTTATTACCAGTATTTTTGATGTTTTGAACTCAAACAGCACTGTAATTATTATTATTTTTCAGCAGTAGCTGAAGAAAAAAAATAACTTGGCCCACTAACCCCCGGTTTCTGAAAGCGCAATCAACACTAATCGGCTGTCAAGTCTTGGTCCGTACTTGGTACCAGAACTGAAGGGATATCTACCGTGCCTGGGGATAAAAGTCGTGAAGATGTTTCAGTTTCTGTTTTTACATACATACATACATACATAAAATCACGCCAATTTCCCATAGGGGTAGGCAGAGACCGCGGATTTCTGATTTTCTAACTCAAAAATCCATTTAACCCGCGCTTCCTTACATTGGTATTTTATTATTAACTTACTTACACGATTGTATGGGGGACGTTACATTCTCTTCGACCCGCAAGTAATATAACAATGAGTGCGCAAACAAAGCGTACTCGTATCTTCAGATCTACCCGTTGTTTGCTGGGCGAGACAATTCATCTTTATTCAGCAGGATTTTTTTGTCAATTTCTAAAAAAAAGGAGAAAGTTTATTTGAACTGTTTTTTTGTATTTTTTTCGAATATTTGTTACCGCATAACTCTGTCATTTATGATAAAATATTTTATTATTTTGGAGGCTATATTTTGCTATTGGTTCACAGAAATTTTATCAATGTCGGTTCAGTAGTTTGGCATTTAAATGAAAATACCAGGAAAAAGTTATGTCATCCAACTACATGAAATTGCGTGATTTGCTTTTTATATGCAGGGTATTTGAAGTCGTTTTTTTTATTTTGCAGAAAATTTATTATATAACTTGCTGATTAAACGAGCACTGATAGCCCACTTGATTTTAAGCGGTAACCATCATTTTGCCACAGAACCTGCATTGCCTTGTAGAACTCACGATATAAACGTGCCCTATGATGCACTGCCCTGCGTCAATCAACTTGAGAGAGATGTCAAGCATACGTCATAGCATGCTACGTTGTAGACACTACTACGCCGTACTATGCTACGTGGTAGACATTGCTACGTCGTACCATGCTACGTGGTAGACATTGCTACGCCGTACCATGCTACAAAGTAGCCAGTGCAGTGTTCGGAAAAAATATTGATATCCCAACAGTGGGGGTTCATGGCTATACTGGCACCTAGGTTTACCTAGATAAAAGACGTCTCAAAGTGATTATTGTGTTAATCGAATGAATACTCTTTGACTTTGGGACCCCTCTAAGGGGTAGAAAAATAATTCCTAAAAACGAGATCATCAAATTCTTGAAATTTAATATAATGTTTATTTTTTAAGAAGCTTACTTCAATCAAGGAGTACTGAAGAGTGCTATTAAATATAATCTAAGCTAATGGCAACCATTTACAAGATTAAGTAAAGTCCGCGTTATGAATTCAGTCAGATAGTTTTTAATTTATAATAATGACAGCGATGTGTGCGGAATGCCTAACTTCTAGGCCTTGTAGTTCTAAAGTGTTTAAAGGGCTGACAGCTGTCTAAGAATTAATCGGTTGCACATTTAAAAAGAACTAAAATCCTAGAACTTAAATTTTAGTATTTTGTCTCTATGTTAACCTTTCTTTTTTATTTCTGAGGTATTCTTGTGTACAGTAAGTGTGAGCTATAAATAAATATTGGTTGACATGCTATACGACACTATGTCTCGCCCCAAACTTAGCCAAAGCTTGTCATATGGGAACCAGATGTCTGACACTTCACTATCACTATCACTACATAGTATAAAACAAAGTCGCTTTCTCTGTCCCTATATCCCTATGTCCCTATGTATGCTTAAATCTTTAAAACTACGCAACGGATTTTGATGCGGTTTTTTAATAGAAAGAGTTATTCAAGAGAAAGGTTTATATGTATAATACATGCAGCCCGTGCGAAGCAGGGGCGCGTGGGCGGGTCGCTTGTAACGTATATAAGTAACAGCTATCTGTTTTTTTATGTACATACTTAAATTCCTCTAAGAGAACAAACATTTGTATGATGAATCATACAATTTGCTCTCAGTGGGAATCGAACCCACGGCCTACGGCGCAGAAGGCAGAGCTACTACCAACTGCGCCGTGGAGGCTGTCAAATCTATCTTCCTAAAGGATTAATTTATTTTTATTTAATAATATATATATCAATTTATCCTATATCAATTTACATAGCTGACTGTACAGGGTTGTTTGAGTTGCGGCTTGTTTGTCGCGATGTATCACGTTTCGGGGTTTGTATCTTTGCCAAAACCACAGTTAGCATACTAGTTTTACCCCTCAAGTCTCTCGTTTCGTCTCTTTTCTGAGAACGACCGAACCAGCTGAAACTACGTACCTCCTCAAATCTCTCTTTTCGTCTCTTTTATGTCTGTAACAGCTTCCCGACTTTCATCCCCAGGCATGGTAGATATCCCCTCAGATCTCTTAGTTTTCTCAAGATTCTTTGAAGACGTCTAAGGGGTTGACTTCTTCACATTTTATAGCTATCTGGTTTTCATTACAAGTTTTTTAAATTCTCGGAAGTGCTGTGTATAATGCATAGTTAAATACCAAATCTTCCAACCAAGGATTTTTTTGATAGTTTCCGTTACTTTAACTTATAAAAAGCCTCCGGAAATTTTATATAAATAGCTAAATAATGTGTGTCTGTAGGATTGTTAAACCTAAAACCACCACGGTTAAGACTCATTTTCCATTGCAAGCCGAGTAGCAGTGAACGATACGCCAGACAAAGTTAGGTCTGTCGCCGACCTTCCCTTATTTATCGTTATGGAGATGAATCGTCACTGAATGTTTACTTGAGGCTGCGGAAAATTGGATACAAACAGATATCACCATCTAGAACCGACGAATTGTTAGTCCTCACAGATCAGTTGGTAGCTTCGCCTTCTGCGATAGGCTGCGGGTTCGATCCCCGCCGAGAGCAAATATTTATTGTGTGACGAACATAGATAAATATAAATAAATAAATACTGGTGCACATTCCACACAGCACTATCTAGCCTGAAACTAACGTAAATTTTGTGATTTGCAATAGAAAGAAGTGGACTGATTTTAAAAATCATGCCAAGTTACCACCCGCCCGTTGGTCAAACGACATTGTAGCAAGTGCTGGAAATGGATGGATGAGACTCGCAAGGGACCAGAAAGAGTGGAGTATTAAGGAAGAGGCCTATACTCAGCAGTGGGTGCAAACGGGCTGAAATGATGATGATAAAGTTAATTAAATTTATTATTTTTTCAAAAACATGCATCGTTACATCTTTCTTAGTATCATCAGTCAGTCAGTTCATCTATAAAATACTAAAAGTACGAGTATGTGTTTACAAAGAGAAAGAGTAAAATTAAAAATAGAAACAAGAATGAGTGGCTTGCTAATATAATAAGGCTTATACCAAAAATTTGTTGAATGTATGCTGATTAGGAAGAAAAACGTGAAGTACTGTACTATATATCAGATATTTGGTTCCTTTAGCACAAGCTTTGCTTATTTTCTGATGTCTCTTATGTGAGTAATAACGTGACTTATACGTAAATACTAAAGGATTAGGATTTTCTCATATTAACTTGATTTGTTCATAATATTAAAAATTTCGCAAATAATATTCATTCTTTATTTAAAAAAGTTTAAGAAGGTACCAATATTCATTTGTTTATTTAATATCCAAAAGAGCAAGCCGTGAAGCATTAGAGAATATTGAAAAGATTTGAAAATAGAAGATTGGTCGAAGTTATACAAGAAGTAACAAGTACCTATTCACGTTCAGACAGTTAAGACAAAATGATCATTCGCTTTTTGCTTCATTCACATACCGTCGTCGTCCCAGACGAAGGTAAGGTAGATAGCTCTCTCTCATACCTTCTTGCCGTCTCGCTCATTTGTAGGCATTTTTTCTTTTACCTGTGTTCACAGTCTGTGCCTTAGGCTGTATACACACGAGACCTACCAAGACTACGAAATTTTATGATAGAGCCCTTAATCGGCCCATGATTTTATCAAAATAATCCAATACTTATAATTGTTTTTATTTTTTGATTTCTGGAATTATGCTTGCTCTGTCATTAATCAAATTACAACTTTCAAATTACAAGGAAGAAACAAATAATGTTTTTGTGGGCCCGAAATAGAGTTAAAGATGGTGCCCTTCTCAAACGATTAAGAAAAATCGTGAAAAAAATGAAATGTTGTAGAACCTAAAAAAAAAACATGCGTTCAGTGCTTGTAAAGAACCTCTGAGGCGCGCTTAAAATACTTTCACCACACTGTTTCGAAAGAACGAAAAGGTGAAAAAGTGTTACAAAAAAGTGAATCCTTAGTTCTTGTCCAGTCATCGTGTGTGCATAGCGCCTTATAAACAAAAAGATACATTGCCATAGATTATGACGTCATCATCATTTGTCGAACCTTCAAATTATTGTAGTTGTGGGAATCACCCGCTCCCGTTTACACGCGCCATTTTCTTTATTGCCTACTTAGTTGCGTCTGCGATATTTTATAAGACCTAGTGATCAGCCTAGAAAGGTAGGTATACTGCGCGTCACGCAAAAAGAACGCCGGAGGGAGGGGGAGCGGTGTGATGGCGCAAGTACCTATTTAATATGCGCAAACACATTCCCTCCACTGTTTTTCAGCGTTTTTTTGGTTGACGTGACCTAAGTACTTGCGTATCTTGCTTAAGTACCTACGATAACTATTTAAAGATATTTCTTTGGTGTGAAATTTAAATAAATAATGTTAGTTAGTTTGTTTGTAAATACATTACCTGCATACTTATTAATAATAATACTCAGACAGAGAACAAGTAAACATTTATGTCCATCACAAAATATGTTTGTTCTTAGTTAGGATCGAATTGGTTCATTAATTATTTCAAATTATTTATTCTGATATTTAAATGAAACTGTTTGAAAGGAAAACTTCTTTGGATCAAAAATTATACATTTTCTGTTCTGTGCATTGTTTTTGGCTAAAATGTTATAGAAGGTGATTTTACATGACTGATTTATTTTATGTACTAGATACTCCTTATATTTCAAAATTTTAAAATGTGCAAGCGAGAAGAACATGTCTTTCCCCCGAATACTCAAACGCAACTCAGATTTGAGCGCGTCTCAAGTCGTGGCTTTTTGACAGTTTTTAATGAAATTCCGTCAAAAACTCGTTACATGAATCGTGCTTAATTCTGAGTTGCGTTTGAGTATTCGGCCGTAAGCCATCTTCGTGAGTGACCTCTTTCTATCCTGCTTATTGATCGAGCGTGTCCTATCTATCAAACACACAATATGCAATGTCGACAGCTTGGCACTGTTTGTTCGAGCTAAACTTTCAAACTCTTTAGATGCTGACATGATATTTTTGATGATATAGGTAATCACAAACACAAATACAATAAAAAATATACTTACAGGTAATATCGGTAAATGTAGGTATTAACAATTAGCAGAACTATAAATAGGGATTCAAAATGTAAGTTTTCCTGATAAAAAATTGTTAAACTTGTTTTCATGATCTTTGATGTTACGGAAACTGGGTTTGTATCAATAAATAAAAAGTAAAACCTTATTCCAAATTCAAACTTTTATTATTTAAATTTCGAATTCGATTTGGGTACCGCCCACTCACTATGCTACTACATACCTACTACGAGTATAGTATTAATAGAAACTAGAAAGTGCCATAGAATGTTAACTATGAAATCTCATTCCAAATTCAAATTTCTTTTATTCGATTTCGAAACCACTCAAATGGAAAAGAAAAACTGGCCATTCGTAAAAGCTTAGAGGATAGAGGTTTTTTGACACCACATTTTTACATTCTTTTTATTGTGAGCTATGAAATGTTTTTATGAATTTAAAAGAATGGAATTGTCTGGAGTTTAAAACTAGCTATGACAACTACAGACTATAAAGCTTGTCGTAGTATTTTAATCGAATTATTTTGTCCACAGAATCTTAAATACGCTAGGTACAAAACGGAAAATCAGAAACAGTTTCCAAGACTTTGATCCCAGGCACGGTAAATATTCCTTCAAATATTGATTGATTGATTGAATATACTTTATTGCACATAAAAAAAATAACAGTACAGACGAACTTAATGCTATAAAGCATTAAATCTCATAAAAAATATTTGAAGCTGTGTATGGAGTGAAGTAACAGTCCCTTATTATAATAGTTTGGTGTTTCAATCGTGACAGGTTGTAATCTCTCTTTCTAGCTTATCGTTGTTGTTAAAATTAGATCTGGTTTCCTCACGATGTTTTCCGACACCGTTTAAAAGTACTGGCAGTTTGCGATTATCATTAGGTGATGGTTACCACTTAACATCAGGTCTGTTTTTTCTATATTTTTGATAATGTAATAACGATTCGATAGAGCATTTGAAGACGAGATTTGAAGAAGAAATATGTCAGAATCACAAACATCAAATTTTCTACCATTTAAAATAACTTTGTAGATGGTATAAAATTAATATGACCTTATAAAAAAAAACACTGAAACACTGACTCATTACCCAGTGGAATGAGTCAGTGTTTCATTTTTCACACTTGTGTTGTTAGAACCCTCATACACACGTGCACCCCCCCCCCCTTCCTCTCTATCTCCCCCCAAACTCTGCCGTGAGAATCTTTTAGCGAAACTTACCTTTGTTAATAACATCTTTGTTTTGATATTTGTAGGATTATTATTAGTTTTACATGACTTAGAGAGACCTATAATTGGCTGTACTATTGTTAACGACACTCTGTTTATACTATATTTTTTGTGCTGTTGGTTTCTTTCTTCAATAAAATAAAATAAAAAATAACTTCTTTTATTTTTTAACTTATTTTAACTTAAAGCACTACCTATTATTTTTTCTGTGCTAGAACTTACCATTTTTAACCCATCGCATTATTCACTGGCACATTGCAGCACTGAAAGAAGTTACTAAAAAGATATTACACGCAGTATCTTAGACCCTTCTCACATGCAAACGGTCACCTACGTTCTGTTTTCGGTTCACTCATGCTAACTCTCACAATTACCAGTCCAGCTAAATAAGTTAACGCGTAGCAATGCCTAAAATGCTTTTTCATTTTATTACGTTCTCATGGATCACCTAATGTTCAGTGGTAACCATCACCAACACACAAACACACATGCCTTGCAAGAAACGCACGATATAAGCACTATACGATGAACGCACTTTACGATGAACTGCCCTTTATACAACTAGCTGATGGAACAAGCAAATGGCCCACCTGATGTTAAATGGTGGCCATCGCCTAAAACAAAACATTGCCTCGTAAGTCACGCACGATAGAAACGTGCCCTACGATGCACTGCCCTGCGTCTATCAACGTGAGGCATACAGATGTTAGCTTCATGTGCCTGTAATTACAACGGCGACCACACTCTTCAAACCGAAACACAGCGTTGCTGCTTGGCGGCAGAAAAACACGTAGTGGTAGTACTTCCCCGGACGAGCCCTTCTACTTACGTCCATAAACCTGAGGCATGCGTTTTTGAAGCTTCATGTGTCTGTAATTTCACTGGCTACTACATCCGTAAAATCCTACAAACGCCATACGAGACGCAATAGGTGTTCACGGGAATAGCACTGTGTTTGAGTTAAGCCGTGCGGATGTAGAAAGACCTTTACACACTGGGGGGAACTTTTAAAAATTATGGCGTATAAAGGGATTTGAATACCGTTAAAGTAACAGTACCTAGTTCTATCACCCTCGTTGTAAAATAACCTTTATAGTCTTGGCGTTAAGGTCAATAGTCTTAGATATCGTAAAACAAATCAAGATATCGATTTTGACAGCAATTACGAAAAAAGAAACGTCAACCTGTCGAATTTAATGAAGAAGGATTTATACGTTAACTTTTTTATTTTTTATCTAAACTAGCGATCCGCCCGCGCACCCATGCTTCGCACGGGTGCACATATCATACATGTATTATACATATAAACCTTCCTCTTGAATCACTATCTATTAAAAACCGCATCAAAATCCGTTGCGTAGTTTTAAAGATTTAAGCATACATAGGGACAAGGGGACATAGGGATATAGGGACAGAGAAAGCAACTTTGTTTTATACTATGTAGTGATAGTGATATTATAATGATCATTAAACTATGAGTTACCTTGTAAAGGTTTAGTCCGGGAAAGTACTAGCACCATACCTATTTCTGCCGCCAACCAGCGCTGCTGTTTCGGTTTGAAGAGTGTGTTTGCCGGTGAAATTACAGGCACATGAGGCTTAACATCTGTATATCAGGTTGATGGACGCAGGGCAGTGCATCGTAGGGCGCGTTTCTATTGTGCGTAACTTGTAAGACCATGACTTATTATAAGTGATAGTTACTTACCACTTCAACCTCTGTGGCGCAGCGGGCGAGAGCCTGCCTGCGACGCAAGGGGTTGCGGGTTCGATTCCCGCTGTGGAACAAATTTGTGTACGATCTGCAGAAATTTGTTCCGATGGTCTGGGTGTTTTCTATGTATAATAAAAAATATCTATCTATGTAAGTATATAATGTATTAAATATATCAGTTATCTAGTACCCATAACACAAGCTATGAATAGCTTACTTTGGGGCTAGAAGTGCTGTGTGGATTGTCCAGCATTATTATTTTTTAATATATAAAAAAAAATAAAAAAAACTTCATAAGATAGGCCATGTAGCAAGAAGCAACAAAAAAACACCAATTCAAATTGTGGATAAGGTCGATATTGCAGTGACCATTCTACAGCCGAAAATTCGCTCCAGAAAATTACTTTCCCCATAAACTGTCATGGCAGTCCTATGCCAAGACTTTAGCGAAGCAAAATAAAATATTTATAACATCTAAATAATGTCGGCGCAAAAATAACATTAGCCACAATCTAACATTATACGCCGGAATTTCCATAGGGCTAATGTGAGTGATACATACAAAGAGGGGCCGAGGATGGTTCCTTGAGGGACCCTTTTAGTGGGCAACGATAAATCAGACCCTAATGGAGTGTATAAGGCCTGCTAGTGACTGTGATATAGGACTCGCAGGACAGAAACGTCACTAGATCGTTACATACATAATGTGTTGCGATCAAAATAAATACATTTTTTGTAATCGTTTTTAATAGTAAAAACGATTACTAAAAATGTGTCCGAATGTGCCGAGCGTAAGCACAGGCTTACGATCTGTTTCTGAAAGGCCGATCAACGCTAATCAGCTGTTAAGTCACTTGCTATTTCAGGCATGTTGTTTTGACAGTTTCTTCGAAACAGTGTGGTGAAAAGATTTTAAGTGCCTCACGAAGCTCGTTTCACTTGACACAACAAAGAACTTGTCAGGCAAACCTGACAAGTTCTTTGTTGTGTCAAGTGAAACGAGCTTCGTGAGGCACTTAAAATCTTTTCACCACACTGTTTCGAAGAAACTAGTGACACCACAAGTGGCCTAATGTAGAGTTAACCAGCTGTTTTGACAGATCTGTGGGCATAGCATAATATTTCTGAAATGTAGACTGACCGCCTTAGCGGCTGCCTTCGGCTGAAATTGGCGGTCCATACGAGCCTGTGTAAATCGACTCTTAGTCGCAATAGATGGACATGAATATAAAGGAGATTTGCTGCTACTGATAAATTTTTATCCTTCTAAAATAATCTAAATGATAACGATTATTAATAGTAGATTGCTTACCAAGGGAGCAAACAGCTATTTTGACGGCGAGAGTGTTTTTTGAATCCAGAGCGGAGCGAAGGATTTTTAAGTAGAACTCCAAGCGTAGCGACGGATTCTAGAGTAGAATCCTAAGCATAGCAAGGGGTTCAAAGTACTTCACTCGAGCTTCATCTCTTCATCTCTTTTTTTCGCAATAAAAGGTAGCCTATGTTCTTTTTCAGGGTCTAAAGATTGTCTGTGCCAAATTTCATCAAAATCGGTTGAGAGGTTTAAGCGGGAAAGCGTAACAGACAGACAGACAGACAGACAGACAGAGTTACTTTCGCGTTACTTAGTTGGGATTGTTCGACAGATTTGGGCTAAAAATTTGTTCTTTAACCCCCGGTTTCTGAAAGCTCGATCAACACTAATCGGTTGTCAAGTCACTTGCTATTTCTATCTAATCTGAAGTAAAAGCTGAAATATGACTTGACAGCCGATTATTTTTGATCGAGCTCTTAGAAGAGGTTAGCCTGTTCTGTCTAACTTACTTGCACACATTAGAGCTCCAACAGAAACATTTTCTAATTGCAGATGGAACAAGTAGATGGCCCACCTTATGTTTAGTGGTAGCAAAGCATTTTCTCGCATCACACGCATGATATGAACATGCCGTACATGCCATAAATCATTGACATGCAAATTTTTACTTTTGTACAATTATTACTATAAAGATGACCATAATAATTTTTGTAAATTAATCCCAACTTCCCAACTAATATTATAAATGCGAAAGTAACTCTGTCTGTATGTCTGTCTATCTGTATGTCTGTCTGTTACGCTTTCCCGCTTAAACCTCTCAACCAATTTTGATGAAATTTGACACAGACAATCTTAAGACCCTGAGAAAGAACATAGGCTACCTTTTATTGCGAAAAAAAGAGATGAAGAGATTAAAAGTACGCAGACGAAGTCGCGGGTACCAGCTAGTATACAATAAATAGTAAGGTGGGTATAAATTCAATTACCTACTCAATTAATCAAAAAATCATAACATTTTAAAAACATTTTTCCTTTATATATAACATTTAATTTAATGGTCTGATTGGTAAGCTACGTATTTTTCAATGTGGACTTTAATTGTCCAAAATAAATAAATAAACTAATAATGCTGGACAATCCACACAGCACTATTTAACCCCAAAGTAAGTTATTCAAAGCTTGTGTTATGGGTACTAGATAACTGATATATTTAATACATTATATACTCACATAGATAGATATTTTTTATTATACATAGAAAACACCCAGACCATCGGAACAAATTTCTGCAGATCGTACACAAATTTGTTCCAAGGCGGGAATCGAACCCGCAACCTCTTGCGTCGCAGGCAGGCTCACGCCCGCTGCGCCACAGAGATCGTCGAAATCGTCAAATGAAACAACTCTTTTATTTTTTATTTTCCTGTTCAATCCTTCTCTAATGAATGAATGAATGATTACAGACAAAGTTTAAAATAACTCATTTTTCCCGATTCTAATTACAAAACCGCGAAACTTGAGAAAGCCCGCCAAGCGATCAAACTTTCTGTTAAAATGATGTACTTACCCATTGCTTTATATTAATGAATGGTACTTCACAATTTAAGAACATTCCCTTTAATATTGAAAAGGGTTTTAGAAGTTGTTTTGGAGCGGGGTTTGGAAAAACTTTCATTTTCCTGGCCGTTGGTATAATCAGCAACAGAAGTAGGGAGAGGATTTTGACCACAGGACCTGAGTTCGTTTTTGGTTTAGCTAGCTCGTTTTTGGCTTTTTTTTAACTGTATAGACCGTCCTTTGACTACAATCTCACCTGATGGTAAGCGACGATGTAGCCTACGGTGGAGCAGAACGGTCTAGAAAACACCTATTCACTCTTGCCTAGAAGAGACTTATTATAATGGCCAGGAAAGACAGACGACGGTAACGAGTTCCACTCCTTAGCTTGGCTTGACTAGGACAGGCAAAATATGGCTTTAATTCGATGCTTGAATGTCTCTCTTTTTAACAAAAAAAATTTAAGTACTCAATTTTACTGTTTATTTATGTTTTTACCTCTTAACTTTATACTGGGCGGACCGATTTTTATGTTTGTTTTTTTTTATCAAAAGTTAATGCATGTCATGTGGTCCCATTTTGAATCAGATCTGACAAGTAAATCTTGAGTGTAGTATGAGTGTATTTTCCAGTGTATTTCGAGTTGGTTTTTTTCAAAAGAGTTATTTATTTCAGTCTTCGAGGTAAAGCTTTTGCTTACGACAGTTTTCAGTGTTTAAGGAGTTCTACTAAAGAGGTTGTCCTTTTATATGAAAACTTTGGCAGTAAGGAGACAAAGAACTTAAAAAGTGCCCTTTGAAACAAGGGAATGGTATTAAATGCATTATGAGGTATTACGCACTTTCTAATAGGCGTAAGAGCACTAGAACATGTATTTGCAGGAATGGCGATTTGTATAGCCGCTTGACAGGTGACTACTATTGATTTTGTTCTAATTTATTATAGAGTTGTAAGCACGTTACGTGGCGTTTGTAAACAAGCTAAAAAGCGTGGCAATTCAATTCAATTATTTATTTGCAAGGATGAGTAAGTACAATTTAAGGTACAATATAAATACAAACACAAACAACACGTTTTTCAAATATCAAGCTGTAACTGTATTTCTGTCTTGTTCACGCAAATATATCGTGAGCAGGACAGCTATTGCAGCAACAATATAATGCCACAAAACTAGCTTGTTCACAAGCACCTTTACGTACGTAACTTGCTAGATAATGCTTGTTATAAGTGAAGTGGGTCAGTAGTATAAATTCAACGAGTAGTATAAAAATATACCTAAGTTAAATTATCCTTCAAAAAACAATAAACTAGTTTATTAGTAGATAACTAGGTTATCCTACTTCCCTAAATTATAAATGCGAAAATTTGTAAGTATGGATGGATGTTTGTTACTCTATAACTCAAGAACGGCTGAACGGATCTTGGTGAAAATTGGCATCGAGATATATTATAGCCTGGAATAGCACATATGCTACGTTTTATCCCGTGGGAATATCGGGATTTAAAACTGCGCGGGTGAAACCGCGGGGCGCAACTAGTACAAACATATAATACTAAGGGACAAGAAATATAGATTGTATTCAAATTCCTTGCTAAGGGATGATGAACTCTGTTTATATTAAGAGCAAGAAAAGCTTGTTATGTCAAACTTCGAACGAATTCAAATATCGAACCATGGATGAAGGAAAGGAGGCTGTATTCCAACGTCTGTGTATCGAACTGTTTTTTTAGGGCGTTGAATGTTTTCCTTATTATTTCTATGATCCTAGCTTTTTTACCCAATATTTTATTCTATGGAATAAAATGATGGCCCTTCTGTATTTTAAATAGGCTATCCACATACATGTTGGGTAAGGGTTATAGTAAAAATAGCAGGAAATACCAGGAATAATGATACATGTCCTTTCGATTACCATAATAATAGTTCATCTAGCTACGGTCTAGTGCTCTGCGCTTTATACTGTCGCATTTCAAGTAGACATACTAAACAGTAAGAACTATTATTTGTGATATGGGTACAAATAGTTGCTTTGCATAAACCCTTCATTCCGAGCGACCTTTGAGTGTAATCGTGACTGGTTTAGTATTATATCTTGAGTTAGGGTTTCTGTTACAGCAGTGTTTTGATCAAGCTTTCAGAAACCGGGGGTTAGACAGAGAACAAACATCTATGTTCACCACACAGATGTTGGTTTTAGATGGGAATCGAACCCACGGCCTATAGTGCAGAATATACCAACTGAGGTATGAAGGCTGTGAAGAAGTGATTATACGGTAAGGCTCCTCTTTGATTATTGGAACTCCTTTGTAGTGCTTTCTACGCTGCTTCACGTTTTTGCTGTTTTCAAAGCTTTAACTTACTAAGTGAGAAACACAAATTAATAACTCAAAGCTAATGTTTAAATCGTGAGCAAGAACTGGATTATTTTTGTCTTTTTATTAACAGTATTTTATACTAGCAGCGCCCGGCGGTTTCACTTGCGTTGTTAAAATCCCGGTATTACCACGGGATAAAAGTAGCATATGTATTCTAGACTATAATCTATCTCAGTCCAAAATTTCATCCAGATTCGTACAGCCGTCTGGCGTTATTACGTAGCAAAAATCCAAACTTTCAAATTTTTTTATATTAGTGGGATTATTATGTTGTATCTCTAGATTATTTGAAACGTTCCGGAGATAGCTTAACTGTTCCAAGTATGTATTTAGTACATTTAATACTTTGACAGCCTTCACAGCTAAGTTGATAGTAGCCCTTGCCTTCTGCGCTGTAGGCCGTGGGTTCGATCCCACTGAGAAAAAATATTTATGGGATAAACATAGATGTTTGTTCTCTGTCTGGGTGTAATTTATGATTGTATGTTTAGCGTTAAATGTATTGAAGTTAAACGTACTCTGGCTATGCATACTTCGCGTGCTCCATATTTTTCTTACAAACTTTTCTAACAAGATACCAAAAATACAAGACTAATTATGGTGACCAAATCTTCCCTTGCTAACAAGATCCTCGCCAACAAACTTTGGCATAGTCAAACTTACGGCTAACGGCTACAGATCGGGCACCACGGAACTGAGAAACATTATCAACAAGCATTATCTTGCAAGTTACGTAAGTAAAGGTGCTTGTGAACAGGTTAGTTTTGTGGCATTATATTGCTGCAATAGCTGTCCTGCTTACGATCTATTTGCGTGAACAAGACAGAAAAACAGTATATATTTCTCTAAGAAGGCAAAGTACGTGTCAACAAAAAAATACTCGACAAAACTTAACTGTACATTATTATTTTTACACAAGAATAATGAAAGATTTTGAAAACAGGAAGTGGTACAACCTGTACGTGTACGTGCCAGGTTGACCTATATATCTATATCAAAGTTAATTTGTCTTAGATTGTATTACAACTCTGCTCAAATGTTTGCATTCTCATATTGAGTGTAGGCGCACCTACGAACTTAGACGGTAAGTAATGTATGCTTAACTGCTTTCAACGTAGCGGAGGCTTTGTGTTCCTTGTTAAGGCTATGTGAACTGACAAACAATTTATTTTACCAGTTTTTGTACATAAGAGGCTGACAACCATAGAATAAATTCGCGTTCGCACATTTTAATGTATTCTAAAACTGGCGTTGCAAACGTAGCGAAAGTTTCTTAGAGGATCTTGTTAAGATGCTGTCAACCGTCAAATAGTTGATCTTACTAGTTTTTGTAATTAAGAGGCTGACCATCGTCGAACAGTTTGTAGGGATATAAAAACGTTTTAATATAAATCATCAAATCATTGAATAAGTAATAAGTTGAGTAATTGAGTAAGTAGTTTTAAAATGTCAAACAACAATCATTCGGAGAGCATAGGCCGCGTCAACCAAAAAGAACGCTGGAAAACAGTGGAGGGGATGTGATTGCGCATACAAAATACTCGCGCCCTACTACACCCTGAGGAAGACCTCACAAAAATATGTTGAACAAAAATATCATTTTGACCCAAACAGTTTTTCTTACCAAAACATTTACTTACCTAGTTTTCTTACTTAAACAAACTTATAAATGGATCAAAGTTATATTTTTGCTGATAATTTATCATATTAATACAAAGTCTCCCAAACTTGGATGTTTTCGGATTTTCATGAGAACCTTCAAAAATTGTACACTTCAAAAACGTTGCGCGATGAGACTACGTGTGTGAGTTTAACGGTCGCCTGCCTCTTAAGGAGCAGCAAACGGCGCGCCGCTATCTCACTCGCACTATTGAATCGCCATTGACAATGACTTAACCGATTGCGATTTTACATAACTACGTTCAGTGATTTTATCCTTAAAAATGTTCCATTGTGCGAGCGAGATAGCGGCACGCCGTATGCTGCCCCTTAACTATTACGGAGCCACGCACCGCGTCGTATAATTTACCTCTACCGCTGAAACTTTTTATGGGAAATATAAATACGTTCTGTGCCATGAATAATTCATAGAACTTTACTATACGTGCCGAGAGACAGCTAAACCGGCTAAGCTTAACTTAAAGCATTTATCTGAGACACATGAACAAGTCCCCATCGGAGTCCAATGACACCCAATGAATAACAAGGTGAAGGTCGCAGGTTTAAATCCCGCTCGGAGAACAACTTTTGGGACATATAAAATCTTTGTGATTTCCCTACGCCCGGTTTCGGAGAGCTCGATCAACACTCATCGACTGTCAAGTTACTTTGAAGAAAATGCAGGAGCCTTATTCACTACGACAATAGGAGATTTCAAGGAGATTCCTTGCCCCAAACCGTGAAACGTCAAAACTTGATATTGGGCTTTATTCTTTATGACATAGGAGATACTTTGCCCTGACCGTATCACACCGCCTGCCTTGTCTTAGCCGAGCTCGCGCTGCAAATGGTCATAGTGCATAAGGCTCCTGAAATAGCGAGTGACGACAGCCGATTAGTGTTGATCGAGCTCTCAGACACCGGGAATTAGTGTAGTATATACTATGAAACTAATAAAAAACATGGCAATGTGATATTACAATTTGACAGAAACATTCATAGTTTTAGAGATAGGAGTAATAGAACTTATCAGTTTTTTTTTTTATTTATTCACCAAAACAAATAACAGTTTTAATAATAC
This sequence comes from Plemyria rubiginata, assembly GCA_963576535.1. NCBI lineage: Eukaryota > Metazoa > Arthropoda > Insecta > Lepidoptera > Geometridae > Plemyria > Plemyria rubiginata. Next base: position 10,634,910 of record OY754924.1, on the reverse strand, counting down.
AACATCGTGAAACCTAGCAAGGTTTGTGTCGATGTTGGCACTGACTCGAGCTGTTGCAAAACATAAAATTAATATTCACTTATAGTTCTATTCACATAGATATTCTATTCACATATAGATATGTCACTCTAACATCAGATGGGCCATCTGATTGTTCCGATAGTTGTAGAAAGAAAAAGTTTAACTGTACAAAAAAATCCTCTAAATTAAAATTCACCAAGATATCAGCTATCTTGATTCCCATATTATTAGCTGGCTTTGTTTAAAGCAAAGTAGTGCAGCATGGAAGGTACAAAAATATTTACTTATTAAATTTTGATGTTGACTTCGACCTCGTAAGCAAAACCGCAAGCAACAGCAAGTGATAAATAAAACAAGGTATTTTGCTTGTAAAAGGGATCGGCAGTTTACTTGGAAGTTCATGATCATTTAAATTTTAAGAGCTCATTAAAATTTGAATAGTTCATTTTCGGGGATGTTTTTGTTAGCAGAAACGTTAACATAAATCTGTTGAATGTTTCTTGTTTTGAGAGACTATTGAAAGGGATATCTTGAATTACACAAAAGCTGACAAAAGCTCTGAATTTTCATTCGCTTGCCAAAAGGTAATACCACGCAACGGTGAAAGATAGCATCGTTAGTATACCAGTTGGTCTAGAGTGGCGATGGGCTTTCAACCTGTCACGTAATACTTACCATAAAAGTAAGGCATACGCCTTCATTTTTGCGGTTAGTATTACGTGACATTTATGTATCAAAAGTTAATCTGACTCGTGCAGAAGGAAAATAGAAACAGCCAGCAGGCACGTTAGATATCCCCATAGATGGTCGCTTAACCACGTCTATAATTGACCGAGCGAGCGAAGCGAGCGAAGCGATCAGTTTCCACATTGGCCACAAATGCGTTTGTCCGGATGTCTGTCTGTCTGTTATCCTCTACAGGTCGCATTTTTCAACCGATCTGGACGAAACTTGGTACACAGGTTATATGACTTAATAGATTTTTTTTGTCGTCGGGGATTTTTGATTGGAGGGGTACTTCCCCCAAAAAAAGAGCAAAAAGGGGGCTATTTGATATACTGGATATCTCCACCAAATGAGATCTGATTTAGATTATTCTTTTTTTATTTGAAAGGTAGTAACTATAAGTTGGTCTCATAAAAGTTTGGCGAAGATCTGTTATGGATCTTCAGCATGATAAACAGGATAGCTCATCAAACAATCGATGGTTTTCAATCAAATTTGAGAGAAACACAAAGGACCTCATTCTACACAAGATGATGCAAAAAAAATCAAAAAGATCAAAAAATCGGAAAATGCACTTGCACATTACATTCCTTAAAAAATTTACAAAATTAAATAGAAAAAACATCACATCACACACACACACACACACAACATTTTGCATTATAGTTAGTTTTCAACACAGGCTGCAAGCGTTTAGTCGCTGTTAGAATACTAACTGATAATTATCTTCATGATGTTTTCCTTCACTGAATGAGAGCATCAGCATAAAAATAAGCCTTAAATTAGAAATTAATAAAAGTGCACTTAAAGACTTTCAGAAAACACCTTACACGACATTGATGTTGCGGGTGAGGGATGGGTGTCAGGTGAGAAGTAGTGGGGATGGGTATTTTCTACTTCCCTTCAACATTGATAGGTTTCTTTCAAAACTCAGAAATAGCTTTTGCTAAGGCAGTAAATAGCTCACTTTTGGTATGCTCGCGAGGTCTACAGCTCCCAGAGCCACTAGTATATGTATGTATGTATGTACGAAAAAGAATTCTCATTCATACAAATGCTACTGTAATAATAAACATACGAGCATGAATATTAATGAAATATTTAATTTATTTAACGAACGACTTTTTGCGTTATTGAGGTTTATTTTCGAAATTTCCCAGGACGATAACGATTAATTCTTGGAGGACGTCCAAACTAATCTGGCTGTTCAAACGCTTTGTACAAATCTGTGTGCTTATTTCATGCAGTAAGATTATGGAGCATTCATGGAGTCATCTCAAAAAATAAGTTTAAAAAAAAATTTTTTTTTTAATAAATTTTAAATCTTCTTATTTTAAAATCAAGGTTCTCTTAAAATTGACAGGAGCCATTAATAAACCAAGAAAAATAAATTGCAATAGTTTAACAATTGTTTTATTTTGTCTGAGTTTTAGAAAGCTAGAAATGGCTTATTAAATCTTCTTGCTTTCAAAGGGTTCACGTTACAATGTGCAAACATTAATTTGATATTATGAAGTAAGTTTAGTTACTTGAAAGACAAGATTACTTCTCAGTTTTATTATCACAGCAAGTTTAATATAAGTTTTAATTAAATGGAGTTACTGCTGCAATATTACTATCAGACTTGTTTTATCCTTTGTATAATTTTTATCTTTCTTTAGTTGCACAAAATAAATAAATAATGCTGGACAATCCACACAGCATCATCTAGCCCCAAAGTAAGCTTCAATGCTTGTGTTATAGGTACTAGATGACTGATATATTTAATACATTATATACTTACATAGCTAGATATTTTTTTATTATACATAGAAAACACCCAGACCTACGAAACAAATTTCTGCAGATCGTACACGAATTTGTTCCGAGGCGGGAATCGAACCCGCAACCTCTTGCGTCGCAGGCGGAGTCACGCCCGCTGCGCCACAGAAGTCGTCACAAAACAAGCGTTTTCTTTTGGATTTGCTCGTTAATACCTAATTCAGCCAATGTTAAGCTATTCTATTCAGTTTGTTAGCTTGTGCCAAATGTTCAATACACAAAAAAATACCTACAAGATTTTTTATGCTATTTTTGATGGATCGATCAAACAAAAAGATCAGTGGGCCCATCACCATCACCATGAAGTGGTTACCATCATCTATAACAAAGCATTGCCTTGAAAGTCACGCAAGATAGGAACGTGCCCTACCATGCACTGCCCTCATCACTGCCATCACTAGATGCATACAGATGTTAAGCCTCATGTGCCGGTAATTACACCGGTGACCACACTCTTCAAACCGAAACACAGCGTCGCTGCTTGCGGCGGCAGAAAAAGGCGTGGTGGTAGTACTTCCCCGGACGAGACCTCCACAAAGTGAGATGATGGTTACAACTTAACATCAGATGGGCCATCTGTTTGTTCTATCTACTGGATGTATAAAAAAACCTAAGATTGCATTGCTACTATAATGTTACCCTAGCAAACTAAGTTTTTAGTTCGTTAAGATAATATTTCTTATGAAGGTGAAGAAAAATCGCGTTCCTGGAAAAACTGCATTTTATAATACTCTCTGAACAGTTCGGAAGTTGCACCTCCAGTTTTAAAACTGCCGAGTTTCTGGTGATTTCTCAAACTAATTCAACTCTACTTATGAACTTTGTTCCGAGGCGCTGGGAAACTTCAGGTTTGAAAGATGCCTAGGGCTTTTCACTGATAGTCTCCGACTTTCTTTTAGGAGATGGTCTTGCTACTTTGATGTTTTGCGTTTTAGATGACCCACTCATGAGGGTTATAACAAGGTTGCCTGGAAGAGATCGCTCTCAGCGATAAGGTAGCCCATTGTTTTACCTAAAGTGTATGCTTTTACTCTGTACTATGTTTAAGTGTGGTGAACAGTAAAGAGTTATCTATCTATCTATAAGACTAGTGTGAACTTTTCACAGACAAAGTCTCCGACTATCTTTCAGGAGATTATACCTATTTTTCAGGCAAAGCTGAATAGTATTATTTCGTAAAACTCCCCTAAAGAGGCTCTTGACGATTTTCAGATTACCCCACAATGCTTGTAGCGTCAGTAAAAACGTGACTATCATCATGACTTGATTTATTACAACGCCACTAAAAGGGGTCTTTAAGGTGCAGTTTTCTGTCGCGCGACTTGCGACTGATGTGTGCGACTAGTCGCACTCATCGCGGTAATCGCGTGGATCCACGCTATGGCATACAAGCGGTAACCATAAAAAATGACAAACAACACGTTTCTATGGTGTTTCTATGTTTTGGGTTTTAAACACGGGTTTAAAACCCAAATCTCTATTTAAGGTTGTTAAACTTACGCTTTAAATTAACAAGTAACTTACCTGTAATATTTTTCTTTGTCTGTGTACTGACAGAATGTGGAAAAACAATTGAACATGGTGTCTCACATGATCCATTTGAGTCGCAAAATTCACTTGATTTTTTATATTTTAGCCGGTCAGTCAAACATGTCACTCCAATATCTCAAACTAGCTGCACCCCGCGGTTTCACCCGCGTAGTTTTAAATCCCGGTATTCCCACGGGAAAAAAGTAGCCTATGTGCTATTCCAGACTATAATATCTGTGTCTAATTTCATCCAGATCCGTTCAGCCGTTCTGGCGTTATTGAGTAACAAACATCCATCCATACTTACAAACTTTCGCGTTTGTAATATTGGCAGGATGCAACCGTCGCGGTCCACAGAAGTCCACCTTAAAAGGTCCCCACGGCCCAGACGTGGCTTCAAGTACAGATGTTACGTAGATTCGGGCTCCGACGCGACACATATTAATGTACTTTGGTGGAAGCCTCGCTCAGGATGTATGAAAGCGCGGAAGGACTAGAAAGTTAGGGCAGACACCGACCAATTTGTACGCAAACTAGTTGCAAATTCTAAAGTGGAGATGTTTGAATGTTTGTTAGCTAGTTTGATAGCTTACGGAGCTTGGAACATCTTTTTCTTTTCATGCATTTGTTTTTTCCAAACCGCGCGGTGAAAGGATTTTAAATGCGCCTCATTAATAGCAATAATAATATTTATTTCCAAAAAGGTTTACATTATTGGTAAGGTAATGGTTAACATAAGTTGTAGGTTTACATTATTTATTCTATGCTATCCTATATTTTAAATACAAAACAAAATTTGGGTAGCCGCCTTTGATTATATAGGTAGTCCCTTTTGTAGGCTTAACTAAAGCTTTAAAATGCACTCGTAACCTTGAATCTTCTTTCGAGCACTTTATTCTGTTTTAGATTTTATGGAACTTTATCAGTGCTCTTTCTCAATAAGTCAAACTTAAAAATTGTACCTGTGCTACTTAAAATAGTTTTCTACATGAAAACAGCTTCACGACTTTGATCCCCCGGCACGGTAGATATCCCTTCAGATCTCCCAGTACCAAGTAGGTACTAATTCAAGATTCTTTGAGGATGTCTAAGGGGGGTAGTCAGAGGTACGTCCAAACATTACATTTGGCACATACCCACATTTTGCAGTAGTTAGTATTCCATACGTGACAGGTTGCAAGCCCATCGCCGCTGTTAGAATACTAACTGGTTTCCTCACGATGTTTTCCTTCACCGTTTAAGAGCACTGGCATTGCGCACATAAATTTTTCGATAGAAAAATCCATTGGTGCACGACCGGATTCGAACCTGCGACCTTACGATCGGAAGGCGGGGTCACTCCCACTAGACCACCGGTGCTCTACATTATTCTTAGAATATGGCAAAAACTTTAAGATTTGTAGGTATTTCTAGAAACTTGGAAGTCTTAAATAACACTTTACCTTCGATGTAAATTCATGCTAATAAAAGAGCTTTGGAAAAATATTTGCCTCACAGTGAATAAAATGTACTTCTTGCCTTATCTCAAACATTCTTTAGGGTAACAGGAAATTGCTTTTATATCTTTTATTGATTTCAATGTTATGAGATACCGCTACCAATGGTAACAATAAAAGAAGGAATCTTGGTTCGGTTCGCTAGAAATTATTAAGTGTAGGTATAGATGTTATGTAAAAATACATGTTTCGCTTCACCTCTCAGAATTCAATTTTGTTAGCACCATATTATTATTATCTTAGTGGAGCTCTTTTAAGTGTGAGAAAATAATTTTGTTGGAGTCAAAGTGATGTAATGTGCGGGACCCGAGAGCTGGTGATCTAGTGGTAGCTGCCCGTCCTTCCGATCCTAAGGTCGTGGGTTCAAAACCAGTCCGGAAATGACATGGGTGCATCAAGTCTACTATGAAGTGGGCTTACTGCACCCAGGTGAATTAGGTATACCACCCCATTTGATAACCTAATTTTGTGAAAAATGTGCAGAAATCTGAAACATTTATTTGCGAAATGTAAGTTTAGGTTTACATTGGTCTTAATGTACAAAAAAATATGAGCATAATTACATTCTACCAGTTACAGTCCTGGAGTGCAAACACTTTTTTAATGGAAAAAACTAATGAATAAAAATGAAATTTAATAAAATCATAACTAAAATAATGTCAAAATTCTAAATAATAATACAAAAATGTCACAATAAAAACGAAAAGTGCCTAAATTAATAAGTAATTTAGGCATTAGCAATTTTAATTTAATTTTAATTAATTGGTAAGTCAATAAAATCATACCCTAATTTATAAGTAAGAAAATATAGTTATATCTAGGTATAAAAAGTTAAGCACAGCTATTAATTTGCTTTCAATATGGCGTGATAAAAAAAACTCAATAAAAGTCTCGTGAAATACTCAGTTCTAACAAAAAATATTACCTCCATTTAAAGCATAAAATCGAAGGAACTCGTTCACTGCCAGAAATTGATGGTGATTAAACTATTTCTTGGCAAGGTTTTGCGATTCCGGCTATTAAATATATGATGGAAAAACTTATAGACGGCCTGTTATTTGGTTCTTGTGACCTTTTTTCACGTTCACAGTCCAGTGAGTCCGCATTGGGGACACGGTAGAAGACATACTTATACGCACGTCCGTGTCCCCGTAAAAAACCATGTCGTAGAACCTCATTTTTAAAAAAAAACCGTGTCAAGTGCAAAGTATTGCGCTTGAGGCGGAACCTTGAAAAAAAGATTCCTCTTTTTTAACAAAATTTCTTCAAAAACGTATAAATTACCTGCCTTTATTGCCATCCAATGAAACTTTATACAATCTCCATTCTGAAACAAACACAAGACATTGATTTATTTTAATCTGCTATTAAAATGTTAATGTTGCTAATATTATAAACACACTAAATGCGCCCCGTGGTTTCACCCGAGCAGATTTAAATCCCGGTATTCCCACGGTATAAAAAATAACCTATGTGCTATTCCAGACTATAATCTATCTCTCTGCCAAGTTTCATCCAAATCCGTTCAGCAGTTCCGGCGTGAAAGAGTAACAAACATCCACCCATACTTACAAACTTTCGCGTTTATAATAGGACTAGCTGGTACCCGCGACTTCGTCTGCGTACTTTTAATCTCTTCATCTCTTTTTTTCGCAATAAAAGGTAGCCTATGTTCTTTCTCAGGGTCTAAAGATTGTCTGTGCCAAATTTCATCAAAATCGGTTGAGAGGTTTAAGCGGGAAAGCGTAACAGACAGACAGACAGACAGACAGAGTTACTTTCGCATTTATAATATTAGTATTAGTTGGGATTAGGATTTCTGCAATAGCGGTGGATTTGAATAAAACATGGAATATATACCTATAGTTTGTAACCTGGAATAACATACTAAACTTTTTACCCAGGACGGTGATAAGCAAGCAGATACTAGTAAAACAAATAAATAGTAAACATCGCGAAGTACGAAGAAGTTTAGCAAACACAACGGGTTCATTGCCTTCAATTTACTCTACTAAGAACTACGCTGTAACATTATTGCGTGTTTCTTATATGTGATCCTAAAACAATAAAATTCCCTTTATAAATAAGATATGTTGCTATTTCATTCTGTAGTAAGGAATTAATTCTACTCATGTAGGTCACGCCACTTGCAACCTTAATAAAATGTGAAAAGGTTTGGAATTACCTATTTGAATTAGTGGGTCAGATCTTAATTATCTGAAGTGTTAACAAAAGAGGTGTTATGGCTTTGTTACTCAGTCTTTTTATTGGAATCTAAAACAATTATCCCAGCTTACTTTAATGTAGCCAAAAGCCTTGTTATACTATTTATTATTGTGAATGCAAAACTTTGAGAGTGAATTAGTATGTGTTTGTTCTATCGTATTTGTAATAATAGCTGATTTGATTCATATGAATCATTCTTACGTAATATATATAACCAATTGAAAAATAAAGTCACGACCTTCAGTTATACGAGAATAGCAAACAATTACATTTATTAGTTGAATTTTCCCGGTTTTGAAATGAACAAAACATTTTTTGTATCAAAATTTTTGTGTAAATTTGTTGGAACGATAAATTAACCATCTCGTGGGTCCACCGACGCAAAAGAAAATTCATCAAAGAGAAAAATAACAAACTTATGTCGTCGTAAACAGGAACTTGGACAAAAGCTGGAATCCCCCAATCAAAGCCTACCTCAAAAGGTTCATTTCCTTTGTTTCCGGAATTCTCATTTTCCAGTTCTTTTGAGACTACACTCAAGGTACCTATAGTTTGTTAAAAAAAATAACAAATTTTACTTAGCTCGTAGAAATTAATTACCTCAAGAAAAACTGTATAATTTTACAAAACAAGATTTTTTTTGCGGAGAGCACCGGTGGTCTAGTGGAAGTGACCCCGCCTTCCGATCGTAAGGTCGCAGGTTCGAATCCGGTCGTGCACCAATGGATTTTTCTATCGAAAAATTTATGTGCGCAATGCCAGTGCTCTCAAACGGTGAAGGAAAACATCGTGAGGAAACCAGTTAGTATTTTAGCAGCGGCAAAGGGCTTGCAACCTGTCACGTATGGAATACTAACTACTGCAAAATGTGGGTATGTGCCAAATGTAATGTTTGGACGTAACTCTGACTACCCCCCTTAGACATACTCAAAGAATATTGAGTACTTGGTAATGAGAGATCTGAAGGGATATCTACCGTGCCTGGGGATCAAAGTCGTGAAGCTATTTCAGTTTCAGTTTCAAGAACATTTTTTTTCCTGCGTTTCTTAAGCATAGTAGACGCCTCCTCAAATATCTAGGATGCCGTAAGAAGTAGTCTATTCTTTTATTTTCTTCTTTTTTCTTTTTTTTATATTATGAACGTTTGACTAAGTCAAACTATGCAAAAAATGCTGTCTAGCATTAAGCTCTCCTTTTGGAGAACACGAATAAATTAAATTTTTTTATATAATCTTGTGACTTATTTTATTTATTTAAATCTTTATTGCACCAAACAAAGTTTGTATAAAGTTTGTATAAAAAAATTGAATTTATTCGTGTGATTTTATTATTAAATCACATGGATCACTTTAAATCGTAGAGCTGAAATGAAACTGAAACAGGCATCAAGCTTACGGCTTGCCAGAGTGCTTTTGTTGGACTCGCCTTTAGAAACCCTAAGGGTCGTCTGAGTGAGAGTTCAAGAAGAGTAGGTACTCTGGTCACCACCGCTGCTTTAATCGCTTTTCGATTATTAGTAGTAATGGTTAAAATTATTATTTATGGTGGTTTTCCTTCATAGTTTTTGCTCATGTTAAATACATAATTTAATAATTCAGAATTGATTTCCCAATAATTTATCAGAATAACAAACACATAACATAAGTGCAATGGGATGGCAAACTATCACGTATGGAATACTAACTACTGCAAAACGTGGGAATATACCAAACGTAATATTTTGACGTACCCCGGACTTCCCCCAAACATCCAAAGGATCTTGAGTTGGTACTAGGTATAAAGAGATCTAGTAAAACAATGACCACTGGTCAATATTTGAGTGGTGGAGGACACTTTAGGAGAAGAGTTGTGACGTTATTTTTGTCTTTCTTTTTCTATATGGTATTCCTACTTGTTAGATTTACCTGAAAGTAAATTGCAATTCTCACTTTTAAGCCATGACAGCGTGAAGGTTTCTCGTGGCTAAACTACTTTAAAAGTTCAAAATAGTCAGGTTTGTGAATTTTGTATCTGGCTGGCCTTCGGTTAGTCTCCAACAAGTCATTGTTATTCCTAAACATACCTAATTTGTATGCGGCGGGCGTTCGAAATCCCTTGACAATACTCCAATCCTCATTATGACTATTGATCTTGCAACCTTAATTGTGTATAGTGTTGCCAATTTATTGTCTGTTCAGTCACGAACGCTACAGCTTCGCTTCACGATGTTTTCCTTCACTGATTAAGAGCTCAGCCAAAACGAGCATTAGAATATGCACTTTTTTTAAATAAAAGTAGACATTGGTGCATAACTGGATTTGAACCTACGACCATGTCAATTACATAGCTTAAAAAAGTTCTGAGTGATATTTTTGATTTGAACTAAGTACATTAATGTAATTTTCCTTTCATATTGTCTAAAATTATGAAACAAAAGATGAAAACGTAAAGATCTGACGGTATAACTACCGTGCCTTGAGAACGCAATCGTAAGCCTTGACCGCACCATATGCACAGGTAAACTTCAATCGAAGAAACACTAAATAGTGTGTACTATAGATCTGGATATCTACCGTGCCTGGAGAACAAAATCGTAAGCCTTGACTACACCATAATTATGTTTGTGTAAGACAAGCTAATTCAGCGTGTAATATTACAAGCTTAAGTGCACAATTAGCATGTGCTTATTGTGCACTTGAGAACCCCCGAGGCAGGTCCAATATCAAACAACCTTGCGGGTTTGGGTTAGTGCTTTGGCATGTGCAGTCGAGCCGAGGTAATGAATACCCGAACTAGCCCGAGGCAATCTCATACCCTTGTTAAAAACACGGCTATTTTCTTCAATAAAAATACATACATACTTAAATCACATCTGTTTCCCATAGGGGTAGACAGAAACTACGGATTTCCACTTGCTACGATCCTTACATACCTCTATCGCTTCATTCATTCTCATAACATTCCTAATACAATCTCGTCGGTTTAAGGTACTCTTGACCTGGCCTTTCTCTAGAATGTCTGCTGTCTGATCCAGACACTATCACCGAGGTCTTTTCCTCATTAAAAATTTCCAAGAAAATGTCAAAAGGTTTGTTAAATTGAACCAAAATCCAACCAAACCTAGAAGAACAGGCAACACACTTACGTCATGGTTCCTACAGTTACCTAAAAAAAAATACAAAAGTTTTGAAGTTTTTAAATTTGGATCAAGAAATGAAAGTAGAAACAGACTGGAAAACGAATATGTGGCCTATAATTCAAGGAATTTGAATACAAGCTATAATTATTCTGGCGAAACATAGTCTATCAATTATGGTAGGTACAGGATATCTCAGTCTCTCACGTATTTTAGGAAAAACCACTTACATTCATAAATACAAAAATTTTGGCGTTTTTAAATTTGGAACAATTTGGATTTGGAATATGTGGCCTATATTATTCTGGGGGAACGGTCTTTTAATAACGGTAGGTACAGGATATCAGTCTATCACGTATTTCAGAAAAAACCACGTACATTCGTATATTAAATTAACTGGATTCGCATCACCATGCTCCCCAGGGGATGGAAGCTATTTATAACAATCGCGGAGCGCGCTGTCTCTCTAATGCTGATGAATCGAACTGTCTGCGGTCTGCTGTGCTTTAGTTTCGCTCTCCGTCGCTTAACAAGGACTGCTCACAGCTCAGATTTTTTTATTTAACAAACTCCACAACTCTTTAATTGGATAGAAAGAAACATACTCGTTATATGAATATACTCGTAGATAGAAGCATTTAACGGATTTACATTTTTAACAGTTCGTAGCTCTGCCTTCTGCAGTCTATACCGCGGGTTCGATCAACACTGAATGCTATTTTATAACCGACTTCATAAAAAGGAGGAGATTCTCAATTCTACTGTATTTTTTAATGTACCTTACAACTTTTTACTGGGTAGACCGATTTAGTGATTTCTTTTTTTAATCGACAGCTGGTGCTTGTTAAGACGTGGTCCAAGTCCAAGACTATTTTGTTTCCTTGGAAAAACGTTTTAATACTGATGTTAGACGTATTGAGAGAAAAATTACATCCAATGTGGTTACATTTTAGCCAATCAAATCATTGTAAAAAAACTACTTCAAGGAATGTGACTGGTCAAAATATAAAAGAATAAAACTACCCGCAATCCTCTCTCAATGACATCAATAACCCAGTTTCTTGTTCAATTATCGTTAGTTGAGGGTTTCTTTAGTATTGTTAGAATAATTGGCTCTCCTCGTATATTATTACATGACTTTGTTGTACAAAATGTAAGACTGACTAATGACTGATGTAATGACTAGATACTACTCAAAAGGAATTAGAGGAGAATAGGGGGAAAGTTATCTCAAAAAATATTTATGGAAAGTTGCCACACTTGCCACTCATCGAAACAAATCAGAGGGGACTAATTTGCTCCAAAGTAATTTATCACTATTGTTTTATGTTTAGGTATACTTTTTTTATACAACTAGCTGATGGAACTAGCAGATGGTCCACCTGATGTTGAGTGGTAACCATCACCTATAACAAAGCCTTGCCTCTTAAGGCACGCACGACAGGAACGTGCCCTACAATGCACTGCCCTGCGTCCATCAACTTGAGGCATACAGATGTTAAACCTCATGTGCCTGTAACTACACCGGCGACCACACTCTTCAAACCGAAGCACAGCGATGCTGCTTGGCGGCAGAAAAAGGCGTGGTAGTACTTCCCCGGACGAGCCCTTCACAAAGAGCTCTACGACTATTAAAAGTTCTTCTGTTAGGCTCTTATATATCTTTATATTGTCATGTATGTCATGCTCTCTGTGTAGGTATATATTGTGTGTCGAATAAAATATTCTATTCTATATTCTATTAAGTTACTTGTTACAAGTTAAGACGGCCCTCCCAAGAACTCATCACCACAGCGCAATCGCACAGATCTCTGCACAAATTTAATCTAGCTCTAGATCGAATTATACGGGTACTAAATCGAATATACACGTACCACCATGTCACAGCGAGAATACAATACTAATTGGGAACTACGCGTATTTGATATATGCAAATCCTTACAACGGACAAAACATAGGTCACATTTAAATCATCTCTCCTACTTTTACCTATTTCCTAAACTTTCTGAGAGCATTCTACTTTACAGGTCTTGCTATATATTTTTTACCGACTTCAGAAAAAGGAGGGGGTTCTCAATTCAACTTTTTTTTTATTTATGTTTGTTACCTATCTAACTTTTTACCGAGTGGACTGATTTAGATGATATTTTTAATCGAAATCTGGTTGAGTCAGATCTGACGAGTAGAATTACTTATAGTGCATAGTAGGCAGTTTTCTCCAGTTCTCTCGAATGAGTATTTATACTACTTTCTGATGGAACAAGCAGATGGCCCACCTGGATGTAAAAGTAGTCCTTTCACACCCAGTAAAGTGAGCTGAAAGCTGAAACTTCAGTGTTTCCATCTGCTGTAACAACATTAAACTGTATTCAACTTCAAACTTTGAATTCGGGTAACTAACTCCGATCGCAAACAAATCATTCGGTCCACTGACTCCGTGACACGTGGTTCGGCTAACTAAAACTAACTGATAAATAGAGAGGAAGCAGAGCTTATTGTGATTAGCGGGCGAAGATTCGTATCGCGTTGTCGCGCTAAAACATCGTATACGCGATGTTCTTGGCTACATTAGCGGAAGAGCGAAGATTCGTGTCGCGATGCGTCCCGACAGTGTCCCGAATACGTCGTCTTCGCCAAATACTACGCGTTGCAACATTCTACCTGGCCACATCGCGTTATATGAATATTCTCCGTAGCCCGCAAATGTAGCCGAAGCACGAATGGCTCGTCCGGAGAAGTAATATTTACCACCATGCCTATTTCTGCTGCCAATTACTCAACGTTGCTGTTTCACGGTTTGACGGTGGAATTACAGGGAATCGAGGCTTGACATCAGAATGCACGTCACCATTATTATCATCAGTCTAAAAAAGTTTACTACTAGACAAAGGCCTCCCCTATACGTATCCACCAAAAAACTATTCTGAACCTTTTGCATCCACCGACTTCCCTAACAATGTCGTTAGTCGTTATCGGATAGAAGGGCGTCCCACGTTTCGTTTTCGCGATCGCAGAATGCTCGTAAATCAAATGAATTGTGTAAAATCTGGGCTGTCTGTCCCTTTACATTTCCAGAAAGAAGAGTCTTCTCCATCTGCTGACTTTGTGTGTTCTTCACGATGTCATCGGTCTATCGGGTAAGAGGGTTTCCTACGCTCTGCACACCACTATTATCGTCTGAAGTGCCACAAGAATCGCCAGTTCTCAGCCAAGATCTCAACAGTCTGATGGTGAAATTGCAATAGGTGTTAGAGACTGCAGTTAGCAAGTTTTGGAAAGGAATTTTGGAGCCCAGTGGAATTCCAAATTTTGCATTTTTACCAAAAACAGGACCGTGAACATATTTTCGGTTCCTCCAGCTAAAGAAACTTGGGCTGATCCTGTGATGATATCCTGCAAGGTGACAAAGGAAACAAAATCTCTTCTTCTCACGATGGTCAATTCTGTTTGTGGACGATATGTTATCATTCTTTACTGACATTTCGGTTGGTCATGGTACGAAATGTCAGTGTAATTTTATTTTAATATTGCTTTAAGAGAATGCGGTTGGACATCCACAAACCCGAAGGTTAAAAGAACAGTCAATACTTGCTATCATCCGCTGACAGCCAAATCGCAAGGTCTCCGATCCGAAAGTGGCACTCCGAGAGTCCAACAGCGCTGTTTGCCGAACAATGGCGGCTCATCAATTATGCAGCTGTCTTGGACATGAATAGACCTATCAGATACGGGAAACTTGCATTTACGTAGTACAAGGCATACGTTGAGCTATTCAATATTCATAGCTTGAGGAAAACATTCGACTACTTATCTAAACTGAAACACTGAAGAAAAACACCAAAAAAATTCACGAGAGGTTTTGTGCCAAATGTATGACGTGACGTGAATCCAACTACTTCCTACGAACTAAACCTATACATACATATATATTAATAGCCTAAAAGCATAAAAAACTATAAAATTGTAATGCCCTAATGGGGCTCATGTCCTAAGCATTTTGTTACTTACTTTAACAACATGAAAATAAAACATTAATTTATTTAAATGATTATGATAAAGAACATCCTCAAAGACTGCTGTAATAGCAATTGATACCAATACTACAATCAATTCAAATCTATGTTCCGTACCTAACAAGTCGTGAAACTGTTCTCTTTTAAAACCAAATTGCCCTCTGAAACAGGTGCTGTCGATTTTCAAACGTAACACAGAAAGATCTGGAATATTAAAATACGGGTACGTCACTATCTGGGTCGATAAATTAGGTAACGACTCAATACTAGGATATTAAAAACGTGAATAAAATTCCAGCCAATCCGACGTCGCCGCGTCGCTCGTCGAGAAAAATGTCGTAAATTTAAATATCGAACGAACGCTTGCTTCATTGTTTCAACCGGCGGCTACAAATGGTTTAGTAGTACTTCGTACGTTAGTAGTACTTTGGGAAAGAGTTCGCGTGAGGCAAAACAGATATAACTCAATGTCTATTATCCCCAGGCACAGTAGATATCCCCTCGGATAAAATGTCTGATTAGAGCCAGTAATTTTTTGGTTGGTAATAGAAACAGCAAGGATTAGCTAATTTCTTGAAGGGCCATTGAAAGGGACCCTACTTCAACAGAGAGCCCTTAATCAAATACTTACCAACTTTATTACAAGGCCATGAAAAATTTCGACCTTATGATCTTGAACCTGAAATTTTACAAAAATTTAATAAACAGGTAAAACTTTCGGATAATTTATAATTTGGTTCGGATTCTAGTGATATTTATTTATCAAGAAATATCAAGTTAAATGAAAATTCTGGATTTATTCGAAGCTTGCCACTTGCCAAAATTAACGTGATTTTATTACATTAATACACTAATTAAATGTTGTAAAAACAAGATTTAATTTGTGGAGGTACCTACGCCTGTGTAGTACCTAGTGTTGTAGTGCGAGTAGTGTGCGATCGTATGTTGTGTTGCGATCATATGCCTAGCCTGACTAGCCTACTCTTCCTGCCTACAACTGATTCCTACTACTTCCTAGGGTTTCTATTGGGGTTCGAAATTAAAGACGCGATTACTGACTGAACATGTTTATTGAAAAAGTCACCTTCTTATATGTTACAATTTAATGATAGGACAATCATGGATCTGCAGAGCGAGTGCGTTTACGTCAACCAATGGGGAGGCGTCTGAGGGACAATGTATGGCGAGCCGGTGACAGAGCGCGCTCCGCCAGAGCGAGACAGCGCCAACGTAAATATAGCGCGGATCGCCGCTACCCGCCAATGGCTGCGCGCGTGCACGCAGTGGTTGTCGGCGGCGCATGCGTCATGTTCCTACAAATTAATTATAAACTATTCGAAAGAACTAGTGGCAAGGCAAGAAGGAGAAAAGTAGTTTTCAGAGTGGATAGGATCAACGTTTGGTTCACAAAACACGCTTACAAAAAGATAAAATATATGAACTATGTCACAGATAAGAGAATACTATACTAGTCGACGATGTCAACGATCTAACCTACTAACGAAACTCGAAGCAATGGGAGCTCACTACTACTATTTTTATGAAAATTATGTATACCTGTTCATAATTTTCTCTATAATTTTAATGCTAGGTTTTTCTGGCGAAGTGTGAGGTTCATTACCTGTTATAATCATCAAATATGTATCATACTTTAAGCAAATAAATTATTTTATTTTATTTCATTTTTCACGAATGAGGGGTCAATTATTTGTATTGTGTATTTTTGTATGTCACTTCTCAAACAGAATATATGAGTGAAATATTTTTTGCCTCCTTTTTTACCCTTTCTCAAAAATCATAATTATTGTAGAACTTTTTAGGTTCTACGACTTGCCGGTTTCCTTACGATGGTTTCCTTCACCGTTTGAGAGTACACATACATTTTTGATCAAAAACTCAAGGTGCAGGGTAAACCCACCTGGGCTCAGCATGAGCTAAAAACAATTATGTTACCACAACAAAACAGAAGATTAGGCACCTAGCTTTCCAAAACATCAAAGCGAAAACCCTCGTTAGGCACCTAGCTTTCCAAAACATCAAAGCGAAAACCCTCGACGGCCTACCACAGTCTAGAAACATACACAAAACAAAAGCCTACTTGCGTAAAAAAAATAGGTATATTTAGCACTGTGCTCTGGTTAATCTACTTTTTAACAGACTTCAAAAAAGAAAGTTCTCAATTTGGACTGTACTTTTTTATATTTGTTACCTACAAACTTAGATACTGGATGGAACGATTTCGATTATTATTTTTTTATCCAAAGTTGGTGTTTGTGGCTCCGTTTAAATTTGAGTCAGATCTATTTAAAGTCAGTTTTTTGGAAGAGTTACATAGTAATGCTAGCTGATGAAACAAGCACATGACCACTTGATGTAAAGTGGTAACTGTCACCTATAACAAAGCTATGCGCCGTTTTGTTTCTATAAAGTTTTTTAGAAAACTGCTTCCGAATAGATCGACAGAACAAATGCTTTAGGTACATCACATAATTATTCTCTTTACTTTATTCACAAAGTTTTTCTCCAAATACAAAAAGTGGTTGAAACAAAAAGCAATCATACGTAAAGTTATTTCGCAAGCCATTAGCGAGCCATATTGCCTACGCCTATTTGGGCTTACAGCGTGGGCCCTATCGCAAACATGCTTTTTACGTTTAGGTCGTGGAGCTGGTAATTTACTGAATCTACCAGTACCTTATCGTTTATTTTTACAGATTTAATGTACTGTACTGTAATTAGAAAAAAAATCAGCAAATGCAAAATGTAGAAAAGCAAATATTATATTAAATGTAGATTTATCGTTATCGGGTCTTGATTTGCACACACAACGGTTCACCTAAAAGACGCTTCAAAGGGATTCATGTAACTTAATTTAATAAGTAAATACTTAAACCTTTAAACGAATCTAGGAAATGACTCCAACGATTTTAATGAAGTTTAGTACCTATGCAGATGTTTTCGGGGCGATAAATCGATCTATCGATAAATCGATCGATTCATTAAAAAATTGATCTAGCTAGGATTAATAAAAAAAATATCCGTGTTTTCAGGCAATGAAAAACATAAACATAACTGAAAAATATGACTCTTCTGGCATCTATTGCGAGTAATAATACTGTTATATTTAAGCTACTTCAGTAGATGGTATTTTCAAGCAACTGGGCAAAAATCGGTCACCCTGATATTAAAATATTAAACGGCCACCGGAGAATGACGTCTAAATATGCGGTCGAAGCCTTATAGGCATAAAGAGTGTGGGTTAATACCCTGCACACTATGAAAGGGATAGAATACCCTATAAAGTTCCACTACACACCTATCCCATTTGTAAGATTTACATCAAAACTATCATTTTGGTACATAGGCTTTTATTTTCAAAAACGTTGTAATTTAAAATACTTGTACAGCTTTTGTACTTTGATCCCCATCCCTTTTTGTCACCCAAAAAGAACGCTGGAAAAAAGTGGAGAGGATGTGTTTGCGCATAAAAAACACTCGCGTCATCACACCCCCTCCCCCTCATTCCTGCGTTCTTTGTGCGTGACGCGCACAGATTTCTTACAGATCAAATAAATAGTACAAAACCTTGACACAAGTTAATACAAGCTCATGTTTTCATTAAGGTTATGAAGGCACAGAAAAACAATTTCGCGAAACTTATCTGCCTATGTACGTGCCTGAATTTCATTGTCTTACGCGTAGGATTGTCAAAAACATTAACAATTTTTTCTAGCTGTAATGAATTTAATAACCTTTGAATTTATGTAGTGTTCGTAAAAACAGCAAGTAGTTTGAATTTTCGATTTTTTTGTTAAATAAAAAAAAAACACTATCGTCTTAAATAAATTAACAAAACAAAAATAATATACACAGATACATGTGCCTTAAAAAGATAAAAGAACTCGGGTGACATTTGGTTGGACAGTTTTTTTGATATCAGCTTTTTTTTCTAAACATTAATCTATTTTAAAACAGTTACGTAACATACCTTTATTATAAATAAATAAATAAATAAATAATGCTGGACAATCCACACACCACTATCTAGCCCGAAAGTAAGCTATTCAAAGCTTGTGTTATGGGTACTAGATGGTGGTATATTTAATACATTATATACTTACATAGATAGATATTTTTTTTTATTATACATAGAAAACACACAGACCAAATCGGAACAAATTTCTGCAGATCGTACACAAATTTGTTCCAAGGCGGGAATCGAACCCGCAACCTCTTGCGTCGCAGGCAGGCTCTCGCCCGCTGCGCCACAGAGGTCGTCAAATTATAAAATATAATTATACAAGGTCATGACAACCCTACGACATATTATCAACAAATTGTGTGTAGCACGTAATGCGTAACGCAAAACCATTGAGAACCGGAGTCTTCGGTGAGTAACGCAAAATGCTGGCGACATGCGATATCTCGATTATCTTTGGCGAACTTCTAGTAGGATACGCCGCCAGCCGTTATAATTATGTCATTTTATATCCGCTCACTCCTACAACTCAAGCCTATTTTAAATTGAAATTGAATACGATTTTGTGCAGCTCAGCAGGTTGAAACATAATCCAACTGGATAATTACACATTGGTGAGTGATTTAAGGTTCACTTACACCAAGTTTAATGGGCGTTTGATTTAACCGGTGCTTTTCAAAAGATTGCTGAATTTGCTCATCATTATTAAGAGTCTTAAGAAATCCAGTCCTTCAGGATAAGTCTTTTCACACATTCCCGGAAATTCGTTCTGAGTGTATTTTACTTAATCATCACCCCTTATCCCCATTAGTCTCGGTGGGGAGACCAAACACGTTTGTGATGAACATAGATGTTTGTTCTTTGTCTAGTTATTAATACGTATGTCACATGTCATGTGTCACGTGTATGTATGACTGTCGACCCAAAAAAAGGTGGTGCGACTTGATAGTAAAAGTGAAAAGGTTAACACAAGGATAACTTTGAAAGGTCTTATAGCTGGGTGAATTTAGGTGTCAGCTACACGCGACCAAAGCCTAGAAGAGCAGGCAATGGCATGGCGGAACCCGCATGGATGTGAGTAGGACCGCTGTAAATGAAAGCGCATAGATGAAATGAAGTCCCCAACGGAAGACCAGCGTAAGTTTCTACAGCTTGCGTATGCTGAGTTGGGACCATTTTGCAACTGTCTTTGTTTTGCTACTTTTTATTGTGTTTTAGTCTATAAGTCGTCTACATATTTATTAATTAACATAGGTATTACAATAAATTAAATTAAATATTGGTGGACTTTCCACGCAGCACTATGCAGCCCCAAACTAAGCTTATGCTTGTGATATGGGAACCAGATAGCTGATATACTTCTTATATACTTACCTACCTACATAGTTGCAATTAAACATTTTTGATTTGATTTTGATTTGAAATCTCTGTACAATTTATGCCCGTGGCAAGCGTTACCACGCAGACTACTCGGCTACAGTATAACCACTCGTTTAGCTTGTTAACTCTGCCCTACCCTTTGTTCTCCGCACTGGGAAGCATGTATGTAATTGTTAAATTAAACCCAGATTTGTAGCAGGAATTGTTTCCAACAAACTTGGTAACCCTGCTGGTGTATTACGACGCATAGAAACCAATTTAAGCTTGTATTAAGCTTTACCGTTTTGGAAAAGGAAAGAAAATTACTTTTATTAGACGAAAAAACACAATGGAAAGCTAGAATATAGATAAGCAGAATCTGATACCTTTTTAAGAGCAATTCTGGACCTGGACCAAGCAACGGGACGAGGAATCGAGGTTGCCTCTTACTGGAGCCTTATGCACTATGTCCATTTGCAGCGCGAGCTCGGCTAAGACAAGGCAGGCGGTGTGATACGGTCAGGGCAAAGTATCTCCTATATTATAAAGAATAAAGCCCAATATCAAGTTTTGACGTTTCACGGTTTGGGGGCAAGGAATCTCCTTGGAATCTCCTATTTTCATAGTGAATAAGGCTCATTGGCTAACGTTATATAACGTTAGCTATGCCCAAAGAATTTAGATACTAGCCATTGACCCGAAAGAAGAAGAAGAGCAATTCTTGAAAATTATTATGTAAAACGGCTCTAACAATTTTTATGAAATATAACGCAGGAGGTTTCGGGGGTGATAAATCGATCTAGCTAGGATTATTTTTTAGAAAATGTAGTTTTATCTATGTTTTCAGGCAAGGAAAAAACATTGCCACGCAAGTCAACCACAATAAGAACATGCCCTACGATGCACTACTCTGCGTCTATCAATTTAAGGCATACATAATGTTAAGGTTCATGTCTTATATTTCACAAGCAACCAGTATAGCCTAGTAGTTGTACTCTTTGTGCGTGGCACGGAAGTAGTAAGTTTGATGTTGAAGTGTGGTTGCTGATGTAATTATAAGCGCATGAGACTTAACATCTGTAGACTCAAGTTGATGGACACTGAGCAGTGTAACGTAGGGCACGTTAATATCTTGCGTGACTTACGAGACAATGCTTTGTTATAGGTGATGGTTACCACTTATCATCAGGTGAGCTGCTTGGCGGCAAGGATTCCAAGATCGTAGTACTTTACTGGACTCGTCCAGTCCTCTCACAAAAAAACTACTCTTTACTACTCTCAAGATTTCGATTAAGCACCTAGACAGAACAAAATCTGATGGTTTGAATTGAACCCACACTTACGTACTCCGGGTGGCAGCCAAGTACTAGGACGTATTCCTCTCTCTGGACTTTTGGACAGAAGGAGTAGTCTACAGAAGGTACAGGGACGCGCCTCTAGTGAAGAAAGTGCCCTGACTCTTTGTGCGGTGTATTTTAATATTATATTATATGTATGCTTGTTTAAAAGTATATATTTAAATAAAGACTACTAGAGAACACTGGAGAAATGTATTTTTCAAGATGTCTGAAATAAAATTTATTTTATTATTATAGCTTCTCGTACGCAATATTAAATGCTAGTGCAAAAGGCAAAGCTAGCATTATCAAATATCTGAATATACGCTAGAAATATTTGGTAAACGCAATGCGGAGCTCCATATTTTGTTTACCAACTTGGCGGTACAGGCTGTTCGACAGAAACATGTTTACAGAATGAACTTGACAAATTGCCAAGATAGTTTGACGGGTGATATCCTATTCTGTTGGGGCTTGGCCTCACGATGCGGTGTGATGGCCTTAACAGCCGGCGTCACTAATAAATTTATTTTGTATTTTTTTTATTTGACGATCTCAGTGGCGTCTCTGGCGAGAGTCCGCCTGCGACGCAAGAGGTTGCGGGTTCGATTCCCGCCTTGGACAAATTTGTGTACGATCTGCAGAAATTTGTTCCATTGGTCTGGGTGTTTATGTATAATAAAAAATATCTATCTATATATAGATATCATAATATTTAATAAATTATATACATATATGTATATAATTTATATTATATTATGGTCATCTATTCTAGTAACCATAATACAATTTTTTTTCAACTACTCATTCATTCACATTATCATTTACATACCTACATAACAAAAAAAAAGGTTTTGAGATTCATTATACTCGTAATAAGATACCGCAACGCACCATTGTAGCCTGGCCCTTACCCCGTAGCCCTTCGCGGGAATGGTTGCAAATGACAGGATATTTTTCTGACAGCATTATAATCTTGGGTAAAAACGGCATCGGCCATGCCAAGCTGCGTTGAAGCGGGATAGATGTTCTATCACTGAAAAAATAACATAGAAATACTTGTTTGGTTTCTGAAAGCGCGATCAGCACTAATCGGCTGTCAAGTCACATGCTATCTCTATCTAATTTGAAGAAAAAACTGAAATAGCAATTGACTTGACAGTGTTTATCGAGCTCATAGAAACCGGGGGATAAATAATTGTTCGTTCCCAAAAGTCACTTGTATTATTATTAACTACTATGTACTACTATTATTTCGTGTTTGACACCAAAATTTTCTTCCAAGCAATCTCAAGCAAGTTCATGTTGAGTTTTAAGGGTAATAGAGCTCTTTGTGAAGCCAGGGTGAGCCGGGGAAGTACTACCACCACGCCTTTTCTGCCGCCAAGCAGCAACGCTGTGTTTCGGTTTGAAGAGTGTGGTAGCCGGTGTAATTAGAGGCACATGAGGCTTCATCTGTATGCCTCAAGTTTATGGACGCAGGGCAGTGCATCGTAGGGCACGTTCCATCGTGCGTTACTTATGAATCAATGCTTTGTTAGGTGATGGTTACCATTTAACATCAGGTGGGCCATCTGCTTGTTCCATCAGATAGTTGTATAAAAAATAAAAAAACGCCTATTCTAAGTTTTGAATTATAATTCAAGAGTATTCAATCATTTCTCAAATCACTGCCCCTGAAGTAAATGAAGTCCGTTTAAAATCAACCATCTAAGTCCACAATTATCGGGGCAATTTATTTTTGCGTAAAACGGAATTTTCTGTTCCCTTTGTCAGATATAAATAAACAACTTGAGGAAATACGAATAGGCTGGGAGTCTGACGGAATTAATTTATTTCAGTTTAATGAAAGTAACTAGTTGTATCCCGCGGTTTCACCCGCGGAGATTTAAATCCCGGTGATCGGAAAACATTAATGGAAAACCTACGATTGCTGATGTCACTCATTGCTCAAAACGCAACGATAGCGCGTGCTAATTTTTCCTGTGGCGACATCTAGTTATTATTAATGAAACTAAAAATGTATCAGCTAAATACGGTAAAATGCTAAATATCTGCCAACACCCAACGTTCCCACGGGTTAAAAAGTAGCCTATGTGTTCTTCCAGACTATAATCAATATCTCTGCCAAGTTTCATCCGGATCCGTTCAGCCGTTCCGGTATGAAAGAGTATCCATCCATCCATCCATACATACAAACTTTTGCGTTTATAGTATTAGTAGGATTATCTTTGTACTTGCTTGTAGGTATAAACACAAATGCTTCGATCTCAGGCACGGCAGATACCCTCTTAGAACTTTAATACTAAGTACTATAAAAAAATTAGGTAATTTATTGTCTATTGGTACCTATATAAAGGTTCTCTACATTTTAAGGTTTTCAATAATAAATTTAAAAAGCAAAAATTATTCTGTAACTTACCGTTACATAAAAAATATGTGGATTGATAAGTTTCTATCTAGATTTTGAGAATTGAACTTACGCTCTTTGTAAAGGGTCAGTCTGGGGAATTATTTATTTATTTATTAGAATCTATATGCATTAAGAGCACACCAGGCGGTGTGACATGTTTATATTGTTCATTGTTCGTGACTTCCGAGGAAAGGCTTTATTATAGGTGATGATTACAATATCAGGTGGACCATTTGCTTGTTCATCAAGCATAAAAAAGGATATTACTTTTTGCGACTGAGAATACCGCGGTAAATAAAATTCATTACTGACGTAATGTTCTCGAGACGGGCTGCTGCACTATAAAAACAAGTCGAAGAAAGATGCCGTTACGTCGTCCACGGGATACGGCTAAGAAATCCCGTTGAGTGTCTATTTATTACGTGACTGTAAAAGTTTAACAGCAGTAAGTCCGCTTAACCTCGTTATTTTTACAGGTGGAATAAAAATTCCAGGTTGAGTCTTATAGCTTGGAAACGTAGGCAGTTAGATTGAATAATTTGAGAATGATCTAAATTAACGGTTTCGGTATTTTTATCTGATGAAAAAAATGGTCTTCCTGAAAGATTACTTAGAATAATGGGTCATAACATGCTTTCCTACTAAAAAGTACGCCTGAGGCTGTCAAACTACTTAGCTTCTTGTATGTAGATGTCTAGTCTTCTGAAAATTGATTAATTTTATAATTGTTTTTAAATAAGAGCACCGGTGGCCTAGTGGGAGTGACCCCGCCTTCCGATCGTAAGGTCGCAGGTTCGAATCCGGTCGTGCACCAATGGATTTTTCTATCGAAAAAATTATGTGCGCAATGCCAGTGCTCTTGAACGGTGAAGGAAAACATCGTGAGGAAACCAGTTAGTATTCTAACAGCGGCGATGGGCTTGCAACCTGTCACGTATGGAATACTAACTACTGCAAAATGTGGGTATGTGCCAAATGTAATGTTTGGACGTACCTCTGACTACCCCCTTTAGACATCCTCAAAGAATCTTGAATTAGTACCTACTTGGTACTGGGAGATCTGAAGGGATATCTACCGTGCCTGGGGATCAAAGTCGTGAAGCTGTTTCAGTTTGTTTTTAAATTGGTTAATTCAGTTTACGATTCTAATTATATTTTTAATTGTAAGTGATTGTGCCGTTTTAATTAAGTAAATATATAAATCTGTATGCCTCAAGTTGATGGACGAAGGGCAGTGCATCGGCAAAATCTTATCGTTATTTCGAGATTTTACTATCCCTTTGCGTAAAATGTCTAGCAGTATTTATTTATTAATCTGCCTGTTGACTTAAATAAAATGTTAGACGTCGTCTCAAAGCAGTAAAGCATCGAAACAAAAACATTTGCAAACGGTTGGACACCCTAATTTCTTAGTAATTGAGTATTCCGACGCGACTGCGCTGGCGAAGAAGACTATCACGGAAGACCATCTGCCTTCTTAATCAGATAAAAGCTGAAGCTAGACTTGCGAGCGTCATTTATTGACATGAATAATGCATATAAAGCGTAGCTACTAAAGCCTTGACAATGTGCAAAAACCTGCACTGAACATCACACTGCGGATAGATGTGAAGTGCTCAGTCAATGCCACGGTTGAGACCCGCCTCAATCAATTCTATCCCAAGGTCGCTGGACCCTCATTCGATAGCCCATCGTTCCGCCGAGTCAATGGGCCGACTCATCAAATCGAGTATTTTCTTTTTTCCTGACAGCTAAATTTATAAATAATAATAATAAAAGCTTTATTTGAACCTCACAAAACTAATTATAAACATAAGATATTGCATACCTAACTTTTTCTTCTTAAAACTGTCTATAACCTATATACCTATATTATGTGTATTTGCCTACAATTGTAAGGATCGCTTTTAGCGGTTTATGCTTACTCCAGCTTATTTCACCTCTCTCTATCTCTAGCGGTTCTGCTCCACGCTTTGCCTGCTAATTGTGGCTATGTCGTCGCTCCATCTCTTGTACGGTCTTCGCAAGGTCTACGCCTAAATTCATAAAACCGTTTTGATAAGAGATTTGAAGTTTGTTAACCAAAACGGTTGATTAGACTTTATTATTGAGAATAATTATTATTTGCTATGAAACTAGCACACTTGCACTGAAAACCAGCGCTGTATGGGCTTGAGCTCATACAGCAAATGCTGAGTGGTGGCCCTATTTGTCATCAAACAAATTGTAAAAGCGTTTTAAAAAATTATGAGATAAAATAAACAATTTTCTATTCTATTCTAAATATTATAGAAATTACAAAGACTACATGTATTTATTATAATCTGTGAAACCGTTGCGTTGTAAAAGATTTTACTTTTTGTTGTTTGCTTGAACGGAATTATTATAACAATGAACTGATGATAACAGTGAGCAAAACATCATGTCTAAGACTAAATTGAAAAATTTCGTTTGGCTTACCCCCGGTTTCTAAAAACTCGATCAACACTATTCGGCTGTCAAATCACTTGCTATCTCTATCTAATTTGAAGTAAAAGCTGAATTAGCAAGTGACTCGACAGCCGATTAGTGTTGATCGAGCTTTCAAAGACCAGGGGAAATCTGAGAAAATAAACCAGGTATATAGGAAACCACGAACCCAGTACGAAAACTCTTAAAAGAACCATGTTAGCAATCACTGATACGCGAACAAAGCCACGGGCAAGGTGTTGAATTAAACGGTCCATTAGAATTATAGAACCGTAGATTATTGGACACAAGGTCGCGAATAATCATGACATCCGAATGATTTCGGGCTCGCAATGAATTGGTTTAAGGATGACTGGTTGTTGGGTTGGACGGAGTCAATTATTCGACACTTCATTTTCCTTGTTCCAAAGTTAATTGCGAGGACTCCTTCAAATAATTGTTTTTTCTTAAACATGCGCGAAAATATTGTCATTACTTCTATGTAAAGAACACGCGAAGTATCATATTTACGTAGACTGAAAAACGGAAATCACTTCCCAGCGCGTTATTTGAATTTGGAATGAAGAGTGCGCCGGCTAGGTTGTATGAAACGGTGTGCTGTTTGAATTTAGAACTCTTTCATCTATCGTACACATTGCGTTCTCGTGGCTGTATAGCCGTATAGCCACAGACAGTTACATAGTTACAGTTTCATTGTTTCCGCAGATCTTCCGCCACTCTTCTTGCTGATTCGGTAGTGAATTTAACTACTCTAAAAAGACACGCAGGTTGGAAGTCCGTTAAAGTGGCTGAAGGCTACATCGAGATACTGAGATAGCCAATAATATTAACCAAAACATCAAATTGCGACCTGTTAATGATTCGGAAACAACATCTTAGCCACTCACCTCTCGCCAATTATCAAGTCCACAGCCATCCATTTCTAAACAGAAATTAAGTTTCCAGCCACCTACCACATCACTGACCAAGTATCAAATTCCCAGCCGCAAACGTCAGAAATACAACAAACGAACGGAATTTAAGTTTAAGTTTATCTAAAATGTTGGAAAAAATGATGCCCTGCCCATCCATGCGAAGCTGGGACAGGCCGCTAGTAATTTATAAATCACTTTTGCCTGCGTTTCGACACGGTAGAATTCCACGCCATTTCTTAATCCGTATCAAGGGAAGGTCGTGGGTTAAAATCCCATTTTGATATTAGAGGATAGTGATGTTTATCAGTAAGTATTAAAAAAATATTATATCTTCTTAAAATATTTTAGATTTTGTTTCTGTCAAAGTTGTATTTAACGCATCGGAGGCCCTTCAAACACAAACTTTCGCTTTCGGTAAAAAATAATCAGTATTTGTTTGGTACTATTATCTTATTTTAAATAAGGGCAGTCCTTTAAATATTATTTTATTTATTTATTACTATAGTCACATTTTATATTATTATACCTTTATAGTTAAGAGTTGAATATCATTTGTTTTGTAGTAAGATAAACGTGTAAATGTACTGACAGTCATTAAGTATGACAGCTGTGTCCCAAAGGCGTTGAATAGACACCAACTGACGGGAAACTGTCAAATGATTGTCTGAAACATCGTCACTGTTATCAGTGTAGACCTCTCCCGACGGTATTGAAACAATAATTCAATTATTAAGGCTTATTCAGATTCGTTTTCTGTCATTTAGCGAAGCAACATAGCATTTTCATTTTAATTGTTTTTCTACTGTTATTTTGAGTTGTGTTGTGTAATTTTGGTGGTATTTTAACCAACATTACGTGTGTATGCATTACAGTACAAATTGTAAGCATTTGAAATAAAAGTGTACTATGTGATATCGTGACCGAAAATGTTTCAAATGTTTTGAAGAAACCGCCATCATTTTCTTCAAAACAATTGACTGACTCGACTTTCGACTGACGTGACTAGAAATATAACTCCAAAGAGTATATAATCTCTGAATCTCTTGACACTGGCATGATTGTCTATAGACAGGAGCCATAAAAAAACGAAGAAAGAAAGAAGGCTTATTCATAGAGAAGCCTATGCCCAGCATTTGGCTAAGTCAGGCTGCTAATGATGATGATAAATCAATCTGTAAGGTTTAAAGGCCATCTTAGCTAGAAATAACTCTTCTCCAACATTTAACTGCACTGCGCTGTTCGTTTAGTTACTTTAAAATGTTTACAAAAAAGTTGCAATTTTTCATTTTAATTTGCTCACTTGCAAACTAGTTTCATCAGAAAATTATCGTCATAGTCAAAGAAAGTTGATTCACTATTTGATTATTTATAATAGTTTTTTTTTCTATGGGTAGCTGAATCAGTGTTTTGGTTTTTCCCTTGTCGGAGAAAGCCAAAGTATTATTAAGAATTGTTAAGGTTGGCATTAAGCGTATGTATGTGATTGTTTTAAGTTTAAATGTTGAGCCGAGGTTGACATAATATTTTTGATTAAACCCTCTTTAATAAAGATAAAAGAAATAGTTTTTGCAGCGTTACGTCATATCATAAGCGGAGATGATGGGACGAGCTTGATGTTTTCCTGACGGACTGTACTGAACTTCCGATCCGATGTCTGAAAGGAATGGGGAACACTAATGCCCAACAATGGAACTCGGGAGAGCTCAATATTCCTCTCAATATTGCATAGGTTCTTCACATAGGATCACAAGAATGCTTGTTCCGGAGTATATTATTCAGGACTTTGCTACGGGTTTGCTCATGGTTTATTACAATTACACTACCGTACCTAATTATTATGTGCATTTTAAACATTTTGAACATCAGAATCTAATTAAATAAATAAATAATGGTGGACAATCCACACAGCACTATCTAGCCCTAAAGTAAGCTATTCGAAGCTTGTGTTATGGGTACTAGATAACTGATATATTTAATACATTATATACTTACATAGATAGATATTTTTTATTATACATAATTATATAGAAAACACCCAGACCATCGGAACAAATGACTGCAGATCGTACACAAATTTGTTCCACGGCGGGAATCGAACCCGCAACCTCTTGCGTCGCAGGCAGGCTCTCGCCCGCTGCGCCACAGAGGAAGTCAAATTATACAAACAAATTATATTAAGCACTGAGAAACAAAAAATCTATTAACAATTAAACAAAAATTGAAGCATTGAAGGTCTAGTCGTAGCGGCCTTTCGACCCCAAGGTCGTGGGTTCAAAACTGGTCGTACTCTAAAAAAATGTTTTTGCGGTGCCAGTACTCGGAAACGGTGAAGAAAAACATCGTGAGGTAACCGGCATGTCGCAGAACCTAAAAAGTCCTAACACATTGAGGTGCTCCAATTCGAGCTCCTAATTCTTTTTACTAGATCTTAGTTACACAACAAAAAAGACAATGTTTTCCGTCATCGTTTGGGAGTAATAACATAATATATTATGAAGGTCGCTGGTAACTTAAGATCGTAACCTTTCTTCAGCAGTCAGGCAAAAAGGGTCAACCACCTCAAACAATTCCAGAGCCCCTAATGAACTAAGATGTTCAGCTAAACATTAAGATATTTTTTTACGTGACTCGAATAACAACAACTTTTTCAGCGCTAAGTTTGCAGTTTCAGCAGTTTGTTTATCTGTAATTTTGAAGACTGAGTTGGCAAGTTTATTTGAGAAGCAAGTTTATTGGAAACTTTATTAAACAGAAAATGAAACAGTTTCACGTCTATGATTCCTGATTATGATTTACTAGCGACCCGCCCGCGCGCCCCTGCTTCGCACGGGTGCACATATCATGCATGTATAATACATATAAACCTTCCTCTTGAATCACTCTATCTATAAAATAACCGCATCGAAATCCGTTGCGTAGTTTTAAAGATTTAAGCATACATAGGGACATAGGGATACAGGGACAGAGAAAGCTACTTTGTTTCATACTAATGTAGTGATAGTGATATGGCACAGTGTTTGTGTGCCTGTTAGGTGATGTAGGCTGGTATTGTGTAGGACGGCACAACTTGATGATAAAACACTGACCCCGGATTCTGAGAGCTCGGTCAACATTAATCGGCTGTCAAGTCACTTGCTATTTCAGTATTTTTCTTCAAATTAGATAGAGATAGCAAGTGACTTGACAGCCGATTAGTGTTGATCACGCTTTCAGAATCCGGGGGTGAGTGGTACATACTTTTAAACTATTTATTTGTACAGCACAAGATGGATGACAAGTGTAAAAATTTTAAACTGACACGTCTTACACGAGACCGTTGTGAACCATAGACAAGGACTCTTGTTTTTTTTTATTTAGAATAAATCTGTGTTGGGATTCCAACACACGGTAGATATTTCTTCAGATTTTCAAGTCTAGAATTTAATCCTTAAAGACGTCAAAAGCAGATGTTTTACAAAATTCCCGGACACTCCTGTCTCATCCTTTAGCATTAAATTACATAATTTCCGCGCCGCTCTTGTTTTCTCTGGGTAACAGAGCTGATTCCTATTCAAATGAATTTATTTCTTACATAACTTACAGTCATCTATATGTACCTACTGTTGACGCAAACATATGATTATGACATTTTTAAAACGGAAGTTACAAAAAGGACGTACGAAGGTGCACTGTTCTGAAAGAACAAGTGACACGACATACAAAAAAATAAAAAAAATATTGCTGGTCTTTCCACACAGCACTATCTAGCCCTAAACTAAGCCAAAGCTTGTAATATAGAAACCAAATAGATGATATACTTTTTTTTGTAAATACATATTATACTTAAAGTAAATATTATACAACACGCAGACCGAATCTCTTGGGAATTGAACCCACGGCCTACGGCGCAGAAAGTACTACCAACTGAGCTGTGAAGGCTGCCGTATAAGACCGACGTGTCTGATATTGTTCTAAAATTTAAACCTTAGGTTTAATGATTTTACAAAAAAATCGCGAAATTTCTTCTAAAAACTAGAGTCTCGTATTCCGCACTCGTTAGTCCACATCCGAACTTAATGACATAATTTCTTGCGCACTGTTCGTTGCTGTATTCCGACAGCAGCGAAATTGAAATAGCTCAGCGACTAAGCAATGGTAGCATTAAACGGAGAAATGTACGGCATTACATAGTTGAAGTTTGAAGTGAATTTAAATTTTGGCTTTTATACAAGTCCTACCTCGATTTATTAGCATTGCCGGCTTTTAGTAAGACGTGTTGGTTGAGGCACTGAGCCAAATAAAAGTTTTTTCGTGATTGACGACCCGAAAGCAAAAATACTGGTTTAACATATTTTTACATGAACTGCAAAATTATTGTTGGTGGTAATATGATTCTCGCAAGTTTTGGATGTTAATTGCATTTTAGTATAGTCTTTAGATTTTGTGTGTTTCAAAAACTATGCAGAGATAAACCATTCTAAAAATGCACGCCCCTCTACCTGCCTTTGCTTTGCTTGTGTGGGTGAAGGCAGGTAGAGGGGCGTGCATTTTTAGAATGGTTTATTTCTACCAAAATTGCAATGATTTCATAAATTTTTTGACGTCCGTCTTTATTCGTCCCAACACCCGTTCCACTGATATTATGCCAATTTTTAAATAAAATCTTTTTATAGAACGAGTTACAATATTTAATATTAGAATAGTAAAGACATTGCTCATAACTTTTGTATTGGTGGAATCCACTAGACATTTCAATGAACGCTTCAAACATTAACATTAAGACAAGAGTCAATTACGTAATCTACATTAATCGCCAAATCAACATTAATTGAGGACTTTGTGTTCAACAACGGATGATCGATATGATTAGAAGTTAGCGCAGAAGGGTTTGCTAAGCAGGCTGATCATCTAATTCTGTTACTAACAAAGGTTTGTTAGCAACAGAAAAATGATACTAACAAAATTAGCAATCACCTATCTTGTTTCAATCATTTTCCAACCGATTTCTATATAGCTACTACGTGATCGCAAAACTGACATAAAATTGACATAACAAAAGTTGAATGCAACAAAACTTACGTGATCAACCTGTAAGTCTTCATAATGGGCTGATAACTGTCAGGCATATTCTAGTTCGTATATTTAAACATTATTTGAAGATTTAAAACCAGTGATTTTATTTAATTGCAAGGAACCAAGGTTTGGAGAATAAAAATTCTTTAAAAAAGTACTCGAAGGAGCATCTTTAAGCGGCACTTAAAATCCTATCACCACATTGTTTCGAAAGATTTAGTGAAACTTCAAGAATCAAAGCGAATTTTTTATTGTAGCGTAACTAATAGCAACGAGAGCCTCAAAAGATATACCAATGTACCGATGTACCCACTTAAAAACGTTTCAACCCGTTTATGTAGATATGTAGATTGTATGTCTCCGCAGAATAACATTAAACGTAATAAAGACCTGACAATCCAAGCTCTAATGCTTGTTCTAAATGCAAATGGTAATGTGGAGATTCTTGAGGTGGCATTCATTTAGACGTTTTGTGCCTAAACGGGCTAGTGATCTGTAAATAATTGTTTAATTTCCTTGAAATTCGGTGTAGATCGTTGCGATCTACGATCGATCGCGGTCGGCACTAAACTCATGATAGCCCCCCTGTAAATAATTAGGTCGTACGAGCGCAGCGAACGAACATTGTGACGACTTGAGGTATTTGGTATAATTGATAGATAAATTATTTAGACGAGTATGTCTTAGGCAATAATTGTATACATAAAAATTAAAAACTCACAAAAATAAAAACAAACATTTAAAATTAAATCTATAAAATTCTAACATAACTTAAGCCCCCGGTTTCTGAAAGCTCGATTAACACTTATCGGCTTTCATCTTATTTGAAAAAGATAGTGTTGATCGAGTTATCAGAAACCGGGAGTAAGGTTGGAATGCTATGCCAATTTCTGAGGCCAAGCTGCGATGCTGTTTCACTTTTAGGTGATGGTGGACGCATGGCAGAGGAAAATAAGGACGCATGGCAGAGCTTTGCGAGTGTTCATTAGGGGAATTACTACCGTGCCTATTCCTGCTATCAAACAGTCATACACTATCGGTTTCAGTTGGTTGAGGTATTTATTTCATAAAGCCACAAAACAAGATAGTTGATATAAAAAAACGTTGTTTTAAATAGTTCTTGGAGTCATCAGCTAATATCGTAACTTTGATCTCATAAAATAATAAAAAATACATTTTTACTAAAAATACAGAGCCCACCATTCCGATAGATATTATTCAAAATGAAATCCCTTCCAATTTCCAAAGGAAAATTAGCTAGAACCGTGAGTCTTTTGAATCTTATAATTTATTATCAAGTTGTTTTCATTTCGACCCGTTTGGTATTCAGGGCCGACGCCGGCTACTCAGCTCTTACGCTTTCGGCATCAAAGCTCTTATTAAAATTTCAAAAGACTTATTTGGCTATACTTGTATAAAATTGTTTGCTGTTTTATTTAGCTACAACAAACATAAACATAAGGGCATTTTAAAATTTCTAAAGGGTCGGCAACACGCTTGTAATTCCTCTGGTATTGCAGGCGTTCATAGGCTACGGTAACCGCTTCCCATTAGGCGGGCCGTAAGCTAGTTTGTCTACTTTGTATATAAAAAAAACAGGTTATTAATTCATATTCAGGCTGGACTTGATAGAATTTTGTATCGTAAAATGAAATGCCATCTGTCCTAAATCACTTGAGGCCGACCACCATCAAACAACTTCGCGCTCACACATTTGAACTTTTTTCAAGCTACTATGGCAATGTAGCTTGGCAACTTCGGCGTAAAGTAAATAAAAAAATTGAAAAAAAAAATCCCAATTTTGTGCAAAAAAATGTGTAGTTACATTTATTTGTTCATGCTTCCATTAAGCTATAACCTGTATTTTCTTTTTGTTACCGTGTTTTCCCACCCTAAATTTGATTAGTATTTTGAGCCAAATGTTTTTGTTCAACACAAAACCATTCCACTACAAATGCGTACGCCGCAAAAAGTGCCGAAACCACAACAAGAGAATTTAATAAATTCGTTTTTCTAGTCACATCCGTGTTGTCACAGTCAATAATAACATCAGCTAATCCTTGGCTCTAAAAGTTTGCGGTGTAAGTCGTGGACCACAAGCAGCCGAAGTTTTCCTCTATTTGTGACTAATGTCTGTAAGACCGGATAGTTTTTTTTTTACTTTTAATGAATTAAGGTGAAGACAAGAGCTAATTGTGACTCACGCTCGCACGTTTTCATTTGTTAGGAATAGAATTGTTCACGTTTTTCACGTTTGAAGGATATAAATTCACTGAATCTATTTTCAAAAAATTGCAAGCAACCATTTTGTGTGCAATCACATTGTGCATAGTTTAGTAAAAATATCATTTTGATCGATACAACTTTTCCTACTTAAAAGTTTACTTTTTTAGTTTTCGTACATAAGCAAACTTTTGAGTAGGAAAACTTGCATCGAACAATATGGTTAATTGTGATTTTTCAAAATTAGGTTCAGTGATTTATATCTTTCAACATGTCGAATCGTGCGAGCGAGAGGTACATTACGTGTTGTCAATGCCTTAAGTTTTAGTTTCTTGCACTTTTTATAAATATTAACAGAAAAAAGTATTAGGAGTATTACTTCCCTGCGACGAGCTCTTCAGATAGAGCTCACTACCACCTAAAACACTTTTCACTTATAGGAAAGTAGCTCTAAGGATATGGAAAAAATACGAAACTACACGCAAAGCGAGGATTACTGTGATGCGGTTCCTTTGGCTGCGTCATGAGTGAAATGTCCCAGTAAATTCCGTTAGCTTATAGTTCTATCTTTACAGTTGTATTCGAGTCACGTGTTATTCGGTTATTGAAGGCACGCATCGCGACACGCCTCGGGCTTCTTTGTCACAGAATAAAGCAATTTCGTTGAAGTGGGAAACTGATAATAAAGTAGCATATACATACCTTTTTTATGAGGGAAGCGATGTGCAATCATTTTTGGTGGTAATAATGTTGAGCAGAGTTGGCAGGGATTGCATAAGTATTTTTGTATACTACTAAAGATTATTTGGAAGAGTTCGCTTCCAGAGATAAGACTGCCCATTGTATTATTTTATTTTATATTTTTGAGTGTTTTTTTTTGTTCATTTTGGTTACAGCGAAAAAACTTTATCTAAAAACGTCTTCATAATTTTACTTTTTTATGACAACTCTAATTTCCATTATATAATGTCACATTTACAGATTCAAAAAAAAATTTGTTAATAAAATGCTTTACCACTTAATCAGCCCTTTATCCTCTTTAATAAAATCAGCACCCCTTTCCCCAATCATCAGAGTTGGGGCGTGAGTGTTTGCACCAGTAACTTTAGGCATTACACTTGCATCGACCACCCTCAAATTTTCCACCCCACGCACCCGTAGCCGCGAATCTAGAACGGAGCCCATGGGAACAGACCCGGAGTAATGATATCCCGATACCATCATACATAGCGCATAGCACTTGAAAAACTCGTTAATATCTGAACGAGAGCACCCACAAGCTTCTGGAACCAGTAATTCCGCGGCAGCATTTCTGAAAAACTCTGTTTCGGAAAGTCCCAAAAAATGCTCTAGATAGTTTGCATGCTCTTCTAGATCTTCTGGGTTTGAAAAGTAATTGGTGTTTATTAGAGGAGGGTCGTGAGGATTCAAACTTCTGAGGAGCAGTTCACCACGCGATTTCGGGTAAAGATGGGCAAGATGACTGAACAGAAGCTCGAAATCCCTTCCTTTATCAAACAGATCTTGGCAAAGCTCATCTGTGTACGCGAAGTAAAAAGCACACAATTGAAGCAGAGTTTGAGAGTCTTGAAGAACAAAGTTAAGAGTTTGATAGTCCGGGTATCCTTGACTTTTGTTCATAGCAACATATCCTATAAAAAGAGGAAGAGGAAAATCATCAGGGTTTAAACTAGCTGTGACTTTTTTCAAGTGCGTCATCTTTTGAATCATCATTATCAGCACATGATCCTGCAGCGCTTGACCGACTGGCAAGTTTTTAATTACATGTATATTGTGCTTTTCTAAATGTTCTTTCGGACCAATACCTGACAGCATTAGAAGTTGAGGACTGTTAATGGCACCAGCTGCTACTATTACTTCCTTTTCTGCATAAACAACTATAGTTGTATCTCCCAGATCCACTTCTACTCCAATCGCTTTATTGTCTTCATCGAATATGATTTTGGTAACCAAAGCATCTTTCAAAACATGAAGATTATCTCTTTCTTTAGCTGTGGAGAGGAATGATAGGGCTGCGCTTTGACGTTTTCCATCAGCAATATTAACAGATGATTCCATGTAACCCAAAGAGTTATCACCAGTTGTGTCTACAACTAAATCGTTGCCAGCTTCTTTAAATGCATTCAAGTAATTATCGAGTATACTGTTGTAAGGTTTCGTTACTTTCATAAGCCCGTCTTCTCCATGAAATTTTCTATTCTTTGATTTTAAAATGTTTTGGCTTATTATTTTCTCGCTTTTTTTGAAATACGGTAAGATGTTATTATAAGACCACGATGAGTCGTTGGTTATGGTAGCCCAGGTATTATAGTCGTGAGGGTTCCCTCTAGTGTATGCCATAAAGTTCATTGAACTGGACCCTCCAAGCATTTTTCCTCTAGTGAGGTCAAAGGTATGGTTTTTGTGAAGTCTTGCCGTACACCCGTCGTCTTCCGAGGTGTAGTTCCAGTCAAATTTTGACTGTTTTAGAAATGGAAAAAGTCCTGGACGCTGAAATTGAACAATTGAATCATTATATAGCAAACTTTCGTACAAATTAAAAGCTTTATGATAGTTTTGCGTTTGGTCTTTTAACAAGGGATAGAAAGCTGAGTCTGGGCTTGTCAACTATATTGGACATAACATTTTTGCTTTTGTTTAGTGTGCAGACCAATGCTTTCAATTGGTGAAGAAAAACAACGTGAGAAATCCAGTAAGTACTCAACCAAGTTCTATTCTCTCTGGGAATCGAACCCACGGCGTAGCGCAGACGGCATAGCTACACCAGGAGCTTTAGGGGGTCATGAACAACAATAATTATGTCAACAATTTTTTTTTCCTCAGCCTATCCCACTGCTGGGCAAAGGCCTCCCCCAAGGACTTCCAGTTTTCCCTATTCTGAGCCTCCTCCCACCAACTACCTTCAAAGGCTTCTGTCAACAATGTAGTATTTTTACTAAATACATACTTAATCTCGTGAGAAAAAGCAGAATAGTTTATAATAGCGCCATTGTTAATTTTATTACCTAAAATTGTTATTTTATTCTTCCTTGAAAATAATTTGAGTAACTTATTTATTAAATTTTTACTAATATTTCTCATTACATTTTCGTGCTAATGGTGCACACAGATATTTTAGAACAATTGAGTTCATCGGAGAGTACCTAAAATGTATCTATTATTTTCATGAAAAAAAAAAATTATGCTAAAATAGCAAAAGTGAGAATTAAAAGACGCTCAAAGAAAAATGTTGATTCTAGCAATTCACCCACTTATTAATTATTTTAACGTCAATCAGCTAAGCACACATTACTAGAATTTTCGTGTCTACTCGTTAGAACTTTTGTAAATTAGCTTCGCTAATTTCTCGTCTTAAAAGTGGAGTTGCAAACAAAACCCAAGCTGACGTCGGAAAAAGGAAAGTTCGGCAATCCAGGAGTACCTAATTAAAGAAACTTTTTATAGCTGCGACGAATTGGTTGAGGTCCTGAGATTTGTAGCCGACTCGCTTCGGCTAGAAATTTCTATTGGCTCACATGATTTTGTACGGCGAAAAGTATATAGTCAATTCTGTAAACTTCAATATGCTCGGGGTCTTACCACTGACTCTAAAGGGGGATCCCCACCGGCCTCGATGATTAATACTCTGATATTCCTCATTTCAGTTAATCTGTTCGCGACTACGCAACCAGCTGTCCCTGCGCCTATTATAATAAAGTCGAATTCATCTCCATCTGAAAATGTACAATTGATTGATTCATTTAGTTTTATCATCTCAGTTGGTTTAGCTCTGCTTTCTGTGTAGGCCATGGGTTCAAGCTTCCCACAGAACAAATATTTTTTTGTTAAAAAGTAAAAAAAAAGAACCATCCTATTTGTGTTTTTTCTTTGTTTATATCTTTGGGGCTATAAATATCATCAGTAAAGTAAGTTAAAAGTTTGTCGGTCATCATACTAAACACAGATGCGTACCAGGTTCCATACTAGCTCAATATTTTTTATTGCTTCTAATTTAAAAAAAAAATTGAAATCCCAAAAATTATGAAGAACGAGAAATTTAACTAAATGATTAGAACCAAACGTACCCGACACGGCTGCATTTTTGGGCCACAAATCCTTAAACAATCCAAGAACTGACAACACTTGAAGAGCCGCTTGCACTGATCTTACACCAGATGTCGCAGCTGCTGCATCCATTTTATTTAATTTAATAAATATTTATTTAAAACTAACATTTAATATTTCAATGAATTTAACAGGATATAAACAACAATAATTTAGAATAAATAATATTCGGTTTTTTGGGCCATCTGACTTACAAACAAATATTAAATGTTCATTATAAAATAAAATGTTCATTTATGTACTTCGTAATCCGCGACCTAGTAAAATACCGTGAGAGAAAAAAACAAAACAATAATAAAATATATTATTATGCAGAAGTTGTTGTGTATGTTTGACCAAAATCTCCGAGCTCTTTGCGTGCGGTTCGTCCGTGGAAGTACTCTCACCATGCTTTCTGCCACCAAGCAGCGTTGCTGTTTTATTGTGTAAAGAGTTGTAGTCGGTGAAATTATTTACAGGTACATGGGGCTTATCATCTGTTTGTCTCAAGTTGATGGGCGCAGGGCAGTGCTTTAAAGGATTAAAAGACGACCTCAGTGGCGCAGCGGGCGAGAGTCCGCCTGTGACGCAAGAGGTTGCAGGTTCGATTCCCGCCTCGGAACAAATTTGTTCTCCGTTGGTCTGGGTGTTTTCTATGTATTATGAAAATATCTATCTATGTAAGTATACATATAATATATTAAATATATCAGGGAGCTAGTTCCCATAACACAAGCTTTGAGTAGCTTACTATGGGGCTAGATGGTGCTGTGTGGATTGTCTAGCTTAATTAAAAAAAAAGACACGTTCCTATTGAGCGTGACTTACGATGGAATGCTTTGTTGTATAGGTTTTTTGTGAGCGAAGCCATAGGCGGATGTTAGTTATCGATATTTTAATTAACGTGCAGCCGTTTTATAACCACAGGAAGCCTGCAGTGTCTGATATCACTTCTCTTGAATGAAAATTTATGTATTTAATTGGTTGATAAATTTTAAATGTGTTTTTGTTAACCTTAATGATTTCTTCTGTTTACATTCAGTAGTTATTTCGTTTGTGGTTCTTCTTGTCGTGTCACTTGTTCTTTCAAATTGGTGTGGTTAAAGGATTTCAAGTGCTACTAGAAGATAAATAAATAAATAAATAATGCTGGACAATCCGACCCGAATTCATTGCTCTCGAATATATTTCGAACTGGTTTACAGGGCTAGGATAACGGAATTTCGGAGTTATTCAATAATATAATAAATAACATTCCTTTGGATTTGATCCATTTGATCAGATAAACTTCTTTGTACTACCAAACCGATGTTTGCCACCTTTGGAGATGCCTAAGTCTATTAAGCTGTTATTGTGAAAATAACCTTGTGAGTTATTTCAAGAAATAAAATAGAGAAAGATTTCAGTAAAACCATAAGGATCAGTTTGACACGTCTAGTAACTAAGTAAGGCTTTAACCACACCTGCCAATCACCTGCCAACTAAACACATATTGTAAAATTTTAATTTAAAATAAACATAACATATCCCCGGTACAATTCAGAGAATAACAAACCGAACAAAAAGATTTATACAAAATTAAAAAACCCGACTACTTAAAAGATTTTTTTTATAACAAAGCTCTCAATATCTTCGAAACGGCTCCATCGATTTTGATGCGTTTTTTTATAAACGGTTTGTATGACCATAGAAAAGGTTTTATGGTATATTTTAGTATCACTCATGGTCTAGGTCGCTAAAGCGACTTAACGTATTTTGCGTTTTAATTTGTCTCAATCATACCAGAATCATCAAAATCCATCCCACAGTTTGGTTGCTACGCGGATCTATAACAAATATCGAAGGATGGATACATATTATATGGATTAGATACACGCCAAACACATTACCGTCGGCACATGAGTAAAAACCACGTTCAAAGGCTGACAACCGTCAATAACCTCCTCCTCGCTCGCATATTTCATCATATTTGAAAATATAATATTACCTGATGGTTATGAAAAATCGCATACCGTACACTAGTGGCTCTGGGAGCTGTAGACCTCGCGAGCATACTAAAAGTGAGCTATTTGAGGAATGTAATGTGCAAGTGCATTTTCCATTTTGTGATTTTTTTGATCTTTTTTGCATCATCTTGTGTAGAATGAGGTCCTTTGTGTTTCTCTCAAATTTGATTGAAAACCATCGATTGTTTAATGAGCTATCCTGTTCTTCATGCTAAAGATCCTAATCAGATCTTCGCCAAACTTTTATGAGACCAACTTATAGTTACTACCTTTCAAATAAAAAAAGAATAATCGAAATCGGATCTCATTTGGTGGAGATATCCAGTATATCAAATAGCCCCCTTTTTGCCCTTTTTTTGGGGGAAGTACCCCTCCAATCAAAAATCCCCGACGACAAAAAAATTCTAATAAGTCATATAACCTGTGTGCCAAGTTTCGTCCAGATCGATTGAAAAATGCGACCTGTAGAGGAGAACAGACAGACAGACAGACAGACATCCGGACAAACGCATTTTTGGCAAATGTGGAAACTGAGACGCTTCGCTCGCTTCGCTCGCTCGTTCAATAAATTGGCCGTCACTCAGCATAATGCAGCATACGCTAATATAACGCTCGTCTTCCGTGACATTGTACACGAAAACCACTTAGGTATGTCTGCTTACCCGTATACTTCCCCTTTCTGATAACAAAGTATCCGATTACGAACAAAAGGTTAAGGACAAAGGGCCGTTTTAATTGCTTCCCACAATGAGGGCGTAGATCAGAGCAATATTATGAACTCAAACAAATAACATCTAAGAGTAGCAGAGCTCTTTGTGAACGGCTCGCCCGGGAAAGTACTACCATCGTGCTTGTTCTGTTGCCGAGCAGCATTTGCTGTGTTTCGGTTTGAAGAGTGTGGTCGCCGGTGTAATTACAGGCACATGAGACTTAACATCTGTATGCCTAAGTTAATGGACAAGGCAGTGCCTCGTCAGCTCGTTTATATCATAAGCGGCTTGTATTGTATTGGACTCCTGTATCCGCATTTAGATTCTAGGGTGGTCCATTATGCGTTCATGAGTGGGTTGCGTGACAATGGTTTGTTATAGCCATCAGCCAGTAGTACAAAAGTATCTTATATTCCAACACTAATCAAATCAAAATATAAAGGACCCGGATACTTTATATTCAAGGCACGCGTAGATGACTTCTACGCAATCATCCGCAACAGAACAGCATCCGTGTTGCTTACGCCAAGAGCTACCTCCGGTTGATAGCGGACAGACTGGACGTCGACACAGTGTTCTTGAAGCACTTGGAGGCTAGCGCACACTGTGCACTCTTAGTTTGTGTGCTTAATTGTAACTATTAAATGTACCTTTCTAGTTATAAGTTATTATGGCTGAAATACCCTTGGGGTGAATGCTGAAATAACCGTTATTTGATTTGATTACTAATTGTTCTAGGAATTTCTAAGATCTTGAAAGGTTGAAGCACCTTCAGCAAATCACATTAAACCTTCATCAATTCAGTAACCGATAACCTATTAATTAAATCAAGCTACTATGAAATCAATCGAGCCGTTTTCTCTCAAATAAAATCAACGCTGACGAGGTCTTTTAATTAAAAGCGATTGAGATATTAAAATTCACATCGAAATTGTGTTGGATCCGAAGATTAATAGAAGAGAATGAAAAACAGAAGAGCAATGACACACAGCTAGATAACAACCGCTGGGTTATTCAATGCAAATTTGTTTTTGGGGGCAAAGTGTTGAATCCAGAGAGAGATCTCATGTTTAAGTGTATCCCGAGCGCTAGCGAGACTTGAAAAATTATTACAGACAGACCATGTTATTAACCGCGTTACCTGAAAGTATAATTTTGTATTTTTTTTCGCTTAGGATTAAATACAATGACATAATAAAATCAAAGATAATTTTACAGATATATATTTTTATTTTTGATCTCGGTAGATTGTTTATTCGTAGGCGGTAGCCAAAATTGGGCAGGACAACATCATCATTAATCACTCTTTTATTATGTTATAGGTTTCAGACAATTATGACAGCTATCAATAAAATCCTTGTATTATAAAATGAAGCTTTTTTATTTTAATTTTTTGAATTCTGTTGTGTAATTTCGGTGATTTTTTTACCAACACCTTCTCCTAAGTTCTTAGCACCAAATGAATGAGTGTTAATGGGATAATCCTGATTTTATATTTTTAAGAAAACAGACACTAATTCTTCTCGACAAACGACGGCTGAGTTTACCAAAAACTGATTTGACTAATAAGTATTTTAACTAGGTATATAATTTGACACTGACTAGATGGTCTGACAAATGACATTATAATAAATTTATAATTTGTTCATATATAATATAATTATGTATGTGTATTATATTTAGGAATGCTTAATTATTGTATATGTATTATATTTTATTATTATTACTAGAGTCACCTAGTTTTAAGACGGTTCAAGATGGTCCTTGTGATTTTATTGAATAAACATATTTTGACTTTGACTTTGACTTTGACTTTATTTTACTTAACTTTAGGAATAGTTATAATAGTTATTGTACACCACCATCTTTATAGTTATTATTGTACACCGCCGCCTCTGATTTTTTTCATATCCTTTCCATCCAAAGGTTGTCTGGAAGAGATCGCTTTTTAGCGATAAGGCCACCCATTGTACATATTCTTTTTTCAATTTTCTGTATATGCTTTCTTTTTGCTTTGTGTACAATAAAGAATTTATCTATCTATCTATGACATGCAGGTGCCGTAACCACGGTGAAGCTACCTATTCATTGCCTAGCTATTTATTCTCTGGGCTATGGCTCTATGGCTCTATGGCTCTATGGGACATTCAGCTACATCCAAAGCAATTTGAGCTCTGATTAAAATTTATTGTCCAACCAGTTTATTTTTGTCGCAGAAAGCCTAGTTCGGAACGGAACGGCGATATTTCAGTTGCTCTAATTAAATCCGTATTTCGACGTCGCGAAACCAAAGTCAGATAAGTATGTGATGTATCACTCAAGAAACTGAGGAAAGATGTCGGATATTTGAGTAGCCAATTTAGACTTAAATGTATTAATAAAGAATCCCTCTAACCAATCCCTCAAAGCAAATAAGATATTGTCATAATTTTAATCTTTAGATACGATATAGATCTATTAGAAATGATTATGGAATTTATTTGTTTAAGTAAGATTAATAAGCTTTTGTTAATATTTTTTTTAATGCTTATTGGTAACTGATGCACGTCTTTTGTGACTTTGTTAGAGAAGCGTACATAACCTACAAGCGATGTATACCAAAAAAGTAAGCATAATAATTTCAGTTTAAATTTTTCTCAAAAAACTTATTTTTGTACTTACGGTGTTTTTGATTCACACGCCGATGGGGTTATTTACAGCTCAATATAATTTGGCTTAACTTGT
The DNA here is from genome assembly GCA_963576535.1 of Plemyria rubiginata. Classification (NCBI taxonomy): domain Eukaryota; kingdom Metazoa; phylum Arthropoda; class Insecta; order Lepidoptera; family Geometridae; genus Plemyria; species Plemyria rubiginata. Next base: position 10,590,672 of record OY754924.1, on the reverse strand, counting down.
CCCTAAATTGGGAGATTAGTTTTACCAAAGTTAGGATAGAATCACCAATAAATTGCTCCTAATCTAACATTCCAAAGTTTTCAAATGAGTTTGAATGAACTAAGCTGGCAAGTTAGAATGAGGTGCCGGTTTCATTTCTACGTTAGTTTGCATGTATTGCGATAGCGTTGTTCGGTTTGTGGTATAACGGTTGCGTCTATATAGTCAAAACAAAATAAAATTGTAATAAATAAAATAGGGCTGCTTCATCATGCAGTTTTAAAATGTAAAACTTCGATATCACTTTACATAGAATAAACGAAACTCTTGTTGAACATAAACAAGCTTAAATTTTGTTAGGTTTGTACCCTCCTTGTAACATGTCTTCTCTTAACCCCGCTTTCTGTGGTACCAGCACTACATTTTTTTCTCTCCATGCACTTCTATAATCAGCCGTCACTCTTTCTTACTCATGTCATTTCACCATACTTTCACACAGTCCAACCATCTTTTCTTTGGTTTAACCTCTACTAGAATGTATAGAATAAAAAAAATTTAATAAAATGTTTATTTACCATTAAGTTAGGTATAACAATAACTTAAGCCTGAAAAAAGTAATAAGGTTAATCTAATCTAATTTCTAAGGCCCTTTACTTATAATGAATGGTCTTTGAGCGCGCTAATAGATTAACAGACCGATATGTCTGTTGCTGTCTCTTTTCGTTGGCATGAAAGTTTTTTTTTTACTAAATTAGTTTAGCGCATGAGATGCGGTACCCTAATATCATTACAATCTAGCCAAGTAGGCTAATGAGTAATTTTATTTTGACTTAATTTTATAGAATAAGTATTACTAAGAATGTGTCCATTGGCACTTATCTTACAGTCTCTACTTATGGCGACATATTGTTCTTGTGTTCATTTGGCATGAAAGTGATTGTGACAAGAATGCCTACTCAATAGAGTCGTTATAAAATGGCAGGGATTATGAATAATCCTATAATGATTTCTTACATTAATTTATTTTTGTTACATGACAGTCTCCTTCATTTTTCATAAGTATTATTATGTGATGAATAAAAAAAAATAGAATTTCTAAATTGTACACCATAAGGTGGAATAGAGCAAAAATACCCTCTCTTTTTCCTCCTTGGAGCTTTTTACATGCTAGTACATGAAAAAGAGTTTTTATTTATTGTCCTTACATTTTTACAATCAGAAAATAAGAAATAAAAATCCTACTAAAGATATCATTTTTATAGGCGTTTGAGTACATCTAAATGTTTCCGCCACAAAATGTTATCTAAAGTATATTAAGGCCTGGCTTCCGGAAATCTGTTATGTATTACGTGCTTTAAGTCATAGATAGATAGATAGATAGATAACTCTTTATTGATTATCACAACAAAATATAGATAACATTTTGACTTAAAAACTAAAAATTGTAATAATTCAATGGGCGGCCTTATCGCTAACAGCGATCTCTTCCAGGCAACCTTTGGATGGACAGGACTGAACATAAAAAGAGAGGGGGGGAGTCTGCTAGAAGTTTATTTAAAGTACATAATAAATTTTTAGATAGCTACTAATAACCTACATAAACATACTTACAATAAATACATACACTACATAAACATTACACAGATAATGAATATAGCAAATATAATATAAAAACATAATATATATATAATATATGCCTATAAACATAATATGTATAATATACACCTACAAACATAATATATATAATACACAGGGCAAAGATATACTATACACATGCAAGGTAGTGATCAATGACCATGTTTTTGAAGATTGCAAGAGACTTTGCTTTCCTGATGTCGACTGGTAATGCGTTGCATAGGCGGGCAGCCTGCACTGTAAAAGACTTCTCGTAAAAAGTGGACGAGTGAACAGGAGTTTTAAGTTGAAATGTGTCGGAGGAGCGAAGGTTTCGAGGGTTGGAAAGGTGCAGAAATTGAAACCGTTCCTTAAGATATGAAGGGGATATGGGACAGAAAAGAGTATTATAAAGCAAATTAAGAATGTGAGCATTACGACGGAAGCGGATTGGCAACCACTTGAGTTTATCGCGGAATTCGGAAACATGGTCGTATTTGCGCAGACCAAATATGAAGCGTATGCAGTAATTTTGGAGTCGCTCAAGCTTATACAGTTGTTCTTCAGTAATATCTATGAAGCAAGCGTCAGCATAATCAAGGATAGGGAGAAGGAGGGATCGCGCAAGTGCAATTTTGGTAGCCGTGGGCAGAAAATTCCTAAGTCTCCTAAGAGAAGCACCAGAAGAAAATATTTTCCGGCTGAGTGCAGCTAAGTGCGGTCGCCAGGACAGTTGTTTATCAATAAGTACGCCTAAGTTTTTGACTGAATCACTTAGCTGTATGTGCTTACCGTCAAAGATTACTTGAGGGAGATGGAACCAGTTTATTTTGGAAATCATTCTGGAGCTGCCAATAACAATGACCTGTGTTTTGTCTGGATTGACGGAGATGCCAAAAGATTTACTCCAATCCAAAATACGACGCAGGTATTAGTGGTCTCAAATGCCTCATGCAGTTGCGGTAGAGAAGTTTGGGTATAGATTTGGAGATCGTCTGCATAGAGGTGATAAGACATAGAAAGGTGTTGAGAAATAGAATTTATAAAGATTGCAAAAAGAAGGGGAGATAAAACACCGTCCTGTGGCACACCAGCTTTGATATCACACCATGATGAGTATGAGTCATCCAAGCGGATACGCTGCCGGCGACCATGCAGGTAACTTCGAAACCAGTCAATTACCATAGGAGATATGTTAAGTGAGCTAAGAATGGCTAATAGGATATCGAAATCGACATTGTTAAAAGCACTACTGAAATCAAGAAGTGATAGCAGAGTTACTAGTCCATTATCCATGCCAGTACGTATGTCATCCGTGATTTTCACCAAGGCTGACACAGTACTATGGCCAGTACGGAAACCAGATTGAAAGGGGTTGTGGAGACTGTTACTAATAAGGTAACTACTTAATTGTTGGTGGACAAGACGTTCTAGGACTTTGGAGAGGAACGGGAGTATGGAAATAGGACGGTATTCAGAAAATTATGTTGGATTTGGCTTTTTAGGAAGGGGAGTGACCTGAGCTTCTTTCCATACTGATGGAAATATGCCAGTTGTCAGGGATGCGTTGAGTATATGCCGGATAATAGGAACTATTTCATCAATAATAGGGATGATCATATTACGGCTGATACTATCGCTTCCAACGGCATTTGAGGATATAGACTTTATGCTTTTCTTAACATCACTATCGGTAAATTGACTAAAACAAAAACTAGAGTAGTCAGGAATTGGAAAAGTTGAAAGATTAAATAAGGTTGCATTTTTCTTGTTACTATCGAACATAGAAGAAGGGGAGAAGTGTTTATTTAACGAATCTATGTTTAAATCCTTGGGAGTGTTGTCTTGACGAGACTTTCCAATTCCTAGTGACTTGAGAAACTTCCAAACTTTGGCAGGATCTTGATCATCAATTGAGTCATGAATGTAACGGCGTTGAGCATCTCTACACACTCTATTACAGCGATTCCGGCTATCTACATACTTTTCCCGGTTGACATCGGATGGACGTTGCTTGTACTTGGATTTGTATACGGCTTTCTTGTGCATAGCTGTTCTGAGTTCATTCGTGATCCAAGGCGCTGGGAGATGCTGGAGCTTAATAGCTCTTACAGGAGCATGTACGTCATACAGATCGATCATTGCACAAGTCAAAGTCAAAGTCAAAATATGTTTATTCAATAAAATCACAAGGACCATCTTGAACCGTCTTAAAACTAGGTGACTCTAGTGCCAGTTCCACGCGACCAACACCGAGAAGAACAGGCAACAAACTCGGCTTGGTATCTATCGCTCTTTTGTATGATCCTCGTTACAATGTAATAAAATACCTACACTATTGAAGCTATATAATACAAAGTAATCTAACAGAAAAGGAAAAGTAAACAGATTCGTAAAAGAACACACGCTTCAAACCAATAATACTAATACATAAGTAAGAAGTGTAGTAAGTCAAACAACAATGAAAAAAAAAATCTTTTTTTAAATAACATAATAGTAAAGACATTGCAGATATGTTAGCCGTCGATGGGCAGAGCGACCGGGACATCAGGCCACGCACTTTTATCATTAATATAACTATCTATAGTATAGTAAGCTTTCCTTATCAGATAATTCTTAATGTACACTTTAAATTTTTTAATAGGAAGCCCAGTGACACTTTCTGGAAGTTTATTATAGAAGCGTATACCGTTCCCCATGAACGAGCCATTTACCTTTTGTAATCGAAATTTCGGAATGCATAATTTATTTTTATTTCTAGTGTTAACGTTATGTGCGTCACTCTTTTTCTTAAAGCTACCTATGTGTTTATGAGTGTACAATAAATTTTCAAAAATATACTGTGAAGTTACTGTGAGAATATTAATTTCCTTAAAACGCTCCCTCAATGAGTCACTTGGTTTCATTTTATAAATGGCACGTATCGCCCGTTTTTGAAGTACAAATATACTTTGTATATCAGCAGCTCTACCCCATAGCAAGATACCATAGGACATTACACTGTGGAAGTAACTAAAATATACCAGCCTAGCTGTAGCCTCATCTGTAAGCCATCTTATAGTGCGAACTGCGTATGCAGCCGAACTTAGTCTACCAGCAAGTGATTTTATGTGAGGACCCCACTGCAATTTTGCATCAATAGTAAGTCCTAAAAAAATTGTAGAATTGAAAGGGGTAAGTGACTCTCCATTTAATTTGATACTGGTTGGTCGCTGAACCACATTTGGCAAAGTAAATTTTATGCATTTAGTTTTCCCAGCATTGAGCAAAAGATTATTAACAGTAAACCAGTTAAGTACTTGCGACAGAGATGCATTAACGTCATCGAAGTTAGCCTTCAATCTGTCGATTTTAAAAATTAAAGAGGTATCGTCAGCGAATAGAACAATTTCACACAAATTTTTAACAAAAGGTGGAAGGTCATTTACATAAACTAAAAATAAGAAGGGACCCAATATAGAACCCTGTGGCACCCCTATATCAATGACCGATCCGGAAGACCTCTCACCGCCAACATCAACTTTTTGGACTCTATTGGTTAGGTAGGACTGTATAAGATCAATTGCCCGATTTTGGATGCCATAGTGTTTAAGTTTAGATAATAAGGTGGCATGACTTACACAGTCAAAAGCTTTGGACAGATCGCAGAATACCCCAATCGCATCTTGTGAGTGTTCCCAAGCATCATATATGTGCTTTAGGAGCGACGAGCCGGCATCAGTCGTTGAACGACCTTTAGTGAATCCAAACTGATGACTATGAAGTATGCCGTTGACATTAAAATGTGATGTTAACTGATTAAGAACAACTTTTTCAAAAATTTTACTCAACGTCGGCAGTACCGATATAGGCCTGTAGTTAGCAGGATCTTGTTCATTTCCGGACTTGTACAGGGGAATGAGTTTACTGTGCTTCATTAAATCTGGGAAAACACCCTCATCAACACATCTATTAAAAATGTATGCTAAACAAGGTGCAATATCAGTTATGATAGCGCCTAATACTTTGGTTGACATTCCCCATAGATCTTCAGTATTTTTAATATTTAAAGATTTAAAAGTTTTCACAATATTATCAGGATTAACATATTTAAAACTGAAGATATTTTTACATTTTTGAACGCTTGACTCTAATAGCGTTGTCGCTTCAGCAGCTGAGGAATTTAAGGATGCACTATTGAACAGTTCAACTTTGTCGTCTACACTACTCGCACTCACGATGCTAGTCCAGTCAAAAATGTTGCGGGCATCTATTTTTAAATTTTCCAGATTTAAACCACCAAAATTGCGTTGCAGGAGAATTTTAGGCTTGGCTTTAGGTGGACGAACTTTATAAGATAGGAAAATTAGGTCGTGGTAAGAGAAAGCGTCAGCAGGACACTGCCCAAGAATAGATTAAGTCTAGAAGAGAGGGCATACAATTAGGAAAATTATGAGTAGCACTAAGGGGAAGAATGGACAAATTGGATGCATTGATTAAGGACTTGAGTGAGTTTGCTCGATGATCTTGCCTAAGCAAACAGGTGTTGAAATCACCCATGATAATAGTGTGATCAACAGTGCCGACAAAATCTTCTATAAGTTTTTCAAACGACTGGAAATAGTTAATGTGTTCAGAAGGGCAGTAAAAGACACCGAGTAAAATTTTTCTGTGCGAGAGTATAATTTCCAAAAAAAGATGCTCGCCAGCATTCGGTGGTGATGGTTGCGCTGATATACTTACAATTGAATAAGGAATATGGGCACGGAGATATATGGCAACGCCACCACCACCACCACACCAGGTGCGGTCATTTCTTATTAGTACAAAGCCTGGTAAGGAATAAGATGTTGTAGGGAGACATGGCTTTAACCAAGACTCTGATACTAAGATAGCGTGGATGTTCTTATGCTCAAAAGACGACAGCATATCGGGATAGTGGGCCGGAATGCTCTGTGCATTAATATGCAAAACATTAAAGTTTTTAGGGAAAGAAGAAGCAAATGAATTTACAGTGGAGGAGAGAGAAGGGATACTGCTAAAACTGTCAACGCTGTCAACATCTGATGAGGAACAGGAAACAAAGTCATCATCACAGTCACCATCATGCATCTTAAAATAAAAATATTAAATACCTATTATGATATACCTACTATAAATAAATAACCTATATATAATACTAACAAGCAAGAAGATACCTATGTACCTATCTACTATTGCTTTTATATGTGTCTTACGTCCACCTGCCAGTTGTGAATAGAGATACAAGTTAAAATTAAAACAAACTACTTACACGAAATCATCTGTACCTACAGAATAATAAAATTAAACAATATTCATATTTTAAGTCATATTTTAAGTTGGAGTTATTATTTTATGACATTTTAATACATCATCATCATCAGCCTGCAGAAGTCCACTGCTGGCAGGCCTCTCCTAATAAAAGAACGCTGCGATAAGAACGCGCGTCCTCACTCGCAGCAGTGTGTAGCTTATTAGTACGCGTCCTAATACAAAATGTACTGACTGAAAACAGATATCGCAAAAATGCAATCGCAGAACGCAGAATCGCTAAAAGTGCCTGTGTGGGAGAGCCACAGGCACTTTTTACGATTTTTATATCGAAAACTGAAACTGAAACAGCTTCACGACTTTGATCCGCAGGTACGGTAGATATCCCTTCAGATCTCCCAGAACCAAGTACGTACTAATTCAAGATTCTTTGAGGATGTCTAAGGGGGGTAGTCAGAGGTACGTCCAAACATTACATTTGGCACATACCCACATTTTTCAGTAGTTAGTATTCCATACGTGACAGGTTGCAAGCCCATCGCCGCTATTAAAATACTAACTGGTTTCCTCACGATGTTTTCCTTCACCGTTTAAGAGCACTGGCAATGCGCACATAAGTTTTTCGATAAAAAATCCATTGGTGCACGACCGGATTTGAACCTGCGACCTTACGATCGGAAGGCGGGGTCACTCCCACTAGACCACCGGTGCTTTTTATATCGAGAGAATAATAATGTCTACCGTGCCTCAGAGTTAAAGTTACGTTTCTTATTTGCTCTGTTTTTGTATCGTCGTGCATAACAACTAGATAAATTCAGCCTGAAATATGCACCGCTGTATTACGTCCGTTATGTTTAAAACGTCAGCTTCAAGCTATAACCCACTTTTTACTGTATCCGAGGAAGAGCAAAGCGAGAAATAAAATGCACATTATTATGATTTATTGCGAGCAGTGTACTCACCGGCGCTCATGTTGGCGCATCTGGTCGTTGTTTGTACCTGAAATGGAAATTAAGTTAGCGTAAAGGATAAAGCGTTCACACTGTTTGTGTTAATTCAAATTGGTTTAGCAATTACTGCAAAGTAACGGTAAAGAGGTCCGGGGAAGCATTATCAATATAATAGTACCTATATAAGTTGTTATGTTTCGGTTTGTAGGTTTCAGTGAAATTACAGGCATTTCAGGCTTAACATCCTCATGCCTCAAGTTGGTGGACGCAAGGCATTGCAGGGAACGTTCCTGTCGAGCGTGACTTACGAGGCAATGCTTTATAGGTCATGCTTTTCCATCAGCAACAGTATAAAAAACAGGCTTAACTTTTACATCCTACTAATAAGTATTATAAACGTAAAAGTTTGCAAGTATGGATGGATGGATGTTTGTTACTCTTTCTCGCCGGAACGGCTGACCGGATCTGAAAGAAACTTGGCAGAGAGATACATTATAGTCTGGAATAACACATAGGCTACTTTTTATCCCGTGGGAATACCGGGATTTATATTTGCGCGGGCTGAAACCGCGGGGCGCAACTAGTTTACCTATATATACAGGTAGAATATTATTATTTGTCAACCACCTTGTGAATGAAGGTTCTCAAATGGCGACCACGAACAGGAAAGCGAACCGTGGGACGCCCTCCTACTCGATGGACTGACGACATTGTTAGGATCGCGGGTAGTTGGTGGATGGAGAGGGCTTAAAAACATTCTTCCAGGAAAGGTGTAGGGGAGGCCTATGCCCAGCAGTGGGTTGATGATGATGTTGTTGATCAATTATTTGTCTAACAAATATCAGCAGCTAAAAGTAAATAGCTGCTTCAGTTCACCATCCGTCAATCAACCTCTCGACTTTAAAACGAACGATGCTTCATGAAATTGACAAAGGAATATTCCAGAACCCTCAACGTAATATCATGAATACGAAGAACACTCTACCAGGCACAGCGGGCCGACCGCCACCATAGAATTGATCTGTCAAATTTTAGCATTTGTGAAAACTTTCTTGAAAACTTTACTGGCTTGTATAAGTTGACCTCTCACACACATATGCGAAGATTAGCTGACATGGTTTTGTTGTCTTTGGACATTTTAAACTTTTTTGTCGTTCTATAAACTTTTTTTTCGGTAATTTTCGATTTTCTCTATCAAGGAGTAGAAGACTCACAAATGACTCCCTCCGCGCGCGTTTACACATGGCTAAGCTCAGTTCACTAAATTTAGACAGTAGCATTTTCGCTCTAGATTTGTATACTAACGGCCGGTTTCGGAAAGCTTGATCAAAACTAATCGGTCGTCAAGTCACTTGCTATTTCAGCTTTTACTTCAAGTTGGATAGAGATAGCAAGCGACTTGACAGGCGATAAATGTTGATCGAGTTTTCAGGAACCGAGGGTAAGTTGATTATCTTGCTAATTAACTTAGTGTATACCTATATCTGATGAATTTCGAGGTGAAGGTCAAAGCAAAAAGATATTTATTTAATAAAATCACAAGGATCACTTTAAAACGTCTCAAAGCTAGGTGACTCCAGGCGCCCACGCCCCTTCCACGCAACCAAAGCCTAGAAGAACAGCCAAAAAACTTAGGGCTTGTTTTTTTATACAATTAGCTGATGGAACAAGCAGATGGCTCACCTGATGTTAAGTGGTTACCATCAGCTATTACAAAGCATTGCCCGTAAGTCACGCACGACAGGAACTTGCCTTACGATGCACTGCCCTGCGTCCATCATCTTGAGGCATACAGATGTAAAGCCTGATGTGCCTGTAATCACACCGGTGACCACACTCTATAAACCAAAATATAGCAACGCTACTTGGCGGCAGAAAAAGGCGTGGTGGTAGTACTTCCCCGGACGAGCCCTTCACAAAAAAAGAGTTCTACTACTCTTTTGTATGATCCTTTAACCACGTACTTTTATAATTAACTAGTTGCGCCCCGCGGTTTCACCGGCGCAGATTTAAATCCCGGTATTCCCACGGGAAAAAAGTAGCCTACTTATGTGCTATTCCAGACTATAATATAACTCTCTGCCAAGTTTCATCCAGATCCGTTAAGCCGTTCTGGAGTTATAGAGTACAAACATCCATCCATACTCACAAACTTTCGCATTTATAATACCTATTAGTAGGATGTAGCTAGGTATCTAAACCTTAGATATCTGTTAGATTCTAAAGTATGGCAAGTTTCCATAATTGTGTTATTGTAAGTATAGGTAACTAGCGGCCTGTCCCAGCTTCGCATGGGTGGACATAATTTTTTTCAACATTTTAGCATAAACTTAGACTCCCGCGCTTCGTAACACACGAAGGTGAAAATACACGTGCCAGTAAAATGGTACAGTAGCGGGCATGCAAGTTACAGGCATGCAGGATTTACGGGCACATTGTGGATACATTTGCAAGTTAACTCGTCAGGTCAGGTATCGCGACGGTCACACATGCCGGTTTCGTAGCCCCCCGCGTCCCCTCGCTTACGTGGCATGCCAACACGTCAGGTACTGGCATGCCTGTACTTGTCGCGACGTTCACACATGCCGGTTTCGTAGCCCCCCCCCGAGTCCCCTTCGTCACGTGGATGCCAGTAGCTGACCTAAAATAGAATGTTGTGCTAACTACTTGCATGCCAGGTACAGGCATGCCAATTAGCGTATGGGTCTGTAGCTTGCATACAAGTGTGCCAGCTACGGGCATATACACATGCTGGCACACCATTGTGCCCACGCTGAGTGAGAACTCGCCTAGCTTTCGCGCTTTCTAAGGCGCGCTAAAGTTTTTAATTTCGTAATAATAATATCTTTTGAATGGAATGTCCGATTTAAAAAATTCAAGAAGTAGTCGATAAGTATTGGAACAGCCTTGCATACAAAATAATTTATTTGTATAAGGACTAATATAAAGGATATCATGGTCTGTTTTTGGTCGGCATTTTTATCAACATTTTAAATACAGAAAAGTTGTTGTAGTAACATAACTACAATAGTTAGATATATGCTATTGCTGACTTAATTGTAGATAATGATGTGTTCTTTAATATTGTAGAACATTTTTTTGTATCGTCTATAGTTTCCGCAGCGCATGCGGTGAAAGATATTTTATATTACACCTCGGGTTACATTTTTTAAGTTTTAGTAGGGAACCCTAATTTTTTTCAGTAATAAATGTAGCCTATGTTACTCAAGGATAATTTAACTTTCTTATGGTGAAAGAATTTTTGAAATCGGACCAGTAGTTTTTGAGCCTATTTGAAACATACATACAAAGTTTTTCTCTTTATAATATTAGTGTAGATAAATAGCTCTCTCATATCCGTAAAATGTAAAATCTCGCCTTAGTTTTAGGTGGCGTGTAATTTTACAACCATCCCTTACCTACTACTAGTGAAACGTCATTAAATTGCAGAAAATAATATTATCGACACTCCCTACGTATTGTCGCGTAACTGCCAGATACACACTTATTATATATACGTTTGATGCATTTTTGGCATCTACACATTATTATCTATTTGGGTAAACTGATACCTAATAACTCGAACTGACTGTCTTGAGCTGCACCTACAGCTTTAAATAAATGAAATGAAATGTATTTATTTGCCAGAAGTTTGGTGAATCATGGTCTAAGTGTAATTGTGGTCTCACAAACTTCGTCGATAACCGACATGCAACATTTTTAAGTAGGTATGATAATATAATTCTCTAAATATATATAAATAAATAATGCTGGACAATCCACACAGCACTATCTAGCCCCAAAGTAAGCTATTCAAAGCTTGTGTCATGGTAGATAACTGATATATGTAATACATTATATACTTACATAGATATATATTTTTTATTATACATAGAAAACACCCAGACCATCGGAACAAATTTCTGCAGATCGTACACAAATTTGTTCCAAGGCGGGAATCGAACCCGCAACCTCTTGCGTCGCAGGCAGGCTCTCGCCCGCTGCGCCACAGAGGTCGCTTTAGCTGCAGTAGAATCTTCAGGAACTTCCATTTTAATTGCTTCTATGAAATCGTTATATTTCTTACGCGTGTGTGTAATAGGTATAACAATATACCATTTCGAGTAAAATGTATAAGTAAAAGTTGCGCGTGTGTGTGTGTCATGTATTGGCTTGCAAGTGCAAACACTAATCTAAACGCAATCCTTTTTAGTTCTACTAAACTAGCCATAATGTAAAGCCGCCATTAGCTGTCAACTGAATAATTGTAATTGGACTAGTTGCTACCCCCGACTTTATCTGCTCCTAATAATTTACTAATACTTAAAACGAAATAAACTGTTTAGGTTCTGTAATTATTAAATTTATTCGTTAATCTATTTGATCACTTCAACTTGCTGACTTATTATATTACGACCTCTGTGGCGCAGCGGGCGAGAGCCTGCCTGCGACGCAAGATGTTGCGGGTTCGATTCCCGCCGTGGAACAAATTTGTGTACGATCTGCAGAATTTTTTTCCGATGGTCTGGGTGTTTTCTATGTATAATAAAAAATATCTATCTATGTAAGTATATAATGTATTAAATATATCAGTTATTTAGTACCCATAACACAAGCTTTGAATAGCTTACTTTGGGGCTAGATAGTGCTGTGTGGATTGTCCAGCATTATTTATTATTTATTTATAATTATTTATTCAAGTTAAAACTATCGGATAATTTATGGAAGAGTTCCATTATACAGACCTTGGATCCGATATCAGACATTCACTGTCACCATAATAAGAGAACAAAGTAGGTACCTTCTCTCCTTTAAATAAGTCTTGATCAAATATAGTAATAATAACTCAATTATTGATTGAGTGAGCGAAGCGAACGAAAATCTTACAATCAACTTGGGCAAAGAGCACCGGTGGTCTAGTGGGAGTGACCCCGCCTTCCGACTGTAAGGTCGCAGGTTCGAATCCGGTCGTGCACCAATGGATTTTTCTATCGAAAAATTTATGTGCGCAATGCCAGTGCTCTTAAACGGTGAAGGAAAACATCGTGAGGAAACCAGTTAGTATTCTAACAGCGGCGATGGGCTTGCAACCTGTCACGTATGGAATACTAACTACTGCAAAATGTGGGTATGTGCCAAATGTAATGTTTGGACGTACCTCTGACTACCCCCCTTAGACATCCTCAAAGAATCTTGAATTAGTACCTACTTGGTACTGGGAGATCTGAAGGGATATCTACCGTGCCTGGGGATCAAAGTCGTGAAGCTGTTTCAAGTTTTTTTTTTTCTACTTGTGCGATTTGGCGTTTTATGTATGTATGTGTGTTTGTCCGACGATAACTTGAAACCCGTTTATTTATCCGATCTGCATTAAATTTGGTAAGTCGATAGCTTGAACTTGAGAAATTCCCTGGTAAAATCGTATGAGGGGTTATTAAAATATCGGGGTTTTTAAGGGGGCTAAAAATATAAAAGTTATGCAAAATATAAAATGACATGTCATATGAAAGAGGTTGATTTGGATATTTCAAAACCATTTTAATTTTTATTCTAGCTTGCTCGCTTTTTGAGATTAAGAAAAGTTAAATTACCTACTACAACTACTAACCAACGACCCAAGAGCTACCATTTCTAAGAGTTTCGTTGGCATCAAGGTTTTTCTACTGGTCAGTTGGTTCCTTTGGGTTTTCAATTATTTTTTTCTTGAAATAAATAAAGAAGGTACTTGGTTCTCATTACCTGGTGATAGCGACCTGTTCTGATGATAGAGTCAAGGTCATCGGAACTCTCTTTAATAAATAGGCCAATTCAGTTGAAACTTGGTTACCATTCTTAGTTAATAGGTGGCAGCCAGATACAAGTCCAAACACAATGTTTGGACTCGCCTCTGACTGCCACTTACTTATATTTTCGGAGCGATCGCGTCGCGTCACGAAATCTCAGTTCGGGGCGACCTACTAGTTTATAAAGAAAAACAATAGAAATATGTGAAGGTATCAGCTTTTTGTATTAATGGTTTTTAACATGTACTCGTAGGTACGTATCAAATCATGAAATAAAGTATCCACCTTCGGGATTTAATATAATATCATCCAATTCATCCAATCGGCTTAGCCGTGAAAGTTTAACATACAAACAGACAAAGCTACAGACACACTTTCTATATAAATAATTGGAGGAAAGTCGGATGAATATAGATGAATTGGCCTTTCTTGTAGCGATATATGTTTTTATGCTTCAGAAAGATATTAAATGTTTGTGGACCTCTCTGTGGTAGGTAAATTATAAAAAAGTGGCCACAGTTTTTACTTATTGTATTGTCTGCTTAAAATAAACTAGCCTAATTAAACTGAAACAGCTCTACGACTTTGATCCCCAGGCATGGTAGATATCCAGCAGATAGGCAGCAAACGAGAGTCCGTCTGCGACGCAAGAGGTTGCTGGTTCGATTCCCGCTTTGGAACAAATTTGTATACGTACTGCAGAAATTTGTTCCGTTGGTCTGGGTGTGTTCTATGTATAATAAAAAAATATCTATCCAAGTATATAATAAATTAAATATATCAGTTATCTAGTACGTACCCATAACACAAGCTTTGAATAGCTTACTTTGGGGCTAGATGGTGCTGTGTGGATTGTCCAGCATTATTATCGTTATTATTATATCCCTTCATATCTCTCAGTACCAAGTACTACCCAACTCAAGATTCTTTGAGGATGTCTAAGGGGTTAGTCAGAGGTACGTCCTAACATTACATTTCATTACATTTGGCACATACTCACATTTTGCAGTAGTTAGTATTCCATACGTGACAGGTTGCAAGCCCATCGCCGCTGCTAGAAAACTAACTGGTTTTCTCACGATGTTTCCCTTCACTGTTTAGGAGCGCTGGCATTGCGCACATAAATTTTTCGATAGAAAAATCCATTGGTGCACGACCAGATTCGAACCTGCGACCTTACGATCGGAAGGCGGGTCACTCTCACTAGACCACCGGTGCTCTTTACAACCTAATGGGCACTATAAAATGTAGTAGTCCCTTTCTTCAACTGAAGCAACACCTATTATGATTTCAGCATTTTAATATGAATCAATTTAAGTAAAAGAAACCAAGCTACACCTAGGTACTGAAAAAAAATCGCTCTGATTTTTAGACTTCAGAAGCTCGATAATAAGAGAAGCATAATCCTACTAATATTATAAACGAGAAAGTTTGTATGTATGGATGGATGGATGGATGTTACTCTTTCATGCCGGAACAGCTGAACGGATCTAAATGAAACTTAGCAGAGAGATAGATTATAGTCTGGAATAGCACATAGGCTACTTTTTATCCCGTGGGAATAACGGGATTTAAATCTGAGCGGGTGAAACCGCGGGGCGCAAATAGTATGAGCATGAATTGGTTTCAAAATAAAACGCTTAATTAACTGATTCTACTTCAACGATAATTTGATACTACTTAAACACTACAACACAATGTTTTTAAGTTTATTTATTGTCATAATTAAGCTACCTTATTAGAAGAACGAAAATATCTAATTATCTATGCAAGCAGCGCAAGTATTCATTGAGAATTTTATCTCTTATATTGCTGCAAACTCTTGAATGTTATGTTTTAAAAACGCCAGCAGATTTGTGCTCTTATTAACATCTCTGAAGCTATCCAAGGCAGGAAACCCCGGAATCTGATCGTCCAACTCGTCTTCTACTCCAATAAGAATGTTCCTGACGTAGGAATCCAGCCTATAACGACAAAATAGTTGTTGAAAAATTTATTGTGGTGAACCTTAGCTTCTGACTAATATTGATATGACGTGTTTAGATATTTACCTTTCTATCGAGAGCACCTTTTTTACCAGTGGTAGATGCTTTTCTTATCCGTAGCTTATCATTTAATTGAAATACACTCCACGTTGAATATATTTTGGGGATCTAGCAATTATAATAATTGTAAACAAACATAAACAAAGATGCATTATGACAGATCCAGGTACGATGTAACATAGCGCCATCTGCTTTCAGCTTTCACTTTCGTACCCCAATCAAAAGTGGTCCTTATGTTAGAAATGAATAAAGACCAATTTGCTTTTGGTTGCCTTTGTGAAATGTCAAATAACTTTTTTGAACATAACCTCAACAAAACATTTTTGCTTAAGAATTGGTACCGCCACCATTTATAAAGCTGACAAAGTGAGCTAAATGTTTTTCAAGGTCTCGGGACGTTCAGAAACTAAGTGACATAAATTTTCAAATATTTTCGGTAACTTGCGATTTTTGGATATTAGTAAAAATCCTTTGGTTCAATCCTTTAGTCTATGAAAATCATAATTTTCACTTTATTTGGTAAATTTAAACTACAAAGATGCATAACTTAACATTTTTAAGTCATTTTGTGGCTGAAAATTGTATATAAATTATTACAAAATGGTACAAACTATTTATTGCTGGGAGAGATTTTGAATGCATCATTCAACCTGACGAAGATTTATAAGGGTCCTTACTACCCTCTGAAGGATAAGTATGCTTATTTATTTTTATACAAGCATTCGCGTGATATCTATTGAAATAAAAAGTAACCTATGTGTTTTTCCGGGTCATAAATTACGTTTCAGCTGAATTCGTTAAGGATTGGGAAAGGGGCATTGTATTTGTAGGATAGGAATCCAAAACATGATTTTGCTCCTTTCTTATTACGCACTAGCTGCCGCCTGCGTAAGCGCTTAGGAAGGAATAAAACTCGCCAAGCAATCAATATTCTACTACTATTCGGTATACCGAACGCGAAAGTTTTTAAGTATGGATGTATATTGGTACTCTTTCACGCCGGAACGGCTGAACGGATCTGGATGAAACTTGACACAGAGATATAATATATTATAGTCTGGAGTATCACATAGGCTACTTTTTATCCCGTGGGAATACCGGGATTAAAATCTGCGCGGGTGAAACCACGAGGCGCTAAATATCTATCCTATATAAAGTTATTTACACTTACAATAATACCTAATCACATTTTATTAAGAACCTACCTCTCACCTCGATAACTGAACTGACTAAAGTGTAGAAGAATAACGACACCTTTATCGTATAAGGAATAACAACAAATAAATAATAATATCTGAATTCGACTTTAAAAACTAGATAGAGTAACTTCGGGTAATATGGCACACCATAAGCCTTTTTGCAAATAAATACGAAATTTATGAGTCAAACAAGTCTTTATTGGTTCAGTCCTTTGAAGTTAGTATTAATCAACAATTATAATTTTATTAACTTTAGCACGTAACTTAAATAAACTTTATTTTTATCTTAAATAATCATAAACATGCTAACATGCATGTCCTACTACGAAGTAGGACAACATGGCCTAGGTGAAATTGGGAAGAAAACTTACATTACCAGAAGAACTAATGAAACAATTAGTACGGTATGTGTTAGCTATGAAAGTTGTTTGGTATACCAAACAACTTTTTATTGTTTTTAATTGCCAGCTGATAAGCTAAAACCTTTTAGTGTTATAACACCAAAAGATTTTAGGTTATCACCTGGCAATTCAAAACAATAAATGTTCCCATTATCTTATATCATTTCAGTCTGCTATGGGCCAGCTCCATCATTTTTTTTTCTATACCGTAATTGTATAGGTATCGGTTAAATAACAGTACAATCATACCTTTTTTTAGGAATTACACCACCGTTACAAAGATTCAGTTAAAAAACATGCTAAATAAATTAGAAGTTATTGCGAAAATTCATTATGGTCATAATGACCAACCTCATTCCCAATATGCTCGTTTTGGTACGAATCTTCGCCGGGTTAACGTCATTACTGCCAGTCAAGTATGTCAATTGACAGGGTTCCAATTATACTACATTGAGCGCTAGATTTGACACTTTTATGGGACAAATGGCGAGCATTTAAAATGTTATTACTAGTAGTTCGCCCCGAACTGAAATTTCGTGACGCGACGCGTACGTTCCAAATATATAACTAGTGCTTAGTTTGCTGCTTTTCTCAAGGCGTGACTGATGCGTGCGGGAAGAGGAGAGGGGTGGGGTACGAGTGTACTTTTACGGAATAATGTGACAACGAGTTGCATTAGTATGTTTCATCATGTGTAAATGATGAATATACTGTTTTATGTACATTGAGCTGCAAGTAATAATTATCATATTTTTTTCGAACTTTGACACGAGGTACGACCCCTAAAAACCTAACAAAAAAAAATTAAAAAACTAGGTTCGTTTTTTAGGTGATAGAAGCGAATGGTGGGCTGACGCAGTAATTTTTCAAAAGTCGAAAAATAAGAAGCACCCTAACGTACATACATACATAAATACATAAAATGCCAAATCGCCCAAGTTGATTGTAAGATTTTCATTCGCTTCGCTCACTCAATGAACAATATGAATTTATTCATAATCATGAGTGTTGTACATAAAGTTATTTTATTTTATTTATTGAATAAAATCCACAACTCTTTGTATTATATAAGTAACATAATGAATGTAGCTGAAAACCAATAACGGATTTTATTTTTTTAAGTTAACTATCTATTATTATAGTAAAGGGTATTTAATTCTCGCCATTATAACTAACCTTTTTATGAGTAAACTGCACTTATATGAACTAAAAATGAAAATCAAACGGTGTAAACCACAAAACAGTTGCGAAAAAAGTTCCTCTTTCCACATCTGCTAAAAAGTGTCCAGCTACGGGCAAGCATTGCCACACTGGTCACAAACAACACCACGTGGTACAAATAAATGTCAAAAAACCTGGTCAGCTTTTTCAAGAACGCACACATACACACCATGCATGTAACGTGTAAACGGATGTGTTCCAAATTCAAAATTGATAGCACTTAACCCCTAGACGGTGTTATACGGCTGCAGGCGGGACTATGTACCTATCGATATCAAACGACTTGTTTCCATAAATTACGAATGGATGTAATGTACTTAAAATTATTACAGAATTCTTTAGAAATACAAAGTTTATTAGCATTATGATAATACTAGATATTAGATATTACTACATACCCATAAAGGATTCAAAAATAAACATATTTTACAGAGTATTCGTTTGAAACTGCAAGATGAGTGATATAAAAGGTTTAGTAAGACTACCAAAACAACTAAGAAACATTGTTTTCCATCCTTGTGTATTTTTATAACGAATAATATTGGATAAAGCAGTTGAGATTAGTTTTCGACGCATAACTTGAACTGCATCCTAATATACACGCCTAATTTTTATCCAACTGCCACCGCCGATAGGCGATCTAAACTTGAAGCATTTGACGGGTTACATGAAGCCAACGAAACGTCACCTAGTACGAAAAAACTAGTGAGCTATTCCTATAACTGGTTGAATGAATGACGTTTAATATTTGGTAGCTCGCGGTACGAAATTGACGTTTCAAGAAAGTTTTACGAGCTGGCGGTCGGTACCCAGCTCATGGTGGAGACAGCTGAATCAATATTCTTTGATTAAATATTGAACATTACGACAGGACGTTTTCGCAATGTAATGCCACTAATAACAGGATGTCGACAAACGTATTATAATAAAATTGTGTTGTACTATGAGTTGCTTGTACCATTTTGTAAAAAAATACTTTTAATAGCAAAAAATTATAATTATCTAAATATATAAAAATTTGTTGTGTCCCGCGGTTTCATCCGCTCAGATTTAAATCCCGGTATTCCTGCGGGATAAAAAGCCTATGTGCTATTCCAGACTGTAATTTATATTTCTGACAAGTTTCACCCAGATCCGTTGAGCGGTTCTGGCGTGAAAGAGTAACTAACATCCATCCATCCATCCATGCTTAAAACTTTCGGGTTTATAACATTAGTAGGATGGTAGGTATTTAAATTACTTACTATCTAACTAACAGGCACAAGACAAGAAAGTTTTGGACGTGCTTTTAATTGTCACGTGTGTTTAGGTAACCACCTAAGAACTGAATAATTTTAATTCAAATTCCTCGCGACAAAAACCTCAAACAAACTCTTTCAAACTAGCGAGAACAGAAGACAAAAGAAAAAAGTAAGCCACTTTTTAATCAGTTGAAAGAGAAAGTTGGTAAGGTTGGAAGTTCACCAGCTATTTCCATTCAGCTGTGTCCAAAGGGCATTAGCATAAAACCGCTTTGTGCAACGAGTTCTTCGGATAACCTTTGAAGTAGGTAACCAGTCTTGACTTTGTTTCATTATGAAGGTTTTTGGGGTAAAAATGGGTCGGCATCTGTGCCCTTAAAAGATTTGGGATAGAATTAAATACAATAGGGAATTTTTATGGTTATTTTGGTTTAGATTTTTGACGAATTGAACTGAACCACGGCTAATTTTACACAGCGAGCAGTGTAGATATAGCATGCGTACTAGATTTGAAAGGATATTATATTACAAGGCTTCCACCACACCAGGGGCGCTACTCACTATGACATGACCAATCGAATCGAGTTTGCGTTTAGATCAATGCTCGTACGACGACGACGATGAGAGGCAATGCTCTGTTCTATGTGATGGTTACCACTTAACATCAGGTGGGTCATCTGTTTGTTCCATCAGCCAGTTGTATATAAAAAAAGTTCACGTTGTGACGTCACACGGTTGGGCAAAGTATCTCCTATGTCATCCTATCCTACTAATATTATAATCCTACTAATATTATAAATGCGAAAGTTTGTATGTATGGATGGATGGATGTTTGTTACTCTATAACTCAAGAACGGCTGAACGGATCTTGGTGAAAATAGGCACAGAGATATATTATAGTCTAGAATAATATTATTATTACCATTATTATTATTTTTTTCTAGGTGTATTCGAATGTTTCTTTAATATATCTTCTAAATTCTAAATTCTAATCTGTTACCAATAAATAACTATAAACTAATACATAGGCTAAAATAGAATGAAATAAATAAAACATACTAAATAGTACACAAATATGCTTTGGTCCCGGGTGGTGGAAGCCTTATATTCCGTGACTGAGGATCAAAGTCGTAAAGTAATTTCTGATTTTCCGAAAATAATGTTATTTTTTTGTGTTTGCCGAAGTACCAACCAAATTAAAATTATATCACTGTTGGACATAATAGTTATTTACTTTGTTCTACTTGTTATTCTACAAAACGTAGTCGTTTGCATTTTAATCTAAATCGTTGAAATACGCGTGCTGTTTGACGGTCATCAGCCTCATAAATGCATACAAAATGCAAATTTAACATCCTGTATTTCCAAACCAGAGACGGAACAAGATTTGAATATGAACGGCAGACCACTTAATTCTGGCAGTGTTCATGTACGTTCAGTAGAACAATTCTAATTAACAAAGCTATGTTAAAATATACAGCGTGTTTTAAAATAAAGCCAAAGTTTTGATTTTAAAGAAGATGAATTTATGTAGCGCTTTTTTTCTTAAGAAAAAAACTTGAAAAAACTGAAACAGCTCTACGACGTTGATCCCCAGGCACGGTAGATATCCCTTCATGATGATGATATTATATGAACACAGTTTGAAGCACATTATGCCACATAGTTTGAGACAATGGTGTCAATTCTGTTGTTTTTTGTTCTGTTAATTTTCCTAAGCACGCACACAGCACTAAAAATATTGCCATCCCTTTCTAAAAGACCGAAACAACAAGGACGGCAATAATTTTAGAGCTGTCAGATTAGGTTAGTTTAGGATAATGCAACAACAGAATCAACACCAGTCACAAACGAACCTTTTTAATGACTGTCCAAAGAAAGAAGGATAGAAAAAGTTTTTATTTATGACGACACGGCACATGACAAGAGCGACACAGTAACTAATAAACAACCGATTTAATACAAACATACATAACACTAATCTAACAAGAATCAATTTAAGTTCAAGATATATTTATTCCACAGTAATGTTATAAAAAAACAACTCAGATGCTAGAGATATCTCTCGCTTCGCTCGCTCCATCAATTACTTCAAAAAGCGAGGGAGCAGAACGAAAACATCATCCCTTCAGGTTTCCACACTGTCATGTTCAATTATATCCATCTTTGCCGGCAGAGGGATGTAATGCGTCGAGAGAAATAATGCTTGTGTACCTTGAAAATGACGAATTTGTTTCGACAGCACGGAAGTTGTATTTTACCATTGTTGATTTGCGTTTTGATTTAGAATTTTAGCCTTTGTGGTAGTTATTTTTCAAGTTTATTGAAGATGATTGTGACGAGATTTTTTTGAAAAACAGAAGCGGTTCTTTGGTGGGACGGTAGATATCCTATCAGAAAATGAAATAATGGCCGGTCGCACCTCGAACCTGCGAGCCGCTGTCGCCGGGCCCTTAATGTCTAAATGTACAACATGAATTGCTGCACACGCTTATTATTATTACTATTACTATAAAAACATTTTTCTTTTATACATACATACAAACTTTTATTGCAACATAACATAACTTCTTTTTTATTTCAAAAACTTCGCTTCACAATAGCTTCAATTATTATTCTTATTTTATCCTTAGTAATCCGTGGATAACATAGTGGGTTGTACATTTGCTCATACAATCTTTAGTAAAAATAAGTAAATTAATATTACAATGTTATCAACTGTTTGTTATTCCAAATAAAGTAAAATAAAAATAAAATAAAATCAGTTAGGTAATAATTATGATGTAACAAAATAAAATGTTTTAATTATGTCATAGGAATATATAACACACATAATTATATTTTTATATAATTCCACAGTTATTTTATTTCAATTCAATTCTAATTTAAAATTTTCTGTGACATTTCATTATAATAAAAATATTTATTTATAAGGTGCATGTATAGTTGTAAGTTTTTTTTGTGTATTTGTTATTTTATGGATTGTTATAATTATCTGAAATAAATGAATTAATAATAATAATAATAATAGGGCAGACCTAGCTTTTACCTATAATTATGTCGCACTTACCATACTCCTACAATACATACCCAGATAGTATAATATTATATTATAATACACTCAGTATTATTTACAAAAAAATAAGTAATTATTAATTTCAAATAACCGTGGACGTATGTACCTTGGTATGTACGGTATTGAGAG
The DNA here is from genome assembly GCA_963576535.1 of Plemyria rubiginata. Taxonomy (NCBI): domain Eukaryota; kingdom Metazoa; phylum Arthropoda; class Insecta; order Lepidoptera; family Geometridae; genus Plemyria; species Plemyria rubiginata. The sequence goes on along the minus strand of OY754924.1, from coordinate 10,567,763 downwards.
ACACACTCCCCCCCCCCCCCAAATTTGTTTCTTGTAAGTTTAGTATAGGTTTGTTTAAAATATCTGCTGTTTATTTTTATTATTATTGTGTCGCTTTGTTGTTATGTGTGTGCGTGTGTGTTGTCGTCATAAATAAAAACTTTTTCTTTCTTTCTTTCTTTTTCTTTCTTAAATAAGTATCTAATATTAATCTATTGGTAAATAAACGGATTCAAATCTACGACCTTGCGATCAAAAGGCAGAGTTACTCCCACTAGACTAGTTCAGTTAAAAGTAAACAACCTATTTGAACCACAACCTTTCTAAATATAATTTAGATTATGTTGTTTTGCTCTAAAGGCGATTTCATTATAACTAAACGTGCACACAAACAAGATCACGTGACCCAGTCCGGGTAAGTCAAGAGCCATTTTTTTTTTAAATAAAGTTACCCTTAAAAAAAGGAATAAAAAACAAAAAGGGGGTCATCATCATCATCAACAGCCCACAGAAGTCCACTGCTGGACATAGGCTGCCCCTATCCGCTTCCAGGAAGAACGATTCTGAGCCCTTTCCATCCACCGACTACCCGCAATCCCAACAATGTCGTCAGTCCATCGGGTAGGAGGGCGTCCCACACTTCGCTTTCCAGTTCGTGGTCGCCATTCAAGAACCTTTATTCCCCATCGGTTGTTAGTTCTTCGAGCTATATGACCTGCCCATTGCCACTTCAACTTGCTGATTCTGAGAGCTTTGTCGGCTACTTCGGTTCTCCTACGGATTTTCTCATTTCTGATTCTATCTCGTAGTGAAACTCCTAGCATAGCTCTCTCCATAGCTCGTTGTGCGACTTTGAGCTTGGTGATGAGGCCAATAGCAAGCGAAAGTGAAAGTAAAAGGGGGTAAAAGTTATTAAATAGTGTGATTGAAAGATACAGAAAAAAATCTGTAACACCTTCACGACTTTGATCCCCAGGCACGGTATATAATATCCCCATAATTATAATGTAAGATACAGGTTTATACAATAAATAACATTAAATTTCCCTTCCTTCTCACCTCTTAATTTCCCTGTCATTGTCACTAGAGGGCGCTATCCTAAACCCAATAAAATACATCACATTTCACCATAGTCCAAACATAAAGCACGCTCGATTCCTATCCGATAAAAGTGCGTTTTTACCAAATGACAAATGACTGGGATCACTCTCCGTCCGTCTAATCTAATAGATACGCACCTTTATTGTTTGTGATACATCAAAAGGAATATATTGCGGGTCACATCGCATCCCATTTGAATTTATGCTAGGCCTCTACGTGAGTAGCCCTCGGTTATTTGTAGGGAAACCGATTTATGGGGAAAAAACGTGTAGGACGCTTTCTAGTTGTCTACATAAGAATAATTTGACAGCCTACGTAGCTCAGTTGGTAGTAGCTACTACCGATTTATGGGGAAAAAACGTGTAGGACGCTTTCTAGTTGTCTACATAAGAATAATAATATCTGGGTGACTGAGTTTTGCTCGGTAGCTTAACAACGCCATCAACTGAAGTAACTTAAAAAATAACATAATGAATATTATTATTACTCGCCAATACATAGATGATAAGAAGTCATATTTTTCGTAAGTTGAGTTTTTCATTGCCTGAAAACACGGATTAAACTACATTTCCTCAGAATCATATAAATAAAACATCACATAATTGCGAGAGTTTGTGAGTATGGATGGTTTGTTACTCTATAACTCACGAACGGCTAAACGGATCTTGGTGAAAATTAGCACAGAGATACATTATAGTCTGAAATAACATATTGGCTACTTTTTATCCCGTGGGAATACCGGGATTTTAAACTACGAGGGTGAAACCGCGGGGCGCTACTAGTACATACCATACGCATTTGAGTACTACTTGCCAGTGAAACAAACAGATGACTCATCTGAAGTGCTAAACGTCACCTAAAATGCATTTCAACGCAAGTCACGGAGGACATGAACGTGCCCTACGATGCAACGATCAACTTGATGCATACAGATGTAAAGCCCCCCCCCCTTCAAACTGAAACACTGCTTAACGGATCCAGATAGCTGATATAGTACTTGAATAATTTTTTTTTGAAATATTTACATAATGGTGACATCAGTGGAGCAGCGGGCGAGAGCCCGCCTGCGACGCAGAAGTTGCGGGTTCGATTCCCGCCTCTTTGGTTGGTCTGGGTGTTTTCTATGTGTAATAAAAATATCTATCTATGTATGTATAATGTATTAAATATATCAGTTATCTAATACCCATAACGCAAGCTTTGAGTAGCTTACTTTGGGGCTAGATGGTGCTGTGTGGATTGCCCAGGATTATTTTTTTAATTATTTTTTATAAATAACACATAATAAATGTGAAAGTTTGGATGTTGGCTACTCAGTAACGCCAGCCAGAACGGCGGCTCGGATCTGAATGAAGTACGTTCTCGATAGACGACCACTAAGTGTAACCATTTACCATTTTCATTTCAACGTTAGAATAATTCTGGATGATAGAATTATACATTGAGGCATAGCATCCGTGGGCTGAATAGGAAGTGTGCGGGCTTGATGTGATAAAATATGGAATCTGATTCTCCAATATCCAGCTCTGTTCAGGAATGTATGACGGTTGGGCGATATTTCAGCTAGTACTTTGTTGCGTTTGATACCTTCTTTGTGATGTTTCACGAACGTTTGATTATTTAAATACAAAAACTGGTCAAGTGCGAGTCGGACTCGCGCAGCGAAGGTTCCGTACAACTTGTAAGTATACAGGGTAGCCAAATGTCGTGATCAAACGCAACTAGGGGTTAGATGGTGTTATCAGCTGCAAAAAATTGTTGTACGGGAGGTCCTTCCCAGAGTTATAATTTATTTTGTGTTTTTGTATGTATTTACTAAATTTTATTAAAAATATTTATAATACAATGAGATACCTAACTAAAAATTTATGCTTTTCGCAAATTTTCCTTTATCTCTGCTATAAGATGTTGCTTCGTAGGTACCAATTTTGTCTTGACAGGCAGATTGACAGACGGACAACATAGTGATCCTATTATAAGGGTTCCGTTTTTTCCTTTTGAGGTATGTAACCCTAAAAACAAACGTTTGACGTTTCAAAGTGAACCTATTTAATTGAATTTCCCCTTTCAACTATGACTATTAATGACTAGTCTACACTCTAGCAAAATGAACAAATCCGTGTTAACGCTCACATAATTAAGCCCAGTTTAAGCCATACTTAAAATACCCATTACCCGCTTACAGTTTAATCCTCAGACGTTTACCGCTTGTACAAGAGTGTCATTAATTATAGTGACGTTGCGACTATTAGTGACGTCAGTTCTATGTGCCCTGACTTGGTAGGAGTCTGTACTTTAGTCTTACCAATCAAGATAAGTGGGAAAAACTTACTTGTGGGGGGGGGGCTATATTCACCTTAAAACATAAGAATTAAAGAAGACATTGGACGTTATGTCTGTAAATTCGATTAACACTAATCGGCTGTCAAGTCACTTGCTGTTTCAGTTTTTCCTTTAAATTAGATAGAGATAGCAAGTGACTTGACTGCCGATTAGTGTTAATCGAGCTTTCAGAAACCGGGAGCTTGTTCCATCAGCTAGTGATTGTAATAAAAAAATGATTTTATACAGAAAAAACGCCCAAGCGAGTTATTTCATGGTTTTCTTTGAGGGTAATCCTAAATCTTAACTAGCGTTTCCATCGTTTCGCACAACATGCTTATCTTGAATTCTATTAAAACTTATAGAATTCCTATAAGTCGACCATAACTATGAACTATGAAAGACCAATTCATAAACACTTCCATTTTATAATGCCAAGTTCATAAACAAAGCTATGAACCTCTGTATCTTTAATACTCTATGACAGCGGCTTCAATTTGGTAGGTCGCTGCCAAGTGCCGGGGCATCAAATAAAAAACCGGGCCGCACCGTACCCGTTATTTGAAATAATAATTATTTATACCAATTATCGACGTATTTAAGCGCCACCGAAGTGTCTTGAATTTACTCCAAGTTAAAGTAATTAAGACTTTTTTAGTTTTAACACATACAGAAGTATAAATAAATATGTTTTTTATGAAACCAATGGTTAAGCAAAAGTTTACTTGAGTACGAAAAAGGAAACCAAGCCGTTGAGTAAGAAGACTTGTTTGGATCAAAATAATATTTTTACAGGACTGGGTTTAATGTGATTGCCAAAAACTTGCAACTTGGTTCTCTCTCTCTTCTGATCTTACTGGTTGATTAAAACTTTTCATGAATTATTTTAGTAACTAAACCTCAGTTTCTGAAACGCCGATCAACACTAATCGGCTGTTAAGTCACTCCCTGTCTCTCTCTAATTTGAAGTAAAAGCTGAAATAGCAAGTGACTTGAGAGCAGATTAGTTTTGATCGGGCTTTCAGAAACCGGGGGTAAATGTCCTTTTATTGTGAAGCGAGATGTAGGTATATTAATAGTTGTCTGGGCTTTAACTATTGAGTGAGTCACAAGTCAGTAAGAAAATTACCGGGCCATGAAAAACAATCTCTGGCAAACCCTGTTCTACGTCTACGACATAGTAATAAAGCCGGCAAGTAACAAAGGTTCCGCCATTACGTGTTTCCGGTAACAAAATGGCAGCGCATCAAAGAGACCGGCTTCCGATGAGTTGACTCGAATTCGCAGTATGTGGGTAGTTTGAGAACTTTGTTCTGAGTTATGTATGAGTTATAAATGCCTAGTTGGCCTGACATTAAAAAGTTCGGTTGGAATTTAGTTTACGAGTTTTGTGCGAGTTTCTAATGGATTTATATTTGTACTATTGATGGCCTTGACACCTTAATTATTGGATTTATAGTATTTTACAAGAATTTAACCTTTATATTATTCGTTTCACAACTTTGATCCCTAGGCACGGTAGGTGTTTTTTTAGATTGTTTATTTACTTACTAGTGGCTCTGGGAGCTGTAGACCTCGCGAGCATACTAAAAGTGAGCTATTTGAGGAATGTAATGTGCAAGTGCATTTTCCGTTTTGTGATATTTTTGATCTTTTTGATTTTTTTTGCATCATCTTGTGTAGAATGAGGTCCTTTGTGTTTCTCTCAAATTTGATTGAAAACCATCGATTGTTTGATGAGCTATCCTGTTCATCATGCTGAAGATCCTTATCAGATCTTCGCCAAACTTTTATGAGAACAACTTATAGTTACTACCTTTCAAATAAAAAAAGAATAATCTAAATTGGATCTCATTTGGTGAGATATCCAGTATATCAAATAGCCCCCTTTTTGCCCTTTTTTTGGGGAAGTACCCCTCCAATCAAAAATCCCCGACGACAAAAAAATTCTAATAAGTCATAGTTTCGTCCAGATCGGTTGAAAAATGCGACCTGTAGAGGAGAACAGACAGACAAACAGACAGACAGACATCCGGACAAACGCATTTTTGGCCAATGTGGAAACTGAGACGCTTCGCTCGCTTCGCTCGCTTCGCTCGCTCGGTCAACCAAGAGTACCAACTTAACAAAAGGTTCGATAAGAGTACGTCCGAACATTTTATTCATTGGCACATACCCACATTTTGTTGTTGGTGTACGTGACATGTTGCAAATGATGGAAAACATTGTAAAGAATCTCCTTACAATATTTCCCTACACTAGTTGAGAGAATTGTGCTAGCGATTAGGAAGCGAAAAATTTATTGTTGCACGACTGGATTCGAACTCCATGAAATGTTAACTGTTTAATACTTTCTAGTAATACAACACGTCTTGGTCCGACAAAGAAAGATCCAGTATCTCGATTTTGATCCTCATGTACAACATAATTATAAGTATTGACTCACTTTCAGCTCAGCGCTCGACGAGGTAACACGGTCAGTGCACAGCGAGTCAATTTCCTGAAGATGCTTCGTAGAGAGATGAAACACGTGTCGAAGTCTAATTAAGTTTATTCCAGCTTAAGGAGATTAGATCAGCGGATTAGTACTACATATTGCTTTGTTCAAGTTAATTTATATTTAACAATGGACTTCCGCAAAGTCACGCCTGAGTCAATTAACTATAATTATCCCTTCTCTTCTGATCTTAGTTGGTACCAAGTATAAAGTACTCAAGACACTTTGAGCATGTCTAAAAGGGGTAGTCAGATGCAAGAGAAAATAATATCTGACAAAGACTGCGAGCAATATCTACGAATCCTTGCTTTTCCCCTAAATTAGGATATGGAAGTAATAAAAACCTTACGGTTTGTTGTAAAACGGAACGGCCAATATAAGAGACGCGAGGATTTTATGTACTGACATATTTTCATGCAAATTAGGCTCTATATTACGAAATGAAGGAATCTTATTTTAATGCGCATATTGCATTTGTGGGCTTGGCGGTTTCTTTAGTACTGTTTCTATGCAAAAGTATTTGTGTGAGTTATTATAATTATAACTAGATCTAGTTATAACTAGATCTACTTAGTTATAATAATATTATTATTATTATTATAATTATAACTAGTGAAATACTGCACTTAACAAGTTTTTGTATTTATCAAGGGTCTTGGTTGGAAATAATTTTTTATTAAATTTTTTACATTCGTATAAATTGTAATTTTCTGTATGAATTTTGATTTAATGTTAATCAAAACATTGTAATTCTAATAGAGCGTTTACACTTAGCTCAAATGCGCAGAGACAAGGCAACGCGTGCGTAACGCGAGAGAGCGATAGATACTTTGAACATAGATTTACGTAAACATTACATTTTGTTTAAGTTCTATTGTTATGACAAAAGTGTTCTTACCTACTTAAGTTTACTTTTATTGTTAAACTCATGTTTAAAGTTTTGATTAATAAACTTATTCTTATTCTTATTTAAGGTGAAGACAAGAGCTAATGTGAATCTCGCTCGCACGATTTGATTTGTTGAAGGATATAAAATCACAGAACCCGTTTTCGAAAAATTGCACACAATATGGTTGTTTATGATTTTTCAAAATTAGGCTTAGTGGTTTTATATCTTTCAAAATGTAGAATCGTGCGAGCAAGAGGTAAATAAGGTATTTTCAATGCCTTACATAGATTTTTTTAACTTTAAATCTGACGGCTACTTAGCGAACTAGAAGACCACCACTTGACCACCAGTGGTTTCAATTTTCAATTGAGTTTTCAATTGATCATTATATACGTTTACTTTCTCTTTCCAACTACCAAGAGTAGTAGAGCTCTTTGTGAAGGACTCGTCCGGGGAAGTACTACCACCCACCACGCCAACGTGTGCGTTGCTGCTTGGCGGCAGAAAAAGTAGAGTTTCTTCGGTTTGAAGAGTGTGGTCGCCGGTGTAATTACAGGCACATGAGCATGGCATCGGTATGGCTCAAGTTTATGGACGCAGGGCAGTGCATCTTAGGGCACGTTCCTATCGTGCATGACTTACGAGGCAATGCTTATAGGTGATGGTTACCATTTAACATCAAGTGGGCTATCTGCTTGTTCTATCAGTAAAAGAACTTGATTAATTTAACGAAGATCTACAATCATGAAAATTCAATTTTAATTTCACGCTCCACCAATATCGATCACTAACTAGCACGCTCGGAGGTGAGACAAAGGCGCTAACTTTCCAGGGCGTAATTAAAGTTGGCCCAAACTTCCAGCAGAGGGTTTAGCCTAGCTGAATCTTCAACAATACCGCCAAATTTGGCTTGGGCACCTTTGGATTGTAAATTTACAAGGCAAATTCAAGTTTTTCTTCAAAATAATATTAGTAGACTGACAATGGATTGTATATCATTAATTATTATTATAATTTGTCATATATTATATTAAAACTCGCGTAGTTTTAAATCCCGGTATTCCCACGGGATAAAATGTAGCCTATGTGCTATTCCAGACTATAATCTATCTCTCTGCCAAGTTTCATCCAGATCCGTTCAGCCTTTCTGGCGTGAAGGAGTAACAAACATGATCTTTGGAGCAAGGAATACTTGAGTAGAGATCGCTTTTAGGTAAGCGTAGCATTCTCTGGGAAGGAAAAGCGACGATATGTGAAATGTAGCTGGCAAGAACCGAAGGTTATAGTCTCAATAGTAAGTCTTGGGTAAGACACGTCGAGCTGTGGCCTGTGACTAACTGAAAAGAAAGAAAGAAAGAAAGAAAACATAATTTATTTGCAAAAACTTAACTAGGCACTTATAAATAACAAACATAATACAAAGAAAAAAAATAATACTACTAAGATACCTATGAAGTTAAGAGAATGCAAAACGGTCCCTGACTCAGCATTAAGTCAGTTGGCTAGCAACTAACGCTGGTCTTCCGTCAGGGCCGCGCAGTGATGTCACGGACATCCAACCCACATAATTACCAAGAAGTGTATGAACAAAAACAAATAAGACGTATAGATACATAAACAAAGAGTAATTAGAGTAGATAAAAATACCAAAATTCAAACAAAATCGAACTTAAATAGCAATATAAAATAGAACACAAACCGAGAAATAAAACCAAGAGCGAGGTAAGTGAATTTTCCTGTTAACAATAATAATTGTAAAAAATTATTAGAGCGATAAAAATTAGATACATTGGCTAGCTTATATTATATCTACGTTTACCATATCAAATTATATTATACTTGTATCGTGTTTAAGAGCTAAAATAATCCTTTAACTGTAGTCATAAATTAGTCCCTATGTGAACTAATTTATGACGTAGGACTCTCCTAAGACTTACCACTGAGCCATCATCATCATCTACGGTCCTTCTCATCTAGTTTAGGATCATGACAATAAATCGTCAAAAAAAAGTGATTGTCAATTGTTTTTACGGTGAAAATCGGTAATGTAGCCTATTACCGCCTGCCATACAAGACAAGGCATTGACCAAGTTTTACCATTTTACCGGAGTGGTCAGTTGTATGATAAAAAATATGCTGACATCCAAATTTAGACTCATTTAAATAACATTTGGATGTCCCTACGCCTGTAGGTAAGAAGGAAGTCCAAAAAGAAGTGGTTGTAAGTATTAAACAGTCAGTTTTTGTTTAATAATAAAACTAAAACAGATAAAACACACATACCGTCAGTATTATAACAAAGTATCTTCTAAAACTCTCCAGGTTAAGTGAAAAACCAACATTACAAAGGCACGAAAATAACTACAAACTCGGCACGTCTCAACTTCTGACTCGGAGTTTTGAACTTTAAATTTAATTTCCGTACGGTATCGAGAGATGCAAAAAAAGTTCTAGAAATAACCAAGTTTCAATATTTATCCTTGTAATAAAATGGAGAAATATTCTGCAGTGGTCGAACTATTATTGAGCTCCATTTTTAACCAACTTCAAAAAAGGTGGAGGTTCTCAATTCGACTGATTTTTTATGTCAAAATTAATTTTTTTTTATTCAAATGATATCTCAAGGATCTCTTTGATTGACTCTAGGTGCCAGTTCTACGCGACCAAAACGCCGAGAAGAACAGGCAACAAACTCGGCTTGGTATCTATCGCCCTTTTGTATGATTCTCGTTACAATGTAATAAAATACCTACACTAAGAAGAACAAAGCCTTCTTATGTTTGTTGCCTACTACATTTTTACTGGGGAACAATTTTGATGATTCATTAAACTCACTATAATTCATTTAAAAAATGCGTGAATCTTTTAAATTTGACTGAGATCTGACACGTAGTTTATAAGTAATACGTAGTAGTATAAGTTTTATTTCCAGTGCATTTGAAGTCGAGTTTTTCTTGCAAAAAAATACCAAATGAAAACATTTACTAAAACTTTTTACATGCAATTAAGTATTATGTTTTAGCTATCTGGTTCCCATATCACAAGCTTTGTTTTTGACAGTATTTTTCATTCATTTATATCACTACAAATAATTCTAAAGTTACGTAAAAGTCTATAAAGATGTAATAGGCTAGTATCAACAAGCCTCAAGAACAAATTACCTGAGTTTCAAGTTGTTTTGTACTATTTCTGGTCTCAATAACAGACTTTTCAGACTTTACTTCTTTCGGACTACTACTTACTACTAACTTTCGGACTTTCCGGAGCGGAAACTTTCCGTTAGCTGACAAACCGTCTTGTTACTGCAGAAATGTTCGGAGGAGATTTTGACTGGAATTTAAAATGACATAAGCTTATTATATGACGACCTCAGTGGCGCAGCGGGCGAGAGTCCGCCTGCGACGCAAGAGGTTGCGGGTTCGATTCCCGTCTCGGAACAAATTTGTGTACGATCTGCAGAAATTTGTTCCGTTGGTCTGGGTGTTTATGTATAATAAAAAATATCTATCTATGTAAGTATATAATGTATTAAATATATCAGTTATCTAGTACCCATAACACAAGCTTTGTGTAGCTTACTTTGGGGCTAGATGATGCTGTGTGGATTGTCCAGCATTATTTATTATTATTATTTATATTAAATGCTTGCAAGTTTTTCATCATTGAACGAAATAAACCTTTCTTTATACAACTAGCTGATGGAACAATCAGATGGCCCACCTGATGTTGGTAACCATCACCCATAACAAAATAGTGTCTCGTAAGTCACGGAGATCGGGATGTGCCCTACGATGCACTGCCCGGCGTCCATCAACTTGAAGCATACAGATGATAAGCCTTATGGGCTTGTAATTACACCGGCGATTACTTCAAACTGAAGTCAAAGTCAAAGTCAAATAATGTTTATTCAGTAAAATCACAAGGACCATCTTGAACCGTCTTAAAACTAGGTGACTCTAGTGCCAGTTCCACGCGACCAAGACCTAGAACCTAACTGAAACAGAGCGTTGCTGCTTGGCGGTTGAAAAAGGCGTGGTGGTTGTACTTCCCCGGACGAGCCCTTCAAATATTGTGCCTTTCAATTTTATTTTAACATTATATTACTTGAACGACTTGACCCTACAATTTCTTTTGAAAAGTTCTAAAACATAGTATTAAAATATCAGTTATCTAGTGCCCATAACAAGCTTTGCGTAGCTTACTTTTGGGCTAGATACTTAAAAGACATTTATTCAGTTGAACCACAAAGATCACTTTGAGCCGTCTCAAAGCTAGGTGACTCTAGGTGCCAGCTCCACGCGACAAGCCTGAAGAACATGCAACAAACCTACTTACGGCTTACTAACCTAAACCTATACGGCTTGGTTCCTAGCCAATTCAATATTCAGTCCAAGTGGCCTTTTGTTCAAAACATGGCGCAATCAGGAGCTATGTGCATCAAATTGCTTTAAGATCATCATGTAAACACGGCAATCTCTAGAGGTTGGACAGCTTAACAAGCAGCTGAGATGGAATTTCGAAATAGGGACGGGAGTACGTATCGAGCTACGGTGATGACAAGAGAATATAGGTACTTCTCTTTCGCACGTTCTATGTTGAAAGATATAAAATCTCTAAACTTTTTTCACACAACCAGCTGATGGAACAAGCAGATGGCCCACCTGATGCTAAGTGGTAACATCACCGATAACAAAGAATTGCCTCGTAAGTCGCACACGATAGGAACGTGCCCTACGATGCACTGCCCTGCGTCCATGAAATTGAGGGATACTGATGTTCAGCCTCATGTGACTGTTTACTTATTTTCGAAACATTTAAGGAGGCTGAGTGATCTTTGTTTATAATTGCGAATAAAAGAAATTTTGAATTACATATGCATTATATTGTATAGAAACGGGTGAAACCGCGGGGCGCTTCTAGTATATAAATAAATCAATAAAACTTCGTCTGATCAAAGTCTATATCTGCGGAGTCTTTAAAGCATACACATTTTGCTAACGTTTAAATAACTTTAACTACCGCACAAAACGTGCACTACATATTCAAGAACATTGTTCTGAAACGATGCCTTGCTTGTTTTACACTCCAGCCTTTAGCAGCTAAAAGGGAAACACAAACACTAACGAAACATAACATTTTAAACAACACAATACAGGGTGGCCCAAAAGTCGTGGATCAAACGCAGCTAGGGGTTAGATGGGGTCGTGTGTGATGTGTCCCGTGGAATTACCGGGATGTAAATCTGCTTGAGTGAAACCGCGGGGCGCACCTAGTTGAATATAAAACAATGGTAAATAAATAAAAAATGCAGTGCATTAGATAAGCAGTTTTTAAACCCCAGCCCACATTATCAAAAATAGACGAATACAATACACAATTATCAAGGTAGAGATAAACCATTCTAAAAATGCACGCCCCTCTACCTGCCTTCACCCACACAAGCAAATGAGGTGTATAGACGCAATACATGTCACCAAGCAATTTCATTCGTTATTCAGTTTCCCGCCAGACATGAAAGTGTCACTTTCACGTTCGGCGGGAAACTGAATGACGAATAAAATTATCAGGTGTCATGTATTGCCTCTATACACCTCATTTGCTTGTGTGGGTGAAGGCAGATAGAGGGGCGTGCATTTTTAGAATGGTTTATCCTACCATGATAAGCCCTGTATCGTGGGTGACCCAGCAGAAAAACAATTACTTTCTACACCACAATGTCAAGTGGAAGCAGAAAGACAAACAAAAGCAAAAGGGTAAAAGGCTTCTATGCAAAGTGTGAGATCTCTTTGTTAATAATTAACCAAACTAACAAGCGCCGTTGTACATTTTGTTAGAAAGGAAAGGGAAGTGTGGTTCCTCAGTAAGTAATTAGTTACAATTATTTAAAACAGAAACAGCTAAAGAACTTTTATCCCAGGCACGGTAGATACCCCTTCAGATCTTTTTAAACCAAGTAGGTTTTTTTTATTCAGCCAGCTGATGGAACAAGCAAATCGCCTACCTGATGTTAAGTGGTAACCATCACCTATAACATAGCGTTGCCTCGTAAGCCACGCACGGTAGTAAAAAAAAAAATATATATATAAAATGCTGGACAATCCATACAGCACTATCTAGCCCCAAAGTAAGCTATTCAAAGCTTGTGTTATGGGTACTAGATAACTGATATATTTAATACATTATATACTTACATAGATAGATATTTTTTACTATACATAGAAAACACCCAGACCATCGGAACAAATTTCTGCAGATCGTACACAAATTTGTTCCAAGGAGGGAATCGAACCCGCAACCTCTTGCGTCGCAGGCAGGCTCTCGCCCGTTGCGCCACAGAGGTCGTCGGTAGTAACGTACCTTACGACGCACTGCCCTGCGTCTATCAACTCGAGGCCAGACTTAGGTACCAACAGTAACTAAGATCCTTTCTTTCTTTATTGTGCACAAAATGATTAAAACAAAAAAGATAGTGTAGTTATGTACAAAGGCGAGCTTAACCCTAGATAGTTCTTAGAGTTTATCTAAGGAGTGTAGTCAGGGGTAAGTCCAAATGTTAAGGTTGACACTGGCTTCGATTATTTGAGCTATAGATGGTCCGCAACGGTCTGCTGATAGCTGTTGCATATAGTATTATTTATGTATTTTGTATATACATATATATAAATATTCATTTTCTTTGTAAATAAATCTTAATTATACAAAGAAAAAACAGTTATCCGTGTGTGTGTTGCAGTTAGATAAAAAGGTAATAGCTAACGCATAAATCTAGATTCATAATCTAGGCCAGAATATAGATGATTTAAAAAAAACTAAAAAATAACATAACTAAATTACCGTGACACTTAGGACTTCGGGTCTACCGGGGAAAACTTGCAAATGACCCCCCCATCTCCCAAAAAATTGTGTCGGTCCAAGCACCAAACACCCTGTATTACGCGGGAGAAAAACACTGATGTAGGTATCTATCTATGTAAGACTAGTAGCGCCCTGCCGTTTCAGCCGCGTAGTTTGAAATCCCGGTATTCCCACGGGGTAAAAAGTAGTCTATGTGTTATTCCAGGCTATATTTATACCTCTGTGCCAATTATCACCAAGATCCGTTCAGCTGTTCTGGAGTTATAGAGTACCATACATCCATCCATCCATCCATACTTACAAACTTTCGCATTAATAATATTAGTAAGATAGTAGGATAGGATGATAGCAAATAAGCGTTGTTTCTTCTCACTAAGTAATTATCTACAGATTGAAGACAGAATTATATGTACCCTGTAAAACAGAGCTTATCCGACCCGTTCGCTTGTTAATATACAGGGTTACAGGAAAAATCGTGCTAGATCCGTTAAGGGCGTGGAGTACCCATCATTTCTGACTTATTTCACTATGAAACACCCTACCCTAAACATAACCCTTTTCAAGCAATTCGACTTTTAATTTTTTTATTGAAAATTTTGTGCACCTTAATTATTATTATTATTGCATTTTTACATGTGTAATAAGATGCTTTAGGATGTCAATCATTAAAATAGTGCATAAGTTAATTGAATAGACCGTAGTAGACAAGTGAAAGTTAAGAAATAAGAAAAAATACTAGAAAGTTTATTTTTCTCTAAGGGATATCTAAAAAAAATATTATGGCAATTGTTTGTGAAATAAGTCAGAAATGATGGGTACTCCACGTCCTTAACGGATCTAGCACGATTTTTCCTGTAACCCTGTATAGCTGGGGAGGAGACAATCGGTCCCAGATTTATTGGCACCCTTCTAACTCTTAATACAGTGACAATAGAACCTATTTAATTTTATTATCTTCCTTAGGGATTTACGAAACAGAGTTTTACTGTTAATTTGTATGGAGCGCACATTCAGTCGAGAACCTTTGTAGGTATGTTCTTTTTTCTTTTATCTTTCCTTGCTCGTCGAGGACAAGAGAGAAAATTACGACGAGGTCGGTTATCTTTGGTTTTCTTTTCTATGCTTACCTATTGCTAGGTCATTGACCTGAAGGTGAAACTGGTAATCACAATCAATTCTATTAGTAAAATCTTATTTGTGAGACTGTCAATACAAAAATGTAAATTGTCATTTTTCACAAGTCAATCCAGCTGACTAGCATACTATCTACTTCTTGACGTGTCACTAGTTTCTTATGAAACAGTGACACGACTCACGCCCGCTGCGCCACCGAGATTCTCATCTTGCAACCGGCAAAAAAAATCTTGTACGCCTATTTCCATTTTTGAAGAAATGAAATTAGTAAC
This sequence comes from Plemyria rubiginata, assembly GCA_963576535.1. Taxonomy (NCBI): domain Eukaryota; kingdom Metazoa; phylum Arthropoda; class Insecta; order Lepidoptera; family Geometridae; genus Plemyria; species Plemyria rubiginata. The sequence continues at coordinate 10,552,714 of OY754924.1, read as the reverse complement.
AACTGAAATTAGTAAGAGCACCGGTGGTCTAGTGGGAGTGACCCCGCCTTCCGATCCGATAAGGTCGCAGGTTCGAATCCGGTCGTGCACCAATGGATTTTTCTATCGAAAAATTTATGTGCGCAATGCCAGTGCTCTTAAACGGTGAAGGAAAACATCGTGAGGAAACCAGTTAGTATTCTAACAGCGGCGATGGGCTTGCAACCTGTCACGTATGAAATACTAACTACTGCAAAATGTGGGTATGTGCCAAATGTAATGTTTGGACGTACCTCTGACTACCCCCCTTAGACATCCTCAAATAATCTTGAATTTAGTACCTACTTGGTACTGGGAGATCTGAAGGGATATCTACCGTGCCTGGGGATCAAAGTCGTGAAGCTGTTTCTGTTTTTTTTTCTGTTTCTGAAATAAGTAATACTTAGCGGTATTTTGTAAACGGTTAAAACGACGCCGTTTACCAAACGCTCGGAGATGGGTCTTCAAAAAAATAATAAATCATTCCATAACGAAACCAGGCAACTCTCCCGACGAATGATAAACCCGAATTCTCCATTTGTCATTCCAGTTTTTATCACGAACACCCTGTAGATGTCCCATAAAATTCGTGATAGCAGTTTTTATACCGAGCCAATTTACTAGAAACAAAAACGTAGTTTGATCCTATCGATGCTATCAATTTTATAAGACTTAGCTTGGCTTTTTTATTGTCTACCCTCACTTCGCTGCCTGTTTATTGGCACTGCACTGTTTGATTGGCTGTTATTTCGGGATTGTATTGTACCTATTGGTTTGGGGAAACTAACGTGGTGTGAAAATCCAAGAACCAATGAGAAAACGAAGGTATAAAATAAGGACCAATCAGAATAGAGTAAAAAGCTTAACTCATTGGCTAAAAAATATTTTACGTAAGGTCAAAATATTTAGTGCATCCCTTATTTGCGCATGGCGCATGAGTCGAAACATAATATACTTTAAGTTGATGAAGGCAGAAGAGGGCATCGTAGGGCACGTTCATATGAACATGCCCTACGATGCAACGGGAACTGCAAGCCAACGCTTTGTTAAAATAGGGTGATGGTTACCACTTTTCAATCAGGTATGCTAACAGCTGTTACCATCAATAAGTGGTACAAAGAAACAGTTTTACTCTCTCTGTTCTAAGCAGTCAGAAAGAGACAACAGCAGTCTATTTCGTAATTCTGTATTTTATAACAATTCGCTATAAAACCATTCCACGGCTGACTGAAGTAGGTACTCAACCTTATTTCGCTGAACTTTGGACTTTATTTACTTACAAAAAATAATAAAGAGGCGCAAGAAATGGGAGTTTTTTCCACAATAATTTTATTTGAATGTAAACTTCGTAATTGTGTAATTTGGTAAAAATGAGTTTTTATCTCTGATACACATTTTTCTTCGCTTTGTGAAATTGAATTTGTATTTTTGCATTTTTATATTATGACAAGAATTTGATGCCCGTTTTTTATTTGCTCCACTTACCTATTAGGGCGCCAATGAAAACCAGCGCTGTATGGGCCTGAACTCATACAGCCAATGCTGAGTGGTGCCCTTTTTTGTCGTCAAACAAACGTAAAAGTGATTTTTAATATATATAAAGAATTTTCTATTCTATTTTAGTTTTAAAATATTTCACAGTATACTGGCACTTTTTAGTCGGCTCGGGAAATCTTGTAAAAGAATACCAACTATTGCAAAATATGGGTATGAACCCAATGGAACTTATATATAAATTATATATAGGTTACATTAGGTTAACTTAAATCTATCATCCATAATCTATCACATAAGTATGAAAGATTTTCCCGGCGCGAGGAATAAAGTTGCAAGGGCTTTTTTGTCATTCTGTAGCTGTATTAAATTTCAATGCTATTAATACGCATATAAATATTCATACTAACTTCGAAGCGTTTACAAATTTACAATTTATTTGATAGTAGTACTTATGTTATCATCAACATCATCATTACCATGAAGAAGTCTACAGTCTTACAAATGGATTTTGTCATTACAATTCCGGGTCAATGTACATTTAGTATTGTTTATTATCTCATTAGTGGTCGCCATTTTATTCTCCAACGTAATTTGTCAGGCACTTAGTTAAACTAGTGGCGAAGATTTGTGAAGGACAAAGTGATCCATGGAGGGGGTCACGACCCTCAGTAGTGAGGAGTACGACGCAAGGGGGGGGGGGGAGTTAAACTAGTAGCGCTCCGCGGTTTCACCCGCGTAGTTTTAAATCCCGGTATTCCCACGGAATAAAAAGTAGCCTATGTGTTATTCCAGACTATAAAAAATTGGTACAGAGATATATTATATATCTCTGTACCAATTTTCACCAAGATCCGTTCAGCCGTTCTGGAGTTATAGAGTAACAAACATCCATCCATCCATACCTACAAACTTTCGCATTTATAATATTAGAAGGATAATCAATAGATTTTTGTGTGATCGCTAGAAAAAAAAATATTAATATAGGTAAAAAAGCTTAAAATAAAATATTCATATGGAATTACCTTGTGACATTATCATCCAAGATTGCTTGTGGTACTTACAACCTTATTTCCACATCACCATTCAATTTGCCATTCAATTTTATGCCTTGTAACCTTAAATTAAGGTCCATCAGGTGTGAAAATTAGCTTTCTCACGAGATGCCTTTTTTGGTTGGTTTATAAAAATGTCTGAATGTATTGTCGTCGTCAAAATGGTAATATCTTATTTTGACTTGTTTTTATGTAGATTGAGTGACGTGTGCTTTTATTCTGTATTTTCAGGAGATATAGTATTATGTTATGTTTATGACGTGTCGTGGTATCGTTTTGTTTTAGAATTAGATGTATTTCCGCATCCGAATAACGTGTCTCATGTCTCATGCTTTATGTGTTTCGCTATAAAATTGTTGACGCACAAAAGCTCATTATGATAATGTCAGACTTGCCTACCCTTAAAAACCCAACAAAACATTTATGCTACAAAGAACCTTGTTGTATTGTATTTCATTTTTAATATTACTTGATAATGGTCTCCTGAAAGGGCGGAGAACCTTATAACTTATGCCCGCCTGACTTACCCCCGGTTTCTAAAAGCGCGATCAACACTAATCGGCTGTCAAATCGCTTGCTATTTCAGCTTTTACTTCATACTAGATAGAGATAACAAGTGACTTGAAAGCCGATTAAAGTTGATCGAGCTTTCAGAAACTAGGAGTTAGTGTAGGTTGTCTTTTTTTTTTTTTTAAACTGAATAGACCGTCCTTTGACTACAATCTCACCTGATGTTAAGCGACGATGTAGCCTACGGTGGAGCAGAACGGTCTAGAAGACACCTATTCACTCTTGCCTTGAAGAGACTCATGTTATAATGGTCAGGAAAGACAGACGACGGTAACGAGTTCCATTCCTTAGCGGTTCGCATAATGAAGGTTGAAGCGAAATGTCATTATAAATTATTAAATGTATCTATTAGCCTTATTAGTACGATTGAGAAAACTGTTATACTGTTAATTATCTTATCTAACGTGTAAAGTGTTAATGTGCTGTGGAAAGTCTACCAATATTTATTTTATTTATGTAGATAATATTTCAAGTATTTCTTGCGAAAATGTGTTATCCTTTACGAATGAGTCGGTGAAATGTTACCATAGCTATAATAATAGTAAATTTGGTATCTTGTACGACGTACGTCTGTTTTGTGATCTGCCTTATTAATATTGATTTAGTACATCCTCTGTTGTTCAATGTAGCATTTATCAGAATCATCTGACGCAGATTATTTTCGCATTTTCCTTGTCAGCTTTCTCGAAGGAAAACTATTACACTATGAAAAACTTTCAAGGATTATCTTGCGTGATTGCGTGGCATTTACCCACATTCTATATAGAACTCAAAGTATGTAGAGACAACCTCAGTGGCGCAGCGGGCGAGAGTCCGCCAGCGACGCATGAGGTTGCAGGTTTGGTTCCCACTTCGGAACCAATTTGTGTACGATCTGAAACTGAAACAGCTTCACGACTTTGATCCCCAGGCACGGTAGATATCCCTTCAGATCTCCCAGTACCTAGTAGGTACTAATTCAAGATTCTTTTGAGGATGTCTAAGGGGGGTAGTCAGAGGTACGTCCAAACATTACATTTGGCACATACCCACATTTTGCAGTAGTTAGTATTCCATACGTGACAGGTTGCAAGCCCATCGCCGCTGTTAGAATACTAACTGGTTTCCTCACGATGTTTTCCTTCACCGTTTAAGAGCACTGGCATTGCGCACATAAATTTTTCGATAGAAAAATCCATTGGTGCACGACCGGATTCGAACCTGCGACCTTACGATCGGAAGGCGGGGTCACTCCCACTAGACCACCGGTGCTCCCGATCTGCAGATTTTTTTTCCGTTGGTCTGGGTGTTTTCTATGTATAATAAAAATATCTATCTAAGATAATGTATTAAATATATCAGTTATCTAGTACCCATAACCCAAGCTTTGAGTAGCTTACTTTGGGGCTAGATGGTGCTGTGTGGATTGTCTAGCATTATTTATTTATTATTTAAGCGCGCATCTTCTTCTTGTGTTACTAGTTCTTTCAAATTAGTGCGGTGAAAGGATTTCTAGTGCGTCTCATGGAAGCTCCTTTTAAGCACTTGACACTTTGTTGAATTTTACCGGTTTTACGACATGTGTGTGTATTTAAGAGTAGTAGAGCTCTTTGTGTGTGGCTCGTCCGGGGAAGTACTACCACCACGCCTCTTTCTGCCGCCAAGCAGCAACGCTGTGTTTCGGTTTGAAGAGTGTGGTCGCCGGTGTAATTACAGGCACATGAGGCTTAACATCTGTATGCCTCAAGTTGATGGACGCAGGGCAGTGCATCGTAGGGCACGTTCCTATTGTGCGTGACCTACGGGGCAATGTTTTGTTTATAGGTGATGGTTACCACTTAACATCAGGTGGACTATCTGCTTGTTCCATCAGCTAGTTGTATAAAAAAAAATTACATTTTCCTTACAATGTTTCTCTTCACTATGTGCTCCTAAACGGTGTAGGAAAACATCGTCAGGCAGTAGTTAGTACTCTAACAGCTGGGATGTACTCTTAGCTTACGCCGTTTTTACAATTATAGATTTTTTACACCTGTCCCATTCCTAGTTATTTATTTATAAATATAGCTTTAAAATAGCTCGTCATACGATTTTCTCAAAGAATTATGAAGTTCCATATTTCACCTTAAAAAAATATGTTTTTATGTGATTTCTCAAAGAACATTATAAATCCTACTAATATTAATAAATAAATAATGCTGGACAATCCACACAGCACTATCTAGCCCCAAAGTAAGCTATTCAAAGCTTGTATTATGGGTACTAGATAACTGATATATTTAATACATTATATACTTACATAGATATTTAAAATACATAGATATTTAATATTATAAACGTGAAAGTTTGTAAGTATAGATGGATGGATGGATGGATATTTGTTACTCTTTCACGCCGGAACGTCTGAACGGATCTGGATGAAACTTGGCAGAGAGATAAATTATAGTCTGGAATAACACATAGGTTAATTTTTATCCCGTGGGAATACCGGGATTTAAATCTGCGCGGGTGAAACCGCGGGGCGCAACTAGTATAGTATAAAAAGCACATTACTACATCAATCTTCATCACGATTATCACGAACTGTCGCTACAACAGACAATACGCCCAACATGGTATTGTTCTCGCTTACAGCTTATATGAAACAGCTAGGTTATAATAAAAATATAAAATAATAGAGTTAGATAGTAGATTATTAGACAATGAGCAAAAATACTTTAATTAAAAAAAAAAGATTTTGTGATTTTGTGAAAGTCTAACAAAAAAATTAAATAAATGTTTAAAAATCTACAACTTTTTTATAAGATATATATCTTGTTCCCATGATTGATGGTAACCACTTAACATTAGGTGGACTATCAGCTAGCTTTATAAAAAAATTAACAAGCTTTGTTTCGTTTGGGTATAAACGTCCGCCAATTTAGTTTACAAATGTATTTATATCATAATTTTATTATGAACTGAACAAGCAGTATATTTATTAGCCTGTGGTGAACCTTACAAGGCCAAATCCCTGCGGGCGACTATTGATTACGTCCGTTCCACCTAGTAACATTTTTTTTTTTTTTATACAACTAGCTGATGGAACAAGCAGATGGCCCACCTGATGTTAAATGGTAACCATCACCTATAAACAAAACATTGCCCCGTAGGTCACGCACAATAGGAACGTGCCCTACGATGCACTGCCCTGCGTCCATCAACTTGAGGCATACAGATGTTAAGCCTCATGTGCCTGTAATTATTTGATGTAACTATAGCTGGACATTTTTATTCCAAGTAGTTACATTATTTAAAAATGTAACTTTAGCGTACCTAATGAGACTTTTGTTCCACCTAAGAGTAGTAGAGCTCTTTGTGAAGGGCTCGTCCGGGGAAGTACTACCACCACGCCTTTTTCTGCCGCCAAGCAGCAACGCTGTGTTTCGGTTTGAAGAGTGTGGTCGCCGGTGTAATTACAGGCACATGAGGCTTAACATCTGTATGCCTCAAGTTGCTGGACGCAGGGTAGTGCATCGTAGGGCACGTTCCTATTGTGCGTGACCTACGGGGCAATGTTTTGTTTATAGGTGATGGTTACCACTTAACATCAGGTGGACCATCTGCTTGTTCCATCAGCTAGGTGTATAAAAAAAAACCTAGTTACACCGTAGATAGGTACCAACGTAGGTTCAAAAGATATATTAGTAAGCTCTCGTGAGTCATGTACTCCTAGTTTCATGCTCATGGCAACCAACGTCTTAATGAACTTAGTTAATGAAACCTCTTTGGTGAAGAAATGTACTGGCCACTTATAAATGATAACGAAGTCATCGACGTCAAAGAAAATTTTCAAATTAAAGTCATTACTTTGATTGTTTACAATTGCTGTTCATTGCATTGTGAAAATATAAAAAATGGTCCGGATTCGTTTCCTGTCATCTAACGAAGCAACATAGCATTTTCATTTTAATTGTTTTTCTAGTGTTATTTTGAGTTGTGTTGTGTAATTTTGGTGGTATTTTAACCAACATTACTTGTGGTCTTAGCACAAAGTGTAATCATTTGAAATGAAAGTGTATTATGTGTTATCGTGATTTGACCGAAAATGTTTCAAATGTTTTGAAGAAACCGCCACCATTTTCTTCAAAACAATTGACTGACTCGACTTTGGACTGACGTGACTAGAAACATAACTACAAAGAGTATAATCTCTGAATCACTTGACATTGGCAAGATTGTCTATGACAGGAGCCAAAAAAAGAAGAAGAAAAATGGTCCGAAGAAATGAGGACTTAGCTGATCGTTAGTATTCAGGTCGTTCAAATGTATTTTAAGAAAGTAAGGAATAGGGGAAGCAGGGGTAATGGCGCTCGCCGAGTAATACCGCTCACCCCAATAACTTGTTAAACACCGTGCCTTGAAACAGCGAGCACGCGGCAGCTCATAGTTGTGACGCTTGAGCTGGCAGCCTCTCAAACTTTAAAATTTTATCATTAATCTACACTAGTATAAAGAGGAAAGCTTTGTATTTTAGTATGTAACGAATAGGCTCAAAAACTACTGGTCCGATTTCGAAAAATCATTCACCATACGAAAGCTACGTTATCCCTGAGCAACTTAAGCTAAATTTATTACTGGAAAAAGTAGGAATCCCTACAAAAACATCATTAATGTCCACCCATACGAAGCTGGGACAGGTCGCTAGTATTATATACCTAAGACAAACGTAAAAAATAAATAAAGCATTTTTCCCATCAGGTTAACGGCATTCCCCCGTCTTCCTCCAACTATATTATTTATTAGATTTAGAGAGCACTGGTGGTCTAGTGGTAGCAGTACCGCCTTACGATCTTAAGGGACTGGGTTCAAAACGGTCACGCATCAATGAATTTTTCAAAAATTATGTGCACGGCCTGCTGTAAACAAGTTCTATAACAGTCAAATGCTGAAAAGGAGCCTCTTGAGGCGCACTTTAAATCCTGAAAAAAATAGTGACAAGAAGAAGAAAAACTATTATTTATTAATTGTAGTTTTTTAGTGTTTATTATCCGTAAGGAAGTGATTGTAGTAAGTACTGTGAGGAAAATGCACCAATTATTATTATTTTTAAAAAGAACACTACACCAGTTTGAGTGTATTCTCAAATTCCAGCATACATCTGCCACCACCTCATTAAAACCCTCCACAGTATTCAATCAATCAATCAATCAATCAATTCATTTATTTGCATAAAAACATGGTACAGCAGATACAAAGATGTCAGTAGTTTTGAAGTTTCACATATTTTTACCATTCATAGATGTGCAAAAATTTAAGGAGGTAGGAACATGCATTATGTTGAGGTCAGTGCTTGATTTACATAAAATTACATGTCAAACTATAGAAAAAAACAAATATTTAAATAAATTAGTCATTACAATTGTCAAAGCCTCAGTCAAACTTCAAAGCCAATTTGAAATTCTCATTCGTAGTAAACTTACAGTAAGTACTTAACTACCTACCGAGCAAACAAACTAGTAACAGTATTACGTCATTCCTTGGGCCTACGGAACCGCCTCTACTGTCGAGCACGCAATCGTCGTTACGTAGTAGTAGCAACCTTTTAAAGTACACGTGTGTCACGTGCTTATTTTCGAGATAAAAGCATGCTTTTTTCGAGCCTTGCTCAAAAGCACGTGTGTACAGGTCGTGCTAGTAAATTAGCATGCTTATTTGGTCGTACGTCGGTTTATTTCAGAGCATGCTCAAAATAAGCATGCTTATTTTTGAGCACGTGTGTACCTTAACTGAAAAAATATCACATTAAAGTGAGAGAGATAGAGAGAGCGGTGACGCGCTACCACGGACATGAGATGCGTGAAAACGCGCTATTACCTTCACCGTACGCCGTCTCTGTGTGTTTCCTGCCCTACATGTCTTAAAACTAAGTGAATATCTTCCTGCCCTTATCCCACTTCATATGGGGTCGGCGGAAAATATTTTTTTCTTCTCACTCTCCTTTATCATTCCTCGTCTCAGTAGTCACTCCTTTCTTACCCTACCAATGTCATCTTTCACAATTCAATCATTATTTCTCATATCGTTTTTAAGTAGGTGGATAAAATAATAAAAAAAAAGAGTTTCACTACTTTATTACCAAAAAAATATTTAAATAATATTCATAAAACACATAATTAGCTAAATATTTATGAAATAAAAATAAAAAAAGACAAACTAACAAATAAAATAAGCACGATGATTAACTATGCTCAAAGGTTAAAGTTGATTGCTTAAAAATGATCGCATGTGCTCATATGGGGTCAAAGCCGCTATTCACACGGCTGCCTCATTTCAGGAAATATATCAAACTCCACTGAAATAAACCGACGCGGCGCCTTTATTACGTCGGTGTAAACACACCTTTATGTAGGAAATTAATGTTTGCTGAAAACGGTTTTGATTTTTCTGGTGCCCTGAAAACGGTGTTATATAATACTTTTAAACGAGCAATTCTTGTTTATTTAGACCTCTGTGGCGCAGCGGGCGAGAGCCTGCCTGCGACGCAAGAGGTTGCGGGTTCGATTCCCGCCGTGGAACAAATTTGTGTATGATCTGCAGAAATTTGTTCCGATGGTCTGGGTGTTTTCTATGTATAATAAAAAATATCTATCTATGTAAGTATATAATGTATTAAATATATCAGTTATCTAGTACACATAACACAAGCATTGAATAGCTTACTTTGGGGCTAGATAGTTCTGTGTGGATTGTCCAGCATTATTTATTTATTTATTATTTTTATTTGTGTGCATGTCTCCAGCTTCCTCATATTGAAAATGTAATTTCTATAAATGCCAATATTTAAAGCATAATTAGTGCACTCATAGATTTGAATCATAATTTAGCTGCCAAATAAACAACTATGCTATAAGCTTATAATAGTGTGTAAGCTGGAGTAACATGTCTCCAGCTGCCTCAGTCAGTGTGGGCAAACGGCTAATGATAGAGATATATAGTAAACGCAAGGATTTAGTACCTATTTAGTGTACCTGGTACCAAAAATTTCAGGTCTGTAGCTAGGAAACTCTTCGAGTTATAAGACTTCATTAACGTGTAAGCTGGAGTAACGGTACGTGAAAAAGCATATGCTCGTTCTCTGGAATGGCTGGAGCTAGCAGGTTGCTTTAAGTCTCCAGATTTAGTACCAAACGAATTAGCGAGGTACCAAATATTTGAAGTGTCTCTGTTCAAAACTCTATGAGTTACAAGCTTTTCCAGCTTTTTTTGTTTGTCCAGCTTGCACATGTTGGATCTCAGCAACCACAATAGGTACAGACTCGGTTGATGTCTCTGAACCGAGCTATGAATTAGTGCACTCGGTACCAAAAATTTGGAATCTCTAGGACAAGCAGTTCTGTTGTAATCAGCAAAATAACATTTAACCGCCAAAAATTCAAAGCATTTCGACGCGACCATAAAAATGATGCGTTGCCGCTCTGAAGGTGATATTACGCTCTGCGGATTTGAACGTATTTTACCCGCGATAAGAGTCTTTTTTGTATGCACTCAGTCCTTTAAATTTCTGAAGGCATAATTATTATACCCTTCTCTTTCCGATGTGCGTTGAAGAGCGGGGCGTTGTATGTTGCCATATCTCATCAATTAAATAGTTTGGTATGGTTTGACATTTTATATTTTTTTTTTGATAAAATATACCAATTATATTGCAGAATTTGCAGGCAAGGCAGGGAGCGAGCAGCACGTCCGTCCGTCCGTATTTTGACAGTTTGACAGCCAATCTAATCTTGCTAGTGTCATGTCAAGTGAATCGTCATCAAACTAAGTCAAGTCATTCGAATTTGAGAGGTTAAAATATACCAATTATATATATTGCAGAATTTGCAGGCAAGGCAGGGAGCGAGAAGCATGTCCGTCCGTCCGTATTTTGACAGTTTGACAGCCAATCTAAACTTGCTAGTGTCATGTCAAGTGAATCGTCATCAGACCTAAGTCAAGTCATTCAAATTTGAGAGGTTTTCGATTTGCAAAAACGAATCCTTCCTACCTATATAAACCAGTATTATGGTAGGTAGCAGTTAAATAAATAATTAGGTAAATTTAGATTTACGTAGGTACCTAATCATTTATTAGTTTTACTACTTAACTTCTCCTATGGGTACTGTGGTAGGTGTTAAAGAACTGGCGCTTTGAGTAGGTACCTATGTAGATACAGATACAACTCCGTTATTTTAACACTGCCAAAAAGGTAAAAAGAGGGGCTACCTACCAGTAAAAACGCACCTCTTGTATCTATGTATGTTTCTTCCGCATCGATTTGGACATCCGCATCGCACCAATAATGCGGATGTTCATGCGGATGTTCATGCGGATGTGACAAAAACAAAAAATAAAATAGACGCAACCAGTGACTGGCGCGTAGTATCACCTTCAGAGCGGCAACGCATCATTTTTGTGGTCGCGTCGAAATGCTTTGAATTTTTAGCGGTAAAATGTTATTTTGCTGATTACAACAGAACTGCTTGTCCTAGAGATTCCAAATTTTTGGTACCGAGTGCACTAATTCATAGCTCGGTTCAGAGACATCAACCGAGTCTGTACCTATTGTGGTTGCTGAGCTCCAACATGTGCAAGCTGGACAAACAAAAAAAGCTGGAAAAGCTTGTAACTCATAGAGTTTTGAACAGAGACACTTCAAATATTTGGTACCTCGCTGATTCGTTTGGTACTAAATCTGGAGACTTAAAGCAACCTGCTAGCTCCAGCCATTCCAGAGAACGAGCATATGCTTTTTCACGTATCGTTACTCCAGCTTACACGTTGATAAAGTCTTATAACTCGAAGAGTTTCCTAGCTACAGACCTGAAATTTTCGGTACCAGGTGCACTAAATAGGTACTAAATCCTTGCGTTTACTATATATCTCTATCATTAGCCGTTTGCCCACACTGACTGAGGCAGCTGGAGACATGTTACTCCAGCTTACACACTATTATAAGCTTATAGCATCGTTGTTTATTTGGCAGCTAAATTATGATTCAAATCTATGAGTGCACTAATTATGCTTTAAATATTGGCATTTATAGAAATTCCATTTTCAATATGAGGAAGCTGGAGACATGCACACTTTTTATTTATTTAGAAATAATCTGAACTTCAGAAACGGCTCCAACGATTTTAATTAAATTTGACATGCGAGGGGTTTCGGAGGCGATAAATCGATTTAGCTAGGATTCAGCAACCGAGAAAATCTCGTTCTAGATAAAACCTCAGTCTAACGTCCGGGTTCTGAAAGGCCGATCAACGCTAATCGGCTGTTAAGTCACTTGCTATTTCAGCTTTTACTTCAAATTAGATAGAGATAGCTTCGTTACTTGACACCCGATGAGTGTTGATCGGCCTTTCAGAAACCGGGGTAAGTATTAATAACTAAATTTAAGCACTAAAATGGAATATTTCGGTACTTCGCGAAAAACCGTTAATAAAAAGCACTAAAAACTAATTTAGAATGTTATTTGAGAGATATAATTTTGTAGAGACAATTTACGGTGACCTAATCTACCTCACCAATTTTCCTTTAAGGGTCGCTTTATGGGGTGTTAATTAGGAGAACATATAAAAGGGGCTACTTTAAAACGCTACTTTATGATGCCCATTTTATACTTTATAACCGACAATGATTAAAATTTTGCAAACATTAATTTTTTTTTTATACAGCTAGCTGATGGAACAAGCAGATGGCCCACCTGATGTTAAGTGGTAACCATCACCTATAAACAAAACATTGCCCCGTAGGTCACGCACAATAGGAACGTGCCCTACGATGCACTGCCCTGCGTCCATCAACTTGAGGCATACGGATGTTAAGCCTCATGTGCCTGTAATTACACCGGCGACCACACTCTTCAAACCGAAACACAGCGTTGCTGCTTGGCGGCAGAAAAAGGCGTGGTGGTAGTACTTCCCCGGACGAGCCCTTCACAAAGAGCTCTACTACTCTTAGGAGGGATAATCACCATTTAAAAAAATCACGTTCGTTTGTTTATGAGCCCCCTTACATAATTTACCCTCTTATTTATAATCCCTGCCATTTTATTAATAGCGGCTCAATAGAATATTCTTGTCACTTTCACTTTCATGCCAACGTAAAGAGACAACAACAGACTTATCGGTGGATTTGTTTTCTGTCATTTTACGTAGCAACGTAGCATTTTCATTTTAATTGTTTTTCTAGTATTATTTTGAGTTTTGTTGTGTAATTACGGTGTTATTTTAACCAACATTTCTTGAGGTCTTAGCGCAAAGTGTAAGCATTTGGAATGAAAGTGCACTATGTGATATCGTGATTTGACCGAAAATGTTTTGAATGTTTTTAGGAAAACCGAAACTAACGCAACAACGCTGTGTTTCGGTTTGAAGAGTGTGGTCGCCGGTGTAATTACAGGCACATGAGGCTTAACATCTGTATGCCTCAAGTTGATGGACGCAAGGCAGTGCATCGTAGGGCACGTTCCTATTGTGCGTGACCTACGGGGCAATGTTTTGTTTATAGGTGATGGTTACCACTTAACATCAGGTGGACCATCTGCTTGTTCCATCAGCTAGTTGTATAAAAAAAAACATTTTCTTCAAAACAAATGACGTGACTTGACTATGGATTGACTTGGCTAGAAAAGTCTTTGAAAAAAGTTTCAGTCCTAACGTTTCATTTGGCACATACCCACGTTTTTCAGTAGTTAGAATTCTATACGTGACAGGTTGCAAGCCCATCGCCGCTGTTAGAATACTAACTGGTTTCCTCACGATGTTTTCCTTCACCGTTTAGGAGTACTAGCATTGCGCACATACATTTTTCGATAGAAAAATCCATTGGTGCACGACCGGATCCGAACCTGCGACCTTACGATTGGAAGGCGGGGTCACTCCCACTAGACCAGCGGTGCTTTAAAAAAAGATCTAAATAAATAAAAATAAATATTGGTGGACATTCCACTCAACACTATCTAGCCCCAAACTAAGTCAAAGCTTGTAATATGGGAACCAGAAAGCTGATATAATACATAAAATTAATACTTTTTTTGTAAATACATACTTTATATTAATATACTCGTATAACATCTGGGTGTTACACAGAACAAACATCTATGTAAATCACACAAATGTTAGTTCTCGGTGGGACTCGAACCCACAGCCTACGCAGGACGCAGAGATACTTAACTACTTCAACTTTGGCTTTGAAATGCAACGTCGGTTAAAATGGGTAACCAATGGTAGGTACGATTGAACCAACTTTTGCAATACTCCGTTTGAGATTGAACGTTCCTTTCGCGAAACAGAAAGTAATGAGGTACAGAAAGCAATTTTTGAGAAATACGGCGGTTAGCCATACATCATAAATGTAATTCTGGAAGTTTATTTGGAAGTTTATTTAACGGAAACGCGTTACGAAGAAAATGAGAGGCCAAATGAGACGTTACGACTGTTTCGCGGCAAATAACTTTTCGAATTGCGATACCAGAGTTTTTTCATTAAGTTAGATGTGAATAATATAACATTTATTAGGTTTTGGTTAGCATACAATAAAAAGAGTAGTAGAGCTCTTTGTGAAAGGCTCGTACGGGGAAATACTACTGCCTTCTAAGTGGGATTTATATTATTTACTAACTGCGCCCCGCAGTTTCACCCGCGCAGATTTAAATTCTGGTTTTCCCACGGAATAAAAAGTAGCCTATGTAGCCTTTCCAGACATAATCTCTCTCTGCCAAGTTTCATCCAGATCCGTTCAGCCGTTCCGGCGTGAAAGAATAACAAACACCATCCATACTTACAAACTTTCGCATTTATAATATTACTGGTATTGGTTGCCAATCACAAAATTTTACAGAAATATTAACGAGGTTTGACAGTCCTATCACGTTGCATCAGTCATTCGATCACTCAACTTGAACTTCAAACGTTTTACGTTCCAAATTCAAACCAAACATCTTTAACGAACCGGTCCGTGTAACGACATTCCGCCGGTAGAGGTACGTAATCGCATCATCATTACCTCCGCCTTCAGTTCAAATTAGGAGCTACTCCAAAAAATCAGGATAACTGAATTTGCAAGTGATAAAACGGTAAAAAAAAAACATCGTAAGGAACCCAGAGGTGTCGCACACGCGTTATTTTGTAAATTTTTTTCAAAAAGTAAATCTGCACTTTTAGAATTTTAATTTCGAAAAAAATTTAAATGGGACTATATACCTATGCAGTTCCTATAGGAATGCTAAATAAACAAAAAAAAAAAACCGAGGTTATAATAAGTACGTAGGAGTATGTAGGGTGTTGATTGAGTAGGCGGTTCATATTTTTCTATAACTCATATTCTGAGAACTCACATCAAATATTTTCGTTTCTAACATACTGTTTTACATGTACCTAGTTTATTTTTTTGTTTTCTGTATTCTCATCATCATCTTCCTGCCCCCACGCTAAGTGTAGCCGGCACAAAAAGTTTTACTCCTCCCATCATTGTTAGAATACATTATTTCAAAAATCACTACTGCAAAGCTGACTGCATTCATAATAACACATTTTATTGAGCAACGATGAAATGCTATCGTGTTTCACAGTAGCCCCGTTTAGCTTGCTATCGGTCATTACCAGCCTCCAAAAATGCCAGCTTTTCCTCTTTATGAATTTACTATGGACATTGAGTTTATTTCATAAATCTGCCTGGGTATTTTCCTGACATTATAGCTTTTTTAATAATAATTATGAGATAGCTGATGTAATAAAATAGTTTTAAAATACACACACACACACACACACACACAAATTTTAAATTCATGAATATTATTAACCTAAACTATTTAAAACATTTATTACTAAATTACCTACTTTACATACCCTGATCTTGAAAAATTTTAGTTTTATATACTTTTTTCTAATTAGATTACTAATTATTTTTCTTGTTTTTTTTGGAAAATTTATATTGAGTTATGAAACAACCCACTATGGAAGAGCGAGACCCTCTATCACAGGTATTCCCATACTTAAAAGAGGGTCTCAAACACATCAAATGTATTTACTTAATAAGGTTAACGAATAAAATATTTTGTATATTTTTTAGTGTTTTTTTGTAAATACATACCAACTTATCTACATTTATTTTATAGATGAAATAATTGTATTATTGTAACCAACCTAACCACACATACTGTTCAAACTGAAACACAGCAACGCTGCTTGGCAGCAGAATTGCAGAATTACGAGTATGCTTACCAGTTCGGCCTAGTAAACGAAGTCAAGTCACGAGTATTCCATTATGTATAACGTATACAACTTTCCGAAACGGTACAAAAACAAGATTCTAAATCATACTGACACCAAACCTTGGGAAACATTAGAAAAAGCATTATTTGTCCGCAAAAAGCAATAATGGCCACATTTTTCGGGTAGCCGCCGGCGGCGTGACGTCACAAACCGCCTATTACGTCACCGCCGCTCGTTCCAAACTTACATCTTCGGAGTGAATTTAGAAGCTGAATTGAAAAGGAGGCCTTAATCGTTTTAAAAATAAAATGGTTTCGTTCAGAAATACGTTGGTAAATTATTTCCTTGTTAGCTAATAACCAAGTAATAAACCTTATAGAGTAGTAAAAATTTAAGCCAACGTGACTGAATTGTAGCCGTTCACAGCTCAGTCAGCTTCTTTACCTACTTATAACTATTTATAGTATTTATTTTTAAGTTTAAAATATTAGAATTTTTCCTGAAATAAAAATTGCTTATTATGTACCTAACTTATTTGAAACCTACAAATTGAGATAGACGACGCTTCCGTTTTGACTTTTTGGGCGCTGTATTGACTCTCCTTACCTAGTTTGTGAAGCATTTTAGTTCATGCTAACTCCGCAGGCGCCACCTGTCGCTGACTTCGAGCGGATCGCTCGGGAAGTCTCCTCAGTAAGTCTCAATCACCATGCAGCGCTTACTTAGGTTTCAAATAAGTTAGGTACATAATAAGCAATTTTTATTTCAGGAAAAATTCTAATATTATGTAGCCTGTAACTTATTTGAAACCTACAAATTGAGACCTGTTTATTCTCGCATGGTGGCGCTAAACTAGGTGTAAAAAATGTAAAGCCAACTGTGACTTCAAGAAATCATTTATTTCCAACAAAAGTTTGTAACATAAAGTGTAAGTAATTTTATTATCCTCTTAATCAAGCTTATGAAAATAAAGTAATTAGGTTACAAAATACCGTTCAATACAAATCATGTTTATTTACAGATACACATTACACAGGAGTAAAATTACTAACTAATCCTTGTGTGTTCGTTAAGATACAAGGTTTTACTGGACGTTTGTAAAACCGAATAAGTGTATTGGAAGATGTCCAGTTTCCACGAGCCAAAATGTCTTCCAAGGGCATTTCATTCATCCAATTCAACGATGCAACTGCTGATCGTATTGAGCCAGGTGAGTCTTGAATTCCTGCATCAACCAAAACAGTTTTAACCCAGCCAGCGATGACTGTCCGACTTGCAGGCTTGGACTTCCCTCTCGTTGAGACAAACAGATTCTCTATGTTACCGTCTTCCAGTCGCCTCTGTTGAGAGATTTCTATTAGCTTTTTAATCCAAAAAACAGGGTCAATTTTCCAGTTCTCTCCGGATAAAAGTAACCACCCAGACTGTTTGTGATCAATTGTGTCGGTTTTTGATCCAAAAAGCGGCCAAAACGTTATAGATCCATCTTCAATTATACATTTATTTTCTTTTACAGATAACAACGTCAAATCGTGGATTCTTCTGCCCGAGGCCAAAAGAAGCAACGTGGCACATCGTCGAGCAACATCGAACATACTGTCAAGATTGGGATCTGACTGAAGCAACCAGTCTACCACTACCTGCGGATTCCATACCGGAGGCTTGATTTTATCTTTTGCTGCAGATTTATTTGCTATTCCTTTTAATGCTTGTCGTACCAATATGTTAGAGCTTAGTTTTGCTTCAGATTCTGGTTGACAAAATGATGATATGACAGACTTATGTACCAGTATTGTCTTGTAGCTTAAGCTTTCTTTTGTATGCAAATGAATAAGATATTTTGCGAGGCCTTGGCCTCCTGGAGTTTTGTTATTTATCCCAGATTCCTTACACCATTTAAGCCAGCGAGTCCAGGCAGGTTTATAGGTTTTTAATGTACTAGGTCTCCAGCTAGATTCTATTATTTTTATTTCCGAAGGCGTCCAGTCACCTAGGAGATCATCCCACCCCGACATTTCCATGCCTCTAATACAAGCTTGTTTACTTGTGGTGGGGGAAGATTCGTTCTCGTGTCTATCAGCACTGACTCTAGGTTCTTGATTGTGAACGGAGGGGCTATTGCTCTTTTCTTTAGGTCTGTTCTCCAAAACACGTTCTTCCACCTCGGACAAACCACTATGTATATTCCCTTGGCTTCGTTCAGATATGATAAAACTTTGTACATCAGACATGGAGGTGGGAAGATCCACGCTAATCTGTGATTCCAAACGAGGCTGAAAACATCGTGAGCGACGGCTTGTTGATCTTTTAAGTCTAGAGTCACGTAACTTGCTACTACGTGGGCTCTTCTGGACCCCATCAGATCCACCTGAGGGGTCCCCCACTTCTCGAAGATCAGCTGGCAAGCCTGAGGCAACAGGTGCCATTCCGCTAGGGCCTTGTACCTGGAAAGGCTGTCGGCTATGCCATTGAGAGGGCCCGGGAGGTAGCTGGCTATTAGATTGATGTTGTATTGCTCTAAGAGATGGTAAATCATTCTGGTCAATTGCATTAGGCCGACAGATTTTGTGCCGCCTTGTCTGCGTAGAAAAGCTAGGGCAGTTCGGTTGTCGCTTTGGACCAAAACGGATCTGTTGCTGCAATCTATGGCTACATCTTTGTGTGAGAGTACCTTGTAAACAGCCATGAGTTCTTTTAGGTTCGAATGACATTGATGCTCTTCTGGCATCCACGGGCCCTGAATGTGAGTGCCGTTGACGTATGCTCCCCAACCGCATGCTGACGCATCTGTGATTATGTGGTAAGATACCGGAGCTGGCCAAATTTCGCTTGTTGTAAGGGTATTCTGTAGCCACCAACTGATGTCTTCTTTGGCGGCGGGGTTCAGTGGGATCGCCACATTCATTTTCAGGGCCTGGTTCAGGCAAGACTGGAGATTTCGGTACCTTAGCATGCCGTGGTTTATTACAAAACTGCAAAACTGTAAGGTTCCCATAATCTTTTGTAGATCCAATAGGGTTAGAATATTTGACCCTTGAGCGCGAATTAGTAGGTTTTTCAGAGCGTTTATCTTTTTTACTGGAAGACTTTTTCGGTTTAGCTGGGTGTTCCAGAGAATTCCGAGAAACTCTATTTCCTGTGCGGGTATGCTGGACGACTTTCTCTTGTTTATTACCCATCCGAGCTTGGTCATAAGGTCGATGGCCTGTTTCATTTGCTGTTGAAGAACTCGAGGACAATGATTCACCAGTAGGAAGTCGTCCAAGTACACTATCACTCTTATTCCTTTTTCTCTGAGCTTCTGCGCTACCCAATTCGACAAGGTTGCGAACGTTCTTGGTGCGCTTGCAAGACCGAAAGCTAGACAAGTCATCTGGTACGTTGTACCCTTGAAGATGAATCTCAGAAACCGACGGTGCGATCTCGCAATTTGTATGTGAAAATACGCTTGATGTAGATCGATCTTCATCATGTAGTCTCCGGTTTGCAAAAATTGAGGAACCTTTTGCATATTTATGAGCCGAAACTTCTTTGGTTGGAGGTATAAGTTTAAGGCCTTCAGATTTAAGACCGGTCTTTGCGAGCCGTCTGGTTTTTTTACTGGGAACATGTTTGAAAGAAAACCTGGATTCCGAGGAGCTATTTCGATCACCGACTCTTTCAACATCTGCTGTATTTCTTGGCTTAGTTCTGGTGACGACAGCATTCGAGCTTGATTTTTGTATACCAGACGTAATGGTGGTTTTTCTAAAAAAGGGATTCGATAACCTTGTATAATTTTCAAAATATGGGCTGGTGCCCCCATGGATTGCCAGGTATATTGGTAATGGCGCAGTTGACCGGCTTTGAAACTTACGGCATAGTCATTGTCTTCGTTGATTGTCACGGTAGTTTTCTCTCGGTTTTTGAGATTTATTTTTTGAATTGGAATACGGTCGTTTCCCAGCGTGCGACTTGCCTTTTCCAGAAGCGGAAGCTTGCTGGTTTCGGTTTGGGTTGTAATACCCTCGAAATGACACCGCAGGGTCGGTTGACCGCCTTGGTGTGGCCTGGCTGCCTTCGGCAGGCATGTACGGCCGGTTGTGAGTGACCTGTCGACCCTCGGCAGGTAGGAACGGTCTACGAAAGACTTTAGAGCCACCTCCCAGCTTGACCACAGCTTCGCTGAATTCTTTTGCTTGGAAAACATTTTCACAGCTGGGAGGTATTTTTCGCAAAATCGCCTTGTTATACTTGTCCTTGACTGAGGACAGGGCGTTCTCTCGTCGATGCTCTATGATATTTGCACGCCTTCCACATACTAGCTGCAAGATATCTTTTGACATACACATGTAAGGACACGTATTAGAAAACAGCTCATGGACTTTGGATGTTAGCGAATCCTTTGTTAGCTGTGTGCCGCTGTCAGCACTCCAGGCTAGCAAACCTTTTAGTGCCGTTTGCAAGGCTTCCTTTTGAGCAATCAACATATTAGTCAGGGCTCCGAAACTTTGATCAAGTGACCTCGATTGGCAGAATTTTGTTTCAAAAGCTAAAAGTTCATCATTCATTGCCAGATTGGTAAATGCAGGCGAAGAGATGTATTTCTTTTGGACGTCCGTATAGCGGACGCTACTCCACTCACTACTGTCGAAATGTTGGATTTTACGCAGGTAATTGAGCTTGGATTCAGCAGTGCGATTCACAGCCTCCGACGTAGTGCAATCGTCCCACTCAAAATCAGGGACATCAGGTTTAATCAGACACGAGGCTACTGAATCATCATCCCTCATTTCAAGCGGGTTGTCAGTTTGGGCCGTAGATATTGGCACGTGATGGTAGTTTCTAGTCATTAGATATTTTAGCTCGCTAACCTGTTTTTGGAGAAAATCCAACCTCTGTTCAGCCACGTCATCCTTCGTACAAGCACGTTTTGGTGTCGGAGGCCCAGTAGTGCTTTCACCATCACCATCGTCATCACTACTACTGTAAACTCGCCGTGGTCGCTTGTAGTTATGCTTCCTCCTCACGCCACTCGGTCCTGGAACTGGAGAGCCAACTTCCTGTGCTTCGCTGTTACTCATTATTCCACTAAAATGAGAAGCACAAAGTTAATATATTGGAAGGAATTCTCACTGTAATATTAAAAGAATTTACTTACAGTTTGACTTGAGTTGCACAAAAAAATTTATTTTTTAAAATAAATATATCAATGTAACTTCGAACGACTTCGTCGTTTTTTGCACCCAACTGATCGCAACGAAAGTCAAACGCCAACTGAGGAGACTTCCCGAGCGATCCGCTCGAAGTCAGCGACAGGTGGCGCCTGCGGAGTTAGCATGAACTAAAATGCTTCACAAACTAGGTAAGGAGAGTCAATACAGCGCCCAAAAAGTCAAAACGGAAGCGTCGTCTATCTCAATTTGTAGGTTTCAAATAAGTTACAGGCTACATAATACAATTCAATTATAATATATCAATGGATTTTTATTCAATTCAATTGTACATTGATATTAGAAATTGAATTGTATTTGGTAAATAACGATTGTATTGAGATCTTCTATTTTAGAGTTGATTCACGTTATACTCGTGCTTCGTTCTCGAGATGAGTAACCTGTAAGATTGTTTTATTAATATAAAATAGGTATGTAACTTGTTGGTTACTCATCTCTTCGAACGAAGCACTTCGTATAATTATGATAGAACTTCACGTACAAGTAAGTTCGTTTAATCATAAATTTTAAGCCTATGTTTAAATAATGTTGATATATATTATGTGCGATTAAGAGTACTTTAACGTTTTGCGTCTTAAATTGGAACATTCCCTAAATATTTTCCTTCTGTTTGTCTTTACCCATTAGTCATAAATGGCACCAGTTTCAGCATCGCTTCTCTTTTGACAGATTTCATAAAGACTATAAATCATTTTTGTTGAGAATACGCATAAAAACGGAGTTTAAGCAGATTGTTACGTCACAGCAATTTTAGCACCAGTTTCTGGTGCAAAGGCTAGCAAGAGAGCCCATAACTTTTTTTAAAACTGAAAAAAAACTGAAACAGCTTCACGACTTTGATCCCCAGGTACGGTAGATATCCCTTCAGATCTCCCAGTACCAAGTAGGTACTAATTCAAGATTCTTTGAGGATGTCTAAGGGGGGTAGTCAGAGGTACGTCCAAACATTACATTTGGCACATACCCACATTTTGCAGTAGTTAGTATTCCATACGTGACAGGTTGCAAGCCCATCGCCGCTGTTAGAATACTTACTGGTTTCCTCACGATGTTTTCCTTCACCGTTTAAGAGCACAAATCCATTGGTGCACAACCGGATTCGAACCTGCGACCTTACGATCGGAAGGCGGGGTCACTCCCACTAGACCACCGGTGCTCTCTTTTTAAAACGGTTTTATAAAAAAAAAACTTTTTACAAACTAGGCAAAACATGTGCCATGAGAGTCAGATAAACAAACAAATGGCCCACCTGATACTAAGTGGTGACCATCATTTTCCATATCAAGCTTTGCCTCGTATGCCAAGCGCGATTAACGTGCACTACGATGCGCTGAGAACTGGTTCCCAATTTATATTATAATTTGTGAAATTTACACAAATAATTTTATTACAAACAAAAAAACATTCATTCGATAAACTTGCAACCGGCCGGATAGAAAAATGTAATATGGTGGTATTTGCTATATAAATGATATATAGACATACCTTTATAATAACCTTCTAAAACGTCCTTGCAGAAAGTTTGTACTAGGTGCAATGAACACTGAGGGGATAACTAACTTGACTTTGGATTGAAAGGATTTTTTTATAATACAACTAGTTGCGCCCCGCGGTTTCACCGGCGCAGATTTAAATCCCGGTATTTGCACGGGATAAAATGTAACCTATGTGCATTTTCAGACTTTATAATCTCTGCCAAGTCATCCAGATCTATTAAGCCGTTCCGGCGTGAAAGGGTACCAAACATCCATCCATACTTACAAACTTTCGCGTTTATATGTAATAATAGTAGAGATAACTACCGGCACTTTGGACCGGCACTTTGAAAGTCTAGGATTTTTTTTATAATAAAATTTTAGAAAAGCGTGCTAGGAACAGAGAGAAAACACGGAAAATGGTAGATTTAAGCCTCCGGCTCTTACAGCGCCGTCCAATTATTTCAGCATAATTGGCGCGTCCGTGTGATTCGTTCGTAAACAGCCTAAATAAACGCTTTATTTGTTCCTTACTTTTTCGTAATTACTTCTATGGATGTTGGCCCGAAGTGAGATTATAAAATATTTTGGGACTCTGTAAAAATATACTCTTATTTTTGTTTGAATGTAATTTTGTAAAATGTTAATCTGTTCTTGGCTACATGTTTATTATTAGGTTATCATCATCCTAAGCAAAAAAAAAACAAAAAAATAATATAATTATATTATAATTATGTATTTATTATAACTTACAACAATTATATATTTATATAAGTATATAATCATAATTATAATTAATTATATTTATATTAATTTACAAAATATAATAAAAGTGATTACATCAGACCAGTGCTGGGCACGTATAATATATAATATATAAAAATATATATAAAATATATAAATATATATAATTCCCCTCAAGTGATAGTGAATTCGCTATGAAATTTCACGCGTCGTAGTCATTGGGCAGATATCCAAGTATTCAAAATGTCGACGTTA
This sequence comes from Plemyria rubiginata, assembly GCA_963576535.1. Taxonomy (NCBI): domain Eukaryota; kingdom Metazoa; phylum Arthropoda; class Insecta; order Lepidoptera; family Geometridae; genus Plemyria; species Plemyria rubiginata. Next base: position 10,528,676 of record OY754924.1, on the reverse strand, counting down.
TTTTAATAAACATTAGTGCATGTTCTTTTCTGTTGGTTTTATCACCTCGTTACCAGAATGTAGTTGAATTGGATAGACTTTCATTTATTATATGCAATCGCAAGAATCGCTTTCTTCATCTTCTTGCAGCTTATTAATCCTTACTAATAATAAATAAATAAATAAATAATGTTGGACAATCCACACAGCACTATCTAGCCCCAAAGTAAGCTACTCAAAGCTTGTGTTATGGGTACTAGATGACTGATATATTTAATACATTATATACTTACATAGATAGATATTTTTTTTATTCTCTGCAGATCGTACACAAATTTGTTCCGAGGCGGGAATCGAACCCGCAACCTCTTGCGTCGCAGGCAGACCCTCGCCCGCTGCGCCACTGAGGTCGTCATAAAATACATACTACATACTAATATCATAAACGACGACCTCTGTGGCGCAGCGGGCGAGAGTCCACCTGCGACGCTAGAGGTTGCGGGTTCGATTCCCGCCTCGGAACAAATTTGTGTACGATCTGCAGAAATTTGTTCCGTTGGTCTGGGTGTTTTCTATGTTTATAATAAAAAATATCTATTTATGTAAGTATGTAATGTATTAAATATATCAGTCATCTAGTACCCATAACACAAGCTTTGAGTAGCTTACTTTGGGGCTAGATGGTGCTGTGTGGATTGTCCAGCATTATTTAAAAAAAAAAAAAAAAAAACGCGAAAGTTTGTAAGTATGGATGGATGTTTGTTAACTCTTTCACGAAAGTGTTCAAATTGTATTAAAATACATTTATCTTTACCGTTCATGTGAGATTAATGTCTAGGATCGGGGTAACCTCAAAGATTATACATAAAGGGTTCTGCGGTGGTGACCGTCGGTCGTGGTAAGCCACCGTGTACTCTAAGGGTTCAGCTTTATCGCAATCAAGAGTAGAAGGTCTCATTACGGAGTCATGGCAACAGTAGAAGCCACAGAGTAATTGTCTTGTGCACACGGATGGAGATCAAGCTACACAAAGCCGAACTGAATTACGCTAACTACGAGTAAAAACTAAACCTGCCTAAAATTTGAACCCATATTTGTATCCGAGTGTAAATAGTTTTTTGCCTGTTCTTCTCGGCGTTGGTCGCGTGGAACTGACACTAGAGTCACCTAGTTTTAAGACGTTTCAAGATGATCCTTGTGATTTTATTGAATAGAGATATTTTGAATTTTAATTTGATTAGCGACGTTGCAGTTGATTAGCGTGGCCCCTTATAAGATAAGAAAATTCTTTATTGCACATATATGAAGTACATGAGGTGAACTTAATGCTAATTAGCATTTTATTCCAGTTAACCTTTGGGTTTTGTGGAGTGGGTGGGTAGTGCTCTATGGACAATAGAAGAGAACATTTTTTAAAAACAAAAATAAATATTTACCAACATACAAAACATACCTACTTATACATAAACCTACATAAAAATTAAAAATACATACATATAACCTTATCAAGACGGTCGTGGGCTCTTGGTTAATAACTTTTAGGAAAAATCTTTGTTATTTCCGTGTAGTACACTATAAAACGAATTAAAATAAAGGTCGGTGTATTCTGATGTGTATCCGCGTATACATTCTGATGTGTATCCGCGTATACATTCTGATGTGTATCCGCGTATACATTTTTGCTCATTTTTGCCTCAACCTGAACTAAACGGACTCATAACGGAGTCATGACAACTGAGCAATTTCATTAGAATTTTAAATTCATAGGCTGTGTGAAATTTGAACCGATTTTTTTACTTGATAGGATTCAAAATACTTCTTACCACTAAATATTGAGTAATTGATTGATGCGACTATAATTCTTCTATATGTCGTATCCCCGTTGCTGAAATTCTTAGACACGGTGAACATTTTCTTTAAGATCTCAATTCTTTTGGACAGCTACAGGACCCTTCCGACATCTCATTCAAAGGAACTTCAAACGTAGCTTCAAACACAGACAGACCAGTCTTTGTATTATCCAATATTGACAGCTTTGCCGTCTGCGGCCGTAGGTTCGATCTCCACCGAGAATAGAGATTCATGAGTCATAAAGACAGCTTCTTCATACAAATTTCTGATAGAACAAGTGGATCCTACCTGATGTTAAGTGCTAACCATCACCTATAACAAATCATTGCATGTTAAGTCACAGGTACCATACGATGCATTGCCCTGCGTAGATATTATAATTATGTAAACCGTTTATGTAAAGAAAGTACCCAAAAATAACGTTCGTACAGAGACTTGCCTGAATGTTTTTGAGAAATAAAATGCTGTCTTTGACTACTCTTCGAAGCCCTCAAAGAACCTAGACTTCGTACTTGTTGGAGATTTGAGGGGATATCTGCCTCGTCTGGATCAAATTCGTGAGGCTTTTTTATATTCTCTGTTAGATATTTTTTCCCCATCATTAGGTACACGCGAATTTAGCCACGTAACGTTATCGTGTTCCGCAATTCATCCACTTTATTAAGCACAGACTGTGTCTATCAGCGCACACAATAGACTCGCGATGACTGGACGCTTTGCTGGCAGTGGAATCGACACGTCACCTCCGGCTATCAAACAAAAGTTTAAGATTTCGTATCCAACCTTTTTGGAATTCCATTTTGTTTTCTGATTTATAAAGTAAAAGGGTCTAGGTCGACTAACCAAAATACTATTCCGTAAGTGACTACACCGCCGTCAATTTTTGATTAGTTTATATCCTTCCAAGGTTGCTTAGAAGAGATCGCTCTCAGTGATAAGGTTGTGCATTGTTTTACCTAAAATTTATGCTTGTACTTTGTACTATATTTCTGTGTGGTGAACAATAAAGAGTTTTCCTATATTTTTAAAGGCTCGTCCACACCTGGGCGACCGAAGTGACTGCGAAGCGGCAGCGTTTGTCGCGCTTTTGCTGCGTGCATGCTCGCTGTGTTGCAACGCACTGTTTATAATTTTATCAAATTATTGGAGTGAGCGGTAGGTACTACCCGGCGAGCGCTATTACTCCTGCTTCCTCTATTAATTATCGTTGCATGAGGACATAGGTACACAATGTAATAGGCCTCAAATATAATTTCAAATGATATTCTTGGCTTCCCCGGATGCGATGTTACTATCACTTAGGTCTATATTCCGTTCGCGAGGCCAATCTAATTTAGTCTCCCGAAGTAGGACGTTTACTTCGTTAGTTTGCGGGTAGTTTTGGAAAGGCTCTGTTTTTTCTGTAAATTGTTTTAGAAGGGCTTGTAAGTTTGTTTGACGGGCCTCAAGGCTACACACTAGAATTTTAAGTTGGTACTCGGTACTAGGAGATCTGAGATTTCTCTCGTGGATCTGTAGTCTTAAAGCATTGTTGGTGGTGTTTCTTCCAACCTTAATAAATAAATAATGCTGGACAATCGGCACAGCACCATCTAGCCCCAAATTAAGCTACTCAAAGCTTGTGTTATGGATACGACATAATTGATATATTTAGTACATTATTTACTTACATAGATAGATATTTTTTTATTATACATAGAAAACATCCAGACCAACGAACAAACTTCTGCAGATGGTACACAAATTGGTTCCGAGGCGGGAATCGAACCCGCAACCTCTTGCGTCGCAGGCGGACTCTCGCCCGCTGCGCCACTTTGATGTGGATTGAATCCCCAACAATAACTTAAGATTGTATTAAAAAAAACATGTACATGTTATGTTATTTATTCTAACAATAATGTTAAGTTTATAGTGACCGCGCGAAGACGCGCTTCGCCGCGCTAAAATACGCATCAGGCTATTTCACTGTTCACTTTTATGTCCTTGCAGTACCTAAGTGTCATTTTTCTTTGGCTTGTAGCTTGTGTAGCATGATCTGTATCCGTGTGCAGAAGTATCAACATCACAAACAACACAGATACGGATAGAATATAAAAAGGGTTAACCAAAAATATAATTTAATTTTATGACACAAACCAGCTTTTCTAGCTTTCGCCCTAAAATAGGATTTAATGGTTAATCCTTACAGTTTTAAATATTATTCGTATAATTTGAGTTCATTACTTCCATTGTTTGCTTTTGGTTTGTTTTACTCATCTTAATCCCTAATTTATTACATAATTTTATTCTGTAAATCGCTTAAAAGCCCCTTTTCGTAAGTAGCCTTAAACTGAGATAATATAAGAGATTATAAATGCCATAAAAATTAAGTATCTACAAGTTGCTAAAATTGTTCTTCGAAAGTTTTCTCTTGAACATTTTGTTCTTTAAAAAGATATAAGGTAAATCAAATAATTGTTTTATTGTTTTACTTTTTTGTTTAAGTACTTATTTAACTGTGTTTATAATATTTAACTAGATGAGGAAGATTACAGGATAATAAATAAATAATAAATAATGCTGGACAATCCACACAGCATCATCTAGCCCCAAAGTAAGCTACTCAAGCTTGTGTTATGAGTACTAGATGACTGATATATTTAATACATTATATACTTACATAGATAGATATTTTTTATTATACATACTAACACCCAGACCAACGGAACAAATTTCTGCAGATCGTACACAAATTTGTTCCGAGGCGGGAATCGAACCCGCAACCTCTTGCGTCGCAGGCGGACTCTCGCCCGCTGCGCCACTGAGGTCGTCGTGAGGATGAGGATGATGTCTTTATAAAAATCGGATTTAAACTAAATGGAAATAAGTAAAGTAAAGGAAATAGTACAATCGAAGACAAGAAGTAACTAAATACAGTATTTAGTGCTGCCTTCAGCGCTGTCAGTTGTCGGTTCGATACCTTCCCTCGGACAATTTTTTTTATGTATTTCTGGGTGGTATGAAATATCTCTCAGTATGCGTTGAAAAAACTAAGTACCATGTACTGGTTCAGTTTGGGGTTGGATAGCGTTATGTAACACGTCCACCAATAAAAAATCTGTATCTCTTAAATGGTGACCCCGATAAACGGAACCTCCGGGTGAAGTCAGGAGCAACTGCTAGTTATAAATTGTGGTTAGTTCTCATTTCCGCTATAAAAGTTTTTCATTTCATTTTCCCATTAGCGATAAAAAGGATTATTTATTTTGTAACAACCTAATAACTTACATTCAATCAAACGCGATGACAAGTAAGCACGCAATTTGAATGTTGGCAGCATGATTAGTAAGGGGAGGCAACACTAATAAAAAAGAAATGTAAGTTCTAACTTTTAACTTATTTATATATCAGTTATAGCTCCCAAAATGTTTGCTTAGTTTACCTATATGCGTAAGATGGTGAAGTAATCAGTAAGATAGGTCTATGCGTGAATAAATTAGTAGAGGCATTTTTTAGTATCTCCAAACGCTAAAAGAAAAGCAGATATTATCAATTATTTCCCACGGGTGGACTTGTCGTCCTCACTATAATTAATGCGACAGCGTAGCACTTGGTCATAGCTAATGCAGGACAGCTTGTTTATATGTACGCAATGTATTTATTTTTTTGTTATACATTTGCTAATGTAATATGCAGATTGCCCAGCTGTTGTTTAGTGGCAATAACCTATAGTGAAACATTGCCTATTTGTGGTTGTGGCTTTATGCGACCTAGCCTGCCTATATATCGTTTTGACTGGTTCTAGATTTGGGATACTGGCCTTTGCTCATCTAGCTGAGTTATAAATAGAAAGAACTTGATTTTGACAAATTTATTTATAACTTTAAAATATGAAGTAATAATTAGGTAGGTACAGCAAATGATGCGTGCTGTTTGATTTAATTGAAGTGCGAAGTGAGGGTGGAGCCACGCGTCGTCAGCCTTTTTATTCTCGCGGGTACAGCGCCCTCTCACGTCCCGCGTAGACATCCCGGCGGCCTTGAGAGCACCCTCAATGATCTGGTAGGTACAGGTACTCAGGTTGCGATGGCTCCTCCGGCAGTAATCGCAGCAGCAGGGTCCTGGATGTCGATCTCAAGCGGGCATATTCTGGAGAATGCCCTCTTCACTACGCCTGTAGCTAGGCGTATTTCAGCTACTCGGGTCACTCCATCCCTTCCTGGGAATAAAGCTCCTGTGACACGGCCCAATCTCCACTTGAGAGGAGGGAGGCCGTCTTCTTTGATGAGAACCATTGTTCCAGCCTGTATGTCATCCCTTTGATCTTGCCATTTTGTGCGCCTTTGTAGCTCCGATATGTACTCCATGGACCAGCGTTTCCAGAATGATTGGCGAAGCTGCTCGATCCGCTTGTAGCGCGATAAGGCAGGCAGCGCTGTCATCGTGACGTCTCTCTCGGCGGGGGTCGTCAGAGGTCGGCCAATCAGGAAATGCGCTGGTGTGAGTGGGTTAAAGTCGGAAGGATCTGAAGACATAGGATACATAGGGCGGGAATTCAAGACAGCTTCAATTTGTACTAAAACTGAATTGAATTCCTCATAAGTTAAATTTGCATTTCCTATAACGCGAGAAATGTGGTGTTTGCAGGATTTTACCCCTGATTCCCACAACCCACCAAAATGAGGCGTATAGGGAGGAATAAACCTGAATTCGATTTGATTATCTGATGCGTAATCAAAAATAGACTGAGTATTGTCTCGCAAAAAATCTGTAAACTCCCGAGCGGCTCCCACAAAATTCCTACCATGATCAGAAAAAATCTGTAAAGGTTTGCCTCGACGGGAAATAAATCTTTTTAAAGCTAAGATATAACTTTCTGATGATAAACTAGTAACCAGTTCCAAATGCAATGCTCGAGTCGCAAAACACACAAACAAACATAGATAACATTTTTCAAGTTTAGCACCCCTACCTTTTCTATTCAAAATATAAAGAGGTCCTGCGTAATCTACCCCACTGTGCAAAAACGGGAAACCTGCATTCAAGCGCTCCTTGGGTAAGTTACCCATGATAGGTTGAATAGTTTTACCTTTCATACGGCAACATTTAACGCATTGTCGTACAATTTTTCTGGCTAAGTTTCTACCTCCTAAGGGCCACCAGTTCTCCCTAATATGCGATAACAGTAACTGAGGTCCTGCATGTAACAACCTATCATGTTCTCGCCTAAACAGCAGCAATGTAAAATGATGTTTACTACACAGTAACTTGGGATGCTTTTTGTCGTATGTAAAACTAGAATTGACTAATCTACCACCAACTCTCATAATAGTTTCATCTAAAAACATATTTAAACTAGACAAACTACGATTTGATTTTAAATTTGAATTTTTCAATAATGCGTTGTATTCAGTGGGAAATGATTGTATTTGCGCCTGCCTAGTGAGGAAATCTAACGACCTATCTAATTCTCTTACTGATAAGGAACCCGAATAACGCTCGACCTTATTTTTTGTGCGTGCGTTGTGTATAAATCGCATCACGTATGCACACGCACGTTGTAAGCGATTAAAATTAGAAAATCTATCAAAATTAATAATGACATTAGAAACCTCTGAACTAGCCATGCTAACAACAGGTTGCTTCAACTCGGGCAGAGTAGTTAAATTATGCGAACTATCCTTACTATCTTGTGACCATTTCGTTACAGCTTCATGTAAAAATGTGGGTCCGTCCCACCACAACGACAATGAACATAGCTCACCTAGACTCGTACCACGTGAAACTAAATCAGCGGGATTTTGTTTCGTTCGAACATGCAACCAAATTGCATCATTACCTGTTAATTCATTTATTTCTACGACCCGATTTTGAACAAACGTTTTTAACTGATGTGGAGACATACGTAACCATCCGAGTACGATAGTCGAATCTGTCCAAAACACAATGCTATTAAACTGTAAACGCAAGGATTTTATTATTTTTTGATACAACTTAGCGCCTATTAACGCACCGCAAAGCTCGAGTCTCGGTATACTGACCGGCTTTAGAGGTGCGACTCGACTCTTCGAACACAACAATCGTACGGTTACGTCACCGTTGTTATTGCAAGTGCGACAGTACGCGCAAGCTCCATACGCACTTTCGCTCGCATCAGTGAAAATATGCAATTCTAGTTTCAAAGGGTCTGAATCAATAACATGTCTTGGTACACGAATGCTAGATAGATACGATAACGATTGAACAAATCTTTTCCATACAATGACTATGTCACTAGGTACGAGATCGTCCCAACCTAATTTACAAAGCCATAGGTTTTGTAATAATATTTTTCCTACAATAATAATAGGACTCAACAAACCTAGGGGATCGTATATTTGCGACACGACTGATAAAATTAAGCGTTTAGTAACATTAGTCATAGAATCTTCATTTACTTTTGTAACGAAATGAAATTCATCGCTCTTATTAAACCAACCTAGACCTAAAGTCCTACTAGAACAGTTATCTTCCAGTGATAGACATTTCGATTCGTCATCACAGGCCTGTGCATTTAAAGCGACATCAGGCGAATTGAAAGTCCACTTTCGCAGTGGAAAACAACCAGACATACAGACATCAGCGACATCTATACATAATTGCTTTAATTTATGTTTACAGTTGTGGCCAATAAGCAAATCGTCTACGAACAAGTCATTTAAAATGGCACGTGCCACATCGTCGTCCGCACACTGTAATCCTAACTGCCTAACACAGCGAATACTCAGGTATGGTGCCGACGCTGTGCCGTAGGTTACAACGTTAAGTCTGAATACACTGAGTGGATCAGAAACATTTTCACGCCATAGAATTAATTGCAAGTTTCTCTGGTCTTCGTGAATGGTTATCTGTCTGAAGAATTTTTCAATGTCAGCACATGCAACGTATTTGTACTGACGAAAACGTAATAGTATTGAGAAAAGATCGTTTTGTAACGCTGGACCTGTCATCTGAATGTCGTTAAGCGATACACCAGACGAAGTTTTTTGACTCGCATTGAAAACTACACGTAATTTTGTTGTAGTACTTTGTTCACGTAAAACACCGTGATGAGGTAAAAAATAGTGAGGCATTGTTGTCACGTCAAAGTTTTCAATGCGCGTCATGTGTCCTAAGCTTAAGTATTCCTGCATAAAGTTACTATACAAACTTTTATATTGTGGCGATTTTTCTAAACGACGTTCTAGTGATAAGAACCTACTTTGCGCAATTTTGAAGCTATCGCCTAATGTTTCGACCGATTCCTTGAGAGGAATGCGGACCGAGAAACGACCGTCTTCTACCCGCTTTGTAGTTTCGGTAAATAATGTCTCACAAATACTTTCCTCAGCGGAAAGACATTGAATTGGCTTGCTAACTTCTTCTATTTCCCAAAACTTTTTTAACTGATCGTTTATATCTAATGTTTGAGAAAAATTACATTGAAGTCGATTTATGCGCGACTTGGTATTATATACGATACCGGAAATAATCCACCCTAAAGTGGTATTTTGTAAGTACGGACCCTTAGGTAAACGTATTCTACCATCAAGTAATAAATCCCAGAAGTGATCTGCACCTATGAGTAGGTCGATTTGTGACGGGGAATGGAATGTTGGGTCAGCTAGATCTATATTCATAGGCACGTCCAACGATGTATGATCTAAACTGACTGACGGTAATGAACTAGTAATGCGATTCAAAACAATACAATTCATGCGTGTATTGTATTTGCTGTTTAACGATTTGAGAATGATTTCACAGGATTGACTAGACTGCGTGACTGATTGCCCTACCCCTGTGATTTGAACAGTGGACTGTATGGATTTAGCGTTTAATTTTTTACACAATGTGTCGGTAATAATGCAATGCTGACTACCACTATCTAGTAACGTACGAGCTTTATGATACTGGCCATTGACGTTACCGGCTACCTCGACTATTGCTGTTGACAATAAAACTGTTTCTAATGCGCGTTCGTTACAATCAATATTAATGCGTGATTGCTCGAGCGTATGTAAAACTGTAGCTGTACTTATGTTAGGTATGGAGTCCGGTTGTGGTTCTTGCTCCACGACCGATAGTGACGCGAATTCTCCACCATGAAGTAAGCTATTATGCTTCTCGTTGCATTGTCTACACGGACCAAAACTACAATCAGATAACTCGTGACCTGACCGCAAGCAGTTTAAGCATAGACTGTTGCTCTTCACAAATTGTAACCTATCCTGAACTGACAAATTACAAAACTTATAGCAAGCGTATACCGCGTGGCTTGCGTCGCATAATTTACATTTGCGGGCAGTTTTGTGCGTTGTGTTGTTTCGCGTCGAAGCAAAACTATGAACACTATTTGGAGTAGCCTTTTTTGTTGGTTCAGAAGAAGTTACCTTAGTACTACCTAAAGATGAATTATTATGTGCTTTTATCATTTCTAAAGTATCCGCTTTGTCTTTAAGAAAACTCAGTAAGTCATCTAACGTGATGCGTCTATTTGACTGAGTACTTTGAGTAGAAAAATTACTTTTAAATTGCTCCCAATCCTTCTCCACTACTGCGTCCAGTTTCGAAACTATGATATATATAAGGAGGGTATCCCACGATTCTGTGGGTTCTCCGAGAGTCTTCAAAGCACGCAAATTCTTTAGAACTGTATCAATTAACTTCCTAATATGAAAAGAAGATTCTTTCGTTGCCTGCATTGAGAAAAGAGATTTCACATGATTATGCACTAATAATTTACAGTTGTTGTATCTATTTGTAAGCAAGTCCCAAGCTACCGTGTAGTTATCGAACGTGAATTCTACCGATTTGATAACCTGTGCTGCGTTACCCTTTAGCGATGATCGCAAATAATGAAATTTCTGTATATCATCGAGCTGCTTCGAATTATGAATCATAGAAAGGAAGGTGTCTCTAAACTCTAACCAATTGTCGTACGATCCGTCAAATGAGGGTAGTGAAATAGTTGGAAGCTTGACTAACGAATGAGTATTGCATTTAGAATCGTTGCATTTAGCTTCATTACTAGTGCTATTAGAAGTACTAGATTGAGCCAACATATTAACGACAGTAGCCTGAACCTGATAATACGAACTTTCAAAAGCTTCACGAAGTTCTAGTTGCTGAGAAATATCGACTTCTGGCACTAGCTCTTCGATCGAGCTTTGAATATTATTAAATTCACTTAATAACGTTTTAGCTACATCACTACGCAATTTAAGTTCTGATATTTGATTTTTTGTTAACTGAGCTCCTACTAAAGAGGTTACAAATTTTACGAACAAAGTCAGTCTACCCTTGACCGTACCACGTTTTTTATTGAATTCACGCAAAATACTATCATTTAAATCTACTCCTAAGCACGGAGGATTAGGTGATTTAGGACGGATTGACACGTTTTCGACACTCATTTTGGCAAGTTATGAAATGGGGTACTCACAGTTTTTCCTGGAAACACCACGCGAACTGGCTTCTTACTGCGGATGAAAAACAGTTTTAGTACAATTGAAGTATGGGAAGAAGTTGGATATGGAATTGGAACGATTTGGCCAGACCCTTACACGATGCGTCTTCGAAGATCCAATGCGGCTCTGAAGGTCCAATATTTGTGGTTGTGGCTTTATGCGACCTAGCCTGCCTATATATCGTTTTGACTGGTTCTAGATTTGGGATACTGGCCTTTGCTCATCTAGCTGAGTTATAAATAGAAAGAACTTGATTTTGACAAATTTATTTATAACTTTAAAATATGAAGTAATAATTAGGTAGGTACAGCAAATGATGCGTGCTGTTTGATTTAATTGAAGTGCGAAGTGAGGGTGGAGCCACGCGTCGTCAGCCTTTTTATTCTCGCGGGTACAGCGCCCTCTCACGTCCCGCGTAGACATTGCCTATTAGGTCACTCTTGATAAGAACATGCCCTACGATGCACTGCACTGCGTCTATCAACTTGAGATGATAAAATACTGATGATAAGCTTCATGTGCTTGCAGCAACGCTGCTTGCGGCAGAAAAAGACATGTTGGTAGTACAAAGCAGTGATTCTTGGTTATTTTTCCGAACGTTAAGAGCTGAATTCAAAACTGCTGAATGCAGAAAATTCAAAAAAATAAAAAGCTAAATAATAATAATAAATAATAATAATAAATAATGCTGGACAATCCACACAGCACTATCTAGCCCCAAAGTAAGCTATTCAAAGCTTGTGTTATGGGTACTAGATAGCTGATATATTTAATACATTATATACTTACATAGATAGATATTTTTTATTATACATAGAAAACACCCAGACCATCGGAACAAATTTCTGCAGATCGTACACAAATTTGTTCCAAGGCGGGAATCGAACCCGCAACCTCTTGCGTCGCAGGCAGGCTCTCGCCCGCTGCGCCACAGAGGTCGTCAATTTCAGCAATTGTCAGCTGTTTGTTGGTACGCGAGCTTTTTAATTTTATTTTTTACAGTCTCGAAATATTGTGACGATTCTTCAACGTGTACACTCCACGTGCTAAATACCGTCGTTTTTAACCGAATTCAAAAAATGAGGTTCTCAATTCTACTGTTTGTTTTATGTTTGTTGTAAGTGTGACCTGTATCGCAATGTTTACTAGAATGATTAACCGAATATAGTACATAAATATTTAGCGATAGCAAATTTTTATCACATTGTCTTTTTCTAGATTACGGACTATGGTGTGAGCCAGCGGTTTTGTCTGGACTATGCACCACACAGATAATCTAAATTAATCTTTCAAGACGCGAATTCATTCCATTCCCGCGTATTTTGATGGATCTTTGTTTTGTGATTCAATGTGCTCATTTTTCATCCTGAGATTTTGAATTCGTCATTTATTTTCGTATTAATCACCAGCAGTCATTAATAATTCAAAATAAATCACATGTCCACTAGATAAATAAAAAATCTTCTAACATTTCTATAGAATATCTTATATAAGAAAAAGAATACCTATTGCGACTGGTAATCAAAGTCTTATAGCTGCTTTTGCTTTTATGAAACAACAAAAAAAAACAATGGTAAACCACCAGCAGTGCAAGTACCGTTCTTATCGATCGCTTAATTTGACACTTAGTATCGTCAAAATTCGTTCTAACTTGTTTTATCCATTGTTGAAACCATTTTAAACGAAATTTGACGATTCTAAATGTCAAATTAAGCGATCGATAAGAACGCTACTTGCACTGCAGGTGAGGTTGCAGTCAAAGAGCTTTTAAAGTTCAAAAAAAGGGTATGCGTCACTAAACGGACACTCGGTATATAGTTAGTATGGTTGCAACGAACGCTTGTTGGTAATAGTTACTTCTTAACATCACGTGATTCAACCGCTAGTGCCAAAAGTAGTTTAAAACTGTCAGATCAAAACATTTTCATGCTTGTTAGAACAAACATGAGGTCAAACCGATCTACAGCATAGAATACAATCGTACCAACTCAACTGTGAGCCACATTCGTACAAAACCATTTTAAAACTTTGTTAATACCGCCTAACGAAACCCGTGTTTGCGTACTCGTATGAATAGCTACGAGACCCTAAAATTGTATTATTCATTAAAGCAAGTTCATTCCACCCCAGAGACCTTACACGTTTCGAATACTCTCTATATTTACCAACACCGCTTTTTATTTTTGTTACAATACGCAAAAGTGCTGTTTTGGGCCGTTTTTTGGGCTCTGTAACGAAGGGCACTATTGAGACCCTATTAATAAGGACACGTTGTGCTCTGTGGTAATTCGAGTTTGATATGACGTGATAGCTCAACTTCAGGTGTGCCATATGCTTGTTCCAGCAAGATGTTAAAGATGTGTAAGAGTAGTAGAGCTATTGTGAAGGGCTCGGCCGGGGAAGTACTACCACCACGCCTATTTCTGCGTGTCGGTTTGAAGAGTGTGGTCGCCGGTGTAATTACAGGCACATGAGGCTTAACATCAGTATGCCTCAAGTTGATAGACGCAGAGCAGTGCATCGTAAGGCACGTTATCATCGTGCGTGACTTACGAGACAATGCATTGTTATTGGTGATGGTTACCCCTTAAATACAAATTAACTTGAACAAAGCAATATGTAGTACTAATCCGCTGATCTAATCTCCTTAAGCTGGAATAAACTTAATTAGAATTCGACACGTGTTTCACCTCACTACGAAGCATCTTCAGGAAATTGACTAGCTGTGCACTGAACGTGTTACCTCGTCGAGCGCTGAGCTGAAAGCAGCGCTGAGCTGAAAGCAGCGCTCGACGAGGTAACACGTTCAGTGCACAGCTAGTCAATTTCCTGAAGATGCTTCGTAGTGAGGTGAAACACGTGTCGAATTCTAATTAAGTTTATTCCAGCTTAAGGAGATTAGATCAGCGGATTAGTACTACATATTGCTTTGTTCAAGTTAATTTGTATTTAACAATGGACTTCCGCAAGGTCACGCTTGAGTCAATTAACTAGGTTACCCCTTAATTTCAGGATGCCCAACTGCTTGCTTCATCAGCTGGTCGTATAAAAATAAAAAAAAACAAGTGCATTTGATTGAGTTTTGTAAATAGTCATGAAACATTTTGACGTGACCGCTAGAGGACGTTCAGTGTTTCCATTTAAGGCGCGGACCTCATCTAAATTGCGTATGGCGGGGCTGGCTTGCTTCCATTCAAATTTCATTCAAAATGCATGGAAATAAAGCTTTTATAGAACAGAATGCATTTGTAGAACAGTGGATTTATCCATCGCTCTTTCATCCTTTCTTATGTACCTATCTCATCTTTCACACAAAGCATCCATCTTTTCTCGGGACGCAACGGTCCTCGCTCCAAGACCCAATTTGTAGCGATCGAGTGTCAGTGACGCTCCCGTTCCGTCTTTTCTGCGGCAGATCTAGCACGATTTACTGATAACTTAGGCTGGTTTTAGTTTTATGAGTGCCAACGGTCAGCGTGACTCTAAAAACCTTGTTTGAGTAAGCTTAGCTTCTTTTTCTCCACTCCGTATCTGACACTCTAACAGAAAATCTTGACAAGAGAAATATAATAAAAACTTTCTTAGTACTACTTACTTAGAAGTACTACTATGTAGTCTTAGTCTTAGTAAATTCAGCAGTCATTTGTTTTGAATTCAACAATTAACGCCTAAGGTAATGTTGCGGCAAGACTGACGTAACAATTTCAATAAAATCCGGATATCATACACTTTCATTCTAAACACTCTATCACTAACGCAAGTTATGCTAAAACCTCAGATTATCCAAAACCAGTCACTGAAAAATTTAAGTTACCAAATTTTACCATGGATGGATATTATTTCTTAATCTATTTCTGACTTTTCACACACTAACTTGCCCCAAACTAAGCATAGCTTGTAATATGGGGACCACATAACTGGTATAATCCTTAACATACTCTTTGTATAAACGTACATAGTAAATAATTAGTAAATAATACACCCAGACAGTAAACAAGTGTTCATCACACAAATGTTGGTTCTCAATGGGAATCGAACACGGCCTACAACCACAGAAGGAAGAACACTATCCACTGAGCTGTGAGGGCTTTAATATAAAAAAAATATCCTAATCACGCTCTGTGTAGTATATTAGTAACAAAATGAACAAAATAAATATTGGTATTAGTGTATGTGTGATTTAAATAATTTATGAAGTTTTTTAATCAGTTTCAAATTACGTAATTATATGAACGTCGTAGGTCGTAGTTCATTCATATCCTATTTCCACTTAGGCGAGAGCCTGCCTGCGACGCAAGAGGTTGCGGGTTCGATTCCCGCCTTGGGACAAATTTGTGTACGATCTGCAGAAATTTGTTCCGATGGTCTGGGTGTTTTCTATGTATAATAAAAAATATCTATCTATGTAAGTATATAATGTATTAAATATATCAGTTATCTAGTACCCATAACACAAGCTTTGAATAGCTTACTTTGGGGCTAGATAGTGCTGTGTGGATTGTCCAGCATTATTTATTTATTTATTTTATTACTTATCTTAATATTCGTCATGTTTAATTATGTCATGATTTTTGTATTGATAATTTGAGAAAATAGTGCTATATTTATTTTTTAAACGTATTTTTTTGCAGATGTAGTCTTTTCTGTGATTTTATTAAATTAATTCTTAAAAAAAACTTTTATAAACCAGCTCTCAAATAATTATAATTTATTATATTACTAATATATTTTTCATAATAAATTGGTATTGAATTATAAAGTTATAACTTTTTTTAATATTCAAAGCAGAAGTAAAAAACACTTAAAATATAAGCTACAAACGTTTTGAAGTGTTTTGTGTACTACACAAAAAAAATTTGAAGCACTTAAAATAATTGAAAACAAACACCGAAAAACAATAAACGAAATCCACAGCTTAAATATCCAATAAATCCGCCGGGAAATTCGAAACCCGCTGAATAAATTTAAAACTATTTTACACGTATATACATACCGTCCAAACCACAAAACTTACATGTTCAAAATCCAAAATTGAAATCACACAACACACACAGACACAAAAACACGAATGTGCACTAAAAAAATCGATGTTTTTTTTTCTGTCTCTCGCGACGTGCGCTCTGGGCGGAAGCGCGGCGGGACTGAGTTAGGGCGGGCGGCGCTGCCGTCGCCTCCCGGGTGCTCGCTGACGTTCAAATTGACAGCTTTAGTGACATTTTCATTGGTAGCTGATTGATGGGTTGATTTGCTAGGGTTATAAATTGATTTAATAAAACTCGAAGTTAATAAGAGTTAGACTGAGCTAAGTGACATTAAAACCTAGTTTTTTGGGCAGTTGAACCTGTTATTATATTAACCTCACAAAAAAATGCTTTAAATAAAAAAAAAAACACCTTTTACGTGTCATAAAAAATACTTTCCATTGTTTTATTATTCCGTATATAAAATTAAGTTTATAAATTATATAAATATCTGTCCGCCCATATGCTTACGAAATGTCTGGGTCACCTAAAACGTGTCTAGGTCTACGGAGGGTAGACCTAGGCACGTTTTAGGTGACCCAGATGACGAGATCACCGCCGCAAACGCAGTGGTGATCGAAGACTCATCGCACCCGGTAACTATCAACACTGCACACCTACACCGACCCCTCCGGAGGGGTCGAAGACGCATTCCCCGTTAACGCCCCCTCTGGGCGAAGATTCTCTCCGACTTATCTCTTCCCCGGCAACAACCCAAGCCGAGGTCCGTAGCTAAGTGGTGCCATTGCGTTTGTTGCCAATAAACCTTTTTGTATGGCAGAGCGCCTTCCGCGCTCTCCAGTAGTCCGGTAACGCTGTCGGCAATCGTCATACGATGATACCAGCATTATAGTCCATTCGAAAAAAAAAAGCTTACGAAATGAGAGATCGGCACAACAGTATTTTTGCCAAGTTATTATAATTAAAAAACCTGATGCGTATCAACGGATTAAAAAAATATCCTGATCAGCCAAAAATTACTTTTGATTGTTCGCTCCGATATTTGTTATGAATAGTTGTATAGTAAATTAATCTTGTAAGACTTTTCACACAGCACCACTTCTGGGCAAAGGCCTCCCACATTCCTTCCACACATCGCGATCCTGGGCTATGTTTG
Organism: Plemyria rubiginata; assembly: GCA_963576535.1. Lineage (NCBI taxonomy): Eukaryota > Metazoa > Arthropoda > Insecta > Lepidoptera > Geometridae > Plemyria > Plemyria rubiginata. The sequence continues at coordinate 10,511,244 of OY754924.1, read as the reverse complement.
CCCAGTCTGTCAGAGAAACATGAAGCTCGTCCCTCCATCTCCTAAATAATCTTTAATATTATATTATATATATAAATAAATATATAAATACATCCTACGATTACTTACTATTATAAACGCGAAAGTTTGTAAGTATGGGTGGATGGATAGATGTTTGTTACTCTTTCCCTTTCTCCGGAACGGCTAAGCGGATCTGGATGAAACTTGGCAAAGAGATAGATCTCTGTCTGGTCTGGAATAGGACAAAGGCTACTTTTTATCCCGTGGTAATACCTGGATTTAAATCTGCGCGGGTGCAACCACGGGGCGCAACTAGTATATTATGATTTAATTATGATGATGATTTTCGAGTTTATTTTACTATTATTGAATGATCAAGCGAGCTTACCTGAAGCGAAGCTCGATCTTGATTATACTGCCTTCACCGATTTTCCCTATGTATTGTTGTAGCTACGATTTAATACGCCAAGTGGTCATTTCATTCAACATTAGGTTTTTGAACTCCTAGGTAAACTATTTGCCTCGTAACCCTTTCACAGCGAACAAAGGCACAACGTGGTCCCCCTTAACCCTCCTTCAACCCCCTTCAGCTCCCTTACCCTCCTCTAATGGTCCGTCTAATAGGAGGACCATTATAACTTCATCCTACATTAATTATTTGACGTAGCGATGATTGTTTTATGTTTTTGTAGTGTTTGTAATAATTTATTGAGAGAGAATTTATTATTTATTACCCGTGGCTTGTAGCGTTCGCGGTCAAATAGCAATTTTCTATGCTAGCTAGATTACTAACTATATCCTTTTACCATTTATAGACTTGCGTTTGGTCGCCATCTCACGTGATGATAATTGACGATGCGTTCGACGTTGTAGCGCGCTTTCAAGGGGAAGGGCTTTCTCGGAACAAATTTGTGTACGATCTGCAGAAATTTGTTCCGTTGGTCTGGGTGTTTATGTATAATAAAAAATATCTATCTATGTAAGTATATAATGTATTAAATATATCAGTCATCTAGTACCCATAACACAAGCTTTGAGTAGCTTACTTTGGGGCTAGATGGTGCTGTGTGGATTGTCCAGCATTATTTATTTATTTCCTCACACACAAGTTCGGCTGACTGAAGGGCTCCTAAGTTTAGTGGCTGCATCTTACAATATTGCAGTACCTACCTATTGATAGAGATATAAGTTACGACGTACCTCTGACTTACTCTCCTTTTTTATTTGTAGCTTAAGGCGTTGACAACACCTAAAATACCTCTCGCTCGCACGATTCGACATATTAAAAGATATCACTCAGCCCAATTTTGAAAAATCGCAAACAACCATTTTGTGTGCAATTACATTGCGCACCGCTTAGTAAAAATGTCATTTTGATCGATGCAAGCTGTCCTATTCAAAAGTTTGCTTAAGTACAAGAACTAGAAAAGTAAACTTTTAAGTAAGAAAACATGTATCGATCAAAATGAAATTTTTACTAAACGGTGCGCAATGTGATTGCACACTAAATGGTTGTTTGCGATTTTGCGAAAATGGATTTATTGAATTGATATCTTTTAACATGTCGAAACGTGCGAGCGAGAGTTACATTAGCTCTTGTCTTCACCTTAAGGAATGCGGTCCCAAGGCACGGTAGATATCATTCGGATCTTTTGGTGCCAAATCAAAAGTCGTTATGGCTGTCTAAAGGGGGTAAGCGCTGAAACATTAAGAGCACAATCGCGTTTATTACACTCAGCTCATGTCCGTGGCTACGCGAACGTCAAAACTCTCTCCCTTTCTCTCTCTGTCGCGTTACCTTTCGCGCATTTCCCATGTCACCGTCCATATCCCGGCGCATTTAAGCTAACTGTAAACTAGCTAAAAGGACTGCTATCAATGCTTTGAAGTCTGCTAACATAAACAGCCTTACTACAAAAAACAGTCAAAAGATATACTATGCTTAAAATATTGCCATCTCTTACCAATGCGTAATGGCAAACAGAGACAGCGCTAATTTTAGACATTGTTTAAAGTTAGGCACCTTTTTGCAGTACGAGGGTTAATGTTTGTTTGCAGACTTCGTAAAAGAAGATAGCAATAGATTGGATAGCAGAGTTTATGCACGTTGTGGCTGTATCCTGCAATATTGCAGTATTGATAGAAATTAGCAGGTACCGTAGGATAGCCGTCTGACCCACTTCATTGCAGCGCATTGTTATATATTACATGGACCTGTGTGTAACGTGGAACAGACAATAATTATACTTAAAACATTTTTTATTATATTTAGATTTTTTTTAAACGTTTGATGGCTATCTCACCTGATGGTAAGTGGCCATGCGGACTACGGTGTCGCACGCTTACTAGAAGATCTCACTCGTCTCTTGAAAACATTCAAATTATAGGCAACTGGAAAACTGAAAAAAAATATCACACAAAAACCTTAATAAGGTTTTTTTTATAAATATGGTGGACCTTTTATACTAAACTATTAAGGTTTAGTAAAAATTTCATTTTGATCGATGCATGTATTCTTTTCAAAAGTTTGCTTAAGTACGAAAACTAGAAAAGCAAAATTTTAAGTAGGAAAACTTGAAAAGAAGGAACAGATGGCTTATCTGATGTTAAGTGGTAACCATCACCTATAACAAATAAATATGTCTCTTCCAGTAACTCTAAATCTAAGTTAAGAGAAGTATAGTGCAATCTTGAGAAACATGTCTGAAGCAGGCGTCTCAACCACCCTTATAAATATAACTCTATTCTTGATAGCATAAGAACTACTTTTCAATGATCAAGTCTCTGTATAGAGCGTAAAACGAAACAAAGGGTGTTTTTCCGAGTTGAATCCAAAATATAGTGGGTTAAGGTCCATTTTAGGTTGCTTGCGGTCAATTTCGTTAACTTGGAAGTTTAGGCAGAACTCAAAAGTTGTATTGAAAGCGTATCTAGATAGAGATAATGGTTTAAGTCCGGAATCTAGACTTTAGCATCCGAAGACATTGAACCTAGAGAAAGTAAATTATAAAGTTTTATTGCAATAAAATCACAAGCATTACTTTAAACTGTCGTATAAATTACATTATAAGCTATTTATTGAATTGCTAAATTGCTATGATCTGTTGAATCTGATGTATATATATATATGCGTAGATATTTTTCACCATAACCTGCCGAAAGCCATGGAAATGACACAGCATGTCTTTGAAAATGTTTAAATGTAAGTGTTGTCTATATTATTATTAAATAGGTATATAGATTTAACATCGCCTAAGGGCTTAATAAAAAAACCTGTAATGATGTTAATTTCTCAATAAATAAAAATAAATAAATAAATGTCAAAATCAAGAGCATTATTTTTCTACTTCTTGTCATGTTAAGGATTATTCACGCTACAACGTGCCCCGTCCGCGCCCCGGCCGGGGCACGTTCAAACATTATGGTATACTATTTGTATGAAGTAATACATGCCACAACGTGGCGCGGCCGTGCCCCGTCCGTGCGCCGCCCGGGCACGGAGGGGCACGTCGCTGAAATGTCGATGGGTATTGTTTCCCGTCGCCGGCACGTTCTGGCCCTAACAAAACTACACCACTCGTGCAAATAATACACCCAAACAGGCCCGGCCCCGGTGTAATATGAATGACTGGCCCGGCCGGTGCACGGTGAACGGGGCCCGTACGGAGCACGGCCTGGTCGCGACACGTTGTAGCGTGAATCATGCTTTACTTTCCAAACAGTGTGGTGAAAGGAATTTACGTGTGCCTCAAAGAGTCTTCTTTCGAGCACTTGACACACGTTTTAGAACTTTTCACTCACGATGTTTCCTTCGCCGTTTGAGAGTGGCACTGTGCACATACATTTTTGAACAGAAACATAACAAACATTTGTGTGTATTTATTGACCTACACTTGATTTTGGTCTAGGTGCCTTAAATAATATTTATTACAAACGAAAAAAGTAGAAAAGAGCATTTTGCTTCAAAACTCACATTCTTATTTTATGTGTTACTATAACGTGTAACATAATACCTCGAAAGCAGGGTATTCTACAGGTATTATGTAACACCCCAACAGAGAACCAACATCTATGTTCATGACACAAATCTTTGTTCTCGGTGGGTATCGAACCCATGGCCTACGGCGCAGAAGGCAGAGCTACTACCAACTGAGCTGTGACGGCTGTCAATGAAAGTATGAAACTAAACACACCCTATTCACTGCTAGAAAACGATAATATTCAACATTTGCACACGTCAAAGTATTCCAGTGCTTCATCTAATCTGTATTATGTTACACGACGTTGTATAGATATATAGAAAACTCTTTATTGTACACCACAAGAAAAACATAACCATTACAGTAATGACTTTATCTAAAGCGAGGTACAATGCGCGGTCTTATCGCTTTGTTGTATTATCAAATACAGTTGACCTTTACACAAAACAAATAATAGATTTGACATCTAAGGTTAGGTAACATAAAGGTCATTTTGCATTATACTCGTACGTGTCTAGATAGATGTCAATAACGTTGACCTTACTTGAGATTTTTTTTAAAAGTGGTTGTGAACGTAAGCCCATTTTTTTCATTTTGTTTCGATTACTTCGTTTGGTCAAAGGGCTACTCTAAATCCGTTTAGAAGCTGGAATGCCTGGAGTATGATTTAAGGGGCTGACAACATTCAACAACTTCATTTTTCTCATTGTTCTACAGAAAAAATCTCTGAGTGTTGTTTGAAAAATCGTATTTGGTAGTAGTCGTATTGGGATCAAAATTTGATTTGAATTGCCTCTGCTATGTTTTCGACTGAACGATGAACTATCGACGAAATGTCAAAATAAATATCAAATAAAATCGTTTTTTTGTCACAAAAACAGAGAAAATATACAAAGAACAATATTGGTGACAACAAAAGCGGTCTTTTTTCACTTAAGAAATAATGTGTGCTCGAATGGAGCCTCTTATCCTGTATCACACTTAAAATCCTTTCATCACACTGTTTCGATAAGAACTTATGACACGACAAGAAGACAAATAAATAACGGGTTTTAATTTATTTATTGATTAAAACTGTGTATTATTATTAGGTGTTGTATCAATAAATCTTTGCAGATTTTTCTAGGTGTGTGAGCAAGTTGTTTCAACAGAGGTCAGCCTCTTAAAATGGATTACACTTGCTTTGCGTCAATGGATATTCTCTGAGCGTAAAACCACTTTTCACAAGGTTAAAAGTTTAATGCACAATTTTATTAGTATACTAATCCTACTAATTATATAAATGCGAAAGTTTGTAAGTATGGATGAATGGATGGATAGATGGATGGATAAAAATACGTAGGTAAAATGATAATCCTATAAAATAAATAAATATTGGTGGACTTTCCACACAGCACTATCTAGCCCCAAACTAAGCTTATGCTTGTGATATGGGAACCAGATAGCTGATATTATACTACTTATATACTTTTTTTTGTAAATACATACTTATAATATTATATAACACCCAGCCAGAAAACAAACATCTGTGTTCAATCCTACTGATATTATAAACGCCAAAGTTTGTAAGTATGGATGGATGGGTGTTTGTTACTCTATAACTCCAAAACGGCTGAACGGATCTTGGTGAAAATTGGCACAGAGATATATTATAGTCTGGAATAACACATAGGCTACTTTTTATCCCGTGGGAATACCGGAATTGAAAACTACGCGGGTAAAACCACGGGGCGCTACTAGTAATCTATAAAGACAGCTGATGTAATACATATTTTTGTAAATACATACTTTTGTTATAACTACCTACACTTATGTAATAACACTCAGACATAGAACAAACAACATCTATGTTCATCACGCAAACAATTGTTCTGGTTGGGGATCGAACCCACGGCCTACGGCGCAGAAAACAAAGCTACTACCAACTGAGCTGTGAAGGCTTAGGTTTTAGTTCTGTGACACTGTCTCAAAAAGTTGTTACAGTCAGTTGAATACTTTCCGCAATACATACACGATTTCGTTTCGACGACCTCAGTGGCGCAGCGGGCGAGAGTCCGCCTACGACGCAGAGGTTGCTGGTTCGATTCCCGCCTCGGAACAAATTTGTGTACGATCTGCAGAAATTTGTTCCGTTGGTCTGGGTGTTTTCTATATATGATAAAAATATCTATATATGTAAATATATAATGCATTAAATATATCAGTTATATAGTACCCATAACACAAGCTTTGAGTAGCTTACTTTGGGGCTAGATGGTGCTGTGTGGAATTGTGGATTGTCCGGCATTTATTATTATTTATACACATTTCCATGCCTATTTTGTATTCTTGGCATGGCCCCTGATGCTTGGACAAAAGGGTTCTGTTCAATTCAAAAGTATAGCTTTGAAACGTCTTAAATCCAGGTGAGTATCTATTCGCCAACTTTAATATGAAAACTGAAACAGCTTCACGACTTTGATCCCCAGGTACGGTAGATATCCCTTCAGATCTCCCAGTACCAAGTAGGTACTAATTCAAGATTCTTTGAGGAGGTAGCCAGAGGTACGTCCAAACATTACCTAAATTTGGCACATACCCACATTTTGCAGTAGTTAGTATTCCATACGTGACAGGTTGCAAGCCCATCGCCGCTGTTAGAATACTAACTGGTTTCCTCACGATGTTTTCCTTCACCGTTTAAGAGCACTGGCATTGCGCACATAAATTTTTCGATAGAAAAATCCATTGGTGCACGACCGGATTCGAACCTGCGACCTTACGATCGGAAGGCGGGTCACTCCCACTAGACCACCGGTGCTCTTACTTTAATATGACGTTTTGTATTTTGACCAACTCATTGCCCCCTCCACTTGCAAAACTTTCAGTTACGTTTGACAAGTTATAAAACAATAACTGACAATACCAAAACTACGTAGCTATTTGGCCGTCATTTTAATAACAGGCAATTTACTACCCATTAAAGGTCCGGTGACAGCGGCTCGCAATTTCGAGGTGCGATTGGAATATAATAGACAATCGCACCTCGAAATTGCGAGCCGCTGTCACCGGAGCCTTAACGTTCAAAGTTCTATCATCATTTTGCACTAACAAATTCCATTTTCAAACAAATCAGTCTTGACAGCTAACAGTGAATTCAATATGGCGACCAACGGATATCTGCACTAACAGACGGCAAGTAATCAGAGCTAAGCAATCACAAACCGAAATGCATCTAATTAGCATAGTTTGACTTTGGTTTGGACTGTTCAAATGCTTGTAAGGGTTCGAACCTATTTGCCGGAATGCTATCACTTTTTGACTAAAGGACGCATGAATATTTGGATCAAGACTTATTATGTTTTTTTTATACAACTGGCGGATGAAACAAGCAGATAGTCCACCTGATGTTAAGTGGTAACCATCACCTATAACAAAGCATTGCCGCGTAAGTCACGCAAGGTGCCCTACTACGCACTGCCCTGCAACTATCATCTTGAGGCATACCGATGTTAAGCCTCATGTGCCTGTTATTTCTTCAAACTGTAACACAGCCTTGCTGCTTGGCGGCAGAAAAAGGCGTGGTGGTAGTACTTCCCCGGACGAGCCCAAAGAGCTCTACTACTCAAAATGCTATACTATATGTTTTGTATTTACCTACACAAAAAATAATCCCACGATAGACAGAGACATCTCATATTTTATCATATTATCCTATTATAAAAAAAAAAACTATTTCACAACCTCAGTGGCGCAGCGGGCGAGAGTCCGCCTGCGACGCAAGAGGTTGCGGGTTCGATTCCCGCTTTGAAACAAATTTGTGTACGATCTGCAGAAATGTGTTCCGTTAGTCTGGGTGTTTATGTATAATAAAAAAATATATATCTATGTAAGTATATAATGTATTAAATATTATCATTCATCTAGTACCCATAACACAAGCTTTGAGTAGCTTAATTTGGGGCTAGATGGTGCTGTGTGGATTGTCCAGCATTATATAAGTATTTTTGTTTATTTATTTGGTTGTTCACTATTATAGTAGATAATAATACTTTTGCGACTGAAAAACCGCGGTAAATAAAAAGTCATTACTGACGTAATGTTCCCGACATGGGCTGCTGCACTATAAAAACAAGTCACACAAATTATTAATTTTTGATTTGATGTTAGTCAGTACATTTGGCAAAATGAAATACCTACGTAAAAAAATTGTCCTCTTCTCACAGCCTCTAGAATTATTTTACACAAATGAAAAAGTAGTAATCAAAAGTTAAAAGACGTAGGCCTTATTCATAACGGTCATTGAGCGCGCTAATAGCTTATCAAACCGATCAGTCTGTTGCTGTCTTATTTCGTTGGCATCAAAGTGACAGTGACAACAATACAATTGAGCCGCTTTACAATTAAATAAATAAATAAAATAAATATTGGTGAACTTTCCACACAGCACTATCTAGCCCCAAACTAAGTTTATGCTTGTAATATGGGAGAACCAGATAGCTGATATACTACTTATAATACTTTTTTTTTTGTAAATACATACTTATAATATTATATAACACCCAGACAGAGAACAAACATTTATGTTCACCACACAAATGTTTGTTCACGGTGGGAATTGAACCCACGACCTACGGCGCAGAAGGCATAGCTACTACCAACTGAGCTACGTAGGCTGTCTACGTAACGTGCTACGTAATTGCAGAGATTATGAATAAGAGGGGAAGTAAACAAGTTTTTAACGAAATCAAGGTCTTGAAACGCTAAGTTTGAACCTAGATAATGATGTCGATTATTCATCTGCTACCTAAAAGCCGCATCTATCACGCACAAGAAATGGCGCGTAAAGCCGAATTGAATAGTAACGGCCATCCGTTTAGGTCACGTGGTACTGGTTTAATGTTCTGTGTGATAGATGGCGTGTTGACAGATTAAAATAATAATAATAAATAATGCTGGACAATCCACACAGCACCATCTAGCCCCAAAGTAAGCTACTCAAAGCTTGTGTTATGGGTACTAGATGACTGATATATTTAATACATTATATACTTACATAGATAGATATTTTTTATTATATACATAGAAAACACCCAGACCAACGGAACAAATTTCTGCAGATCGTACACAAATTTGTTCCGAGGCGGGAATCGAACCCGCAACCTCTACCGTCGCAGCCGGACTCTCGCCCGCTGCGCCACAGAGGTCGTCAAATTGCTTACATTAAGGGGCTGCCACCCGTCAAACTACATCTTACTCGCAGATTTTGTAATAATTGTAGAAAATCACTGTTAACAAAATCACAAATATTATCTTCTGTAATTTTATGGGCCTATGGTTTGTATGGTAAGGATTCTGTTTTTTTTTACATTTACTTTGCAACCCACCATGGTTTTTCCTCAAAATAATAACCATAAAATGTTATTATAGACAGCGTAGTACATAGTGAAGTTAATATTATGAAAGCAATAATTCAACAAAGCCGAAACGGGGCGGCAAGCAAATTCAATATTGTTTAATATTGCCCTAGAGGTTAAAAAATTCACCCCTAAAGGTTAAAAAAAGAAGCAGAAACAGTAAATGACTTTGATACCTAGGCACGGTAGATATTCCCTTAGGTCTCTTAGAAGGTGGGAGACGCATAATTATAAGACTTACAGCAAGAATATTCATTGGTGTCTTTCGATGTCTTCTCTCTAGATTTTCTCATTGCTTATACTATATTGTTTGAAAGAAAAAAGACTTTGGTGTACCGGATATTTTTTAATTATACCCGTGTATTCAAAATGTAAACAACAAACTGTAACACAAACAAACAAAATGTAAACAAAACAGGTGCATCAGGCGAGTGTGAATGGGACTGTTGGGAGGGGAAGACCTCGGAGGACGTATCTGGATCAGATAGCAGACGTTCTCGAGAAAGGCCAGGTCAAGAGTACCCTAAACCGACGAGAATGTATGAGGAATGTTATGAGAGTGAATGAAGCGAAAGAGGTATGTAAGGATCGTAGCAGGTGGAAATCCGTGGTCTCTGCCTACCCCTATGGGATACAGGCGTGATTTTATGTATGTATTCAAAATGAAGTATGTTTTGTAATCGCGAAAGTTAGAAAATACTATGCTTAAAATTGTTTTTTTTATTGCGAACTAGTGCCTAAATTCAAGATGTGAGGATTCATTGACTTGATTTTATTTGACCAATTACTACCCACGCGAGGGAATAAGACACACAGTAGCTAGTAACTCATAAATAGCTCACTTAGCTGTTTAATTTATGACCTAACTTAAGCTAAAGATTGTATCGTCAATTTAGTAAAAGTGCTATGAAATTTTATATTGCCTTAATAAAACTTTCAAAGTAATATACTTACAAGCTCCAAAGCAGGTGCTTCTAATGGATAATAACGTGCTTTACAGCTTTTTTCAACTTAAGCCAGCGGTTGAATTAGTTTTTACTATTAAAACCCATGATTTATGAATATTTCAAGGCTCAGGCTAAAACCATCCTGTGAAAAAAATGCAGTTCTTTCAAAACAAATAATTTGGTTAATAAGTAAAAAGTGACGTTCGACCGAAAATAAAGTCGATAAATTTTATTAATTTTTTAACTGATATTTCGGCCACCGTCATTACTGTACCTGTTTTATACAGTCACACAATATAAGGTATATTATTACATTGTAATGAGGATCATACAAAAGAGCGATAGATCGAGCCGAGTTTGTTGCCTGTTCTTCTCGGTGTTGGTCGCTTGGAAATGGCACTAGTCACCTAGTTTTAAGATGTTTCAAGATGGTCATTGTGATTTTATTGAATAAACCTACTTTGACTTTGACACAAAAAGTGTGATATCAGAATTTAAATATTGAAAAATAAGTCTTAGCCATTATTCAGTTAGTTTTTTATCTAAGTATACTTAGAAAGAAAGAAATAAATAAAGAAACATTTATTAGACACACAACACACAGAGATAACAGATAACAAACAATACAAAGAGACAGAAAAGCAGAAAAATACAATAACAATGTTTGAGGCCAATTTCTCTCCTCTGTTGGAACTTTTTCATAGTTTTGTTTTTTTTATTTAAAATACTTGCCTATGAAAGAAGCAGATGTTAAGTGGTAACGATCATCCACCAACTTAATCAACTGAGACAAACTGAGACAAATCCTCATCAGTCTAGAAAAGTCCACTGCTGGGCATAGGCCTTCCCCGCACGTTTACAGGAAAAACGATTCTGAGCACTTTCCATCCACCGACTACCCGTCAGTCCATCGCGTAGGAGGGTGTCTCACGCTTCGTTTTCCTGTTCGTGGTTGGCATACAAGAACCTTTTTTTACCTTTTATATGACTCATGTGTCTGTAATTTCACTGGTTTCAACTGAAACACAGAAACGCTGCTTGGTTGCAGAAATAGGTGGACGACCTTTTTATAGAGCTCTACTATTCGCTGCTTGGTGGCGAATATAGGCACAATAACATGGTGTACCAGGCTTTCACAAAGAACTCTACTTCTCTTACTTATTACTCGTGTGTTGATAATGATACATACATACATACATACATAAAATCACGCCTATTTCCCATAGGGGTAGGCAGAGACCACGGATTTCCACTTACTACGATCCTGACATACCTCTTTCGCTTCATTCACTCTCATAACATTCTTCATACAGGCATACATGCTAATGATAATAATAATAAATAAATAATGCTGGACAATCCACACAGCACCATCTAGCCCCAAAGTAAGCTAGTCGAAGCTTGTGTTATGGGTGACTGATATATTTAATACATTATATACTTACATAGATAAATATTTTTTATACATAAACACCCAGACCAACCGGAACAAATTTCAGCAGATCGCACACAAATTTGTTCCGAGGCGGGAATCGAACCCGCAACCTCTTACGTCGCAGGCGGACTCTCGCCCACAGCGCCACTGAGGTCGTCAATGATGATGATGATGGCGCTCGTACTTTTTGTATTCTGCGTCTAGGGTTGATACACAAAATACTTCAAGCCACTATCCCTAACCTGGATCCGCACACTTGACACGTGTCACCTGAAAAGGCCTTTTCATGTTGAGAACCCGGGCGAGTTACTGGAGCAAGTAACTTGTATGAAACACGCTTCCTTTCAGTTACTTTATAATTAATTTTGAACAAGTTACACATAGGGAACGTACCTGTTTCTTGTTACGCAGCTCCAATGGTGGTAGGTCGTTTGCGTTCTAGAATTTAGGTTCGATTCTTACCAAAGAAAAGATTTATGCGATGATCAATAATAATTAAGTTCTGTTTGTATTTAGTAGGCTATGTTTTGAAAAAAAGTACCCCATGACTACCAAAGTCTAATTAAATAAATAAATAATGATGGACAATCCACACAGCACCATCTAGCCCCAAAAATAAGCTTCTCAAAGCTTGTGTTTTATGGGTACTGGATAACTGATATATTTAATACATTATAATAGACATACATAGATACATATGTTTTATTATACATAGAAAACACCCAGACCAACGGAAAAAATTCTGCAGAACGTACACAAATTTGTTCCGAGGCGGGAATCGAACCCGCAACCTCTTGCGTCGCAGGCGGACTCTTGGCCGGTATTTATTCAGTATTATCACAAGAACAGGACAGCGGTACAGTGAGATTGCTCTAAAAAAACTACATAATTTACAACCAACAATGCTATAGCTATCGTTGGTTTTAGGTAATAACCCTACAGATTCCTTTTAAGATACACTGATCCTGCTTCAGTGCAGGAATCGAACCTACACATCTCGCAGCTCACTTAACCTCTAGGCAAACGCCATAAACCAAAAATTAATTACTCACAGCTTACAAAGAACATGAGTAAGCTTAATCTTTACGTAATTAATTTAAGCTGATTCAAATATATTTTATAAGCTTGTAGAATATTTAACCAATCTTATCGCTCCGTTCAGCATCGTTGCGTTAAAATAACCAACGAAAGAAAGGAGAAAGACATTTTATTTATTTACTACACAAAGCCAAAAGAAATAAAATTAATATATAATTTTAAAGAGATATTATACGTATACGCTGGTGTGATTACATTCACATGAGTCTTAACATCTGTATCAAGTTGATGGACGCAGGGCAGTGCATCGTAGGGCATGTTCAGAACGTGCACTTACGAGGCAATGTTTTGTTATAGGTGATGATTACCACTCAACATCAGGTGGGCCATCTGCTTGTTCCATCAACTAGCTGTATTAAAAAAGCTGCAATTTACAATGCGCGTACGTGTTTGCTGATCTTTGACTTGAACGAGTGAAATACTTCTTGGTTTAAGGCGTTGACAACACCTAATATTCCTCTCGCTCGCACGATTCGACATTTTGAAAGATATAAAATCACTAATGCCAATTTTGAAAAATCACAAACAACCATTTCGTGCGCAATCACATTGCGCATAGTTTGGTAAAAATATCATTTTGACTGATGCAAGTTTTCGTACTCAAAAGTTTGCTTGAGTACGAAAATTATAAAAGCAAACTTTTAAGTAGGAAAACTTGTATCGATCAAAATGTTTTTTTTACTAAACTGTGCGCAATATGATTGCACACAAAATGGTTGTTTGTGATTTTTTTTAAATGGGTTTTAGTGATTTCATATCTTTCAACAAGTCAAACGTGCGAGCGAGAGTCACATTAGCTTAAGTATCTTCGTCTTAAAAAGTTAGCTTACAACCTCTAGGTCAATAGTACTAAGAACTGGGACACCACGCCTGCCAAAAGATGGCTAAGTTGGCGCCCCCCGCTCCCTTTACAGCCAAATGGCGCATCTAATGGCCCGTTACCATTCCACTGAGATAGTACACCTGACATATCAATAGTTTAGTGTTTGTTTGTCAGCTAATAATTCGCTTGGATGGATGCAGAGCAATGCATCGTAAGGCACATTCCTATAGTGCGTGACTTACGAGGCTATGTTTTGTTATAAGTGATGGTTACCACTTAAGATCAGGTGGGCCATCTGCTTCTTCCTTTAGCTAGTTGTATAAAAAATACTAAAATATTGATGAACATTCCACAACAATATCTAGGCCTTGTGGCTAAAACTGGGTCCCATGAATTATTTATTTATTTATTTATTTATTTATTTATTGGGAAACCAACAGCGATACAAATAGTTTGTACTAAGTCTAGATTAAAAAGTATGGCCAATTATAGGTTTCCACTACTGATTCCAAGAATATTGAATAGTAAGCGGAGCATTGTGGAGACGTTAAATAAATGAAAATGGTTCAGTCCTACAAAGAACATGAGCCAAAGTTTAAGATTTCTCATTTTCTGTGCCTATAGTCAAAAAAACAAGTTATATAATGCAAATGTTGCAGTCCTACAAAAAAAGAAACCTTGTTCCGAAGCTTTAGAATTCTCTTTAGTATAATAGCCTTGCAGTCAAACAATTAAGCACATGTTGTACACAACCTAACAGCGTGCGGGACGGGCTTAGGAATGATAGGGGGCGGGGGGGGGGGGGGGAATAAATGTTCTATAGGTTGATGGTGATACATAATAGAATAGAGTAAAATAAGAATATATGTAGATCCTAGACTGTAGGTTGGAACAATGAGTATAAATAGGTGGGTAAGTATGCGTGCTACCTACAAGTTTAGTACCTATTATTGAGTATGTAGTAAAGATTAATAAGCTTAATTATCTGTTTCACTCCCCGAAGAGAAGAGAGTTTTCACTAACTGACATCTAAAGGTGGATTTGGAGCATGCAAAGGGATCAATGTGTGAGAATTTGTTATTGTAAAGGTTTATTAATCTGGTTATAACTGAATTTTGAGTAAAGTTGGTTCTATGGAACGGGACATGAAATAATTTAGTAATCCGAGTGCGACGCGTGGGAACATTCAACCCTATATTTAATAACAGATTTGGACAATCAATTTTACTAGTAATTATATCGTAAAATAAAAGCATATCGGATATTATGCGACGATTGAGGAGAGAGGGTATTTTATAATAAAAACATGCTCTTTCGTAGCTATCAAAGTATTTCCTGAATTTGTAATTTAAGTGTTTTATGAGCTTGGATTGGATACTCTCTATTTGTTCCGTGTACGTAATGTATTGTGGGCACCAGATTGGACTAGCATAATCTAACGAGCTGCGAACATATGCGTTGTATATTAATTTGATACAGTTCAAATCATTCATCGGTTTACAGACGCGCATCACAAAGCCAAGGTTTTTTGATGCCTTTGAGGATATATTATTTATGTGTACGTCCATTAATAGTTTATCATCAAGATATACTCCGAGATCCCTTATTTCTTTGGTTTTCGCAATTGGTGAACTTTGGATGGAATAAATAAATTCGACTGGTTTGGTTTTGCGAGTAAAAGTTATAGCCTGACATTTTTTTGTGTTAACTTTGATACGATTTTTTAAATAATATTCTGATAAACTATCCAGGTCACTTTGTAGTTTTAAGCAGTCGTCATGTTTATTTATATCTATATAAATTTTTGTATCGTCTGCGTACATTAAGAAGTTGGAGTGTTTGATGCACAGGTATATGTCGTACAAGAACACATTGTAAAGAAGAGGGCCTAGGTGTGATCCCTGAGGGACCCCTGAAGTGACATTAACGTAGTCGGAGCAAAAGCCACCTACTACAACAGATTGTGACCTATTAGAAAGATAGGATGTAATCCATCGTAAGAGATCTCCCTGTATACCTAGATGTTTGAGTTTCTGTAGCAGGATGAAGTGGTCTACACGGTCAAAAGCCTTTTCGAAATCCGTGTAGATCACGTCAATTTGTTTGTGTTTATCAATCGCTCGGTGCAGGTTGGTTATGAATACAGAAAGGTTAGTTACGGTTGATCGACCAGTAAGAAATCCGTGCTGTTCCGAGGGTATACTTGGAGATAGGGTTGCGTATATATAATCGTAAATTAATTTTTCGAATATCTTACCGAATATGTTTAATATGGAAATAGGCCGATAGTTCTCGACCTTCAGCTTTGAGTCTTTTTTATGAATTGGTACAATGTGTGCCTTTTTCCATATTTCGGGGAAGGTACCCTCACGAATTGACCTATTATATAGTATGTGTAATGGTCTAACTAAAGCCACAGAACTGCGTGCTATGAATATGGGTGGTATAAGGTCGCAGCCCGGACCTTTGTTTATGTTGAGACGTTGGAGAGATTTTTTAATGTCAAATGATGATAGATAAGGAATATTATTAATAGCAGTGATACCACTAGCAGGCGGCGGCAAGTCCAAATAGGGATAATGTACGGCGGGAGGGATAAATACGCTTTTGAAAAATTTGCTGAATGCCGAGCAGATTTCTTCACCTGTTGAGAACTTTTGGTCATGAAGAGTTACACATCGGGGATAAGTGCTGGTACCTCTTCTAGATTTGACAAAGGTCCAGAAAGCCTTGGGGTTATTTTTAATGTCCTCAATCGTTCTACTTATATAAGTTTCAAAACATTCCTTTTCAACTTTGCGCTCCCTGGACCTAAGAGTAGAAAAGTTGATGTAATCATTCAAATTATTATGTCGTTTCCAGCGCTTGTGTGCTTTGTATTTGTCGCGAACTATTTTTATTAGTGATTTATCATACCAGACAGGATACGTATTTGGTTTGTGAATAATTGTTTTTGGTATGAATTTTTCAATACTAGAGTACAGGTAACTATAAAACAGATTCACTGCTTCATCAACTGTGTTTTCGCTTAGCGTTGTTTCCCAGGGTATTTCTTCGAGATAATTGATGATAGCTTCATAGTTTCCCTTATAGTATCGGTATTTTACGACAGGTTTATTAGCTAGGGGGGTTATAGATATATCTACTGGGTGAATTGTGAAGGATGGATGAGCGCAATCTTCTGGTACTAGGGGAGATTCCGATTTAATAACATCAAGCGCAAAATTACTAAATACTAAGTCCAGAGTATTACCCGCGTAATTCTTGAAAAAGCTGTATTGTGTGAATCCGAAGAGAGAAAGATCACTTAGCAGTTTATTAGCAGCATGTTGTACTTCGGCCGGACCTTTTTTTATAATTTTCGGTACCGAAGAGTTCCATGAGATACAGGGAAGATTAAAATCGCCAAGTAAAATTATGGGGTCACTCAAATGAGAAGAAATCGACGAGTTTACGACCGATAACAGGAAATCTATGCTTTGCGACTGATTGATCGTGTTTCCTGGTATGTAAGTACAAATAATATGTAGGTCACAACCTGTACTTATGGTACGCGATGGGATTGTCAGTTTAAGTAGTTCGATGGTGTCGAGTGTCCAGCTACTTTCGTTACTTAGATACGCGGCAAGCTCTTTTTTGACGCAGATCATTACGCCGCCTCCGGTAGCCTTATTTGTAGCTGACAAATTCCTATCGCAGCGAAATACATCATAACGCGTATCACAAAACTCAGAGTCTAGTATGCCGTCACATAGCCAGGTTTCTGTGATAGCTATTACATCATAGTCATTTCTTAGAACACTCGATAGAAATGTATAGCATTTAGTACGAATACCACGTATATTTTGATAGAAGATCTTTAAATCACCTTTTGTTTCTAGAAAATCCAAACGCATGATAACGACGTAGAACATGCATAAAGTTTCTAACATCAGTTACAACAATGACTATGAGTGCTAAAGTAACAGGTATATGAACACGAGAGTATGTACGTATCGTGAAATAACCTACGAGTGACTCAAATTGATGCATTTTTTGTGATGTTCTATGCACAAATACAGTTAGATTTTGTAGCAAACATAAACTCGTAATCTTGTCAGTGAGAGAATCTGTTTGTTGGTTAGTCTGTTTGGGATGCGAGCCATTTGAAACAATCACACGTAAAGCTATTAAGGAGTTTTCGATGATTATAGCAAGTATATGGTTGTCGATAATATGTAAAATAGCTATGGTTTGGCATCTAGGTATTAGTTTATGGGTGTATAATTTGTGACATATTGGATTATTTGAGCATGATAGACCGGACTTACATAAGCATGTTATATACTCTTGGCATAAGGATAAATGGTTTATATTTTTACAATGTAAATGAATTAAATTATAGTATTTGCAATAGCAGTGTATGCAAAACTTTACTAGTGGAATAACCGTACAGGTTACAAAAATGTTGTTTCTGTGGTAGTTATTCCACGTAGTATAGACTGATTCTGGATTAAATAGTATAGCATAGTGTACAGCTGTTCCTAGTGATATATTACATAAGGCATTGATGATTAGGTAGTGCCGTTGACCAGTAATGTTATTATGTGACGATGTAGGTGTGTTTGTGTGCATGTATTTGTAGTAGTGTAAATATGGTATTCTTCGGGGTTGTGAATAAGATAGGGGTATTGGGTATAGAATAAAATTATATTTGCTTGTAAAATGTCGTGTACAGGGTAGTTGGGGTGGGAGGGGATAGCTTGCTGTAAGTTGCGCACAAATAATAAGACGAAATTGCTTGATGAGGCTCAGTATTATAATAAAAATGAAACGGAATGTAATAACTAACACACAAAATAGCGGAAACACACTCAAAGTAACTTTTTGATGTCGTCCTCCGTTCTCACTGTGAAGAGGGATGCCTTGTCGTGCTTCCTCATGAAGATTTGGCAGTTCTTCACCCAGACAAATTGATATTGTTTGACTTTCGCAGCTTCTTTGCACTTTTTTAGAAGTTCCTTGTTGTGTGGGGTCAAATGCTCGTTGACAAAGAGGGGCTTGGCCTCCCCCTGGAGGCTGAGGTCCTTGGTGGTGATGCCGCGATGCTTGCGAACGCCCGCAATTATGTTATCTTTGTGTAATCGATTGTGAAGTCTCGCGACAATGGCGCGGGGGCGACCTGGAACCGATGTCATCGGTTGGACGCGGTTGATGTGTGAGATGTCGTTTGAGGTTATAGGGAATCCAGCATACTTTGATATATCGATGAGGATATGCTCCAGGTCTTCTGTTTTTGACTCGGGGAGTCCAGTAATTTCGACGTTGAACATCCTGTCACGTTGTTGCTGCTTGAGAGCATCGATTTGTAGGCATTTGAGGGAATATTTTAGAGACGAGATTTCTGAGTGAAGCTCTTCGCTATTGAGTTGTTTTTCCACCTTGATCAATCTATTTTTGGTCGATTCCACCTGGTCGCAAGCGTGTTCAATTGTAACTTGTAAATCTGCGATTTTTACGGCTGCGTCATTTTGTTGAGACCGAAGCGAAGTGACTGAGTTTTTGATGTCGGCGTACTCGGTTCGTAGGTTATGAAGCTCTGATTTTATGCTACCAGTGACGTCTGTCAGCTTGCTGAGCTCCGATTTCACGTCTTCGTTTATATTCTTACGGAGCTCGTCCATCGAGTTTTGCATGTTTTGCATACATTTAGAAATGGTAGTGAGGGCGTCATCCCGTGTGTGACCGAGCGCGGTGAGCGCCCTTCTTTTGCGTCGATTCGATAAATTGATGTCGCACAAATCCACAGAACAGTCCTCATCACCTAACTTGGATAACTCTGGTTGGGATGATGATGTTCCCGGGGGAGAACGTTGCATTTTGAGATTTATATGTGAATCAAAACGCTAACGAGAAAGGGCAAACGAATCAAACGGTTGTTTATAGGTGCTGCGCTGCTGCGCAGGATTGTTTCGTAGCAAGTATAGCAAACTAGCAAGCAATGTGAAGTTGCAGTTATTGAAGGAGTTCGTGCAGGATCGTGTGAACTCGTGGAGGTATGAGTGAGAGGTAGTGATGCTTACTTACTTGCACACGTAGTGCGAATAGTGCCGCTGTATCTTTGCTTCTTTTCTTTCACTGAGGCACTATTCAAGCGATTATGGATCGATAGGTGAGAAACTTATCGTTAGTTAGGGGCAAATTCGGTTGCAGGAGATAGTGAGATTTATGAAAAGCACCGACCGCACGTCCGCTTACTATGCAGTCCGGAGACGAAGTGGATATTACCTACCCATATACTTTGTGTAAATAATTACTACTACTATTAAAAATATGGATGACTGAGCTTTGCTCGGTTGCTGAATCCTAGCTAGATCGTATTAGCCCTCGAAACCCCTTGCTCACCAAATTTGATGAAAATCGTTGGAGCCGTTTCCGAGATTCAGATTATGAAATAATTAAACAAACATTGCTCTTTATAGGAATAGAAGATAGGATGAGACTAGTAGTGCCCCGCGGTTTCACCCGCGTAGTTTTAAACCCCGGTATTCCCACGGGATAAAAATGCCTATGTGTTATTTCAGACTATAATATATCTCTGTGCCAATTTTCACCAAGATCTGTTCAGCCGTTCTGGAGTTATAGAGTAACAAACATCCATTCATCCATCCATACTTACAAACTTTCGCATGTATATTAATAATAATAATAATAATAAATAATGCTGGACAATCCACACAGCACTATCTAGCCCCAAAGTAAGCTATCCAAAGCTATAGTTATATTATTAGTAGATAGTAGATTTCTTGTTTTGGGGCTGGATTGTCAGAAATATCCTTCCAATATTAATTATTATTTTCGTAATTTTGCTTAGCTTTTAAGCCTTATCATTTGCTATGTAAATAACAATGTCGGCTATGCTACTAAGATACTAATTAAACTAAATTGGCGCTAAGTCGGGGATATAATTACTAATTAACAAAATTCGAGGAAACCGCGTTTTAGCATCGGGAGCCTTATTCTGATTATTTTGATAAGGTTTATGGAAATTGACGTAATTGATATTGACCTAAAAGTCGAGACTGTAAGAGTAATTTCTAAGTATAAATATTTGACGACCTCTGTGGCGCAGCGGGCGAGAGCCTGCCTGCGACGCAAGAGGTTGCGGGTTCGATTCCCACCTTGGAACAAATTTGTGTACGATCTGCAGAAATTTGTTCCGATGGTCTGGGTGTTTTCTATGTATAATAAAAAATATGTATAAAAATATGTAAAAATATCTATGTAAGTATATAATGTATTAAATATATCAGTTATCTAGTACCCATAACACAAGCTTTGAATAGCTTACTTTGGGGCTAGATAGTGCTGTGTGGATTGTCCAGCATTATTTATTTATTTATTTATTTTGAAAATAGTTGGTCCACGTACCAACTATTTTCAAAATATTAGCGATTTGTGTTTTTCTGTAAAAAAAATATCTGCACAGTTGCCAGCACTATGAAACGGTGAAGGAAATCACTGTGTGGAAACCACCTTATTGTATGCAAAATCAAATCAAAGACTCAAGGAATATACCTATAAAAAAAAATTCAAGGCCATTTTGGATCCAAATTTTTTTTTATACAACTACCAGATGGAACAAGCAGATGACCCACCTGTTGTTAAGTGGTAACCATCACCTATAAAGCATTGCCTTGTAAGTCACGCTAGGAACGTGCCCTACGATGAACTAGCGTCCAAGAACTTGAGGCATTCAGATGTTACTAGGCACCTAGAGTCACCTAGTTTTAAGACATTTCAAGGTGATCCTTGTGATTTTATTGAATAAACATATTTTGATTTTGACTTCGAATTACTTTTTTACAATTGTACTTTGGAGCCTAATTGAGGTACAATTAAAATCATTCTAGCTCACAATTTTGAAAAAACTGATGACTCGACAAGGTACAGTCACTGGTGCTTTCGTTGTTGAGAGTTTTTTTACTAAAAGAGTCAGCACCAAAATTCCCAAACAGATTCCTTCACATGCTGAATCTGCTCTTTACATCATGATGACTAAGATAATTGGTAGGAAGCTCGCAAATGTTGGTTTTGGAAAATTAAGGTAATGTTTAAATCGGGTGTGTACCTATTGTTTGAACTTCGGTAGTAGAGAAGAGTAGTAGAGCTCTTTGTGTTTGGCTCGTCCGGGGAAGTACTACCACCACGCCTTTTTCTGCCGCCAAGCAGCAACGCTGTGTTTCGGTTTGAAGAGTGTGGTCGCCGGTGTAATTACAGGCACATGAGGCTTAACATTATGTATGCCTCAAGTTGATGGACGCAGGGCAGTGCATCGTAGGGCACGTTCCTATTGTGCGTGACCTACGGGGCAATGTTTTGTTTATAGGTGATGGTTACCACTTAACATCAGGTGGACCATCTGCTTGTTCCATCCAGCTAGTTGTATAAAAAAAAAAACTTCTGGGACTGCTACGCCGTGCCTGCTCTACGAACGTCGTAGCCGTTTATAATTTGTTACTGGTCTACGAAATTGTTGAATATAAAAAGTGTAGCCAAAACCAAATTGTAAATAAAATCTAATAACATCACTACATAACTCTACACAACAATAACATCATGTCCCTATGTCCCTATGTATGCTTAAATCTTTAAAACTACGCAACGGATTTTGATGCGGTTTTTTTAATAGATAAAGTGATTCAGGAGGAAGGTTTATATGTATAATACATGCATGATATATGCACCCGTGCGAAGCAGGGGCGCGCGGGCGGATCGCTAGTAAGAAATAAATAGTTTATCTTAATACCAAAAAATGTATTTTACTATAGTATTCTACTTTAATATCCTGGCACCATATAATATTATTATGCATATGCACTTAATATAATGTATTATGGTACTCAGAGAAACTCAAGATTCTTTGAGGATGTCTAAGAGGGTAGTCAGAAGTTTGTCCAAGTATTTATATTTGTGACATACCCTAATTTTTCGTGACCACTGACAGTATTTTAATTGGTTTTCTTATAATATTTTTTTCTGATTCGCTCCGTTCTGTTTTTAAAGAGAATAACATACTAACTTTAACTGGGATATTTATTCTGGAAATATGTTTGTTTGTTAGAAATAATGTGACCTATTTTAATAAAAAATCTAGTCGTTCAGATATTTTACGTAGTAAGCACAAATATAATATCTGTATTCCTCAAGTAAATAATACAATATTTTACAAAAGTACCTATTATACAGCTATTAAAATATATAATCACTTACCAACAGATTTAAAAGAAACCAAGGGAGACTTATTTAAACATAAATTAAAAAAATGGCTTATTAGTAAAGTTTATTACAATTTAGAAGAATACTACCTAATTTAGACTGTGATATGCTAAGCTAAGTATGATAAGCTGTAGTGTTAAACCTAGCCCATAACAATATTGTACGCCCGAAATGGGTAGACTGTTGGAACTATGCTATGCCTATTTTAAGATCTTTTTTACACAGTTTTACAATAAATATTTCTTATTCTTATTCTTATTCTTTACAAAAAGTAGGCACCAAAATTATTTATGGAATTACTTATCTGTAAATATCAGCTTTCTATAAAAATCATCACAAAAATTATTTTGGAATCACTTCTGACTAAAGTTTTATCTATCATTTTACAAATTCACCCACTTATTTATAATCCCTGCTAATTCAGCGGCTCTTTAGAGTATTTCTGTCACTGTCATAACGAAAAGAGACAGAAACAGAAATATTGGTCTGATAAGCTAAGGCGCGCTCAGCGATCATTATAAATAAATAAATAAATAAATAATGCTGGACAATCCACACAGCATCATCTAGCCCCAAAGTAAGCTACTAAAGCTTGTGTTATGGGTACTAGATAACTGATATATTTAATACATTATATAATTACATAGATAGATATTTTTTATTATACATAGAAAACACCCAGACTAATGATCAAATTTCTGCAGATCGTACACAAATTTGTTCCGAGGCGGGAATCGAACCCGCGACCTCTGCGTCGCAGGCGGACTCTCGCCCGCTGCGCCACTGAGGTCGTCAATTATGCCTTAGCCTTGGTTTTTTCGAAGCGATAAAATTTCACAAGCTTCGTAATTTCAGTACAAAATGCAATTTGTCAAGCATGAGAAGCGACAGCTTGTCTACTTGACTGTCTCGTTACTAAAATGCACTGCAGTTTTTTCCGTTCGAAATTTAGATTTAATAAATTATCTTAAAGATTTATGATGTGGTGCAAGCTTTTGGACTCCGGGGCCTATTTTTTTAACCATTTTATAAGCAAAATTAACGAACAGCCCACCAGATGTCAAGTAGTTACCTCTGCCTGTAAAAACTACATTACCTTGCAGAGCTTTTTAATTTATAGTATCGACTGTATTTTTTTGTTGTAAAAATATTTAATATTAAAAAATATTTAATATTTACCATATAACAAAAGATATTAATTTTATCAAAATACTCCGGGCTCGAAAACCCTGTGGTTTCAAAGTAATTTTGTCGAGTAAACAGGCCTACCTTCGATCAAATGTTGTGTTTCTCAGAATGAAGGAGTTAAACTACGCCTGTTACCTTCCAATTATTATTGTTTAACTAGTATATCATTTTGATAGAACTCGATCGAAAGCTGGAATACTATTCTGTAAACAAAATTCACCTTAAGTGATCGTGGAATCCATAGGAGTTTTTAATTGAGCATATGTGACATCTGTACTCGTATTCTGATGTGACATTTAGCCATCCCTAGCGCCACACGCGTGAATGTTTTAGCGAGTGTGATATGCTTGTGATCGAAGTGAGCGCAGATCACTAGGTGAAACTTCAGTGGTTTGTTTTTAAGAGAATCGACACCCTGATAGATTTATTTCAACAGAGCGTAATACGTTAATGTTTAATTACTGTGAAAGATTAGTAGTTGAACTTTTGGGCGCTTTGGCCCTACACTGTAAGCCACTACATAATAAGCCCAAACTGTGTTATTTTCATGAAATGAAATATAAATTTGCGACGGAATCCACAACATAATCCCCGTTCTACCATTTGACCGCCAGACGTACGGAAACGAAACATTCGACCATTCATAGTTGACAAAAACTGCCATCACCAAGCGCTTTGCTTCAACTTTCTTAATGCGTACGGCTTAAGAATGGAATTCCTTTTTTTTACACAACTAGCTGATGGAACTAGCAGATGGTCCACCTGATGTTAAGTGGTAACCATCACCTATAACGACGCATTGCCTCATAAGTCACGCACGCTAGGAACGTGCCCTACGGTGCACTGCCCTGCTTCCATCAACTTGAGGCATACAGATGTTAAACCTCAAGTGCCTGTAATTACAGCGACCACGCTCTTCAAACCGAAACAAAGCAACGCTTCTTGGCGGCAGAAAAAGTGGTGGTAGTACTTCCCCGGCCGAGCCCTTCACAAAGACCTCTACTACAAGAGTAGTAGAGGTCTTTGTGAAGTAATTATGGTTTTAAGAAAAACCATAATTTGACGACCTCAGTGGCGCAGCGGGCAAGAGTCCGCCTGCGACGCAAGAGGTTGCGGGTTCGATTCCCACCTCGGAACAAATTTGCTGCAGAAATTTGTTCCGTTGGTCTGGGTATTTTCTATGTACAATAAAAAATATCTATCTATGCAAGTATATCATGTTTTAAATATATGAGCTATCAAGTAGCCATAACACAAGCTTTGAGTAGCTTACTTTGGGGATAGATGGTGCTGTGTGGTTTGTCCAGCATTGTTATTATTGATTGAGTGAGCGAAGCGAACGAAAATCTTACAAACAACTTGGGTGATTTGGCATTTTATGTGTGTATGTAATATGTATGTTTGTATGTTTTGTCCGACGATAACTTGAGAACCGTTTATCCGATCTGCATGAAATTTGGTAAGTCGATAGCTTGTACTTGAGAAATTTACTGGTAAGTATATGAGTAAAATCGGATAAGGGGTTACTAAAATATGGTGGTTTTTAAGGGGGCGAAAATTAAAAAAGTTACACAAAAAAATAAATTTATATGCCATATGAAAGGGCTTAGTTAGGACATCCCAAGGTGGTAGGTAGGTGGTAGGTGGGAGCCAGAGAGTCCAGACACAAAGTTTGGACTTGCCTCTGACTACTACTTACTTATATTTTCGGAGCGTTCGCGTCGCGTCACGAAATCTCAGTTCGGGGCGAACTAATAGTAATTAAGTTGACCTATAGTGCAGCCCACTGTACTTCCGTACCAACGTCTTCGCCCCGCGCTACCCAAACGCTCTAAATATTCCCGAGACGTAACCAACAGCCCCCTTAATTGAATCCAACACTTATAATTACTTCGCCAACTTCTGTATATCAAAGCGACGTCTTTTCTCGGTTGCGGCTCCCAGAAATGAATTTAGTGTTCCACGAGGTACAATAAACGCAGGTTATATTGCTCGTTTTTATGCCCTTGTAATAAGCGTCATATTTGTCTGGCTTTGTATATCTTGATCTAGGTTTACAAACTAGAGACTAACGTACTTCCTTCCGACTACAAATGCGAAAGCTACGACGCTTGAATGTAAATCCAAATTAAAAACAACCTGAAAGCGCGTTCAGCACTACTTGGCTGTCAAGTCACTTGCTATTTCAGCTTTTACTTCAAATTAGATAGAGATAGCAAGTGACTTGACAGCTGATTAGTATTGATCGCCCTTTCAGAAACCGGGGGATAGTTTAACTTTTTGCAAAATTAATGTTCATTATTTTAATTTAGAACAAAATTAAATGGAGTTCGTGTCCTCGATAAGTATGAACTACTATATAATATAACGAATACTACTTTCTATAACTATTAGGATAACGGGGTAAAAACGTATAATTATAATAACCTGAAAAAGCTTTAAATATTGATGTTAGCACCAACACGCTAGCGTAGCCGTGGCCGCTAGTAATTACCAGTCACTAAATGACAGTTCTAAAACCATCAGTTATTAATAATAATGTGTCCTAAAACATAGATGTGATAACGAGCCAAACTTTGGATTTGTGAGGAAATGCCACAAGTTTGTCATACTAAATAAATAACCAATGTTGTTTCAACTTTGTTTTAAGAGTAGTAGAGCTCTTTGTGAAGGGCTCGTCTGGGGAAGTACTACCACCACGCCTTTTTCTGCCGCCAAGCAGCAACGCTGTGTTTCGGTTTGAAGAGTGTGGTCGCCGGTGTAATTACAGGCACATGAGGCCTAACATCTGTATGCCTCAAGTTGATGGACGCAGGGCAGTGCATCGTAGGGCACGTTCCTATTGTGCGTGACCTACGGGGCAATGTTTTGTTTATAGGTGATGGTTACCACTTAACGTCAGGTGGGCCATCTGCTTGTTCCATCAGCTAGTAGTATAAAAAAAAAAAACTGGTTTCAATTCCGTGTGAAACTGCCTTGAGCTTACCTTCAAGTTGATTTCAATTTCAAAACTTTAATAGCTAGACGACAAATAGTTTTCGTTTTAAGGCTACTACAACGAGTACTTTTTTTTACTTTTACATCTTCGTTCAGTTTTGTAAGATATTTCGGTTTGGAAAGTTTGGTTGCCGGTAATTACAAGTGACGAGGCCTAACATCAGTATGCCTCAAGTCGAAGGACGCAGGGCAGTGCATCGTTAGGCACGTTCCTATCGTGCGTGACTTACAAGGCAATGCTTTGTCATAGCTTTTTCCATCAGCTAGTGGTATGAAAAAATGTTTCTTGCTTCGTTTCGGACCCATGACACAACTGCTATGCTCAACTGGTTGTGCCGTGGGTAATTTTTTTACCCTTCTACACAACTATAGTTGATCCGTTTAGGAAAAAAAATGTACTCACGGTCCAACTGACGAGAACTCGAATCCCTGGTTATGCCGTTGGTAATTTTGAGACACAATTGATTGAGCCGTTCGGAAAAAAAATGTACCTATGGCTCAACTGACGAAAACTGGACGCAACATGAGCTGTCATTTATGACATCAGCTGTGATTTTTTGTTCTTCTGCAAAGACATTGCTTAGCTATTGACTGGAGCTATGTGGCACTACTTGTAAACGCTTGGTGTCATCCGAAAGGAACGTCATTGTTTCATCATCGTTATCAGCCTAAAGAGGTCCACTGTACATAAAGAATAATTATAATAAAGGATTATAAGTAATTACCAGCAGTTTGTCACCATAGTACATTCTTTGCTTAGATTGGGGCTAGATGGTGCTGTGTGAAAAGCCAGTAATATTGATTATTTTTTATAACACACTTTTTCTAAATAAACCTAATGTAGTTTGCAATGACCTAACGTTCGTATTGACTTGTGTCATCAAAAAAACAATTACCCGCTCATAAATGCTCTATAAATAATATAAATAAATAAATATAGGCGGACATTCAACATTAAACACATACTTATGTAATACTAGCGAGCCGCCCGCGCGCCTTTGCTTCGCACGGATGCACATATCATACCTTCATTATACATACCTTCCTCTTGAATCACTCTATCTACTAAAAAAAACCGCATCAAAATCCGTTACGTAGTTTTAAAGATTTAAGCATACATAGGGACATGGGGATATAGGGACAGAGAAAGCGACTTTGTTTTATACTATGTAGTGATTATAATATTAAAACACCCAGACAGTGAACAGACATCTATGTTCATCACACAAATGTTTATTTTCGGTGGGAATCGAACCCACAGCCTACGGCGCAAAAGGCAGAGCTACTACCGCCTGAGCTGTAAAGGCTGCTTTCAATATAAGACTTTAAACATAATGCAATTCACTGCGTCTTTTTGCGTGTAAAATGTTTCGCAAAATAATAAAAGGCAAGCGCCGGCCTCCATTCCACCGCGGCGAAGAAAGAGAATCCATAGTAGTGCCTACATTTGAAACTTCGTGCTGTGTGAATTTTGCAGCTAACAGATGGAGAATCGAGACTGATTCGCGGCGCTTTCAGGAACGCTGAAAGCGAAGGTAAATGGCATGTTTTGTTAACGTGAAAGATTCGACCAGTTGATAATTTAATTCCTGTTTGTTTCTGGTATATTGTACGGGAACAGTGAATAGTCATTTCGTAGTTTTTATTTGAAACAGGATAATTGACCGAGCGAGCGAAGCGTCTCAGTTTCCACATTGGCCAAAAATGCGTTTGTCCGGATGTCTGTCTGTCTGTCTGTCTGTATGTTCTCCTCTACAGGTCGCATTTTTCAACCGATCTGGACGAACCTTGGTACACAGG
This sequence comes from Plemyria rubiginata, assembly GCA_963576535.1. Lineage (NCBI taxonomy): Eukaryota > Metazoa > Arthropoda > Insecta > Lepidoptera > Geometridae > Plemyria > Plemyria rubiginata. The sequence goes on along the minus strand of OY754924.1, from coordinate 10,482,322 downwards.
TTATATGACTTATTAGATTTTTTTGTCGTCGGGGATTTTTGATTGGAGGGGTACTTCCCCCAAAAAAAGGGGCAAAATGGGGGCTTTTTGATATACTGGATATCTCCACCAAATGAGATCCGAATTCGAATATTTCTTTTTTTATTTGAAGGTTTTTATCTTGAAGGTAGTAACTATAAGTTGGTCTCATAAAAGTTTGGCGAAGATCTGATAAGGATCTTCAGCATGATGAACAGGATAGCTCATCAAACAATCGATGGTTTTCAATCAAATTTGAGAGAAACACAAAGGACCTCATTCTACACAAGATGATGCAAAAAAATCACAAAACGGAAAATGCACTTGCACATTACATTCCTCAAATAGCTCACTTTTAGTATGCTCGCGAGGTTTACAGCTCCCAGAGCCACTAGTTATTTACCATGGATTACTAACCCTGAAAAATGTACTGACTACCCCCCTTGGACGATCAAAGAATCTGGAGTTCATACTTGGTACTAAAAGATGTAAGGAGATATCTACCATGCCTGGGGATTAAGATCGTGAAGCTGTTTCAGTATCAGTTTATTTACCAATAGCGACCCGCCCGCGCGCCCCTGCTTCGCACGGGTGCACATAAAATATCATGCATGTATTATACATATAAACCTTCCTCTTGAATCACTCTATCTATTAAAAAAACCGCATCAAAATCCGTTACGCAGTTTTAAAGATTTTAGCATACATAGGGATATAGGGACAGAGAAAGCGACTTTGTTTTATACTATGTAGTGATGATGCGAAACAATAAAATTCACAATTAGCGCATACGGCAGAGTTACTACAACCTGAGCTAAGAAGGCTGTCTATTCAATAAATATACCAATATTTTATCGCTTTCTTAGGGAGCACCGGTGGTCTAGTGGGAGTGACCCCGCCTTCCGATCGTAAGGTCGCAAGTTCGAATCCGGTCGTGCACCAATGGATTTTTCTATCGAAAAATTTATGTGCGCAATGCCAGTGCTCTTAAACGGTGAAGGAAAACATCGTGAGGAAACCAGTTAGTATTCTAACAGCGGCGATGGGCTTGCAACCTGTCACGTATGGAATACTAACTACTGCAAAATGTGGGTATGTGCCAAATGTAATGTTTGGATGTACCTCTGACTACCCCCCTTAGACATCCTCAAAGAATCTTGAATTAGTACCTACTTGGTACTGGGAGATCTGAAGGGATATCTACCGTGCCTGGGGATCAAAGTCGTGAAGCTGTTTCAGTTTCAGTTTTTTTTTATCGCTTTCTTATATTATTATTCATTTTTAATGAGGGTACAAGTGGTTACCAGTTTATAATATATACTAGTAGTAGTAGTTGATATACTTACCAGTAAATTTCTCAAGTACAAGCAATCAACTTACCAAATTTAATGCAGATCGGATAAACGGTTCCCAAGTTATTGTCGGACAAACATACATACATACACACATAAAATGCCAAATCACCCAAGTTGATTGTAAGATTTTCGTTCGCTTCGCTCACTCATTCAATAGGATAAGATATCTCTTTACATCTCTCGCTAAGAGTAGTAGAGCTCTTTGTGTTTGGCTCGTCCGGGGAAGTAAGTACTACCACCACGCCTTTTTCTGCCGCCAAGCAGCAACGCTGTGTTTTGGTTTGCAGAGTGTGGTCGCCGGTGTAATTACAGGCACATGAGGCTTAACATCTGTATGCCTCAAGTTGATGGACGCAGGGCAGTGCATCGTAGGGCACGCTCCTATTGTGCGTGACCTACGGGGCAATGTTTTGTTTATAGGTGATGGTTACCACTTAACATCAGGTGGGCCATCTACTTGTTCCATCAGCTAGTTGTATATAAAAAAAACCAATACCCATATTGTTGTGGGACACAATACAACTTACAACACAATACCCACTTGCTGTGGTGACCCCGACCAATTCAACCCTAAATCTCTTTTGATTTGTCTTTGTGGCATTTCAAAGATCGAAATTTGATTTATTTTTAGCGAAATAGGCCATTGTACCAAATGGACTTCGCCTTAGGGTTTATCTGGTTATAAATCTTCAGAAAAAACCTTTTGAAACCCAATTTAAGGGGTCACCTATTTATACCCTTTAATCTACTATAATATCTTTTACTTCTAGTTACCTTAAAGCATTTTTTTATGTGAAGCACACAAATATATTTTTTTACCAATTTTTTTTTTTTTTTTTTATACAACTAGCTGATGGAACAAGCAGATGGCCCACCTGATGTTAAGTGGTAACCATCACCTATAAACAAAACATTTCCCCGTAGGTCACGCACAATAGAAACGTGCCCTACGATGCACTGCCCTGCGTCCATCAACTTGAGGCATACAGATGTTAAGCCTCATGTGCCTGTAATTACTCCGGTGACCACACTCTTCAAACCGAAACACAGCGTTGCTGCTTGGCGGCAGAAAAAGGCGTGGTGGTAGTACTTCCCCGGACGAGCCCTTCACAAAGAGCTCTACTACTCTTGAATGATAAAATATTGACTGAGCTACCATAGGAATTTCCCTCATTTTAATTGACAAATAAAATCTTTTTTATTTTGTAACCAGAAAATTGGTAATCTGCAAACTTCCGTTTGATATTTATGTTTGTAGGCGCAAAGCTGTATTTCGACTGAATGGTTAATTAAATCTACCTACTACCTAACCAGTTGGGCAGCTTCCGGAAATTAAACATTATGGTGCAAGAAATACGGTCGATATAAAATGATATGTTTGATGGTGGTCGAAAACCTGCATGGATTCGGTAACGCTAATGGAAAATGTCGGTTAGGTGTCACGATACAGATTATTGCAGAATTTGTGGGCTATTTTTTTTGCAGCAGTAATTAAAAGCATGACCAGAGGCAAGTCTCCCGGACACGACGGGCTTAGCATCGAGCACCTCAAACATGCAGGTAACCACTTACCCCGTCTCCTGTCCATGCTCTTCACACTGTGTCTAAGTCATGGGTATCTTCCTGCAGATTTCATGAAGACTAATGTGGTGCCTATTGTTAAGAACAGGACAGGAGACATCTCGGATAAGAGGAACTACCGCCCGATTTCTCTAGCCACAACAATAGCCAAGGTTCTGGACAGTGTGCTTGAATCTATTCTACAAAAATACCTACACCTTCATGACGCACAGTTTGGGTTTAGGCCCGGACTCTCAACGGAAAGTGCGATTTTGGCACTCAAGCACACTGTCCAGTACTATACCAGTCGCAGGACGCCGGTGTACGCTTGTTTCCTGGATCTCTCCAAGGCATTTGTTCTTGTGTCTTATGATGTGCTTTGGAGAAAGTTGGGGGACAGGGGTGTGCCTACGGAAGTACTGACTATACTTCGGTATTGGTACAGGAACCAAAGCAATGTTGTGAGGTGGTCGAATGCTTTCTCTGAGACGTTCAGGCTGGAGTGCGGGGTAAGACAGGGGGGAGTAAGTTCTCCCTCGCTCTTCAGCCTGTATGTCAATGATCTCATTGTCGAGCTCAGTAGCATGCGTGCCGGGTGCCGCGTAGATGGTGTTAGTGTCAATAACATCAGTTACGCGGATGACATGGTGCTGCTGGGACCGACTGCGGGCTCAGTCAGAGAAATGCTGAAGGTCTGTGCCACCTACGCTGCGTCCCATGGCCTCTCATATAATGTAAATAAGTGTGAGTACATTGTCTTTAAGGCCACCGGTAATAATATGATCAACTTCCCTGACCTAACCCTTAACGGCATGAACATTAAAAAAGTTACTACATTCAAATATCTAGGTCATCACGTTACCGAAGACCTTAAAGACAATGTGGACATTGAAAGGGAGCGTAGGGCTCTGGCGGTGCGAGGAAACATGTTGATCCGCAGGTTTGCCCGATGTACGGAGGAAGTCAAGGTGACACTTTTTAAGGCGTATTGTCAAAGCTTGTACACGGCAAACCTGTGGATCAGCCACACCAAAAAGTCGTTGGAGACCCTTCGCATCCAATATAATAATGTTTTCACGATGATGATGGGGCTGCCCCGTTTCTGTAGTGCCTCAGGGATGTTTGCGGAGTACCAAACGGATGGCTTCTTAGCCGTCCTCCGCAAAAAAACTGCATCACTGATTCGCAGAGTGCGGGACAGCCAAAACAGCATCCTGAAAACAATATCGGATAGGTATGGCTCTCCGATATGGAAGTGTTTTGTGTTGAGAGTGATAGGGGCCACCTAGGGTTTAACTTCCTGGTTGGGCTTTATCACTGATCAAAATTGTGTTGATATTTATTTGTGTATGTTAGTTTTAAGTATACCTATGGATGAATGTATCTGAAATAAAAACTTTTTATTTATTTATTCATTTATTTCAATCGTAAACATATCACGTAGTTAAGTGGTGCAAACGGTAGATAGCCGAACTGTTTCAAACGACGACCTCAGTGGCGCAGCGGGCGAGAGTCCGCCTGCGACGCAAGAGGTTGCGGGTTCGATTCCTGCCTCGGAACAAATTTGTGTACGATCTGCAGAAATTTATTTTCTTCATCTGTAGATGAAGAAAGATACAGATATACTAGACAAATTTACTATACATAGAAAACACCCATTAGTAAATATCAATCTATGTTATTTTAGATATAGTATTAAATATATCAATTATCTAGTACCCATGCATAACACAAGCTTTGAGTAGCTTACTTTGAGGCTAAAAAGTGCTGCATGGATTGTCTAGCATTATTTATTTATTATTATTTTATTTTGTATTTTGTATATTTTGTAAATACTTGTACCTATTTATTATAATTTTCTTTCTGAATAAATTTGTTCCTTTTATATAATAATGTCTTTCGCTGTTTTCTTAGAAACCGCCAACACGGCTGTTTTTCTAACTTTTGGGGTCAACCCTCCAGGGTAAAAGCAACCTTAAAGTAGGTAATATTCTACCCACAATTTATTTAAGCACACGCACTTGTGTGCTTAAAAATAAATGATAAGTTTCCATTGTTGAGCGCGCTTCATAAATAATGAGCCCGTACAGAACCTTGTCAAAGTAACAGCGGCTAAAGTTGCTTAGAACTTCAGCTTTGTTGCGAGAAATATTAGTTTGACCAGGTGTTAATAATTTATAATAAATAAATAAACAGGTATTATTGAACATTTAAAATGAGTACTTGTAATAATGTGGCGTCCGAATTATATGGGTAACACAATTTGGGCCTCAAAGTCAACTTCCTTTTAAGGCATTTAATGTTAGCACACTGTAACCTGCAACAGCTGTTCTGCAGCCATAAATGTACCTACCTAACTTATCTTACCAAGAACCGACAGCCATCCAGAGGCAAAAATATACTGTTATAGGTATTTATAACATCGCCATTCTTATTTCATTTTAAGTGAACTATGTATTATGTTTTTAAGAGAATAAATGTCTTTAAACCTAGCTAATGAATCCTTTAAACGTTAGTTACTCAGTTAACATAGTTCTAAAACTGTTCGTTTCCAACTCACGTTCGCCAGAGGTGTACGTATTGAGAATGTAAGTGTTAATTTTATTTCAGCAACTTTAACTTTTAGTGTAACTTAAAAGTTTGCTGAAAAGCTCTCCAGGGCTTATTTTATTTTACAAAATGCCAACTAATTCAATAAAACTATAGAATAAAATGCGGATTATCATTGAACGACTCATCCAATCACTTTTGTAGTTTTGAAAAACCAAAACAAACAAACAAAACAGAATCTGAACCTGGCAAAGTCATGAAGAAACGAAATTTGCAGGCACGGTAGATATTTCTTCACAACCTTAGTACCAAGTACGAATTGCATTATTTGAGGACGTGAAAGGTAGTCAGAGGTATGTCCAAACGTTATATTTGGCCCACATTTTGTATTTAAATGTGGGTATATGCCAAATGAAATGTTTGGACGTACCTCTGACTCTCTGACGACACCCCCTTAGACCCCTTAGTCCCCTTAGAGTTAGTACTTGGTACTTACAGATTTGAGGGGATATCTACTGTGCCTGAGGATCAAAGCCATAAAGTTGTTTATTCTGTTTCCCTGGATTTATTTAATCAGAACGAAGAGCTCATCAGTGATTGAAATCAAACCCCATTCATTTTGATTTGCATAGCTTTACGCAATAAATAATACCTATTTACATCGACCGCACTTCCATAACCCACATCTGAGGCGCCGATCTATCATGGCGCACTATAAACGTCGTACATTACTGTTAATGGATTTAGATTAATGCCTCGGGTCTGGAATATCGAGGGATTGAATACAAATGTCTTGTGGCTAAGCCTAAACCACAGCCTGCTGTTTTTGGTTGAAAAACAGCTTTAAGACATTGCTCCCCAGGCTCCATGCTTTGCCATTGTAAGTCAAACTCAAAATGTATCATCACTACATAGTATAAAACAAAGTCGCATTCTCTGTCCCTATATCCCTATATCCCTATATCCCTATATCCCTATATCCCTATGTCCCTATGTAAGCTTAAATCTTTAAAACTATACGAAACGGATTTTGAAGCGGTTTTTTTTAATAGATAGAGTGATTCAAAAGGAAGGTTTATATGGATAATATATGGATAATACATGCATGATATAGTAGAAAAACAATGTACACCCGTGCGAAGCAGGGGCGCGCGGGCGGGTCGTTAGTATTAAATAAAACCACAAGGATCTCTTCGAAACGTCCAGGTTAGGTGACTCTAGGTGCCAGTTTCACGCGACCAAAGCCTAGAAGAACATGCAAGAAACATCCAGCTTGGTTCCTATCGCCCTTTTGTATGATCTTTGTTACTGAAAAAACTGAAACAGCTTCACGACATTGATCCCCAGGCACGGTAGATATCCCTTCAGATCTCTCAGTACCAAGTACTTACTCAAGATTCTTTGAAGATGTCTATGGGGGGTAGTCAGAGGTACGTCCAAACATTACATTTGGCACATACCCACATTTTGCAGTAGTTAGTATTCCATACGTGACAGGTTGCAAGCCCATCGCCGCTGCTAGAATACTAACTGGTTTCCTCACGATGTTTTCCTTCACCGTTTGAGAGCACTGGCATTGCGCACATAAATTTTTCGATAGGAAAATTCATTGGTGCACGACCGGATTCGAACCAGCGACCTTACGATCGGAAGGCGGGGTCACTTCCACTTGACCACCGGTGCTCCTCTTTGTTACAATGTATTAAAATACAATATTGAATCCATCCAGTGTGCGCTAATAAGTGAGGCGTAGGCCATAACAGAAAAAGGTAAAATTTAGACAGAGAAGTAGCTATTGATCCACAGGCATGGTAGTTCACTCAGATATCACCAAGCACCAACTCTCTTTGAGTGTGGCCCGTCCGGGGAAGTATATAGGCGTGGTGGTGGCCTTTTTTTCTGCCGCCAAGCAGCAACGCTGCTGTGTTCCGGTTCGAAAAGCCGTGTAGCCAGTAAAATTACAGGCACATGAGGCTCTATATCTGTATTCAAGTTGATGGACGCAGGGCAGTGTATCGTAGGGCGCGTTCCTATCGTGCGTGACATACAAGGCAATACTTGTCATAGGTGATGTTTACCACTTAACATCCGGTGGCCTATTTGCTTGTTCTTCTTTTCTTCTGTACTTGTTCCATCACCAAGTATTACACGTAAACAAAATAAAGTTTTACTCGTTCCAGCCCTCAGAGTACCTACAATTTAGAAATATCCAAAAACACAAAAACAATATGCAATTTTCTATTCGACTTTTCTAGATTCAACGGTATTTGCATGAAAATATTATACACTCTTAATCCTTACAACATTTCAACCGTTTCTCGTTTAACGTGTTTTTAATGGATAATCGTTATGTGGATAACTTTTACCGATAATTTTCACCGAAATTGTTTCAATACTCAGATTATAATTAATTCAGGGTAATTCTAAAATTAACATATTTCCATTGGGAAAACGCGATAACTTTTATTGATTGTGTTGTGATGACTTTAGTCTGATTTTATAATATTATACATTAAATTTAATTGTTTACATAGCAGGTATAGTAGTAGTATGTGTAGTAGTTAATGTATAATTATATAGGAAACAGTTATATTTCATTGTAGGTAAAAAAGGTAGGTTGTAAAATTTACTTGCCATATCTTTATAACTGAAGAAATTATAATGCGAATAATGCGAAGCGACAAATAATCATTAATTAATCATCAATAATTAATAATAATGTTAATCAAGCAAAGTAACCGAAATACTATAGCAAAATGATCAAGTTGAAATGGCAATGGGCATAATATAGTTGAAGAATTGACAACCACTAAGGCATACATAAAGGATCTTGCGCTGCTGCTGCGTTGTACCCTGCTTTTTTGTTACGGACTCGTCCTAGGACCCACCTAACTGCCTAGGACGAGTAAAAATGAAATAAATGTGCCTTCTCGTGTCACTACATAGTTCTTTCGTTAAAGTCAAGTCAACAGAGTGGTGAAACAATTTAAGTGAACCTTTAAGAGGCTCCTGTTGTGAACCTGACATATGATTATCTTTTTTAGGTTCTACGAAATAAATTCACGATATTTTCACTCCCCGTTTTAGGGTTCAATACGTGATTTAGAAAAACCCATTGGTTCAAGACCGGCTATGAACCCAAGACCAAAAAAAGCCAAAATGTAAATGTGAAAGCTATGAAGCCTGGCAGGCTGAAATAAAAACAATCTCAATAAAAGATAAGAACAGTTCATTGCCCTCTATTAAGCCACATTCTGTAGTACAATAACGCTAATCTGAATTCATTTGGCGTACAAGTCATAGAGAATAATAATATAGTAGTTGCTAAGTACCGCTGAATTATTAGCTGAAGGAGTGTTCACTAATATAAACAGCTTTTGTTAGAGCTCTGTGTACTATACGGATAGAGAGGTTGGAAGGCTGGAACAACTATTAAGCGTGCTGCCGCCAAGCCAGCAACGCTGTTTCGGTTTGAAGAGTGTGGTGTAACTACAGGCACATGAATTAACATCTGTGTGCCTCAAGTTGATGATACGTTTATAAATTAAAGCGTTGATACCTAATGTACCTCTCGCTCGCACGATTCGACATTTTCAAAGATATAAAATCACTAAACCAAATTTTGAAAAATCGCAAACAACCATTTTGTTTGGTAAAAATTGCATTTTGATCCAAGCAAATTTTTCAACCTAAAGGTTTTCTTAAGGACTAAAACTAGAAAAGCAAACTCTTAAGCAGGAAAACTTGTATCGATCAAAATGATTTTTTCACTGAACTGTGTGCAATGTACATACAACTTGTTATTTGCGATTTTTCGAAAATGGTTTTAGTGATTTTATATCTTTACCCTCCTATTCATATGTAATCCCTGCCATTTTATAGAAGCTCTATAGAGTATTATAATATTGTCACTGTCACTGTCAAGCCAACGAAAAGAGACAGCAACAGATTCAGATCAGAATCACATCAGAGACACAGAAGAACAGATCAGTCTGATAAGCTATTGGCGCGCCCAGCAACCATTATGAATGAAAAAATTACGAGTGTGAGGTACATTAGCTCCTGTCATGGGTAATATTTGTTCGTCGTTTTAATCGTCCGTGTGTCACCAATGAAATGGGGCTAGATTAGGATTAAGCTATTGTTAACGCAAGTAACGTTTATACCGTTCGTGCTTCACACGAGACTTGCCATAAATATAATAAAACAATTAGATCAAACGATAATGGTTTAAGCGATAAATATACGGGTTATTGTGGAAACTGAAACAGCTTCACGACTTTGATCCCCAGGCACGGTAGATATCCCTTCAGATCTCCCAGTACCAAGTAGGTACTAATTCAAGATTCTTTGAGGATGTCTAAGGGGGGTAGTCAGAGGTACGTCCAAACATTACATTTGGCACATACCCACATTTTGCAGTAGTTAGAATTCCATACGTGACAGGTTGCAAGCCCATCGCCGCTGTTAGAATACTAACTGGTTTCCTCACGATGTTTTCCTTCACCGTTTAAGAGCACTGGCATTACGCACATAAATTTTTCGATAGAAAAATCCATTGGTGCACGACCGGATTCGAACCTGCGACCTTACGATCGGAAGGCGGGGTCACTCCCACTAGACCACCGGTGCTCTCGTAAATGTTTTGGTTTATCGCTGAACTTTTCTATACAACTAGCTGATTGAACAAGCAGATGTCTCACCTGATGTTAACCATCATCTATAAAACGTATTTATTAAATAAACATGGACGAAACGTGCTCTACGATACTCTGTTCATCAACTTAAGGCATACAGATTTTAAGCCCCATGTGCCTGTAATTACACCGACGACCACACTCTTCAAACCGAAACACAGCGTTGCTGCTTTTTTTTTTTTTTTTTTTTATATAACTAGCTGATGGAACAAGCAGATGGCCCACCTGATGTTAAGTGGTAACCATCACCTATAAACAAAACATTGCCCCGTAGGTCACGCACAATAGGAACGTGCCCTACGATGCACTGCCCTGCGTGCTTGGTGCAGGAAAAGGCGAGGTGGTAGTACTTCCCCGGACGAGCACAAAAAGCTCTACTACTCTTAAGTAAGTAGTACGATCTTTCTAGTTTTGCTACGAACCAGCTCTTAAAACTTAACGTACTAACCTTCAAACTTCGGCGTTCAACGAAAACATAGTAACTTTGTGAGTGCATTACAGTTTATAAAGTAGAAAATAAATGTTAAGATAGTTAATTGACTCAGGCGTGACCTTGCGGAAGTCCATTGTTAAATATAAATTAACTCGAACAAAGCAATATGTAGTACTTATCCGCTGAACTAATCTCCTTAAGCTGGAATAAACTTAATTAGACTTCGACACGTGTTTCACTTCTCTACGAAGCATCTTCAGGAAATTGACCCGCTGTGCACCGAACGTGTTACCTCGTCGAGCGCTGAGCTGAAAGACACTTACTTTCAGCTCAGCGCTCGACGAGGTAACACGTTCGGTGCACAGCGGGTCAATTTCCTGAAGATGCTTCGTAGAGAAGTGAAACACGTGTCGAAGTCTAATTAAGTTTATTCCAGCTTAAGGAGATTAGTTCAGCGGATAAGTACTACATATTGCTTTGTTCGAGTTAATTTATATTTAATAAATGTTAACTAAATAGAAATTACTTAGAAACACCTTTAACGCTACAAAGAGTCGGCAGTCGTCGTAAAAACTTCCAATTACTCTTTATCGACTCGGAAGTACACACTTTGTACTTTGAAAGCTCAACAAATAACCATTTTGCTATTTTTATTCTGTGTTCTATAAATGTAAGTATCAGTAGGATACTTATATAATAGTCTTTTATTAACGCGAAAGTTTATAAGTATGGATGGATAGATGTTTTGTACTCTTTCACGCCGGAACGGCTAGCCCCAAACTAAGCTTATGCTTGTAATATGGGAACCAGATAGCTGATATACTACTTATAATACTTTTCTTTTTGTAAATACATACTTATAACATTATATAACACCCAGACAGAGAACAAACATTTATGTTCATCACACAAATGTTTTTTCACGGTGGGAATCGAACCCACGACCTACGGCGCAGAAGGCAGAGCTACTACCAACTGAGCTAAGTAGGCTGTAATGAACATTGATTGTTTTTGTTCAGCGAGTGGCACAAGCGGTATGTAAGCACATTACCGCTTAATATTCTAAGAGTAGCAGAGCTCTTTGTGAAGGGCAATACCAGAAAGCCAACTCAATTATAAACTCGGACATGAGTACTGATTAAATAAAACCGTTGTATTTCAACCACCGCCGCCAGCCATGGCAAAATACCAACGGCACATGACTCAAACAGGTCGCCGATTTTAAACTATAAACCCTGTCTGGGACAGGACTTAAATTGACAAGGGCCATATTTCATCCGGACGAGTTGACCCGCGCGGGCGTCCGAAACACTACTGCAGAGGAACCTTCTAACACTGGACTATACAATAAAGAGCGAACGGGTCATCTGCTTATTCTACTATCTAGTTGTATAAAAAAATCAAAATATGATCTGTTATAATGCGTGTTACAGCACTACGTGGGCGGTCTTTGATTAAATAAAATAAATAAATAATGCTGGACAATCCACACAGCACTATCTAGCCCCAAAGTAAGCTATTCAAAGCTTGTGTTATGGGTACTAGACAACTGATATATTTAATACATTATATACTTACATAGATAGATATTTTTTATTATATATAGAGAACACCCAGACCATCGGAACAAATTTCTGCAGATCGTACACAAATTTGTTCTAAGGCGGGAATCGAACCCGCAACCTCTTGCGTCGCAGGCAGGCTCTCGCCCGCTGCGCCACAGAGGTCGTCAAAATGTTCATCGTTGATTACACCAATAAACTATTTCCTATGTCAAAGCAGACAGGCCTTGAAACCTTGGGCTTCGCCAATCACACATTACAACCTTTCATCTTGCGAAATTAGTACAATTATCACAAACAACACTTTACAGAAATGTTTAAAGTACCTTTTCAAAAAGCGACGACCGTACTAAGCAGGCCGCTTTTTTAATTGTGCCTGAGTGGCGAAATACAAATCCTATCCTATCCTACTAATATTATAAACTCGAAAGATTGTAAGTGTGGATGGATGGATGGATGGATAGATGTTTGTTACTCTTTCACGCCGGAACGGCTGAACTGATTTGGATGAAACTTGGCAGAGAGATAGATTATGGTCAGGAATAACACATGGGGTAATTTTTATCCCGCGGGAATATTGGGATTTAAATCTGCTTGGGTGAAACTGCGGGGCGCAACTAGTCTATATATAAGAGGTGATTGACTGATGACAACGCACAAGCCCTTAGAACTAGAAACTTGAAATTTCGCAAACGTATTCCTCGTATGACGTAAGCAAGGAAGGATTTTTCAAAATTCAACCCCCAAAGGGGTGAAATAGGCGATAGACTATGCGAAAACGTGTAAATGGTATTTAGCTATTTTTATGAATTTTTAATTAGTCCGTAGGTACTGTTTGTTTTCCTGAGAAATAAAAATAAAATAAAAGTTTGTATGAAATTTTTAAAGTAAACGTGCGCGAGAAAAGCCACAGGATTAGCTAGTTTTTATCTATGCTTTGAAGCTCAGATGCGTGACGGTTACCGCTTTATGAGAAACCAAAGCCCCACAGCCTACATAATTACATGAACGCACCTCTGGGACACGGTATTATGTACAGACAGTTGTGACACGGGTGGGCAATTTAGGGTAGAATCGGGGGCGTCTGGAAAGGTGGGCGTTTCAATGAAATGTTGGAACGTAAGAACTTAGGTAATAGGTGCTTAGTAACACGTTCACAAAATTTAATCCTACGTGTGTGAGAGTGTGAGATGATGACGGCGTGATGGCGCGAGTATTTTGTATGCACAAAAACGTACCCTCCACTATTTTCTAGCATTCTTTTCGGTTGACGCGGACTATACTTATCAACCTACATCGCTGTCTTTACCTTTCTCCCAACTTTTATTTATAAAACCATACCTTTAGTTATAAAATCTAAGAGGTACAAGGTAACCCAGGGATTTTGTCGTTAAGTGTGTGATAGTGAACCTTTAGAACCGGTAATAACTGGTTAAACACGATAGTGTATATAAGTACACTATAAAATTGGACCCTCGTAAAGTGAAAGATTCAAGGCTTATCTTGCGGGTAAAGTAATCTGTGACGTAAACCTCAAGCTGACGTCATCGACTGACTACAAGCTAAGATTGTAAATTTTTTTATTTTATCTTGCTCAGCGCATCAGCATTTACATTCAGCGTGGCAGTGCAGCCATCTTTAGATCGTTTGCAACGGTCTGCAGATTGTTAATAAATTATGTTTTACTACTACATAGTATAAAACAAAGTCGCTTTCTCTGTCCCTATGTCCCTATGTATGTTTAAATCTTTTAAACTGCGCAACAGATTTTGATGCAATTTTTTTTAGTAGATAGAGTGATTCAAGAGGAAGGTTTATAATATATAATAATACATGCATGACATAGTAGAAAAACAATGTGCACCCGTGCGAAGCAGGGGCGCGCGGGCGGGTCGTTAGTTACAAATAAAAATACATTGATTTACTCAAAACAATTTCTTACAGTGGTTGCTGATAGGCCACGCACAAGGACAAGCCTGTACCGCAGAAAGCCAGAGTACAAAAGTACGATTTAATATATACAATAGTTTAGATTCTAAACTATTGTATAAAGTAAATCGTACTTTGTTACTTGTTTATGTGTTTTCTGTCTATGTTCTAAACTTTAGAACATAGACAGACAACACATAAACAAGGTATGACACATTATAATTATTGTTTACAAAAACATGCACCAAATTATGTCTACAATTTAATGAATAAATAAATAATGCTGGACAATCCACACAGCACCATCAAGCCCCAAAGTAAGCTACTCAAAGCTTGTGTTATGGGTACTAGATGACTGATATATTTAATACATTATATTGATAGATAGATATTTTTTATCATACATAAACACCCAGACCAACCAGATTAGTAGCAATAATAAAACAATTTAACTTATTTTGATGCAGAAAATACGCAGATGGCGATAAATATTACAAGCACAGAATAATTTACATGTTCAGTATGTAAAGTGCGGCTGCAGACAACAGATGTGCTCAGTACCGAAATCTATATATATTTCAAATTGTGACTTGGCTGACTGATTGTATGTTAGGCATTTCACAGTAAATTAATAGGTGTAAGTGCGTCATTGAATAAATTGGGGGTGCCTTGAAAAAAAAATATAATTCCTAAATTTAACTTATACAATATAATTATGCTACAGTATAAATACAATATACTTAATACTTGAAAGTAAGTTTAGTTAGTATGTAAAAGTATCAAAGAATATCCAAAAATTGTGTGTTTTAAGATGGCAAGAAAAATAAATAAAAATTAACTTGAACAAAGCAATATGTAGTACCAATCCGCTGATCTAATCTCCTTAAGCTAGATCAGCGGATTAGTACTACATATTGCTTTGTTCAAGTTAAATTTTATTTAACAATGGACTTCCGCAAAGTCACGCCTGAGTCAATTAACTAAGAAAAATAAACATGCAGACAAAGTTACAGGCTTTTTACTAGCTAATATTCTTGAATTAAGACCGCAAACCCAAGACGTGGCTGTTTGTTATTTTGAGAGTAAAGTGCACTCAGAGCTTGGTTTTTGTGGTAAGCTAATGAAATAATAATTCATTATGTATTAGTATTATCTATAACATTTTTTTTAATTTTAGGATAAGTCTAAAATAAGATTAATAATCCATATCGGTAAATTAAATTTCAGACTACACACATTAGCTAACAAAAACATGTTAATTTTAAACTAAATTGAAAACACAAATAAAAGTTCAAATGTAAACTTCATGAAAAGTGATTCATTATTTTGTACCCCTTTCAACTGCTCGTAAGTAATAATACTATTATTTTTTTAGATACTTCAGTAGATGGCGTTGTTAAGCAACCGAGCAAAACTCAGTCACCCAGATGTTTTTCCACCAGAAGTTAATAGTGATTAGCCTTCTAATCACGATAAACGTCTAATGCGATAAGGGCTCGCTACACACGTTTAGCGACCGTTTTGCACGCGGCCCCTAAATATCTATAGAGCCTTTATATAGTGCCATAATGCGGTGTCATTTGCTTTTGCATATTTAAACTTATTCTCAAAGGCATACGGCTCAAGAACACAAGAACAAAGTGTCTTCACCTTAAATAGAGGCAGTAAGAAAAGTGCCAGTGGACACATTCTTAGTTGTAAGCTTACTTTTTAAAACTAGGTCAGTGTTATATTACTTATTAGCCGTATTTATGGCTAGATTGTAATTTTATTAGGTATGTTATAAGTAAATATAACGTACACAATAAAAAAAAAGGCTTACGGCTTATTTTGCTTTAAAAACCGAGCCCGAGAGATAAACCAAAGTACAAACCGAGTAATAAAGGGTACTCAGTGAGCTGTTTCGAATTTGTTGTCTTAAAAGAGTCATTGTGACCTCTGTGACGCAGCGGGCGAGAGCCTGCCTGCGACGCAAGAGGTTGCGGGTTCGATTCCCGCCTTGGGACAAATTTGTGTACGATCTGCAGAAATTTGTTCCGATGGTCTGGGTGTTTTCTATGTATAATAAAAAATATCTATCTATGTAAGTATATAATGTATTAAATATATCAGTTATCTAGTACCCATAACACAAGCTTTGAATAGCTTACTTTGGGGCTAGATAGTGCTGTGTGGATTGTCCAGCATTATTTATTTATTTATTATTTATTTATTGTTTGCAAAAAGTTTGCGTTCTTATTTGTTTTGCTTTGACCAGTCGGGGTAATTTAATTTAGTTTTAAGTAGGAAATATAGTTCAGTTCAGTTCATTTATTTTTCTTTCAGGCATGTTATACATTGCTCTTAAGAATGTAAAATTTTACATAAGTAGGTACATAACAGTGTATAAAATAATTATTCAAAATAAATTAACAATAATAAAGATTAAAAAAAACTATACTAATACTTACCTAATTTAAATTAAAAATACCTAAAATACAAATTCATAATTCTATGTCATTCCACGATTTGCGGTCGGCAAGAAATTGGTTAATGTCATAATATGCCCGGTTTACTAAGTGTTTTTTTATAATATTTTTAAATGCCTTTTCGTTTAAACTAGTGATGCTGTCTGGCAAACAGCATCACAAGTTTAAACGAAATATAAAACAACTTTCAAACTTGCATTTAAAAGTATTGAGGTAATAATATTGAAAATATGAGTCTAAGAATAATAGAGCTCTTCGGAAGGGCTCGTCCAAGGAAGTACCCACCACGCCTTTTTCTGCCGCCAAGCAGCAACGCTGTTTCGGTTTGAAGAGTGTGGTCGCCGGTGTAATTACATGCACATGAGGCTCAATGTCAGTATGCCTCAAGTTGATGGACGCAGGGCAGTGCATCGTAGGGCACGTTCCTATCGTGCGTGACTTACAAGGCAATGCTTTGTTATAGGTGATGGTTACCACTTAAAATCAGGTGGGCCCTCTTACTTTTACGTCAATGTCATATATCAACTGCATAGAGTCAGCTTTATGATCAAATACTAAAGTAATATTGAAAGAATAATGCTTCAAGAGATGGTGGTACGGGCCCTGCTGATCCGTTTTGCCGTTCTGGCGTTACTGAGTAACAAACATCCAAATTTTATCATTTATGATATTGATGGGTTATTTATTTTTTCTATACCTACATTATTAATCAGAAAAAAGTTAACCTATTTATTATACTACAACACAAAAATTAAATAAATAAATAATGCTGGACAATCCACGCAGCACCATCTAGCCCCAAAGTAAGCTACTCAAAGCTTGTGTCTTATGGGTACTAGATGACTGATATATTTAATACATTATATACTTACATAGATACTTAGAAACAACCACACCAACTTATATACTTACATAGAAACTTTTAAAATTCTGAAGGAAGTTCGAAGGTTTTCACATAATTACATGAGTTAATCACTATTTTTTTTATTTGAAAAGAAAGATAAATGTAACGTTTATTAAATCAAAATCTACATACATTGGTACCAACAGTGATAATCTTACCAAAAATGGCTCAAAAAACCTGAAAAATTACCAAGTCCTGTGTGGTATTGGGGTCACAAAGAGATTATTAAGGCTACTTCATTTTGTTTCGTGGATTAGCAACCTGTGTGCCGAAAGGATTACATCTTTCACCCTGTGTCGAGGGTTTTTCAACGAAATTTTATTAATTAATTTGTGAAAAAACAGCAGTCCTTATTTTGTTATTTTGAAGTTATGTCTTTTTACTGTAATTTTCCTTTGTTATTTTGAAATAAAGCCTCTTTACTGTAATTCTTTTTTGTATTCTGAACTTTATGTTGTTGTGATAGTGTGAATATTTGAGTGTAAAATCGTTACTTGAATAAAGCTTTCATTTAGTTTCATTAAATTAATAACTTTCATTAAAAGTTTTTTTTTTCATTTAATAAAAAACTAACCATTTTTTATAATGTTTTGGTATAAATTTGATGAAAAATCCTCTAACTGGTTTCCTTACGATATTTTCTTTCACCGTTAAAGAGCATTCGCATTGCGCACATAAATTTCTCGACAAGAAAAATACATTGGTGCACGACCGGATTTGAACCTACGACATTACGATCGGAAGGAGGGGTTACTCCCACTAGACCACCGGTGCTCGTGCACTGCAAAATATTGGTATCTGCCAAATATAGTTAAAAATATATTAATAAAATAAAATAAATATTGGGAGAATTTACACACAGCAGTGACTGTACCTACTCGTATTTAGCCCCAAACTAAGCCAAATCTTGTGTGTGGGAACCAGATAGCTAAATAGCACTTACTGTTTTTAATAATTATGTCACTTGATGTACCCATAACACAAGCTGACGACCTCAGTGTGGCGCAGCGGGCGGGCAGAGGTTGCGGTTTCGATTACCGCCTCGAAACAAATTTGTGTACTATCTGCAAAAATATCTATCTATGTAATAATATAATGTATTAAATATATCAGTTATCTAGTACCCATAACACAAGCTTTAGTAGCTTACTTTGGGGCTAGATAGTGCTGTGTGGATTGTCCAGCATTATTTATTTATTAATTTATGTATCTATCAATGTAAGTATATAATGTTTTAAATATATCAGTTATCTAGTACCCATAACACAAGCTTTGAGTAGCTTACTTTGGGGCTAGATAGTGCTGTGTGGATTGTCCAGCATTATTTATTTGTTATTGTTATTATTATTAGTTATTATTGTTTGTTTTCTGTCTGGGTGTTATATAATATTATAAGTAGGTATGTATTTACAAAAAAAAAGTATTATAAGTAGTATATCAGCTATCTGGTTCCCATATTACAAGCATAAGCTTAGTTTGGGGCTAGATAGTGCTGTGTGGAAAGTCCAACAATATTTATTTATTTATTTATTTATTTATTATTATTTATGTTTAATGTTTATTTAATGCAATTATTCTGTATTAAAATTCAACGTTAAAACTCAATGGTTAAGTACAAAACAACAATTATGACGAAATAAATTATGAACAAAGCAAAACCCATCGCGGCATTGCGAAAGTGAAAAACAAGAATCTCGTAAATACAATTTGAAATTGCATTGCGCGCATCTCTCGCTACAAACAGTTCACGGAATAATAAGGTTTTATTCCAAAGTAATTGAAGACAACCTTTTTGTTTCATGCCTTAAAAAGTACGACTGTGAAATTATAAAATAGTTTTGACAATATTTTCGTAGAATGTCTACGCCGTAGCTGAGATGAGCTACGAGACATCTACGAAGTGCTACGCTATGTTCAAGTGAATAAGAAAGAGTCTTTGCATGTGGATTTATCATTTAGTAATTTAGGTTGTTCAACTAACGTATCTGAACCGGTCTGAAGTTAGCCGCTTGTGTTTAAATGACCAATAGCGAATGGACGCTGCCCAAAAAGGCAATCTCAGACTGGTTGAGATAAGTTGGTCGCTGTACAGTTATCACAGCACATTCGTGCAACATGTAATGATTGGATTGGACGTACCTGTGACTACCCCTTTAAGGCGATCTCAAGAAAATTGGAGTAGATTTTTATAAGGGAATGGTCACGGGTTCAAATACCGCTCGGATAATCGGGATCGGAAAATTATAGAAATATTTTTAGCACTTGGCAGTAGTACTGAGGGGATATCTACCGTGCCTGGGGATCAAAGCCGTGAAGCTGTTTCAGTTTTAGTAGTATTAGAAGTATCTAGGTAGGACGCAGATTTAAGCTGTATGTTCGGTCATTTCATAGTTACGTTTTTTATCTGCGTGTAGTTTACCGTATGTCAAACTAGCAGCGCCCCGCGGTTTCACCCGCGTAGTTTTAAACCCCGATACTCCCACGGGATAACCGTAGCTCATAATCGTATCTCAATGTCAAGTTTTATCAAGATCCGTTCGCCGTTCTGGAGTAATTGAGTAACAAACATCCATCCATCCATCCATACTTACAAACTCGTAGCTTATAATATTGGTAGGAAGATTGTTTCTTTTTAAACCTACCAGCAACTTTTATTTTGACTAAAATTTTGCATAACTTTTCACCAATTTATCTAAATATATATAACCCAAAGGTGACTGACTGACTGACATAGTGATCTATCAACGCACAGCCCAAACCACAAGACCGATCGGGCTGAAATTTAGCATGCAGGTAGATGTTATGACGTAAGCATCCGCTAAGAAAGGATTTTGATCAATTCTACCCCCAAGGAGATAAAATAGGGGATGAAAGTTTGTATGAAACTTTGTCCATTTTGAAGCCGCGGGCAAAAGCTATTAATAATAATACTTCTTAACGCGAGCGAAGCCATGGGCAAAAGCTAGTTATTTATAAGCCTTTTACTCTGGTTTTATTAAAGAAAAACATTAATAAAATCCGTCAAATTTTTGTTCTACATCTTTTAGGAATACTTTAAAAAATTACGGGTTTTCCAAACTTTGCAAAGTCCCTACTTTCGTCATAAAACAACTTTCGATAATGCTTTGGCTATAAAAACGGTCGATTCATTAAGGTTTCAGCAAATCACTGAAGATTTTTATCGAAGTTTTATTAAAGTTTAATGTTTTAATACTTTAGTTTAAGCTTTATTGATGACCTGTGTGAGCCAAGAGGCTGTGACGTGAGCTATGGGTTTGATGCTTGCATTCATGATTAAAGATATTCGGATTAAACGAAAATTGTCTTTTTTACTAATTCTTAAGTTCGAAAAAATCTTCTCATAAAACACAAAATAGATTATAACTATGCAGGCGTTGACCACAAGGACCTTCCGTTAAACCATTTTTTGCAACTGATGACCTCATCTAACTTCTGGTTGCGTTTGATCCACGACATTTTTGCCACCCTGTAAATTGTTTAAAGGTCCGCATTATTAAACATATCAATATAATGAAAACCATTTATTGAATTCAAAATTAATTTGAAATTATTTGCGCTGGGTTTGTTTTTGATTTTGGTTGGAAAGCTGATAAGCTGATAATTGTTCAATCATCACGTCCACTTAGGTATCTCATTTTTTTTTTTACTTACTCGATCCTCAGTGGCCCCAACGGAAGACCAGCGTAAGTTTCTATAGCTTACATATGCTGAGTTGGGACCATTTTGCAACTGCCTTTTTTTTACTACTTTTGTTAATAGTTTGTGTTAATAGTTGCAATAAACATTATTTGATTTGATTTGATTTGATATTCGATAAAACTACTTTAACAAAACAGAATTATGTTTCGTACTTCTGAGAACCAACAATGTCTGGTTCAGCTCGAATGTCGCCCACAAACTGGCCTAGCGTGAAGTCAAAGTCAAAATCAAAGTCAAAGGATTATTCAATAAAATCAAAAAGATCACTTTGAAACGCATTAAAGCTATGTGACTTTAGGCACAGTTATTGTGTAAGTCTTACGCCCGGTTTCTAGCGCGATCAACACTAATCGGCTGTGAAGTCACTTGCTATCCCTATCTAATTTGAAGAAAAGGCTGAAATAGCAAGAGACTTGACAGCCGATCAGTGTTGATCGAGCTCTCAGAAGCCGGAGCTAGACACCTAACCCTCCAGTAAGTACTCGCAATCCGCATGAACTTTCCTGTCTTCTTACATAGAATTTAGGTATACAGATACAGATACAGATACTTTATTGGTAAAAACAGTTTACAAGTCATGGTGGAATTTTACATAATATTACATTACCTACATACTAAACATTCAATATTAATTTACATTATTATTTTTTTGTTATTATCAGCTGCATATAAATTCGCTGACCGAATAATATGCTTTTTCTGCTAATAGCTTTTTCAACTTATTTTTGAAGTTGCTGTCGGATGTTGCATTTTGTATCTCTTGCGGCAGATTGTTAAATATTGGGGCTCCTATTACATATATAGATTTTTTATATATATAACCTGTTTTAGCACCGCAATCTCTTTTTTTATAACTAGCTGATGGAATAAGCAGATGGCCCATCTGATGTTGTGGTAACCATCACCTATAACAAAGCATTGCGTCGTAAGTCACGCTCGATATAAACGTGCCCTAGGATGCAGCACCCTGCGTCCATCAACTTGAGGCATACAGATGTTAAGCCTCATGTGTCTGTAATTACACCGGCGACCACACTCTTCAAACCGAAACACAGCGTTGCTGCTTGGCGGCAGGAAAAGCCGTGGCGTGTATGATACTACAAGATAGATCTTCTTCGTAAAAAACCTAGCAAAGATGGTCTATCTTTTCTAATGAATTAATTAAGCATTAAGCTCGCCTATGTACATTGTATTTTTCGTGCAATAAATTTTTTTCTATCTATCTTTCTATGAATGCTCTGTTATGCAGGTCTGGGTCTTTATCTTTAACTTTTATGTGCTGTTTGCAAAACCAGTGCTCACCAAGCGCTCTGTGAGCCATCCTTTGAGCAACAAGTTCTGCAACATTGTTTAAAACTAAACTTCCGGAGGTTTGGTGCATGTAGTTGGAAACAAGCGAATCATCATCATTTGACAGCCTACATAGACAGCCTACGAAGCTCAGTTGGTAGTAGCTCTGCCTTCTGCGCCGTAGGTCGTGGGTTCGATTCCCACCGTGAACAAACATTTGTGTGATGAACATAAATGTTTGTTCTCTGTCTGGGTGTTATATAATATTATAAGTATGTATTTACAAAAAAAAAGTATTATAAGTAGTATATCAGCTTACTGGTTCCCATATTACAAGCATAAGCTTAGTTTGGGGCTAGATAGTGCTGTGTGGAAAGTCCACTAATATTTATTTATTTATTTACATAGCTCAGTTGGTAGTAGCTCTGCCTTCTGCGCCGTAGGTCGTGGGTTCGATTCCCACCGTGAACAAACATTTGTGTGATGAACATAGATGTTTGTTCTCTATCTTGGTGTTATATAATATTAATATAAAAAAAAGTATGTGTAGTGCTGTGTGGAAAGTCCACCTATATTTATTATTTATCTAAAGAGACTAAGAATTTCTTGATTTAGAGCAGTAGTAAAAATCTTTGTGAGCGCATATGTAGAAAGGCTAATGTCCGGAGAAGTACTACCACAGTGCCTATATCTGCCGCCAAGCAGCGTTGTGTTTCGGTTTGAAGAGTGTGGTCGTCGGTGTAATTACAGGCACATGAGGCTTAACATCTGTAACCCCCAAGTTGATGGGTGTAGTGAAATGTATGAATTTGAAGTTCAATCGACGAGAGATATCACCGTGCTTAGTTTCAATAAAAAACTAATAAAAAGTTGAAATTAAGCACGGTGACATCTCTTGTCTATTCAACTGAATGCAACTTCGGTTATCGAGCAGGACTCTCGATAATAAGTCAAACCTGTAGATGGAGCCACGGTCGCATAAGTACCGTAGTAGCATATCCAAGAGTTATTCGTCGAGTGTGATTACTACTCCGGTGGCGCAGTTGGTAGCGTAGCCCCGTATCAAGGGAAAGGTCGCGGGTTCAAATCTCGCTCGGAGAAAAACTTCTAGGACATTATAAAATCATAGTGAGTAACTAGCGACCCGCCCGCGCGCCCCTGCTTCGCACGGGTGCACATATCATGCATGTATTATACATATAAATCTTCCTCTTAAATCACCCTATCTATTAAAAAAAACCGCCTCAAAATCCGTTGCGTAGTTTTAATAAAGATTTAAGCATACATAGGGATATGAGAACATAGGGGTATAGGAACAGAGAAAGCGACTGTGTTTTATACTATGTAGTGATAGTGTACCATCAGCGTTTGACTTGCACCACAGCTAGAACGCTACTGGAGAGAACCATCCGTCAATACGCAACAGAGCCTCGCTTCATTTGCGAACTGATTGGAGCCGCGGGGAGTAAGTATATTACAAAAGTTTAACCTCAGCAAGTGATCGGAATGTCTGACAAACCCTTATCGGTTCACATAGATATCAATCTAATCACGAACGAATTCGACGCTAGTCGCGTAAAACGAATCGTATCCAACGACGGAATAAAGTCGAATATCGCTAGAAAATATGATATTTATTCTTATCAGGCTTCGTGTATTTTATTTCCTGAATGTTTCTGTTTGAAGGGTGTAGTTGCCAGAGAAATCATGGACATTATGAAGCTTAACATCTGTTTGCCTGGTGTTGGTGGACGCAGGGCAAAGCACGTTCGTACGTGACTTACGAGGTAATGTTCCGTTCATCATAAAGTAGTCAATTCAATTCAATTCATTTATTCCGTCATAATTGTTTTAAAAATTATAAGAATTTTAATGTACTGGACCCGAGACGCAAAGGACAGAGGAGGCTGGCAGAAAATGAAGGAGGCCTATACCTATAAGAACTAATCAGAAATTGACGGCGGTGTAGTTACGGAATAGAGTTTAGATAATCTATTGGACCTAAACCTACATATTTACTAATAGCCATGTAGGTACATAAGTACCTACTCAAGGCACAAGCTAACTTAACCTAACTAGCCTAACATCCTATAGCAAGATTATTAGCAAGAGCACCGGTGGTCTAGTGGGAGTGACCCCGCCTTCCGACCGTAAGGTCGCAGGTTCGAATCCGGTCGTGCACCAATGGATTTTTCTATCGAAAAATTTATGTGCGCAATGCCAGTGCTCTTAAACGGTGAAGGAAAACATCGTCAGGAAACCAGTTAGTATTCTAACAGCGGCGATGGGCTTGCAACCTGTCACGTATGGAATACTAACTACTGCAAAATGTGGGTATGTGCCAAATGTAATGTTTGGACGTACCTCTGACTACCCCCCTTAGACATCCTCAAAGAATCTTGAATTAGTACCTACTTGGTACTGGGAGATCTGAAGGGATATCTACCGTGCCTGGGGATCAAAGTCGTGAAGCTGTTTCAAGTTTTCCTATACCCGGCAGTGGGTGACACCGGGCTGAGATTATGATGATGATGGTGATGATAAGAATGTTACTTACATCTAAAAAATACAATATTATCATTAAATCTATACCAATAACAATAAAATAACAAAAAAAAGGCAAGTTTATAAAAGATAATGACTGTAATTTTCAAATACGTCATTTTTCTTTAGTCATGTGTAGTTTGATGTGTACCTTTTTGTACGAAAACAATCTGGTAAAAGGTGACCTGCGCATCACAATGGTAACCATTTGATATGTTTTAGGTGGGGATCGAATCCACGGCCCAGAGTGCAGAAAGCAGAGCTAGTTACAACTGAGCTGTAAAGGTAGTCAGTAAATCAATATGATGCGTTGAACATGCCAGTGCTCTTAAACGGTCAAGGAAAACATCGTGAGGAAACCATTTAGTATTCTAACAGCGGCGATGGGCTTGCAACCTGTCACGTATAGAATACTAACTACTGCAAAATGTGGGTATGTGCCAAATGTAATGTTTGAACGTACCTCTGACTACCCCCTTAGACATCCTCAAAGAATCTTGAATTAGTACCTACTTGGTACTGGGAGATCTGAAGGGATATCTACCGTACCTGGGGATCAAAGTCGTGAAGCTGTTTCAGTTTCAGTTTTTCATTTTTTTTATAACATAAAAACTTTAAAAACTGTCTCTTCCTGAACAGCATATGGAGATTAAAATGAGAAACTTTTGATAAAATATGAAAACATCAACAAAATTCAACGTTTCAACGGAGAAGAGTCGAATATGAGAAGCTTTTTGATCAAAAATCAACAAATTTCACCGAAAGTATCCAAAACATACATTTTTACCATATTTCGTAGACGTTCCATCCATAAAACCTATTTTCTTGTAGATTGTTAACAAAGGTTCGGTAAGCCCCGCTCTCTATGCAAATTCTTGAGCCATGCTGCGCTGAGCGAGCGCTAGAATTTGTTTGCGTCATACGCTTTATTGAATGGAGTGATGCGATGGGCTACCCGACACCCAGAGACGTAACATTGTAACAAGGATCATACATGGGCACCTATCTCTCGGAACAATTTTTTAGTTCCCAATAGACTTCAATAGATGGCGATACAGGATTCGATTGAAATATAGGTTTTTGTTTTAGTCCAATTAAGAAGAATTATGGTCATGAATAGCCTGAGTTATACTGTGAAAAATCTCCCATAAACACGCGAAGATGAGGAATTATGCTTTTATCAAATTCTTTATGTTTTTGAAAATGTTTTATTTTCATTATTGATCTCACTTTTTCTGGTATGTAGTATTTCATATTTTATTCTATTATTTCCAATGTCCTATCTACATGAAAAAAATATATAGATAGATAGAAAATTCTTTATTGCACATAAGCATAATGTATCGTACATAGACGAATTTAATGCTAGAGAGCATTCTCTTCCAGTTAACCTTTGTGTAGTTTTGAAAAAACCGAAAGGGCAGTGCATACACATGGATGATGGGAGTTTTTTAATAATAACTAAGCTAATAGGTATTAAATATTCGATATAAGATTATAATATTAAAAGACATAATCAATATTAAAAATAGGTACATAATAAACACATACAACATACATTATATTACTATGAATACATACGGTAGTAGGTACTAACAAATGCATATTATTATAAATAATTATGAAATAAAGTCTAAACACTAATCACTCAAGATACCTCTGAATTTGTACTCATTGATCATGAGGCAAAGATAGTAGTTATGCACTTTTGATCTAAAGACATCGACGGAAGACACTTCACGGATCAGGCGCGGCAGGCCATTCCAGAGACGAATGGCAGTAACAGTAAAGGAGTCTGTGTAACAGGTAAAAAATACATAAATTGTTTGCAATTTCATTTTACGAGATGCCGGCCGCTTGCTCGCAACGCAACTTAGCGACATCTAGTGGCTGTGCGGGCTATTTTGCTTAGATTTGCGGGCAAAACAAAATAGCCCGAAGAATAGCCCGACTTAGGACGGGACCGTTTCAATGTATGGGATGAGGTATGGGTACAGTTTAGTATTCTTTTATCTGTGACACAGATAAAAGAATACTAAACTACATACAAAAGAACTGAAGAAACCAAGCCGTAAGTTTTTTGCCTGTTTTTCTAGGCTTTCGTCGCGTGGAACATTAAGGCTAAGAACTCACGAAGCGGTTTTCACCCGTGCCCGCCGCGGTGGCGGAATGGAGTTTTATTTTCAAAACTCACGAGACCGGAGTTTTGTGCGGTTACGCACGCACAAAA
The DNA here is from genome assembly GCA_963576535.1 of Plemyria rubiginata. Classification (NCBI taxonomy): domain Eukaryota; kingdom Metazoa; phylum Arthropoda; class Insecta; order Lepidoptera; family Geometridae; genus Plemyria; species Plemyria rubiginata. The sequence goes on along the minus strand of OY754924.1, from coordinate 10,455,062 downwards.
AGCCGCCGGTACAAGATGACTGCCGGTGCAGCGGGAGCCGCAAACAATCGCACACGCTGCGGGCGTAAAACGCGTCGTGAAATGTGGTTTAATTTTTTACTTAAATATCTGTATTCTACAAAGGCTGCGGGCCCGCAACCGCGGCGGGCACGGGTGAAAACCGCTTCGTGAGTTCTTAGCCTTACCTGGTTTTAAGACGTTTCAAAGTGATCTTTGTGATTTTATTGAATAAATACTTTGAACTGTGTACAGATATAACAAATAAAAGAGTAGATGTTTAGAAGCCTTTCTTTTATTGCCTTCGATCTGAAACATGAATAAAGTGATTAAACTCCATACCTAAAACTTATTTATTGAGTTTCAACAAAAAATAATTTAATTCCAACATACAAGTTAATTTCGACTGACATAGCTAAACTCAACTCTCCTCGCTTAGCCAGTCGCTTAACTAGCTACATTTGTATTTCAAAATGGGTACTATTCACGCTTGGCAGCGGTTTTATTACGTTTATAACGACCTATCTGGTCCGATTTAATTCTCCTTTCCTAAGTAATTTCAAACGCACCTCGTAAACACGGACAAAATATACTGGTCAGATTGTAAATTCAGTTAGCACACTAGTTTAACTTTGTTTGTTTGGGTCAAACCTTTTTAAAGAAAGGCTTTATCAAAAAAGGCTAATATTTATTAGTGAAAAGCCATGCCTGGTTAAGTACGATTCATTTAGATTAGATTAGATAACTCTATTACACCTAAAATAAGTAACTTATGGCGAAATTAAGGTTTTTTGCCATTCTGACACTACTATATTTACATAAATAAATATTGGTGAACTTTTCACACAGCACTCTCTAGCCCCAAAGTAAGACAAAGCTTGTAATATGTGAACCAAATAGCTGATATAATACAAAATAATAATACTTTTTATTTAGTTTAGTTAGTAGTTTTTCGTTATAACCGATTACGATTTAGACCTCTTCTACTCATCTGTAGGAAATATAAAACGGCTTCTCAGTGGCAGATTCTTCGATAGTTAATTGTTTATTTTATAGTAAATTATTTATTTTAGTCACATTGTCTAAATTTTGTTAGTTCACATGTTTTCTTTAATTATTGTTGTCTACGATTGTTTTACTTATAAGTTTACTTTTTCTGCATAGATGTACTTGTACATAACTTGTAATTGCCCTTAAATGTAATATGTGCTTCGCACATATAGCAAATTAAGATGCTTATCAATGTGCATAGCTGTAAGTTTTCCTAAGAATAATAAAATAAAATAAATAAATAAATAAATAATAAAAAAATCGGTACTTTTATCTTGTACCAACATATACAATCATGTGTTATGCAATTTTTTTACATAAGATACACATTCCTATCCCACATACACATCCTATTCTTACATACATATTTGGGCATAGGCAGGCACAAAAATAAGCTTGCATGCCGATAAATCGTTCATCGCATGTTCTATATTCGTGTCTCACAATTTCGATCAAAACTTTTGTTTCCGAACATGTTGTTCACATAATCTAACGATGTTTTGTGCTGTCTAAAGAACTTTTATTTAGGCCTTAGTTCTGTTTTCTGCACGGTTATTACTTAACCATGCAGTAGCGATACCTTAGTAGTGAAATGTGTTGTTGATTAAAAAAAATGCATGTCAAACAATGTGCTATTCATTTGTGGATAAATAAATAAATAATGCTGGACAATCCACACAGCACCATCTAGCCCCAAAGTAAGCCAAATTGCAGGCTTTGCTGAGAGTAGAGCGTCTATGAGACAGAACGGAATGGAGGCAAATGGAGGAGGCTTTCACCTTTCTAGGAGATACTTAGACCGATTAAGGCTCCGGCGACAGCAGCTCGCAGTTTCGAGGTGCGATTGGCTATTATTTCATTTCGGGGAGGTTGTTTGAAAGAATAACTCTAAAGTGACACGCATAAATACTGTTCGAACGCAAATAATACAATAATATAAGGGAAACATGCCCGAATCAGAAATCATTTTGGTATTAGTATGTTTGGTCTTACGTTTACCTACTACCAAAACGATTTCTAACTCAAGCACATTTCCCTTTGTATTATTTGTGTTCGAACAGTATTCATGCGTGTCACTTTAGAGTTATTCTTTCAAACAACCTCCCCGAAATGAAATAAAATGAATTAATAGCCAATCGCACCTCGAAATTGCGAGCCGCTGTCGCCGGACCCTTACGAATAAACTTTTGTAGTAACACCTAAATAATGTAAATTATAACTAGAATAAATATTTTAGTGTTAGTACATAAGCTGTGTATGGAAACTTTTTTACTTTACTTTTTATTTACAACATAATGATAACCATTTTCTTTATTCATGCTAGCTAGATCGTATAACCCCCGGATTTCTGAAAGCTCGATCAACACTAATCGGCTGTCAAGTCACTTGCAAAATTAGATCACGGTTATACTTTCTTTTGTTTTTATTTTCACTCTGTTTATATAACTTGCCTGTTCTTCTCGGTGTTGGTCGCGTGGAACTGGCACTAGAGTCACCTAGTTTTAAGACGGTTCAAGATGGTCCTTGTGATTTTATTGAATAAACATATTTTGACTTTGACTTTTGACTTTCATATATTTTTTTCTTTGACGTCTTCGCATGTGGCGTTTGCCTATAATAGGTTTGTGCACATTGTATAAGACCTTTAATTTTTAAGATTTTGTTAGTTTGGTGGATATAAACTGTTGGCAAACCTAATAAATAAATAAAAAATAAATTAGATAGAGATAGCGTGTGAAATGACAGCCGATTAGTGTTGATCGCGCTTTCAGAAACCGGGGGTTATATTCAAACTAGTGCCAGCCTGTCGTGTTAAAAGCTTCGCTTATTTTTTGGTTTGTTCTTATCAAGCCAGTAAAATACCTTTTGGCTGCATGCCCAGCATGGCATCGCCGATTAGGTTAGACAATTATTGTTCACCAAATACCATGTTTAACTTCACTTACCTAAGCTTCACCTTCGCAGTTTTAAGCTAACATTGAGATTATTAACTACTAGCGATCCGCCCGCGCGCCCCTGCTTCGCACGGGTGCACATATCATGCATGTATTATACATATAAACCTTCCTCTTGAATCACTCTATCTATTAAAAAAACCGCATCAAAATCCGTTGCGTAGTTTTAAAGATTTAAGCATACATAGGGACATGGGGACATAGGGACAGAGAAAGCGACTTTGTTTTGTACTATGTAGTGATAGTAAATAAATAAATAAATAATGCTGGACAATCCACACAGCACTATCTAGCCCCAAAGTAAGCTATTCAAAGCTTGTGTTATGGGTACTAGATAACTGATATATTTAATACATTATATACTTACATAGATAGATATTTTTTATTATACATAGAAAACACCCAGACCATCGGAACAAATTTCTGCAGATCGTACACAAATTTGTTCCAAGGCGGGAATCGAACCCACAACCTCTTGCGTCGCAGGCAGGCTCTCGCCCGCTGCGCCACAGAGGTCGTCAAATGTAGTGATAGTGGTGTTCATTATTTACGATGGCAAGGCAATGTATCGGTGCAGCTACAATGAAGAGGAGGAGGTTCTCAATTTGACAGTTTTTGTAAGTGTGTAATACCGATATGTCTTGTTTTAATAATTAGATCATTTGAACTATCTATAAATCGTTTGCAACGGTCTGCAGATAACTCAACTGTTATATTTGTATTTTGTATATTTTTTAAATAGTTGTAAATTTTAGTTGTAATTTCCTTTGTAAATAAATGCTATATATTAAAATAAATCCGTTATTGGCTGTATATTAGAAATATCAGGCCCTTATTCATAATGGTCGCTGAGCGCATCGTAGCTTATCAAAGTCTGTAAACTGTCTGTCTTCGTTAGCATAAAAGTGGCAGTGACAAGAATGCTCTAGTGGTAGTGACAAGAATGCTCTAGTGGCAGTGACAAGAATGCTCTAGTGGCAGTGACAAGAATTCTCTATAAAGTAGCTATCTAATAATGGCGGGGATTATGAGTTAGATAATTCACCTATCATTCAACTCAAAAAATGCAATAGTATATTTTAAACTTTCGCGATCATAACACATACTTATTTATGATATTTCACGGGTATTTATCGCGTATTTACCTTTTTTATTTTCCTGACGTTTCGGCTATGTTGCAATAGCCGTGGTCGCGGGATTTAAATCTTTGTGGGGGAAACCCCGGGGCGCAACTAGTTACCTTTAATATTCTCTTTTTTTTAAGAAGAATAATTATTTCTCTGAGGAATAATACTACTTAAGTATATAACACTACATCAAAGACTTTGAAAAGTTCAGACTAGGCTCAAACTAGCAATTTGCAAAATGTGCAATTTTATTTTTTATTTTTATGATGTAAAACTAGGTGCCTTGACCGTATGAGAGTCCTACTCTTCAAACTGTAACAGCAACGCTTGGCGGCAGAAATACGGTAGGTATGTATCAACGGTATGACGTATATAAAAATCAGCGCATGGATGCCTTATAAATAAGTCTGCACGTGATATGTTGCGCGGATGGTAGGGCACGCTCGCCGTCCATCACTAGCCGGCGACAGTTGTATTGTCGGCAGTGCCACTGCTTTGAGTCGAAACTTTATTGTTTGATCCGTTTTTTGGCGCGGGAAATATTTCGCTACACTCGTTGCAAGGAATACAATTTTCCGGTTTCATTGCAGGAATAATTGAAAATACCTGTCGTTTGCGGAATTGAAACATTTGTTCGCGATTTTGGATGAAAAATTTTAAAGGTACAACTTATATTAATAAAAAATGATTGCTAAAGTATGCAATTTGTACAGTTTGTAAAAAGAAGGCTCCATATCAGACTGAAAACTAAAAATCTGCTGAAAATCATCAAATTTTAATGTCCTCACCAAGCGCTTTGCTTCTTCTTTCATGCGCACAGCCAAGGAATTCTTTACCGGCGTCCGTTTTTCCGTCCATTTTTTTTGGATGCTTTTAAGAAAAGAGTGAACAGGTATTTCTAGGCAAACGTGCCTCATCGTTGACCGCATCATCACTTAACATCAGGTGAGATTGCGATCAAACGTTTTTACCTATAAGTTGTACAAAAAAAACTACTGCGGGTTAGGTAATGAAAAATCTCAAACAGCAAGGTTTTGGAGAATAACATTTTAAAGAGTAAAAATGTATCTAAAAAGTTTTTTTTCTTGTTCCATACCATTAAAGTTTTAAGATTTTGGGTTTTATTATTTCAGAGCAAAATTGCGTTTGGATCTAAATGTTTTCTAGTCTAGTTAATATAAATGAATGCCGACCCTATCTAGATTTATTTCATCTCGCTATCCCTACAATATGTTAACACTTCACTGAAGCTAATTTAGGGCAAGTCCACTATTTCCTCCTAAAGCTGAGTGCAATAGCAATGTAAAATACAAGCAGTATCATACTATATTTTTTTATTGTTTATTGTTAAATTAGCTAAATTAAGTATACTTTTCAACTTGATCACACATAGGAGCTGTAGATTATCTTTAAACAACTTCTTCCCATTACAAACGCGTAAAAAGTTTGTAAGTAGGTATGGATGGATTGATGTATGGATGTTTGTTACTCTTTCACGGGATCGAGACAGAATATTTAACAAACCAAATAGGGGAAAAGCCTTACTTATTGCTTTACGCCTTACTTACTTTTTGTAGCATGTTTTTTGTATCAATAAATAAACTTTTTACTTTACTATACAGGGTGGCCCAAATATCGTGGATCAAACGAACCAGGGTGATAGGGGACGTGATTTCCAACAAAAAATCTTTCTACAGCATGGTCATAACTTAATTGGATAAAAAGTGATGATCATTTTTGTTTTTTTTTTTCAAATAAACTACCGATTTATTTACAATTTCATTAATACAGAAAAAAGTTGATAATAAACAACAAAACACTTTTGTTTTGTTGTTTATTATCAACTTTTTATCCAATTAAGTTATGACCATGCTGTAGAAAGATTTTTTGTTGGAAATCACCTCCTCTATCACTCTGGTTCGTTTGATCCACGATATTTGGGCCACCCTGTATAGCTTTGAAAGTAACGTTTTAATTTTAATATCCAATTTTTACTACCAGTTAGCACGGGTACTGGCTTATGTAGGTTTGGTGACCTTGCGGTTGTCTATGTCTTAAAATTAAGTTTAACTCAAGAGATTAATTCATGTCGATTGTGCCGAGGACAGTATTGCTAAAATTATTTTTGAATAAAAAAATTATGCAGTTGCTTTTCTGTCCGATTACTTTGCCAGAGTTCTAATTACACTGGTTTACATTTATTTCGCGTGCGGGCATTCAATAAGCCAAGACTTCCTACCCGTACTTATCGCTTTATTCCATGGAATCGTGGCACGAACCCTTACTAGAAACCCACCCTTATATCTAACTGCATAAGGTGGAAAATGATAGTGCATATAGTAGGGAGCAATGAACTGATAAGGTGTTATGTAAAAGCGAGATAGGCGTATGGGAAAGGTTTACTTTATTGTGTTTTAGTACGTAGGGTTTCTTGTTATTTTACTTTGTGTTATACACGCGACTGTGGTTTCTTAGCGAATTCGAACGTATAGCGAATAACGAATTGTATAGTGGAGTACCTGCTCAATTATTTACTCTGTCGACAGTATATATAAATAATGCTTAAGATCTCTTTGTGTGTAGCAAGTTCGGCAAAATAGCCTATTTCTGCCGTCAAGGCAGAAATTCTGCCGGAAAAATTCTGCCGCAGAATTGGTTTCGTACAAAATTACGCAACTAACAACTTTTATTGTTAACCTACTAAATCTAGTTTTGTCGATGACTGTACTGGTGCGTTCCATATTGCTATAGCTATGTGATTCAAATACGTTGTAAGGCACAGACTGATTACTTAGCTTATGGCTTCAGCCTAGATTCAAGATTGCATAGATATTATTGTGCTTGAAGAAATGGTTCATTAGATGCGATGTCCGTTATATAACTGCCGTTTAGGTGCTCTAGACGACATCAGTGGCGCAGCGGGTGAGAGTCCACCTGCTACGCAAGAGGTTCGATTCCCGCCTCCGAACAAATTTGTGTACGACCTGCAGAAATTTGTTCCGTTGGTCTGGGTGTTTTCTATGTATAATAAAAAAAATTATCTACATATTTAAGTATGTTGTATTAAATTTATCAGATATCTGTACCTATAACACAAGCTTTAAGTAGCTTACTTTGGGGTCAGTTAGATTTAGATGGTGCTGTGTGGATTGTCCAGCATTATTTATTAATTTATAGAGATCGTAAAGATTTATGTATGAGAGTAAGCAATTGAGGTCAAGCAAATACAGTTTTGAAAATAGCGGTAACTAAAGTAAGCAAATCGTTTGCAATGTGTACGCTTCCATAACAAAGTCCCAAGCGATATTCATCAGTTGTCGATTAGCTAATTCTAAAATATAAAAAAAAGAAAACTCTTAACAAAAGCTTACTATAAAATATCTGATAGAAGATGACAAAAAAGCTTAGGACTGATGTATGCTCCAACTTATTATAAAACTATCGACCCGCCCGCGCGCCCCTGCTTCGCACGGGTGCACATATCATGCATGTACTATACATATAAACCTTCCTATTAAATCACTCTATCTATTGAAAAAACCGCATCGAAATCCGTTGCGTAGTTTTAAAGATTTAAGCATACAAAGGGATATAGGGACATAGGGACAGAGAAAGCGACTTTGTTTTATACTATGTAGTGATAAACAATTATTTAGGTCCATATTATTTTGTGAAGAGGATCATACAAAAAAACGCTAGAACAAAGCTTAGGTTCTTGCCAGTTCTTCTAGGCTTTGGTCGCGACGAACATTGCATCTTTTTTTTCTTTGACAACCTCTGTGGCGCAGCGGGCGGCGCTGCCTGCGACACAAGAGGTTGCGAGTTCGATTACCGCCTTGGGACAAATTTGTGTACGATCTGCAGGAATTTGTTCCGATGTTCTGGGTATTTTCTAGGTACAATAAAAAGTATCTATCTATGTAAGTATATAATGAATTAAATGTATTATTAGTTACCTAGTACCCAAAACACAAGCTTTTAGTAGCTTACTTTGGGGCTAGATGGTGCTGTGTGGATTGTCCAGCATTAAATTGTCTTTCAAAATGGCGAATGTGCACGCGAGAAGTACGTTGAAGAGTATGTAATTAACCCTTTCTAGTGAAGTTTATGTGTGAGATTTATACGTCGACTGGCGACCTTAATGAACGTACCATTTAGATTCATTGTTGCATGATGTCCCAGAGAAAATACGGGGACGTCAGCTCGTGGCCCATTTCCGTTATGTCTAGAGCTGGGTAGTAAATTTTAATAACCAAAACATTGGCCCATAAATTCTGATGATGCTGATATTTTTCAGCCGAATCGGTTAATCCGTCAATGAAATCTAGGGATTATTTTTGAAATGTCTGCGCTGTGTATTCATCGTTAACTATAGCTTAGGGCTATACAGAATAATACCACCATCCCCTTTCCACCATAGGACGAGTAGACGTACGGCCCAGTACCACCCTTACCTGGTTAATTTACCACCCATTCGCACTAAGCGTTTTGCTTCTACCTTCATCATGCGAACCGCCAAGGATTGGAACTCATTGCCGTCGTCTGTCTTTCCTGATTCCTACAATTTGGGTGTCTTTAAGGCAAGAGTGAATAGGTGTCTTCTGGACCGTTCTGTTCCATCGTCGGCTACATCGTCGCTTACCACCAGGCGAGATCGTAGCCAAAGAACGGTCTATTAAGTTCAAAAAAAAAAAAAAAAAAAAAAGTACTAGGCATCAGACTACCCTGTTCAGACCTTTGAACTATTTAAGGCGATCACTACATGCTAATTTATCTCTCGCCCGCACGTTCCAACATTGTGTGAGGTTCATTAACCATAATAATCATCATAATATGTACCATTACTTCACGCAAATAAATTATATCATTTCATTTTGAAAGATATAAAATCAGTGAATCAGTTTATCAAAAATAACAATCAACCATGTTGTGTGCAAAAATATTGCGCACAGTTTGACGGGTGTCAGCGCCTTAAAATAGCGCTGCAAATTGTGCGAATGTGTTGTTGTTGTTGGTGCAATATGTTGTTGTTAAACTACCCCACTAAACGTGCCACAACGCTGTCCCTTTCATCTGTACTGTATGAACCTACCGCAGATATGGTAATATAGAGTGTTTCTGCCTGATTCTGTGTAGCCGACTATATTTACAAATCACAGCTGATCTTAAAGCCAAGAAAAATGATGGTTACTGAAGAAACTGAAACAGATTCACGATCTTAGTTATTATTATATTATATCAGCTATCTGGTTTCCATATTACAAGCTAAGCACTATCTAGCCCCAAACTAATTTAGATCTAGCCCTAAAGTGCTGTGTGAAAAGTTCAATAATAAGCTTTGATGCCCAGACACGGTAGATGGGGATATCTACCATGCCTGGGCATCAAAGCTTATCAGATCTCATGGTACCAAGTACGACTTTCAGATAAAAAAACAAAGTCAAATTATTAATGGTGTTCGTAATACAAATGGTTAAACATTTTATTCTTTTGATTTCGTATTTTGCTCAATACAAATTTTGTTAAATTAAACGGAAAATTACATATTATCAGTCTGTAAATTAATGGAAACAAACAGAGATTTCTGCTTTATCATAATCATGAACTGTATTATTGACAGGCCTGGCCTGTATTCTGATTTATGAGGTTAGTGTATTGGGGATTATTCTACTACCCTACTAATATTATAAACGTGATAGTTTGTAAGTATGGATGGATGGATGAATGTTTGTTACTCTTTCACGCCGAAATGGCTGAACGGATATGAATGAAGCTTTGCAAAGAGATACATTATAGTCTGGAATAACACAAAGGCTACTTTTTATCCCATGGGAATACCGGGATTTAAATCAGCGCGGGTGAAACCGCGGGGCGCAACTAGTGGTGATATAAATAAAACATATTGGCGGATATTTCACACATCGTCATCTAGCTCCATATATTATAGGGATTGGAGGAGTCGTTGAGCTCTTTGTGAAGGCCTCGTCTATTGTAGTACTCATCACCATCATCAGCCTACGGAAAGTCCACAGCTGGACATAGGTGATAGTGCTAGGTGAACGTTTAGGGGAGCCTAAACGTTTCCAAAAGGAACGATTTTGAGCCGTTTGCATCCAAAAAGAATACATTTACTCACTTAATGAGAAAACAATTTAAAGTAACACATAAATTGACAGACTAACGGCTGGTTTCTGAAAGCTCGATCAACACTAATCGGCTGTCAAGCCACATGCTATTTCAGCTTATACTTCAAATTAGATGGAGGTAACAAGTGACTTGACAGCCGATTAGTGTTGATCGAGCTTTCAGGAACCGGGGGAATGGTCTAACTAAAATAACGAAAGATACCGGTATACCGGTGGTCTAGTGGGAGTGACCCCGCCTTCCGATCGTAAGGTCGCAGGTTCGGATCCGGTCGTGCACCAATGGATTTTTCTATCGAAAAATTTATGTGCGCAATGCCAGTGCTCTTAAACGGTGAAGGAAAACATCGTGAGGAAACCAGTTAGTATTCTAACAGCGGCGATGGGCTTGCAACCTGTCACGTATGGAATACTAACTACTGCAAAAATGTGGGTATGTGCCAAATGTAATGTTTGGACGTACCTCTGACTACCCCCGTTAGACATCCTCAAAGAATCTTGAATTAGTACCTACTTGGTACTGGGAGATCTGAAGGGATATCTACCGTGCCTGGGGATCAAAGTCGTGAAGCTGATTCAGATTGATAATTCTAACGTTGACGACGTTCCTCTGACTAACAACTTTGTAACACAAGGTTATTAAGGGCCCGGCGACAGCGGCTCGCAGTTTCGAGGTGCGATTGGCTATTATTTCATTTTCTTTCATTTCGGGGAGGTTTTTTGAAAGAATAACTATCCAGTGACACGCATAAATACTGTTCGAATACAAATAATACAATAATATAAGGGAAATGTGCTTGAGTCAGAAATCATTGTGGTATTAGGTAAACGTAAGGCCAAACATCCTAATACCAAAATGATTTCTGACTTAAGCACATTTCCCTTATATTATTGTACTAGCTGAACCCGCGGCTTTGCTCGCGCCAAGGAATTCAAATTTCATACAAACTTTCATCCCCTATTTTATCCTCTTGGGGGTAGAATTGATCAAAATCCTTTCTTAGCGGATGCCTACGTCATAACATCTACCTGCATGCCAAATTTCAGCCCGATCCGTCCAGTGGTTTGGGCTGTGCGTTGATAGATCACTATGTCAGTCAGTCAGTCAGTCACCTTTGAGTTATATATATTTAGATTAACCAAAAACAAAGTTATTTAGCTCAAAGCCTTCAAAGCGCCCGTCTCTGACCCCATTGAACAAACAAAACATCAAGAAAAGGTATCTCGCGTTTTTCACAAATTAAATTACAGGCTCAGAATACAGTACAGGTATTCAGTGTCGACGCCTCCAAGTTTACGATGAAAAGTAATAACAAAGGATTTATCATAAATACTGGTGATGCACTTGACTTTGTTCATGTAGATTAAAATTTTTAAGATACTCTACTTAATGATCATCTACTAGTTGCGCCCCGCGGTTTCACCCGCGCCGATTTAAACCCTGGTATTCCCACGCTTAAAAAGGACCCTATGTGCTATTTCAGACTATAATCTAACTATATAAGGTTTATTTCAGACAAAAAGAAATACACGGTGAGTTGAGCCACACAGACATCTTATTCTAGGGATTTTAGTATATAAAGCAATCTGGCACACTCTGGCTACGGAACACTCTCTGCCAAGTTTCATGCAGATCCGTTCAGAGTGTAACCGTGAAAGAGTAACGAACTTCCATCCATACTCACAAACTTTCGCCTTTATAATAGTAGTAGGATGCTGATTGGTGACTTTTTTTTCGTCAGTTTTGTTTTTGTTAACTAAAAGGCGAGAAAAATCATTTTCTATTCCATGACAAGCTTATAAATCATTAGAACAAAACACATCACAGAGACACAGGATACAAACAATGGAAATTATGTAAATGCCAACGGACCATTGACTCGTAAGGCACGTGCCCTACAATGCACTACCCTGAGTCCATCAATTTGAGGCATACCGATGTCAAGTCTGCCTGTAATTACACCGGCGACCTCACTCTTCAAACCAAAACACAGCGTTGCTGCTTGGCGTTAGCCTTTATTCTAGTCAGTCACACATTTACATTTTAACTTGAATCTTATTTTCTTTAAATTTCACTAACGAGAGTGTCTATTCAGCTAATCTGTTTTATCTCACAAGTATCTCGCCAAATGTAGAAAAATCAAGTAATTACGTATTTGAGGGTACGCTGTAGAGAAATTAAAAGATGTTTGGGATTTTGCGCGCTGGGCGAGATTTGTAAATTGTTTGGGGTTTCGGGCATAGAGGGAGAAATATCTTTGTATTTTTTTCCATCACGGTGATTTTCATCACGCCTCTGTGGCGCAGCGGGCGAGAGCCTGCCTGCGACGCAAGAGGTTGCGGGTTCGATTCCCGCCTTGGAACAAATTTGTGTACGATCTGCAGAAATTTGTTCCGATGGTCTGGGTGTTTTCTATGTATAATAAAAAATATCTATTTATGTAAGTATACATATAATGTATTAAATATATCAGTTATCTAGTACCCATAACACAAGCTTTGAATAGCTTACTTTGGGACTAGATAGTGCTGTGTGGATTGTCCAGCATTATTTATTTATTTATTATTTATTTATTTCTTCACCGTTTGAAAGTACTGGCTCAGACGCACAGTGCATACATTTAGAAGCACTTAGAGCTTAGTATTGGAAGGCGGGATGATTGATGTGATTGATGTGACTGACGTGACTGACGTAACTGACGTGACCCAACGTGAAAACAATATACCGACCTACTTGGTACTGGCTTCTGAAACACAGTAATAACTATTAGTTCGGGAGCCTATGGATTCAATATTGAATTGTTTCATCACTACATTGTATAAAACAAAGCGCTTTCTCTGTCCCTATATCCTTATGTCCCCATGTCTCTTTGTATGCTAAAATCTTTAAAATTACGCAACGGATTTTGATGCGGTTTTTTTATTAGATAGAGTGATTCAAGAGAAAGGTTTATATGTATAATACATGCATGATATGTGCACCCGTGCGAAGCAGGGGCGCGCGGGCGGTCGCTAGTAATAAAATATAATGTTATTATAGTTATTTCCATCTGGATAATATTAAAAGATATAATCTTGCTGAAACTGAAACAGCTGCACGACATTGATCCCCAGGCACGGTAGATATCCCTTCAGATCTCCCAGTACTAAGTAGGTACTAATTCAAGATCTTTGAGGATGTCTAAGGGGGGTAGTCAGAGGTACGTCCAAACATTACATTTGGCACATACCCACATTTTGCAGTAGTTAGTATTCCATACGTGACAGGTTGCAAGCCCATCGCCGCTGTTAGAATACTAACTGGTTTCCTCACGATGTTTTCCTTCACCGTTTAAGAGCACTGGCATTGCGCACATAAATTTTTCGATAGAAAAATCCATTGGTGCACAACCGGATTCGAACCTGCGACCTTACGATCGGCAGGCGGGGTCACTCCCACTAGACCACCGGTGCTCTTGCTAATAATCTTGCTATGGGAAACAAAGTCGTGAAGCTGTATCTGTATCATGTTAACAGTGCTACACTTGTATCGTGGGAAGCTCTCGGAAATATAAATAAAAATATTCCGCATAAAACTAAACTCAATAGCTTCAATAGTATAGATATTTTATTACATTGTAACGAGGATCATATAAAAGAGTGATAGATACCAAGCCGAGTTTGTTGCCTGTTCTTCTCGGTGTTGGTCGCGTGGAACTGGCACTAGAGTCACCTAGTTTTAAGATGGTTCAAGATGGTCCTTGTGATTTTATTGAATAAACATATTTTGACTTTGACTTTCACTTTATTTGTGGTTGTGGCTTTATGCGACCTAGCCTGCCTATATATCGTTTTGACTGGTTCTAGATTTGGGATACTGGCCTTTGCTCATCTAGCTGAGTTATAAATAGAAAGAACTTGATTTTGACAAATTTATTTATAACTTTAAAATATGAAGTAATAATTAGGTAGGTACAGCAAATGATGCGTGCTGTTTGATTTAATTGAAGTGCGAAGTGAGGGTGGAGCCACGCGTCGTCAGCCTTTTTATTCTCGCGGGTACAGCGCCCTCTCACGTCCCGCGTAGACATCCCGGCGGCCTTGAGAGCACCCTCAATGATCTGGTAGGTACAGGTACTCAGGTTGCGATGGCTCCTCCGGCAGTAATCGCAGCAGCAGGGTCCTGGATGTCGATCTCAAGCGGGCATATTCTGGAGAATGCCCTCTTCACTACGCCTGTAGCTAGGCGTATTTCAGCTACTCGGGTCACTCCATCCCTTCCTGGGAATAAAGCTCCTGTGACACGGCCCAATCTCCACTTGAGAGGAGGGAGGCCGTCTTCTTTGATGAGAACCATTGTTCCAGCCTGTATGTCATCCCTTTGATCTTGCCATTTTGTGCGCCTTTGTAGCTCCGATATGTACTCCATGGACCAGCGTTTCCAGAATGATTGGCGAAGCTGCTCGATCCGCTTGTAGCGCGATAAGGCAGGCAGCGCTGTCATCGTGACGTCTCTCTCGGCGGGGGTCGTCAGAGGTCGGCCAATCAGGAAATGCGCTGGTGTGAGTGGGTTAAAGTCGGAAGGATCTGAAGACATAGGATACATAGGGCGGGAATTCAAGACAGCTTCAATTTGTACTAAAACTGAATTGAATTCCTCATAAGTTAAATTTGCATTTCCTATAACGCGAGAAATGTGGTGTTTGCAGGATTTTACCCCTGATTCCCACAACCCACCAAAATGAGGCGTATAGGGAGGAATAAACCTGAATTCGATTTGATTATCTGATGCGTAATCAAAAATAGACTGAGTATTGTCTCGCAAAAAATCTGTAAACTCCCGAGCGGCTCCCACAAAATTCCTACCATGATCAGAAAAAATCTGTAAAGGTTTGCCTCGACGGGAAATAAATCTTTTTAAAGCTAAGATATAACTTTCTGATGATAAACTAGTAACCAGTTCCAAATGCAATGCTCGAGTCGCAAAACACACAAACAAACATAGATAACATTTTTCAAGTTTAGCACCCCTACCTTTTCTATTCAAAATATAAAGAGGTCCTGCGTAATCTACCCCACTGTGCAAAAACGGGAAACCTGCATTCAAGCGCTCCTTGGGTAAGTTACCCATGATAGGTTGAATAGTTTTACCTTTCATACGGCAACATTTAACGCATTGTCGTACAATTTTTCTGGCTAAGTTTCTACCTCCTAAGGGCCACCAGTTCTCCCTAATATGCGATAACAGTAACTGAGGTCCTGCATGTAACAACCTATCATGTTCTCGCCTAAACAGCAGCAATGTAAAATGATGTTTACTACACAGTAACTTGGGATGCTTTTTGTCGTATGTAAAACTAGAATTGACTAATCTACCACCAACTCTCATAATAGTTTCATCTAAAAACATATTTAAACTAGACAAACTACGATTTGATTTTAAATTTGAATTTTTCAATAATGCGTTGTATTCAGTGGGAAATGATTGTATTTGCGCCTGCCTAGTGAGGAAATCTAACGACCTATCTAATTCTCTTACTGATAAGGAACCCGAATAACGCTCGACCTTATTTTTTGTGCGTGCGTTGTGTATAAATCGCATCACGTATGCACACGCACGTTGTAAGCGATTAAAATTAGAAAATCTATCAAAATTAATAATGACATTAGAAACCTCTGAACTAGCCATGCTAACAACAGGTTGCTTCAACTCGGGCAGAGTAGTTAAATTATGCGAACTATCCTTACTATCTTGTGACCATTTCGTTACAGCTTCATGTAAAAATGTGGGTCCGTCCCACCACAACGACAATGAACATAGCTCACCTAGACTCGTACCACGTGAAACTAAATCAGCGGGATTTTGTTTCGTTCGAACATGCAACCAAATTGCATCATTACCTGTTAATTCATTTATTTCTACGACCCGATTTTGAACAAACGTTTTTAACTGATGTGGAGACATACGTAACCATCCGAGTACGATAGTCGAATCTGTCCAAAACACAATGCTATTAAACTGTAAACGCAAGGATTTTATTATTTTTTGATACAACTTAGCGCCTATTAACGCACCGCAAAGCTCGAGTCTCGGTATACTGACCGGCTTTAGAGGTGCGACTCGACTCTTCGAACACAACAATCGTACGGTTACGTCACCGTTGTTATTGCAAGTGCGACAGTACGCGCAAGCTCCATACGCACTTTCGCTCGCATCAGTGAAAATATGCAATTCTAGTTTCAAAGGGTCTGAATCAATAACATGTCTTGGTACACGAATGCTAGATAGATACGATAACGATTGAACAAATCTTTTCCATACAATGACTATGTCACTAGGTACGAGATCGTCCCAACCTAATTTACAAAGCCATAGGTTTTGTAATAATATTTTTCCTACAATAATAATAGGACTCAACAAACCTAGGGGATCGTATATTTGCGACACGACTGATAAAATTAAGCGTTTAGTAACATTAGTCATAGAATCTTCATTTACTTTTGTAACGAAATGAAATTCATCGCTCTTATTAAACCAACCTAGACCTAAAGTCCTACTAGAACAGTTATCTTCCAGTGATAGACATTTCGATTCGTCATCACAGGCCTGTGCATTTAAAGCGACATCAGGCGAATTGAAAGTCCACTTTCGCAGTGGAAAACAACCAGACATACAGACATCAGCGACATCTATACATAATTGCTTTAATTTATGTTTACAGTTGTGGCCAATAAGCAAATCGTCTACGAACAAGTCATTTAAAATGGCACGTGCCACATCGTCGTCCGCACACTGTAATCCTAACTGCCTAACACAGCGAATACTCAGGTATGGTGCCGACGCTGTGCCGTAGGTTACAACGTTAAGTCTGAATACACTGAGTGGATCAGAAACATTTTCACGCCATAGAATTAATTGCAAGTTTCTCTGGTCTTCGTGAATGGTTATCTGTCTGAAGAATTTTTCAATGTCAGCACATGCAACGTATTTGTACTGACGAAAACGTAATAGTATTGAGAAAAGATCGTTTTGTAACGCTGGACCTGTCATCTGAATGTCGTTAAGCGATACACCAGACGAAGTTTTTTGACTCGCATTGAAAACTACACGTAATTTTGTTGTAGTACTTTGTTCACGTAAAACACCGTGATGAGGTAAAAAATAGTGAGGCATTGTTGTCACGTCAAAGTTTTCAATGCGCGTCATGTGTCCTAAGCTTAAGTATTCCTGCATAAAGTTACTATACAAACTTTTATATTGTGGCGATTTTTCTAAACGACGTTCTAGTGATAAGAACCTACTTTGCGCAATTTTGAAGCTATCGCCTAATGTTTCGACCGATTCCTTGAGAGGAATGCGGACCGAGAAACGACCGTCTTCTACCCGCTTTGTAGTTTCGGTAAATAATGTCTCACAAATACTTTCCTCAGCGGAAAGACATTGAATTGGCTTGCTAACTTCTTCTATTTCCCAAAACTTTTTTAACTGATCGTTTATATCTAATGTTTGAGAAAAATTACATTGAAGTCGATTTATGCGCGACTTGGTATTATATACGATACCGGAAATAATCCACCCTAAAGTGGTATTTTGTAAGTACGGACCCTTAGGTAAACGTATTCTACCATCAAGTAATAAATCCCAGAAGTGATCTGCACCTATGAGTAGGTCGATTTGTGACGGGGAATGGAATGTTGGGTCAGCTAGATCTATATTCATAGGCACGTCCAACGATGTATGATCTAAACTGACTGACGGTAATGAACTAGTAATGCGATTCAAAACAATACAATTCATGCGTGTATTGTATTTGCTGTTTAACGATTTGAGAATGATTTCACAGGATTGACTAGACTGCGTGACTGATTGCCCTACCCCTGTGATTTGAACAGTGGACTGTATGGATTTAGCGTTTAATTTTTTACACAATGTGTCGGTAATAATGCAATGCTGACTACCACTATCTAGTAACGTACGAGCTTTATGATACTGGCCATTGACGTTACCGGCTACCTCGACTATTGCTGTTGACAATAAAACTGTTTCTAATGCGCGTTCGTTACAATCAATATTAATGCGTGATTGCTCGAGCGTATGTAAAACTGTAGCTGTACTTATGTTAGGTATGGAGTCCGGTTGTGGTTCTTGCTCCACGACCGATAGTGACGCGAATTCTCCACCATGAAGTAAGCTATTATGCTTCTCGTTGCATTGTCTACACGGACCAAAACTACAATCAGATAACTCGTGACCTGACCGCAAGCAGTTTAAGCATAGACTGTTGCTCTTCACAAATTGTAACCTATCCTGAACTGACAAATTACAAAACTTATAGCAAGCGTATACCGCGTGGCTTGCGTCGCATAATTTACATTTGCGGGCAGTTTTGTGCGTTGTGTTGTTTCGCGTCGAAGCAAAACTATGAACACTATTTGGAGTAGCCTTTTTTGTTGGTTCAGAAGAAGTTACCTTAGTACTACCTAAAGATGAATTATTATGTGCTTTTATCATTTCTAAAGTATCCGCTTTGTCTTTAAGAAAACTCAGTAAGTCATCTAACGTGATGCGTCTATTTGACTGAGTACTTTGAGTAGAAAAATTACTTTTAAATTGCTCCCAATCCTTCTCCACTACTGCGTCCAGTTTCGAAACTATGATATATATAAGGAGGGTATCCCACGATTCTGTGGGTTCTCCGAGAGTCTTCAAAGCACGCAAATTCTTTAGAACTGTATCAATTAACTTCCTAATATGAAAAGAAGATTCTTTCGTTGCCTGCATTGAGAAAAGAGATTTCACATGATTATGCACTAATAATTTACAGTTGTTGTATCTATTTGTAAGCAAGTCCCAAGCTACCGTGTAGTTATCGAACGTGAATTCTACCGATTTGATAACCTGTGCTGCGTTACCCTTTAGCGATGATCGCAAATAATGAAATTTCTGTATATCATCGAGCTGCTTCGAATTATGAATCATAGAAAGGAAGGTGTCTCTAAACTCTAACCAATTGTCGTACGATCCGTCAAATGAGGGTAGTGAAATAGTTGGAAGCTTGACTAACGAATGAGTATTGCATTTAGAATCGTTGCATTTAGCTTCATTACTAGTGCTATTAGAAGTACTAGATTGAGCCAACATATTAACGACAGTAGCCTGAACCTGATAATACGAACTTTCAAAAGCTTCACGAAGTTCTAGTTGCTGAGAAATATCGACTTCTGGCACTAGCTCTTCGATCGAGCTTTGAATATTATTAAATTCACTTAATAACGTTTTAGCTACATCACTACGCAATTTAAGTTCTGATATTTGATTTTTTGTTAACTGAGCTCCTACTAAAGAGGTTACAAATTTTACGAACAAAGTCAGTCTACCCTTGACCGTACCACGTTTTTTATTGAATTCACGCAAAATACTATCATTTAAATCTACTCCTAAGCACGGAGGATTAGGTGATTTAGGACGGATTGACACGTTTTCGACACTCATTTTGGCAAGTTATGAAATGGGGTACTCACAGTTTTTCCTGGAAACACCACGCGAACTGGCTTCTTACTGCGGATGAAAAACAGTTTTAGTACAATTGAAGTATGGGAAGAAGTTGGATATGGAATTGGAACGATTTGGCCAGACCCTTACACGATGCGTCTTCGAAGATCCAATGCGGCTCTGAAGGTCCAATATTTGTGGTTGTGGCTTTATGCGACCTAGCCTGCCTATATATCGTTTTGACTGGTTCTAGATTTGGGATACTGGCCTTTGCTCATCTAGCTGAGTTATAAATAGAAAGAACTTGATTTTGACAAATTTATTTATAACTTTAAAATATGAAGTAATAATTAGGTAGGTACAGCAAATGATGCGTGCTGTTTGATTTAATTGAAGTGCGAAGTGAGGGTGGAGCCACGCGTCGTCAGCCTTTTTATTCTCGCGGGTACAGCGCCCTCTCACGTCCCGCGTAGACACACTTCAAAGTTTATGACGGTTGCAAATCTCGAAATAAACAAACACAGCTGCATAACAAACACTGTGTTCTTTACAAGGGACGGGTATTTTAGTTGCGATGACCGCTGGTTGAGTGGTTATTGAGTTCATTGACCTGCTTTTGAAGACCTCAGTGGCGCAGCGGGCGAGAGTCCGCCTACGACGCAAGAGGTTGCGGGTTCGATTCCCGTCTCGGAACAAATTTGTGTACGATCTGTAGAAATTTGTTCGGTTGGTTTGGGTGTTTATGTATAATAATAAAATATATATCTATGTAAGTATATAATGTATTAAATATATCAGTCATCAGTACCCATAACACAAGCTTTGAGTAGCTTACTTTGGGGCTAGATGGTTGCTGCTGTGGTTGGTGCTGTGTGGATTATCCAGCATTATTTATTTATTTATTTTTCTTGTGTAATCTACTAGACTTTTTTTATACAACATGCTGATCAATGAAGTAGTACCCATTCCAGGGCCCTTGCCACAATCTCTTGAAGCATTCTTATTTCAATATTACCTTACCTTTTGATCACAAAGCTGACTATGCAGTTGACATAAGATAATGACATAAAAGTAATATTAAAATAAGAATGCTTCATGAGATTGTGGTACGGGCCTAGGTTCTTCTATTTCCTTCCCCGTTTGAGAATATTCGCACTATGCACATACAGTTTTGAGCAGAACACCTCATTGGTCCACGCCTGATTTTGAACCCACGTCCTGAGAGTTTGAAGGTGGGACTACTACTACTAGTGGCTCTGGGAGCTGTAGACCTCGCGAGCATACTAAAAGTGAGCTATTTGAGGAATGTATTGTGCAAGTGCATTTTCCGTTTTGTGATTTTTTGATCTTTTTGATTTTTTTTGTATCATCTTGTGTAGAATGGGGTCCTTTGTGTTTCTCTCAAATTTGATTGAAAACCATCGATTGTTTGATGAGCTATCCTGTTCATCATGCTGAAGATCCTTATCAGATCTTCGCCAAACTTTTATGAGACCAACTTATAGTTACTACCTTTCAAATAAAAAAAGAATAATCGAAATTGGATCTCATTTGGTGGAGATACCCAGTATATGAAATAGCCCCCTTTTTGCCCTTTTTTTGGGGGAAGTACCCCTCCAATCAAAAATCCCCGACGACAAAAAGATTCTAATAAGTCATATAACCTGTCTACCAAGTTTCGTCCAGATTGGTGGAAAAATGCGACCTGTGGAGGAGAACAGACAGACAGACAGACAGACATCCGGACAAACGCATTTTTGGCCAATGTGGAAACTGAGACGCTTCGCTCGCTTCGCTTGCTCGGTCAACTAGACGACTATTGGTATATGTGCAATTATGTTAATAGCTTCCTTGTAGCCATTTCCTGAGACCATTACTTCCAAACTTTCAATAGCCCAACAAAAACTTTATAATTCGGACAACAAACTAAGCTACCGAAATAGCATCGTAGCGTGTTCAGGTCACATAACTTAGGGGAGATTAGGGACTTATGCTGCGACAAGCCTATGCCATAGCGGCTGAAGGGTAGCTGGTTCACGCCATAGTGATAAAGTCAAAGTCAAAATATGTTTATTCAATAAAATCACATTGAAACGTCTTAAAACTAGGTGACTCTAGGTGCCAGTTCCACGCGACCAACGCCGAGAAGAACAGGTAACCAACTCGGCTTGATATCTACCGCTCTTTTTTATGATCCTCGTTACAATGTAATAGGTGATATAGGAACCAATCCGTAAGATTATTGCCTGTTCTTCAACCTTGAACCTGCGAGCCTTTGACTTGACCCCCTTAGACGTCCCCAAAGAAACTAAACTACTGCTTGGTACTGAGAGATTTGAGAGAATTATCTACCTTGCCTGCGGGAGTCTCATAGATCGTGAAGCTGAGTTTGATGAACTTAGGGCAATGCTTTGATATAGGTGATCATTACCACTTAACATATAAGGTGACGCTTGGTTGCGTGGAACCTAACTGAAGAAGAGAAGTTTTAAGAGTAGTAGTAGAGCTCTTTGTGTGTGGCTCGTCCGGGGAAGTACTACCACCACGCCTTTTTCTGCCGCCAAGCAGCAACGCTGTGTTTCGGTTTGAAGAGTGTGGTCGCCGGTGTAATTACAGACACATGAGGCATAACATCAGTATGCCTCAAGTTGATGGACGCAGGGCAGTGCATCGTAGGGCACGTTCCTATCGTGCGTGACTTACGAGGCAATGCTTTGCTATAGGTGATGGTTACTTAACATCAGGTGGGCCATCTCCTAGTTCCATCAACGAGTTGTATAAAAAATCTTTCGTAAAAACCATTAAAGTGATCGAGCTGTTATTATTTTAGCTAGGAGTCAGGTAACGGGCTCTATAAACAATGCATGAAATTATTTTGTCGCTTTTGAATGGGAAATGTGCCATGCCTCGCTCTAATCACGAATATTAATGTTTTATGGCATAATAACAGTGTACTGCTTTTATTTACATTTAAATTTAATCATTTTGTTTATTTAATCGTGGACGTTCTACTTACGACTAAGCACCGGTTGTCTAGTGGAAGTGACCCCGCCTTCCGATCGTAAGGTCGCAGGTTCGAATCCGGTCGTGCACCAATGAATTTTTCTATCGAAAAATTTATGTGCGCAATGCCAGTGCTCTTAAACGGTGAAGAAAAACATAGTGAGGAAACCAGTTAGTATTCTAACAGCGGCGATGGGCTTGCAACCTGTCACGTATGGAATACTAACTACTGCAAAATGTGGGTATGTGCCAAATGTAATGTTTGGACGTACCTCTGACTACCCCCCTTAGACATCCTCAAAGAATCTTGAATTAGTACCTACTTGGTACTGGGAGATCTGAAGAGATATCTACCGTGCCTGGGGATCAAATTCGTGGAGCTGTTTCAGTTTTATTTTTTTTCGTTCTACTTACATAACCTAGTTACTGTTTTGAACTCAAAACTGTTGTGAACTATATAAACTAAAGTAATTAACAGGTAGTCACTATAACTTACATAGTTTTCACCCAAAATAAGCAAGCAAATGCAAATATTATTATATGGTATTAAGTTGTAAGTTTCATGCACAACAAAAAATAAATAAAATTTCAGCAAGTTTGGGGCTAGTTAAAGCTGTGTAGAAAGTTTACCAATAAATTACATAAATATAGCCTTCAAAGCTCTGTCCGCATAGCTCTGCTTCAGCGCCGATGGCCGTGGGTTCGATCTCTACCAAAAACTAATATTTAATTTTGTGTAATGAACATAGATGAGAGCATAGATGGTCTGGGTGTTTTCTATGTATAATAAAAAATATCTATCTATGTAAGTATATAATGTATTAAATATATCAGTTATCTAGTACCCATAACACAAGCTTTGAATAGCTTACTTTGGGGTGAGATAGTGCTGTGTGGATTGTCCGCCGATATTTATTAAACTTATCCCTTTCAGAAACCGTTCTGAAAGCGCGATCAACACTAATCGGCTGTCAAGTCACTTGCTCTCTCTATCTAATTTGAAGTAAAACCTGAAATAGCAAGTCTTGATAGCCGACTAGTGTTGATCGCGCTTTCAGAAACTGGGGGTTAGTATCTCGGTGTTACGATATAAAAATCCAAGTTCATTTTTTCCTTTAATCAGAAACTGAAAAAAAAACTGAAACAGCTTCACGACTTTGATCCCCAGTCACGGTAGATATCCCCTCAGATCTCTCAAGTACCAAGTACTAACCTCAAAATTCTTTGAGGATGTCTAAGCTATACCCCCCTTAGCTTAGTAGTCAGAGGTACGTCCAAACATTACATTTGGCACATACCCACATTTTGCAGTAGTTAGTATTCCATACGTGACAGGTTGCAAGCCCATCGCCGCTGTTAGAATACTAACTGGTTTCCTCACTATGTTTTTCTTCACCGATTAAGAGCACTGGCATTGCGCACACAAATTTTTCGATAGAAAAATTCATTGGTGCATGACCGGATTCGAACCTGCGACCTTACCTTATCAGAAACTAATTAAAAATATGTTTTTTTCTTGTAATAATTGTAGCGAACGGTAAATTACAAGTAGTGCACGATTTAGAGCACAACTCGCACGGTTAAGTCGATTACCGATGTCGACGCCGTCGTTCCGTCACTCGATTAGTGAGGACAGCTCGGTGGACGCCAGGAAATCCGTACACTCAATAAAACCTACGTTTGACTACGATACATGTTTGTTTTGGTGTGTTAAGGCGCAGACTGTTTCAAAAGATCAATCGAACACCTAGTAAGTTTTTGAAAAAATAAACAGTGAATGTTTAGCTCGGCTATATAAGTACTGGTTGGAGACTACTAGTATGCCCAAAATACAGGCATACGATGTCTTCAAGAGACGAATGAATAGGTATCTTCTAGGTAAGCGTGCTACACCGTAGACCGCATCGTCACTTACCATCAGGTGAGATAGTGGTCAAACGTTTTACCTATAATATGTAAAACAAAAGACTTTCCAATTCACGAAGCGTGTTTTTTATACAACCAGCTGATGGAACAAGCAGATGGCCCACCTGATGTTAAGTGGTAACCATCACCTATAACAAAGCATTGCCTGGTATGTCACGCATGATAGGAACGTGCCAAACGATGCACTGCCCTGCGTCCATCAACTTGAGGCATACAGATATTAAGCCTCATGTGTCTGTAATTACACCGGCGACCACACTCTTCAATTCCAAACACAGCGTCGCTTGGCGGCAGAAAAAGGCATGGTGGTAGTACTTCCCCGGACGAGTCCTTCAAAAAGAGCTCTAATACTCTTAAAAGCGTGTGCGACTACGAGTAGAATGTTAGATCATTTTTTAAATTTCACTATTTCTGTTTTCTCTAAATCTGAAAGACATAAACAGTAATTTATTGGCTACAAGAACACCCATCATACAATAAGGGCAATAAAAAGGTACAAAAAAGAACGAAACAGTGACAACATGCACGACATGACAATAGGAATTATAAATACGAAAACTATCTTGAAATATGAAATTTATACTTAAAAACTTAATTCAAAATTGTGGTTTTAAAACATAAAGTTATCTGCTATAATTGAATTTAAATTTCCATTGTAATAAGTAGGTAAGTGCCTGTAAACCAGAAAAACTGCTAAAGTTCATTTTTATCCTAACCTAGTACTGTACTTAACTAAATGTTTTGAGATTTTGCAGAAAGAGATAAGGGCTTGGTCCGAGTGCAAGCAGCAAGCGATTGTTACTGATCCGCTGTATATTGTGAAAGCGGAGTCCATTTATATGTCCCTGTAAATAAGTGAAGTGACTATTAAGATGGAATATAATAATATTTGCAATCGTTAGGTCATGGGCTGAATCTTGTCTTCACCAATGGATTTTCCCCATGGAAAACTAAATATGTGCAATGCTAGTTCATGTTTTCAGATAATCATGACATTGTATTGTAGAAAAGTATTTTTTATTTTGACTTGGTTTTATGTAATGTTTAGATTTTTTTTTTAAATTTTGATTAATATATTGATTGACATGATAATTAAATTATTTTTATTAGGTATTTTATTAATGTTTGTATGCTTAGAAAGCAGGATCTGGAGATTCTGAACCTCATCAACTTACCATCTAATGTTAATGTATAACCTGGATTCACAAACAATAAACGATTTATGATTTATGGTTTAGTGCTCTTAAACGGTGAAGGAAAACATCGTGATCAGGCGAAAACATCTTGGAGGCGGGGACTCTCTCTCCAATAGATCCCGCCTTCCAATCAACAGTAAACAGTTTAGATGTCACAAAATAAAGATCATATTTGAATTTAATGATGGAACTTATGTCTTAAGTTAAACTAATCGCTGACACAAGGACCGCACCCTACTTCCGCTGAGAGATATGCAAGTAGGTCGTGGTGCAGGCATGACTAATAGTGTTTGGGACTAGCCAGTGGCAACAGTTGCACAATACCGGGCGTTTCACTAACTTTCAGTAAACACGATTTTTAGGGTTCCTTACATAACAAGGAAATCCGTTATTTAACATTATAATATATTAAAATTTTAAATATTAATAAAAAATGCAATGATATATATTATAAATAATTAAAAACGTATAGAAACAGTCAAACTAGGTATTCTTTTTTACTGTACATATTTATAGACTAATAGTAGAACTCTTTGTGAAGGGTTGGTCCGGGGAAGTACTACCACCACGGAACAGAGAAAACCATTTCTGTGACTACCACCACGCTTTTTTCTTCCGTGGTGGTAGTACCTACTACCCTACCTAGCAACGGCTCGGCTTGTAATGACTGTATTTTTATGGGTCCGCGAGTTGATGACAACAAAAATAGGTAAAAACGGAATGTGCCATCTCGCGGATTCAAGCGAGCTTGAAACCCGCGAGATGACGAACAAACCGAAGAGTATGGTTGCCGCAAGCCTCTGCAATGCCTCAAGTTGATGGACTCAGGGCAGTGTATCGTATGGCACGTTCCTATCGCGCGTGACATCGAGGCAATGGTTTAAGGTAAGGTAAGTCAACCTATAAGGTAAGTCACTTACCACTTAACATCAGGTGGGCCAAATGTAATAATATCTTTGAATAAATTAATACATTACTTAATAAATAACGACTTATAATTTATTGAATAAATAAATATTATATTAAATTTAAAAATAAACATGGAAGCCTCAAAACGCTGGTGCAACACATACTTGGCATATTCTCATTTTACTTTTTTTTCTCTTTATAAACAGTCGTCGGTGAAACAGATAGCAATTCTAAATGAAATAAAAAGCGTTTCAGAGCGTATGTAAACATTCCTTTATTGTACTGTAGTACAGTTAGCAACAAAAAGGACACGAGTATTTCGGGTTTGTAAAAAAGATTCATTTGTGTGTCAATTGTTTTGTATTTACTTTATTTTATTTGTGTGTTGCAAGCAAAAGTCTTTTCCATCCTATTTTAAATTTATCAAAACTGTATAAATTGGTTATTGAATCACTGAAATTTTTAAACTAGTTTTATTGCTGACTGTACCTTTCCTGCGTTCTTATTGCGTTTGAATCAGCTTGCTCCATCAAGTAATATAAAATACTCTGTCGACCAGTATCACAGTGTACAGAGGGGCCCTGTTACACAGACTTTTTTAAGGCGGCACAGAACGATTTTTGAACAGCTGTAAATCTACTAAAATGTAAAAAAATACATGAAAAAAATCAAAAATTAAAATTGAACATGTACTCGAGTGTTGTGTAAAGATAGAAACGTAAATAATAATAATTTTTTCGATAAAAAAAATCATAAAGATGACACTAAATCGATATTTCAAACATCCATTACTAAGAGAGTTTTTCTTGAAATCATGTCACAGTTATATGTAAAGATAGGGATTAATATTAACTAGCGCTGTGTAAAAAATTTTTTTCATTATTATTATTCTCTGAGAAGAAAATCTAACGAAATCTACCTGTTCAAGTGCTCGCGCCGAGCAGTCAGTACCCGCCGAGGCGTCTTGGAGGTTGGAGGTTCTGGGATATCCTCGCCTTAACTCCTAACAGCCAGAGGCATCAGTCTCCTAAAATGCTCATTATTTGTCTGCTGTGCACTTCTTAGTGCGGTTGTCAAGTCACTTGCTATTTCAGCTTTTACTTCAAATTAGATAGAGATAGCAAGTGACTTGACAGCCGATTAGTGATGAGCTTTTAGAAACCAGGAGGAAGCAAGAAATTTGAATACTACTTCTTAGATGGTAAGCATCATACCGAATTAAACTATTTAGCCGTTTTCATCAAGCAACTGGTAACAGAAAATTTATATTAAATTCTTAATTGACCGAGCGAGCGAAGCGAGCGAATCGTCTCAGTTTGCACATTGGCCAAAAATGCGTTTGTCCGGATGTCTGTCTGTCTGTCTGTCTGTTCTCCTCTACAGGTCGCATTTTTCAACCGATCTGGACGAAACTTGGTACACAGGTTATATGACTTATTAGATTTTTTTTTGTCGTCGGGGATTTTTGATTGGAGGGGTACTTCCCCTAAAAAAGGGCAAAAAAGGGGGCTATTTGATATACTGGATATCTCCACCAAATGAGATCCGATTTCGATTATTCTTTTATTGAAAGGTAGTAACTATAAGTTGGTCTCATAAAAGTTTGGCGAAAATCTGATAAGGATCTTCAGCATGATGAACAGGATAGCTCATCAAACAATCGATGGTTTTCAATCAAATTTGAGAGAAACACAAAGGACTTCAGTCACAAGACAAGGCAGAAGATGATGCAAAAAAAATCTAAAAGATCAAAAAAATCACAAAACGGAAAATGCACTTGCACATTACATTCCTCAAATAGCTCACTTTTAGTATGCTCGCGAGGTCTGCAGCTCCCAGAGCCACTAGTATTACATTAAATGCCTCTAAAGATAAATAAGTTTTAAGCCAATATTATGTTTGCTTTTTAATGAAATGAATATTCAAATTTTGATATTTCTAAAGAAAAACATTATCTTAATAGGTAATTAATTTTGAGATTGAATTATTTCAGAAACATGGCTCTTTTAAATGTAATTTCTGCGCGCAAAGAACAACAACCAATTAACTTTTTTTTATTTTTTATTAAATTTGTATTAATTTACTTTTTTAAGAGTATTAGAGCTCTTTGTGAATGACTCGCCCGGGGAAGTACGACCACCACGCCTTTTTCTGCCGCCAAGCAGCAACGCTGTGTTTCGGTTGGAAGAGTGCGGTCGCCGGTGTAATTACAGGCACATGGGGCTTAACATCTGTATTTCTATCTTTAATATTAGTAGGATAGGATAGGCCACATGCTTGTTCCTTATGCAACTAGTATAAAAAAAAATTATTGCTGAATTCAATTGTCGCTTTACCGAACTGCATTACCGGCAGATACCGGTTGAATAGTGCACCTTCGCAGTTTAGAAACGGTCCGTCAGACCACGCGACGGTGATATATTGACGTGGAGTCGCTGCTGTGAATATAGGGTTACGGGAATAATGGTGTGGTGGAAGTGATAGGATTTTTAAGAGTAATAGCGAACGAACATTGTATCATGAATATATTATACTATAGTAGCACCCCGCGGTTTCACCTGCGTAGTTTTAAATCCCGGTATTCCCACGGGATAAAAAGTAGCCTATGTGTTATTCCAGACTATAATATATCTCTGTTCCAATTTTCACCAAGATCCGTTCAGCCGTTCTGGAGTTATATTGTTCTGTAATTAGAATGTAATGTACGTTTTTTTTAAATAAACATTATTATTATTATTTAGTAGGTAGTTAAAGCTCTGTAAGTATACGAATGTTGGTCACCTGGCGTTCTTAAAATCCTCTCACCACACTGTTTTAAGAACTGCTTTGTTTATCAATGGATGTTTAACTATTTCGTGACTATTTTGACCATACCAACCATATGTGATTGTGACCATACCATTTAAAAAAGCTATGAGCTTGCCCCTTGTTCCACCCTCCACCGAACATTAACGCGACTAGTTTACGAGAACTAACGTGAAACTGAGCACTGTTCTCGTATGTACCGGCTTAATGTATCGCAGCAGCCAAATACGTGTCTGTTCTCGTTGACGTAATCGATGTTGCAACACGTGGATTCTAACTATTGCGAGCATTATGCATGCGCTTTTGACAATATCAATGCGTCTAGTTGAAGTTCAAAAATAATCTGACGACCTCAGTGGCGCAGCGGGCGAGAGTCCGCCTGCGACGCAAGAGGTTGCGGGTTCGATTCCCGCCTCGGAACAAATTTGTGTACGATCTGCAGAAATTTGTTCCGTTGGTCTGGGTGTTTATGTAAAATAAAAAATTTCTATCTATGTAAGTATATAATATATTAAATATATCAGTCATCTAGTACCCATAACACAAGCTTTGAGTAGCTTACTTTGGGGATAGATGATGCTGTGTGGATTGTCCAGCATTATTTTATTTTATTTTTTTATCTTAAATGTATTTGCAAGGTGTTGCATAGTTTGCGTCACGCAAAAAGAACGTTGTTACGTTGAACCTGTTATGATCGCGGGTAGTCGATGGATGAAAAGGGCTCAAAATCATTCTTCCTGGAAACGGATAGGGAATGATATGTCCAGTGGACTTCTGTAGGCTGATGATATAACACTAAACTCTACAAGCACTCCTAAACTTAAAGTTTGTGATCAAATCGTGGTTTTTGGTAAATGTAATTTCTATTCCAATTGAATTTAAGTTTTAAGAAAATAATTTAAGAATTGACCTCTGACCTCTGACCTCTGAAGCCTTAAGTCATGTAATGGCAGCTTTTAAGCAAACCGGAAGTAATGGAGCCCTCTAATTATCCTTCTTCGAGTCTTTCATTTTAAGGAAAAGCGTAATACTGTTTTTTGTCTCAATATTGAACCAAGTAACAAGCTACAAAAAAGGCAGCTTTAAATTGTCTTATTATTTCTATTTGACTAACCCCCGGTTTCTAAAAGCTCGACCAACACTAATCGGCTGTCAAGTCACTTGCTATCTGTAACTAATTTGAAGTAAAAGCTGAAATAGCAAGTGACTTGACAGCCGATTAATGTTGATCGAGCTTTCAGAAACCAGGGGTTATTCTTACTTATAATTTGCCATCGTCAGCCTAAAAAGTCCACACTGGATATATACGCGAGTATATTTGACCGAGCGAGCGAAGCGAGCGAAGCGTCTCAGTTTCCACATTGGCCAAAAATGCGTTTGTCCGGATGTCTGTCTGTCTGTCTGTTCTCCTTTACAGGTCGCATTTTTCAACCGATCTGGACGAAACTTGGTACACAGGTTATATGACTTATTAGAATTTTTTTGTCGTCGGGGATTTTTGATTGGAGGGGTACCTCCCCCAAAAAAAGGGCAAAAAGGGGGCTATTTGATATACTGGATATCTCCACCAAATGAGATCTGATTTCGATTATTTTTTTTTTATTTGAAAGGTAGTAACTATAAATTGGTCTCATAAAAGTTTGGCGAAGATCTGATAAGGATCTTCAGCATGATGAACAGGATAGCTCATCAAACAATCGATGGTTTTCAATCAAATTTGAGAGAAACACAAAGGACCTCATTCTACACAAGATGATGCAAAAAAAATCAAAAAGATCAAAAAAATCACAAAACGGAAAATGCACTTGCACATTACATTCCTCAAATAGCTCACTTTTAGTATGCTCGCGAGGTCTACAGCTCCCAGAGCCACTAGTAAATAAATTATGTGGCGAACAACTACGACTTGCAGTGCAAGTACCGTTCTTATCGATCGCTTAATTTGACATTTAGAATCGTCAAAATTCGTTAAAACTGGTTTTATCCATTGTTGAAACCATTTTTAACGAATTTTTGACGATTCTAAATGTCAATTAAGCGATCGATAAGAACGGTACTTGCACTGCTGACATTTAAGCTGAGAAATAGATTTTTGCGACAGTAAATGTTTGGGGATGTTTGATAAAAAAGATATATTTTTAATACTTACAATGATTTTTCAAGTTCTTGATTTTTTAGGCAAATATTATAAAATCAACTACAAAATAGAACGATACAGAAACAACAATAAAAAGATACACACGAAACACTTCTGTTTAAATAAAACTACAATGTCTTTTAATAAAAATTATATCGTGTTAAAAGCCATTGTTTCCGGTGTTACATCCTGTGTGTAATACCCATATCTGCGGATATGTACACTATCTATAGATACAGTCACAGCTCATTTATAATAGCTGGTTTATTACTAGCATTAATTGACGGTGTTCGTTTATGAAAAACACAACTTTTGAAATTCTCCAACTAGTCTTTTTAATCTTATCTTGGGTTTGGAAAGCAGAGTGGCAATCACTAGATTGTCAAGGGTCAATGTTAAATGTAATAGTCAAATGAATCACAATTATCACTTTTAGAGTTCCTAAAGCCAGGTTCTTAGGCTAGCTGCCAAATCCCTGTGACCAAGCCTTACGCCCAAGAACAGACAACGAACTTATTTATAACTATCACAATTTATTAGAACAAACCAATCTGTTTTGAACGATTTTAACGAAAGTGATATAAATAAGTGTAGTTTTTTTTATTTTGAAGGTTTCATACCCAAAGGACAAAATGGGACCCTATTACTATGACTCCGCTGTCCGCCCGCCTGTCTGTCTTTCCGTCGATTACGGATGTATCGTGAACCGTGACAGTTGAAATTTTCGCAGATAAATATTTAAGGGGCTCCCATACACCAAACGTGTTTTTGTGCCGTTTTTAAAAGTAAGTTTTTTCCCTGATCACTATAATCTAAGTCACTTCAAGGCAAGAGTGAATAGGTGTCTTCTGGACCGTTCTGCTCCAACGTCGGCTACATCGTCGCTTACCATCAGGTGAGATTGTGGTCAAAGGACGGTTTATCCCAACTAATATTATAAATGCGAAAGTAACTCTGTCTGTCTGTCTGTCTGTCTGTCTGTTACGCTTTCCCGCTTAAACCTCTCAACCGATTTTGATGAAATTTGGCACAGACAATCTTTAGACCCTGAGAAAGGACATAGGCTACCTTTTATTGCGAAAAAAAGAGATGAAGAGATTAAAAGTACGCAGACGAAGTCGCGGGTACCAGCTAGTTCTTTATAAAAAAAAGTACGCAACCCTTCGTGCGCAAGTCCTACTCGCACATGGCCACTTTTTTGTATTGGAAACGAATAATATCATAAATGAGTAGGTTAGCTCCTGGTTAGCTACGTTACACTACACTAGATGAAAGGATAAGGCCCTATTAAAAGTGCTAGCGTTAGATATCCAAGTATTTTTATGGCAGTTTCAGGCGGCGGCCAGTTGGAGCGTTTTTTTTTTTTTTTATACAACTAGCTGATGGAACAAGCAGATGGCCCACCTAATGTTAAGTGGTAACCATCACCTATAAACAAAACATTGCCCCGTAGGTCACGCACAATAGGAACGTGCCCTACGATGCACTGCCCTGCGTCCATCAACTTGAGGCATACAGATGTTAAGCCTCATGTGCCTGTAATTACACCGGCGACCACACTCTTCAAACCGAAACACAGCGTTGCTGCTTGGCGGCAGAAAAAGGCGTGGTGGTAGTACTTCCCCGGACGAGCCCTTCACAAAGAGCTCTACTACTCTTGTAAAAACTGCATAAATGCAGATATGAGCACACTCGTTGGAAGCTTTTTGTGTAACGGTTGTTACTTCGTTTGAAGGCGTTGAGTTTCATTTCTATTTTTTGGGTTAACGGGTTTTTTATTTAAAATTTGAGCCTTCGGTGGTGAAACGCACAAACTAATATAAAAATAAGTAAATAAAAAATACCAAATATTTTTGGACCATCTAGCCCCAAACTAAGCTAAAACTTGCGGTATGGGAACCAGATAGCTGATATAACCTAAACACTTTTTTTTTGTAAATAGATTCTTATAATAATGTAACACCCAGACAGAAAACAAACATTTATGTTCATCACACAAATTTGTTTACAGTGGGAAACGAACCCATGGCCTATACACAAGAGTTACTACCAACTGAACTGTGAAGGCTGTCTAAATTAGTATTTTGTATATAATCACTGTTATTGTTAGCTTATGTGGGTCAAAATAAATATGATTTCTCTTATCTTTCTTTTATTGTATACTAGCTGGTACCCGCGACTTCGTCTGCGTACTTTTAATCTCTTCATCTCTTTTTTCGCAATAAAAGGTAGCCTATGTTCTTTCTCAGGGTCTAAAGATTGTCTGTGCCAAATTTCATCAAAATCGGTTGAGAGGTTTAAGCGGGAAAGCGTAACAGACAGACAGACAGACAGAGTTACTTTCGCATTTATAATATTAGTTGGGACTAGCGACCCGCCCGCGCGCCTGTTTCGCACGGGTGCACATTGTTTTTCTACTATATCATGCATGTATCATACATATAAACCTTCCTCTTGAACCACTCTATCTATTAAAAAAACCGCATCAAAATCCGTTGCGTAGTTTTAAAGATTTAAGCATACATAGGGATATAGGGACAGAGAAAGCGACTTTGTTTTATGCTATGTAGTGAAGAGAGGCCTATGTTCTATTATGATTCTCACCGTGTTAATTAAAGTTTATAATAAATAAATAAATAAATGTCCCCCAGTGGACTTCTTTAGGTTGATGATTTATCCCATAGCCGACAAAGGTCAAGGACCTCTGATCACGTGATCTAATCTGCTCAGACAACGTAGAGCCGCGCATGTCAGTAGCGCAGTTAAAGGGATTAGCCTGAACCATCGGTATCCATGTTTTTAATTAAATCTTGGTGAGAGTAAAATAAACAATGTACTAGTTTAAGCGGTTTGGTTCGCCGAATCGTCGAATAATTTAATAGTAGCTTGTTATACACGGGATTAAATAAGTTTTTTATGGGAGTGCAAACAAACCAACTGTCATTAAAAAACTTAGAAAAGGAATACGAACACGAGTAAAATCATTTTTTTCTTAAATTCCTATCTTTAGTTACAATAATCCTATCTTTAGTTACAATAAAATAACGTAACAAACAATATAATATAGTAACGTAATAAATGAAGTGTAATCGTTAAGTGTGCACAAGCGATAATTCCATAACTATTACAGATATCAAAAAACTTTAAACTGATATCGAAAGTACTTTACCTGAGGAGTAAAATATCGATAATAACTTTTTAAAAATAAAACGAGAAATATCCAAAAAATTTACATCAAACACTCCTATACATTTTTTTAGTATGAGATACATACACACTTACATACATTATATATACTTTTTTGTAAATAAATACCTGTAATAGATGATTTTGTTCTAGCTGTCTGTGTGTCAGACACACAGACATCTATCACACAAATTTTAATTTTTGTTCTCGGTGGGGATTGAACCCACGGCCTACGGCGCAGAAGGATGAGCTACTACCAACTGAGCTATGAAGGCTGTCGAAGTTTAGTAATGTAAATGGTTATTCTTGAGCAAACTGAATGAAATTCATAAAAGTGCCGACCTATCGAAGTTCATTGACCGTCAAATGCTAAGGATTGTGAGACTTAGCTAAGATGGAGAGGAAATTGTTTGAAAAAACACTACGTAGTAGCTTCGTAGCAGATGCTACGCCGTAGCACGTGCTACAAATTTTGTAGCCATCTCTGGAGGAAATTCGAGGCAAAATAAAAACGTCATTAGACTTTGAGAACTCATATTTAATTTATTTTTGAAACAGATCCAGCTGTGCTACATAAATATCGTTTACAATAATAATTGCTACTAAATAACTGTTTTTTATGACTTTGACAATCTTCACAGCTCAGTTGATAGTAGCTCTGCCTTCTGCGCCGTAGACCGTGGATTCGATTCCCATCGAGAACAAAATATCTGATCTGATGGAAGTAGATTTTGTTAGTTTTTATTTTTTTTTGTGTCTGCGTGTTATATTAATAATATTATAAACATGTATTTACAAAAAATAATAATATTACTATCAGCTGCTATTCACTATTTCCAACATCACAAGCTTTGGCTTAGTTTGGGGCTGGTTTTAGTTTAATGCTGTATGTAAAGTCTAGCAATATTTATTTATTACTAGTTGCGCCCCGCGGTTTCACCCGCGTAGTTTTTGGTTTTTATTTAATTCCGATCATTTTCATATTTATTCACCTTTTGAACCTTCCCTGGACTTCCACGAATAATTCAAGGCCAAAATTAGCCAAATCGGATCAGCCGTTCTCGAGTTTTAATGAGACTAACGAACAGCAATTCATTTTTATATATATAGATGACTAGCTGGTACCCGCGACTTCGTCTGCGTACTTTCAATCTCTTCATCTCTTTTTTTCGCAATAAAAGGTAGCCTATGTTCTTTCTCAGGGTCTAAAGATTGTCTGTGATTTCATCAAAATCGGCTGAGAGGTTTAAGCGGGAAAGCGTAACAGACAGACAGACAGACAGTATATATAATATATTATAATATTAGCAGGGATTTATGACTTTAGTGATGACGCAATCATTTAAAGTTGGTAGATTTTTGTGGTTTAGTGGAACGCAAATGTCGCTCACACTTTCTTGTCTGTTTTATAATAATACTAGCTGGTACCCGCGACTTCGGCTGCGTACTTTTCGCAATAAAAGGTAGCCTATGTTCTTTCTCAGGGTCTAAAGATTGTCTGTGCCAAATTTCATCAAAATTGGTTGAGAGGTTTAAGCGGGAAAGCGTAACAGACAGACAGACAGACAGATAGACAGACAGACAGACAGAGTTACTTTCGCATTTACTTAATATTAGTTGGGATAATATTTCTTGAGTCACGATGCCAAATTATAAATTGAAGCAGCTGCAATGAAATTCACCAACACAGCTGCCCAATACAAGATAAGAATAGTATTCACACTGGGGTCAAAATCTGTTCGCTTCCATACTCTCATCTCCAACTGATTTTGAGCCTTAAAAATTTGCAAGAAAGACCGTTTTCGACTGTCGATCGGCTGTGTTCCTTGTGCGATGCTTTCGAGTATGACAACTGATTTTGATCTTTACACAGTTGTGTTAAAGATGGGTTTCGATTGTTGATTCAGAGCAGTGTAACCAGAATGTTTCCTAGTACGTGCGTTGAAAACTGAATTTGTGGTTCACAATTGAACACTAGTTTGGATCCCGGGTTGGTTTGCTGGAAAATATTTTGGCAACGTATTCGATGAGTTTTTGGTGGAAAAATAGTATTTTGCGGGGAAATTGAGTCGGTTTATAAGGATTGTCTGCAAGATAGACCGTCTGCTGTTTGATTTAGTTGCATTTTCCGTATTTTATGAGGATTGAGAAGTTCTTTTACAGATGTGTCGTAAATTTTTAAGAGGGGTATGGAACAGCTTTACCTTGCATTTTACATAAAATCCGCTAACTCGCAGACCAAATAAATTAATGAGTTATTTTTTTATTAAGTATGGATTTTAAATAAACAGAAGTAATCAAATCAGATAAAAAAATAATTTATTTATTTCTCATTTAGTGGTTTCTTAGGTCGTATACGTTTTATTATGCATTACATTCTAACATGTTTTGGTACCTCAGAAGATAAAAAAGCAAATATAATATAACAAAGAAACATAATAATGAACTAACTGGTTTCCTCACGATGTTTTCCTTCACCGATTAACATCGTGAGGAAACCAGTTAGTATTCTAACAGCGGCGATGGGCTTGCAACCTGTCACGTATGGAATACTAACTACTGCAAAATGTGGGTATGTGCCAAATGTAATGTTTGGACGTACCTCTGACTACCCTTCTAGACATCCTCAAAGAATCTTGAATTAGTAGTATCTACTTGGTACTGGGAGATCTGAAGGGATATCTACCTTACCTGGGGATCAAAGTCATGAAGCTGTTTCAGTTTTTTTCATATAATGAAGACCTGTATAAATACTAAGGAATAATTAAATATTAATAATGCGTTTAATTTGTATCCATAGTAAGTACAATAATAAAAAAGGATTAAAAAAAAAAATTATAAAAATATCGTATCTATAAAAACTCAACAATAGAAATAATAACTAACATATTATACCAGACGATGTTAGCTCTTATAGCGCGCGTCACATCTGTCCTCCATTGTTTTCCAGCGTTATTTTTAGTTGATGCGCACTATACCTTTCACCTTATAAAACGAATCAAAAACTATTAGGAACGTGTCAAAATGTTTGCAAACTCCAAAGGTACCAATTACGACGGTTCGCGCCCGAGTCAAACAGGATGATTGCAATCAATCGAATCAAACAGTTGAGTGTCAAACACACCAGTCAGTGTGGGCTATTCACAGCTAGCGGTCACTTTACTGCTATTCTACAGGTCAAGTAAACATGCTACTGAAATGATACGATTTTAGCTATCTAGTAATTATTTTAGAAAACAAAATTCAGTTATTTTTATTAATTTTTATTTAATTAGGAAAACACACTTTACTTTATGGTCTAATTAGTTAATTATAAAATACAACTTATGACCATTAACAAGTCTCCCTTTTTTTATACAACTAGCTGACGGAACAAGCAGATGGCCCACCTGACGTTAAGTGGTAACCATCACCTATAACAAAGCATTGCCTCGTAAGTCACGCACGATATGAACGTGCCCTACGAAGAACAAAGGTTAACTGGAAGAGGATGCTCTCTAGCATTGAGTTCGTCTATGTACGATACATTTTGTTCTGTGCACTATAGAATTTTCTATCTATATTCTATACTTTCCGCACTATAGAGGTCGGATGCTGCATTTCGGATCGGAAGCGGTGCGGACGTGACGTACGCGCCTCAGCGTAGATTATACTTACAAGTATCAATATTTAATGTCTACAGCCGGTGTTTATATACACCAGATTAAAGCCGGGAGGTTCAATTGTATTGAGTGATGTTGTTTTAAAGTGTTACAATGTTGTCTGTTTTTATCTTATTTCAGGCACATTAGTATTAAAATCTGTGTGCGGGTAGGTAAGACACGTCCGTATTGTGCGTGACTTACGGGGCAATGTTTTGTTAGGTGATGGTTACCTCTTAAAATTAGATGGGCCATCATCTCGTTCCATAAGCAAATTGTATAAAAAAACTCATTAATACACCTTAAAATAGCACCTTAAGAGGTTTGTGCCAAAATTTAATACCGGTCGTACCTCTGACAACCCCCTTACACATTGTTGCAATCATAGCAACAGGTTAATTTTAAGCAAGTGGCATTTCATCATCACATCACATCCTCAAAAATTCTAAATTGGTACTGAGACTTATCTGATGGGATCTACCGTAGGCCCTTATTCATAATGGTCTTTTAGCGCGCCAATGACTTATCAGGCCGATAATTCTGTTGCTGTCTCTTTTCGTTAGCATGAAAGGGACAGTAGTATAGAGTATACTCGAGCCGCTATAAAATGGCAGGGATTTTGAATAAGATGGATAGACTTCCGACTT
Source organism: Plemyria rubiginata (assembly GCA_963576535.1). NCBI lineage: Eukaryota > Metazoa > Arthropoda > Insecta > Lepidoptera > Geometridae > Plemyria > Plemyria rubiginata. The sequence continues at coordinate 10,415,868 of OY754924.1, read as the reverse complement.
TCTACTTTCTTCACAATGTCAAAACCAACCGTCCAATTACGATAATTTATTCAAACGAACAATAATTTTATCTAATAAAAGGTTATTATTGCAAGCAAGCAAAAAACAACCGAAAACGTATCCTTATAAGGCTCATTCCATTATCCGGAATGATGCCTCAAAGAAAACTAGTTAGAAGTTGATAACAATTATGTGGCCGCAGAGCGACGGACGCTGGTATTTTGGTTCTGGCACAGTGACATTGTAGAAGGCTGAGTAAATCTATGTGTTATTATTATTATTATTATTATTATAAGCCCTCCGGGTCCCACTGCTGGGCAAAGGCCTTCCCCCATTCCTTCCACACATCGCGATCCTGGGCTATGTTTGCCCAGTCCGTCAGGAAAACATCGAGCTCGTCCCTCCATCTCCGTTTTGGTCGGCCGCGTCGCCTTCTCGCTGTGTCAGGATGCCAATCAGTGGCTATCTTTGCCCACAGCTCACCTGGCATACGGCCGACATGACCAGCCCAATTCCACTTCAGCTTAGCGGCTTTCGAAGCTACGTCTGTGATTATTATTATTTATTATAAATCCAATAATGACTTGCTTTAAAATTCAAATTGGTTTTTGTCTTACGAATGAAACCTAAGTAAAGTGTAACCAATTCCTATAGAATAAACATTCTCTTATTCAGAATCCTTGCCATTTTTAGCTAGTAACGAAAAGAGATAGCAACAGATTTATCAGTTTGATAAACTATTGGCGCGCTAAAGATCACTATGAATGTAGAGGATCGAATGAAACAACAGCGCGTTTGGTCAACGTCAGAAGAAGTTGGGGGTGCAAATGGAGTTGCAGGGGTGCAAAATACTTCGAAAAACCTTAATTTACATTATGGTGCCGCGTTGTCTTTCATAGTGTTCGCGACGACTACCGATTACGAGAAAAAATTGTTTTACTGTCCAAATCCACCTGCAAGATCAACTTATTTATTAATAATTCGCAAAATGTGCCAACAGATGGCGTTACACGTACCAAATCTTAAAACTAACATCAAATTTAGAAGAAATTCTATACCTACATACCTGTAAAAAAGTAAACACAAACAAATAAATTTAAAAATAAAATAACTACGGCGTGTGTCGCCTACAATGAATAAGGGCGAAACGTGCCCTACGATATACTGCAACTCGAGGAAACTTGCGGCGTCACAGGCCTAACAGACACAGAAAAAATCATTAAGTGAGATATGAAAATAAATTTATCATCATCAGCGTCACCCCACGGAAGTCCACTGCTGGACATGGGCCTCTCTTTATTGGCTTCAAATATATTATAATAAATTAAAATAATAATAATATATTTACTTATATTCCTCCTCTAAAACAAAATATTAATCTTAAAGTAATTAGACTTGTAGGTAATTTTAAAAGAGAAACAAATGAGGTGGCATGGACCATAGTTCCCAATGTGTCACCTCTGTGCGGCTCCGATGTTTCCTCATATACCTACGTCTCAATACTAAGACGCACTGTGAAATAATTGTCTAATTACAAAAATAGTAATACTTAACCAGCTGCTTCAAACAGACTGTGGCTCTAGAAACTAATTCTATATCGTTCAAACGGACACGAAGTTTGGTTCGTTACGCGTTTTAAATGAACAGGAAAGAAGGAATATCTAATCACATGTGGGTATTTCAACACGATTAGAATATGGATTAAAATATGATAATTGTAATTGGGTTTGTGCCGAATGTAATCAAATCAAATCAAATATTTTATTTTGTCAGAATTGTAGGTACATGGTAAATAAATAAATAAAATAAAAAGTTTTTATATCTGATACATTCATCCATAGGTATACTGAAAACTAACATACACAAATAAATATCAACACAATTTTGATATAAAGGTTTTCACAAAATTATCGCCCGGTTTCTGAAAGGCCGATCAACGCTAATGTTAATTCACTTGCTACTTCAGCTATTACTTCAAGTTAGATAGAGATAGCAAGTGACTTGACAGCCGATTAGTGTTGATCGGCCTTTCAGAAACCGGGGGTTAGAGTGTCACTAAAATCCTACTATTACAATTAATGTTTGGACTAACCCCTGACTACCTCTCTTAGACGTCCTCAAAGAATCTGGAGTTAACTCCAGACTCCAGAAGTTGAAAACTGAAACAGCTTCACGACTTTGATCCCCAGGCACGGTAGATATCCCTTCAGATCTCCCAGTACCAAGTAGGTACTAATTCAAGGTTCATTGAGGATGTCTAAGGGGGTTAGTCAGAGGTACGTCCAAACATTACATTTGGCACATACCCACATTTTGCAGTAGTTAGTATTCCATACGTGACAGGTTGCAAGCCCGTCGCCGCTGTTAGAATACTAACTGGTTTCCTCACGATGTTTTCCTTCACCGTTTAAGAGCACTGGCATTACGCGCATAAATTTTTCGATAGAAAAATCCATTGGTGCACGACCGGATTCGAACCTGCGACCTTACGATCGGAAGGCGGGGTCACTCCCACTAGACCACCGGTGCTCTTCCAGAAGTTGTTATATCTAAATTAAGGTAGCGGTCGGTTATTATAGTCAGACATTGTTTCAATATTTATTGAATCGATCCGAAAACTAGCGCCTTTATCTATTACTGAGATATTTTTCTTCTTGTTTGTTAAAGAAAAATCTTATAAGACCACTTTGTTTCTATTGGACTAGAGAAAACATGTTTGCTCGAAGCCACATTATTCTATAAAGATACTATATTATTACGTACGAGCACCGGTGGTCTAGTGGGAGTGACCCCGCTTTCCGATCGTAAGGTCGCAGGTTCGAATCCGGTCGTGCACCAATGGATTTTTCTATCGAAAAATTTATGTGCGCAATGCCAGTGCTCTTAAACGGTGAAGGAAAACATCGTGAGGAAACCAGTTAGTATTCTAACAGCGGCGATGGGCTTGCAACCTGTCACGTATGGAATACTAACTACTGCAAAATGTGGGTATGTGCCAAATGTAATGTTTGGACGTACCTCTGACTACCCCCCTTAGACATCCTCAAAGAATCTTGAATTAGTACCTACTTGGTACTGGGAGATCTGAAGGGATATCTACCGTGCCTGGGGATCAAAGTCGTGAAGCTGTTTCAGTTTCAGTTTCAGTTTTTCATTATTACGTATGAATGAATGAATGAAAACGGCATAAAATCAGTTAATTTTATAATAGCGGCAATGAGCCTGCAACCTGTCACGTATACAATACTAACTCACCAAAATGTGGATATGTGCCAGATGTATTGTTTGGACGTACCTTTAACTAACCCCTTTATAATCCTCAAATAAACTGGAGTTCTCACTTGGTATCCAAACGGATATCTATCGTGCCTGGAGATCAAAGTCGTGAAACTGTTTCAGTTTCACTTAAGTACTTTTTGGAAACGTAATTACAGACAAACTTTTGCATTGATAAAGTGCTATAGATGAGACTATTATTTATAACTAGTTGCGCCCCGCGGTTTCACCCGCGAAGATTTAAATCCCGGTATAAAAAGTAGCCAATGTGCTATTCCAGGCTATAATCTATCTCTATGCCAAGTTTTATCCAAATCCACTCAGCCGTTCCGGCGTGAAAGAATAACAAACATCCATCCATCCATCCATACTTACAAACTTTCGCGTTTATAATAGTAGTATATTTCCAACGTATATTTCCAACGTATCCTACGTTGGAAATATACGAGAATTTCTCTCAAATATTGCTGTCAAAATACAAAATGGAAAGACGCAGATAACCTATTTTCGCCTCTTTGGGTACTATCATTAAAAGAATTCGCTGGCCCCAGTTTTCGGACCATAAATTACGTATCAGTGTAACGTCTCGACTGACCCGTTCTATGGCTACACTCTCACTGCGAAAAGGCATCAAAATTTTACTTATAAAAATAGCCTTTAAAGGGTTCAATTTATTTGGCTATTTGATATGACAAAAGTGTACAAGTCAAAAAAAGTTGCTTATTAGTCGAGTTTAATCGCGTTCATGCCACTTGCAAATGCCAGCTGATATCAAATACGTGGCCAATTCATTGTGTTTTTTTATTGTTACACTTTATACACATTATGTAATGGTCCAGTATTATTATTCTGAGAAATAAATTAAATCGACACAGTTTTTTTATGTTTTTGTACGCGTTACCAACATGGGGCAAAGACGGACTGGATCCGGGTGTTTGACTACGTTTTTAATAAAAACGTTTGTGATACTTTTTTATTATTTAATGGTAAGAATTTAATCATTATTGAGAACAACATAACTAAAAACAAGAGAATCGAATTCGAAAAATGTACACAAATCCATATTTTTTTTATTTTTTTTTTATTTAGCCTATTTCGTCCCACTGCTGGGAGATATTTTTTTTTTATACGTATGAAGCATTTTTTGTATTCGTTAACTTCCATACATTATTATAATTGTGAACAGGTTCTTTTTCGCAGTGCAATATACTGTAATAAATTTGCGGGCACTTCCCAGTTTCCATATAAGCGGAGCTCCCGATTCCCATGCGGGAAGTAGATAATCCCAACGTCATGGAGTTATAGTTTTAAAGAGCTTAAGAAATCTGGCACGAAATGGCCGTTATGGTACGCTTCCACCGCGTCCGCATCGCTGCGTACGGAGCGGACGGTGCGTCGGTATTTACAAAATGCGGATGGGGTGCGTCCACTGCATCCGGATTTTGCATATGCAGTATCGGTATTTTCAAAGCAATTCCGAATCGCGCGTTCACTGTGGATGACGTCATCAGCAGAAATACCGGCGCGTTCACTGCGGATGACGTCATAATTCGTCCGCTCCGTACGCAGCGATGCGGATGCGGTCGACGCGTACCTTTAGGGTACACACGGCTACGGATCAGGCTATACAACTGCACGCTTTTATGTCGTTGAGGTAAGCGTCATTATTGTTTGTCTTTGTTTAGTTTGATCTGTAATAGGACTAGCACAAACATTTATTGAGTGGTATAATAATAATAGACGGCACAGGTTTAACAGTCTTCAACTAAAACTTACTTAAAATATTAAAAAAAACTATTGTCGTTATAACATCTAAACCGGTTGCAGGTTTCCTCGAGATGTTTTCCTTCACCATTTGAGAGTACTCGCACATTTTTGATTAGAAAACTTGTTGATGCAAGATCGGTTTAGAACTCACGACCTTAGGATTGGAAGGTAGGGCCACTACCACTAAACCACAAGCGCTCTAGCAAAACTCCAACTTTACTACTTTTGTGAGAATCGCAAATACTATTAATGTATTAAAACTATTCATGTTTACGAAAAAAACCTAATAATTATCGAAAGCTACCATCAAAACTAACATTCCGATAGTTTGTGGAATATATATATTTGAAAATCCTTTCAATTTGCCAAAACATTTTTCATGGCAGTTCGCCTAAAACAATGCTTTCGGGTTTACATTCATTGTTGGGTAGATAGTATGTATATACAGCGGATCTTTTGTAGCGAAACGTTCATTCATCTGCTAGAACACATGTATTACGGCACTGTAAATCGCGACAAATCCACAACACAGGTTTTTCAACCTAGTGTGGCTATTGATTATACCTATATAATCAATGTTACCCTTAATTTTTTACTCATGTATTATGTATAATATATCGTATTAATTCATAAGCCTGATATATACTAAGTTTGTAACAGATGTTTGGTATTTAATAAATTTCATTTCATTTCACACAGTTTTTACTACTGCGATTTATAGTGTTCTTCCAGCTATTATCTTGTATTGCCATTAGTACTGTGTTTTACCATTTCTTTTTTGTACCAAGACCGGCCGGACGCTGTAGTGCGACACAGGTTTTACTGTCGCGAATCAGCGTTCGGCCAACTTTAACACCTGTGTTTTCTGGCAAATTTTTATATGAATAAAAAAAGTTACGCCTTTAAAAACACGTTAAAACGTACGGCAAACAATTTTTTTATTTCGAAAAAAGATGTAGTCACGTAATGATAATCTAAAGAACAACGTGAACCTTATAAAGTTTGTGTCGATATTGCACATTTTCAACGTATGTTAGCAACATAAATAAATCACTTTATTAATTATTTTTTCACAATGTATCCATCATCCACTTTTGTAATATATCCAAACTTGTGAGAAAAGTTTGGAGGAATTCCAAACATTGCAGGTAAGTTCATTCTTAATTTGATGGTATTGGATCTGAATGGATATCTACCGTGCATGCAGATCAAAGTCATCAAGCTGTTTCAGTATATTTTTTTAAATTATGCTTTCTACATTCTACACGTAGCACCCCATAACCCCTTTTTTCCAACAGCTCTAAGCGGATATTATACTTGGTATGAAAACGAATCCGCTACGGATACACTCGCTCTAGAAACTGTTGTAAAATCAAATGATATTATTCATACATTCTATTGCAATTCATATTTTCATATTCGATTTCACACTGCGGCACAAAGCGCGAAGTTCCGGCTCAACCGAATACCAAATACTTGGACCTCTAAGCACTAGTTTGCTTAGACACCAAGATTAGATTAGCTCTTTGTGTGTGGCTTGTCCGGGGAAGTACTTTCGTTTTTCTGCCACCAAGCAACGTTGATTCTATCTCGTAGTGAAACTCCTAGCATAACTCTCTCCATAGCTCGTTGTGCGACTTTGAGCTTGGTGATGAGGCCAATAGTAAGCGACCACGTCTCAGTTCCATATGTCATCACTGGCAACACACACTGGTTGAAGACTTTCGTCTTGAGGCTCTGCGGTATGTGTGACGAGAAGATGTGGCGTAATTTCCCGAACGCTGCCCATCTGAGTTGGATTCGTCGGCTGACCTCTTTATCGAAGTTGGACCTACCTAGTTGGATCATCTGACCCAGATACCCGTAGTGGTCAACAACTTCGATGATATCGCTCCCAACATGTACCGGCACGGGTGCGACATGAGCATTAGACATACCGTAGGAGAACCAAGGTAGCCGACATAGCTCTCAGAATCAGCAAGTTGAAGTGGCAATGGGCAGGTCATATAGCTCGAAGAACTGACAACCGATGGGGAATAAAGGTTCTTGAATGGCGACCACGAACAGGAAAGCGAAGTGTGGGACGCCCTCCTACCCGATGGACTGACGACATTGTTAGGATCGCGGGTAGTCGGTGGATGGAAAGGGCTCAGAATCATTCTTCCTGGAAGCGGATAGGGGAGGCCTATGTCCAGCAATGGACTTCTGTAGGCTGTGGATGATGATGATGATGAAGCAACGTTGATGTTTCGGTTCGAAATAAATAATTTACAAAATATAAGTATTTTATTATTAAATCTAGTTCCCATAAGATAAGCTTTGGCTTAGTTTGAGGCTAGATGAATTAAGTTATTATTTATTCAAAGTCAAAGTCAAAATATGTTTATTCAACAAAATCACAAGGACCATCTTGAACCGTCTTAAAACTAGGTGACTCTAGTGCCAGTTCCACGCGACCAACACCGAGAAGAACAGGCAACAAACTCGGCTTGGTATGATAGATACCAAGCTTTTTTGTATGATCCTCGTTACAATGTAATAAAATACCTACACTATTGAAGCTTTATAATACATTAAGTAATCTAACAGAAAAATGAAAACTAAACAGATTCATAAAAGAACACACGCTTCAAACGAATAATACTAATACATAAGTAAGAAGTGAAGTAAGTCAAACAAAAATAAAAAAAACATTCTTTTTTTTAAATAACATAATAGTACAGACATTGCAGATATGTTATTTAAAACAGGCATGAAAAATTGGTGCTCAATGTGCTGGTTTTGTCTTAGGATCTAGTAGGTATCGATGATACGATCCGTACTTTAATAATGGCTTACAAACCATGCTGGGACGTTGGTGGGGTTTTTACATATTGCATGGAATCCCAAGTATTGGAGATATTCTGGGACCCGGATTCTTGGGGTAAGGAGGGATTTAAGTAAGGAACTTATTAAACATAACTATGTAAGTGAAATACAAAAGAATAAGATTTTATTTGATAGAGGAAGCAGGGGTAAATGCGATCGCGTCGGGTAATACCGCTCCCTCCAATAACTTATTAAAAAAGGTGCACGCTGCAGCGCAGGGGTTGTGACGCTTGAGCAGGCAGAGTCTTCAAACCTCAAAACTAACTTGTGACAAATAAAAAAACAAGTAGATCATTTTTCTCTCAGGTGATCGGCATTCCCCCATCTTTCTCTACTGACAAAAAAAGGTACAGCATACTTAGCATCAGTCTATCATCACAAATAATATATTTAAATCTAATATTTAAAAAATAATCTCATTTATATCATAAATGTGAATGTTTGGATGATTGTTACTCAATAACGCCAGGACGGCTGAACGGATTTGAATGAAATTTGGCAGAGAGATAGATCATAGTCTGGAATAGCACATAGGCTACTAGTAACATTATAAATTACTAGTTTCCATTTACTAACGCTTTTAAGACTTCGTCTGATCAACATTTCCTTTTGATGTTGACTGTACAATTTTCTATTCGGTTCAATTTATTTGACTAGCCCATATTCCGTGCCTTGCACCACTAGTTCACACATACACCGGAATAGGAAATCTAATATTAATGCACGAATGAAACGTGGAGTCTGTTCCGTGCTGAATTTAAATATCATTTAAAAAATATGTTGAAAGCAATGCACCGACCACTGGCAACTGTATTAGAAAATTATTCTGCAAAGATTTTTATTAAATCCCAAAAGTTGTTATCCGAGTTTAAGAGCAGTAAAGCTCTTTGTGAATGGCTCATCCCAGGAAGTACTACCACGCCTTTTTCTGCCGCCAAGCAGCAACGCTGTGTTTCGGTTTGAACAGTGTGGTCGCCGGTGTGATTACAGACACATGAGGCTTAGCATTTGTGTGCCTCAAGTTGATGGACGCAGGGCAGGGCATCGTAGGGCACGTTCCTATCGTGCGTGACTTACGAGGCAATGCTTTGTTGTGATGGTTACCACTTATTTTCAAAACAAATAAAGGCCTAAAACTGACTTGACTAAAAATAATTTAATCTATTTCACTTAACACTGACAAGTTTGCTGTCGAATGACGTACAGTTGCCATCAACGAAGTAGTTTGCTTTGGGAGCCCTTAGCGTTTTAAAAAAGCTGTTAGAATAAAAAACTCATCATTTACAAAAAAGACGAGAAAAATAGTCAAATATGTAATAAATAATGTACCTACAACATTGATCCTACTCGGTGTCCATTTAGAGACCTACTCGGTATTTTGCATTTTCAACCTTATGTATTTTACGTAAAACGTCCGATCATAACACGTATTTCCTGAACTGAAATAGCCATCTCACTTTTAATTTTAATTTTCCAGAAATGGCGGCTTAAATGCACATTTCATAGCGAAACGAGTCTCCCGCGAAAACTTTTAGCATCTAAAATTGAATTTTCAGACGCATCATTGTCCCCAGAATTGAAACTAAAGACGAGAGATTGTACATACAAAATTGAATCATATACTTTGTGTTTAAGACTGAAATTGTCTTGAAGTTGAGTGGAACGTTTTAATCGGATTTTGGACGAAGTATTCTCGCAAGTATTTATAGGACGTCCGCGAGTTTTGTCATTGAAGCAATAAACAGGCTCGATATTTATTTATTGTGTAAGAAAATGGGGATCGCTGTTGTATTTTGTCTCTATTACGAACACAAATAAATGAACCAGCTCTTTGTGGGTGGATTGTCCGGGGTAGTATTACTACCGTGCCTTTTTTTGCCGCAAAGCTGCGTTGCTGTGTGTTGGTTTGAACAGTGTGGATGTTGGTGAAATTACAGGCACATGAGCCTTAACATCCGTATGTCTGGATGTATTGACGCAGGGCAATGCTTTGTTATAGGTGATGGTTACCACTTAACATCAGGTGGGTTATCAGCTTGTTCCATCAGCTTGTAAACTTAGTATACATAAACTGAAATATTTATAAAAAATAAAAATAAAATATAAAAAAAATGTTGACATACATTTCATCTCACTTATTTGATAGTGAAACAGAAACAGCTTCACGACTTAAATCCCCAGGCACGGTCGATTTTCCTCCAGATCGTCAAGTACCAAGTATCAACCCATTTTTTAAGATTATCTAAATATAACAGGTGGCAAGCCCATCGCCGCGTTTAAAATTCTAACTAGTTTCCTTTCGATGTTTTTCTTCACCGATTGATAGCACTGACATCACCTTAAGTAGATGTTCTGAGATGTTTATGATTATGTAAGTAGTTGTACAATACAAGGTTTTTTTTTATAATTTTCAGCACAAAAATCAAAAACTATTTATTCAAAATACAATTTATAGCAAGTAAAAGTACAACACGTTCAGAAAATCTATATTTTAAATTGTCTAATGCCCTTATTCCATGTCTGAAGAAAAAATTCTAATTCTTAATCATTACTGTAAAACCTTATGAAAGCCAGACCAGTGAAACATTGCTAAGGTTTTAGTTTTTAAAATGGGTTTCTACACTTATGAGAAAAAAGCCATTTTACGAGATGTGTAAAACCTTAATATTAATGCTTTTATTGAAGACAGTAATAGCTGAAGTATTAGTTTAAAGCCTAAATTGTAGATGGTTTTTGCATTAAAAAGTGTTTAGATAAGTTTCAGAAACGTTGCCTCTATGATGACAATTTATGAAATTGCAATTGTAAGGCAATTTTTTTTTTTTCGCGGGTAGGCGCGGTGAAGTAAACACTAATTTTGTACGGCCTTAATAATAAAAATTGATTTCTTCTGTATTACGCATTGTTTTGGTCCAGAAGTGGTGCACATCGAAAGTGAACTCTCTAATACTAGTGTAGCAGTGTAGACACGGTTACAACACGGTTAACAAAACAGAGTGTGAAGTGCAACAACCCAAACAAACACAAAGAAAAATCTCGAGTGAAAGACAAACAAAAGTGACACTAAGTGAACACAGTGATTCAAATAAATCCAGTTTAAACTGTGTAATCTTTCACATGTATGTAAAAACACAAAACTTTAAGACTTTATATGTTAGTGTATTGTTACGGACATTTCTCTTCGAGTCATCGATCGAATGATTTATCCATCAGCGGCATCTATTGACGAGTAGGAGAGTTACGAGCCATCGTCATTGTCAAGGTCGACAGAGGGAGCTGAATTAAATCCAAACAGCGCCATCTACCATCGAGTAGGCCAACCTGTTTTATAGTTCAATAAACTTCCACTACAGGACAACAAGAAATTATGCCTCTAGAAAATATGGAAAAATTATTACACGAACTGAGAATTAAAATTAAAAGCGACATTAACATTACACTGAGCGAACAAGAAGACAGAATAACCACAAAAATTAATGAAAACATTGATAAAAAATTCGACTACTTGAATGCAAAAATAGAAAAAATCAAGCAAACCAACGAGGAACAGGAAAAAAGGCTAACACTATTAGAAAAACAAATAAGAGAAAGAAATTTGATATTTTTTGGCGTGGAGGAAGGGGAAAAATCTTACGAAGGTTTAGAGGAAAAAGTTATAGCTACCATCCGTAAGATGGATATTGAATGCTGCAAAATAGAAATACAGATTGCAAGAAGAATGGGAATCCACAAGGACGGAAATGTTCGCCCTATAAACGTTACCCTTGCAACATACGGAAAGAAAATATCTATCCTAAGAAACAAAAACAAACTCGAAAATACTACAATATACATCAAGGAGGACTTCTCACCGAAAGTTCTAGAAATACGCAAATCGTTACAAGAGCAACTACAGAAGGAAAGAAGTGAAGGAAAAATAGCATACCTAAAACAGGACAAAATTATAGTAAAAGGCCCATACCGTAGCAGAGAGGATGTACTGTACAACCCTAACTCAAAAAAAAGGGAGCTAGAGATTACACCTCCACACCAAGCTCAAGCTGCAAGCACCTCTGCTAGCTCTGAGACGAGAGCTATACACCAAAAAGCAAAGAAGAATAAAACAACATATTACAAAGGAGGTCAAAGCTCCATTTCAAGCTTCTTGCAGAAAAGGAACGGGAATGGAACTTGTCCAAAACCACCTTCGACAGAAACTTATGAAGACGCAGCAGAATAGCAATTAAACTTACCTCCCCCCGCCACCGCTACCTACTATAACGATACACAGATAAAAGAAAAAACTCAACAAATTCCCCCAAGCCGGCTGGTCACCGTGGAGGAACAAGACCAAAACCCCTCAAATAAAACAAAACAAAATATAAATAATAACAATAAAAACAGAAACATCAGTAAAAACAGCGAAAGCAGAAATAATCTATTCATATCATCAATAAATGTCAAAACTTTATTATCTGATAGCCGCATAACAGAACTTACCTATGCTATAAAATCTCTACAATGGGATATAATAGGTTTAAGTGAAACCAGAAGAGACAGAGAGACCATACAAGAGAATTCCGAATTTATACTCTACCACACTTATGCACTGAGTGGTAGAAATGGAGTCGGGTTTCTGGTAAAAAAACAGCTGAAAGATAATATTGTGAGCTTCAAAACCTTCTCTGATAGAGTAGCCACTTTAGAAATCCAAACGTCAGAAAAGTCAATATGGTCATTTGTTCAGGTCTACGCTCCTACGGAATCATATTCAAAGGAAGACATTGATTTATTCTACCAAACAGTAGAAACCGCCCTCGATTTTGTTAATTCTAAAAACACAATTATACTAGGAGATTTTAATGCAAGAGTGGGAAGAATGCAAAAAGGAGAAGAAAATATCTTTGGCAAATATTCTCATGGAAATAGGAGCACACATGGGCAAAAACTAGTAGAGTTTTTGCTTGAAAAAAACTACAGAATTGTAAATAGTATGTTTCAGCGTAAAGTACATCGAAAATGGACATGGCGACACCCCAATGGTAAAAATTTTAACGAAATTGATTATATTCTTACAAATCAACCCACAAACGTCCAAAAATTCGACATTATAAACAATCTTAATTTTAATACCGACCACAGAATGATTAGATGCCGACTTTCCACACTAGGAAACCGAATGAGGAAACATATTAAAAAGCCTAATACCTACACAAGGGACCTGCCGATAATTTCAGGTCACTGTGCCAAATATTGGGAAACCAAATTCAGCGATTCTTTAAACATATCAGGAGAGGTCCAAGAACAGTATGAAAACTTAGAGAGCACATTTAAAATTTTATTAAAACAACTACCAGAACAAAAAAAGAATAGTTTTTACTATATTAAACAGGAAACTAGAGATCTACTGGAACGAAGGAAAATATTATACAAAGAAAGAAGAACAAAGCTAATACAAACTGAAATAACAAAAATAAGCAAAGAAATCAACAGAAATATATCGAAGGATAAGAGCATAACTCGACAAAAAACACTTGAAAAGTTTATAGACAGAGCAGGGGCTCTACGTAAAGCTTATAAAGAATTAAATGACAAGACACAGTGGGCAGCGAATTTAAAAAATAAACGTGGATCAGTAATTTCAAGACGTCCAGACATAATTAAAGAAGCTACACAGTTTTACAGAAATCTATATTCGGAACGCACTAACTTAAGCCAATACGAGATGACACAATACGACTCTACAAACACTGAAGATGCACCAGGAAGTATACAGAGATCAGAAATCGAATTTGCAGTAAGATCTCAAAAGAATGGAAAAACACCTGGCAGCGACAACATCGCAAACGAAGTCATAAAATCCTTTTGTATTCCACTACAAAAACCACTACAATCTTTTTTCAACAACGTCATGGAAAAAGAAACAACGCCAGAGCAGTGGTCGAAATCTACTATAGTACTTCTACATAAAAAAGGAGATCGCAGTGACCTCGGAAACTATAGACCTATCAGCCTCATGACCAACTTATATAAAATATTTTCCAAAATCTTACTTAGCAGAATGACTAACATCCTCGAGGAAAACCAGCCACGCGAACAAGCAGGCTTCAGGAAAAAATTTTCAACTATGGACCATATCCAGGTTGTAACCCAACTAATAGAGAAGTCCAAGGAGTATGGAAACACCCTATACTTGTGTTTTATTGACTACACGAAGGCTTTTGATTCACTAAGTCACAATTCAATATGGTCAGCCCTAACACGACAAGGCATTGACCCAAAGTACATTAATATATTACATAATGTTTATTCCAAATGCTGTGCAAAGGTGCGATTAGAAAGAGAAGGAATATTATTCCCTGTCACAAAAGGTGTGAGGCAAGGAGACCCGATATCACCAAAAATTTTTTCAGCTGTACTTGAATCGATCTTCAGAGAACTAAATTGGGAGAGCAAAGGTATAAAAATAAATGGAGAATTCCTGAGTCACCTACGGTTCGCAGACGACATTGTGGTGTTCGCTGAGAATGCATCAGATTTGGAAGCAATGGTTGTGGAACTAGCCATAGAAAGTAAAAAGGTAGGATTAACATTGAATGCATCAAAGACAAAAATAATAACTAACAGCGAAACAAAAGATGTAACCGTGGAAGGTGCATTGATAGAATATGTTAACGATTATGTTTATCTGGGCCAGTTGGTATCGTTCAACAGTTGTACTGAAAAAGATATACAAAGAAGAATGGCTCTAGCTTGGAAAAAATACTGGGGACTAAAAGAAATCATGAAAAACAAAGAAATAAAACTACATATAAAAAAAAAGGTCTTTGAAGTGGCAATACTGCCATGCTTAACTTATGGATGCCAAACTTGGTCACTGAGGAAAGAAGACGAGAGAAGACTGGCTGTCTGCCAGAGGAAAATGGAGCGAAGTATACTCGGGTTAAAACTATCGGATAAAATAAAGAATAAAACCATCAGAAAGAAGACAAAGTTGACCGATATAAAGAAACGAATAAGAATTCTTAAGTGGAACTGGGCTGGGCACATTTGCAGAATGGAAAACAGAAGATGGACAAAGATAGCAACGGAATGGATACCAATGGAAGGTAAGCGTAAGCCAGGAAGACCCAAGAAAAGATGGCGTGACATTTTTTATTCTAAATGTGGACCAGATTGGATGAGGAAGGCGCGAGAAAGAGAACAGTGGAGAAATTTGGGGGAGGCCTACGCCGATGAGGCGACCTCTACCGAAGACGAAAGTGTTTAGGTAATTCGATATAATTAAAACATACATATAAATAATAGCAGTAGGTACCTAAACCCTTTGTACAATTTTTTAGAATAGTAATCATAGATATAATGTAGAGTAAGTAGTAGAAATAAAGGCTTTTTTATTTATTTTTTATTTTATAAGGCAATTTTAAAAATGAGTTTCGTCGTAGATTGAAATCTATCGGTTTATGTCCGTATTTTTCTATTGCTAAAGAATTTTCGTATTTAAAAGCCTGTAGTTGCAAGCAATATTAGAATTTGTTTATAAAAAAAATCATATTGCTGTCAACTGAGATAAGAAAAGTTGAATTTTTTGTGATTTATGTCTAAAAATATAAATATCAGAAGTAACAAAACCACACACGAAAACCTTTATCTTACAAAGCCATTATCGCAGTGCAAGTCAGAAAACGCCGATTTCCGGAGAAAACCGGAGATATCCGGAAAATAACGAGATACCCCGAAGATATACAGAAAATTATCCTTACACCTAATTGAATAGCTCGGCCCCACATAAATCTTTTCGCCTTAATAAAGATATCCCAGTTTTAGAAGATTTGGAATATATTCAGTTTTATCTGCCGGGTAACAAACGACTGGATTAGGTACGTACCCGGCATAGAATAGGGACGAGATAGAACTACCAAAAAACCTTTTTATTTTTGTTTTTATAATTAATTGGATATTTTAGCCTTATTTTTTATTTTCAAAACTGTACGTTAGTATTGTACATGTTGTAATTTAAATTTTTATTAGATTTATAGTGTTCACTTGTTTACTACACTTAAGGGAATCACAAATTGATTTTATAACGTCCCAAAAGTTATTTTCCGAGCGGGATTTGAGCCCGCGACCTTCCCCTTGATACGGGTAGCACAGCCCTGTAGCCATGTTTTAATTTTATTAGCGACTCTCCAAGCTGAGCGTTTGATGTTTTGAAGAGAACACTATACAAAAATAGAATCGTTGGTCACCACACTTGGCAGAATAGCAGGGAAATGTATCGAGGAGAAAAGTGCGTGGTGGTAGTACTTCCCCGGACGAGCCCTTCACTAAGAGCGTACTACTCTTAAAAGTCTTTAACAAGACCTTTCTAAGCTGGTTCTATTCTCTGACAACTTCTATAGGTAGGGGTCTGATTTAGTAACCATTGGGTGACTTCGACTTTACCCGTTGTTTTTGGGAGATGATATTTCACCACGACTCGTAGATTTGAGGATTCATTGGGAATTCATAGGACGAGATAAAAAGCGCTTTCGGAAATAATGAGACCCTTACAAGCACTCGATAAAAAACCAAGCGGTCACTACCTGGAGCTCGAATCCGAGTTTTTATAGATTTTGGTATTTAATTCTCCGCACTGAAAGCCTAGGTTTTGTAAGAAGTCATGTTAGTTCTTAGCTCACGTGACTTACGAGGCAATGCTTTGTTATAAGTGATGGTTACTACTTAACATCAGGTGGGTCATCTACTTGTTCCATCAGCTAGTTGTATTAAAAAAAATTCCAAGTGGAGCTGTGTGCATGCGGTGCCAGTTTCCGTTTCATCATCATCATCATCCACAGTCCGACTTAACCAACTGCTGGGTATAAAATAAATAAATAAATAAATAATGCTGGACAATCCACACAGCACTATCTAGCCCCAAAGTAAGCTATTCAAAGCTTGTGTTATGGGTACTAGATAACTGATATATTTAATACATTATATACTTACATAGATAGATATTTTTTATTATACATAGAGAACACCCAGACCATCGGAACAAATTTCTGCAGATCGTACACAAATTTGTTCCAAGGCGGGAATCGAACCCGCAACCTCTTGCGTCGCAGGCAGGCTCTCGCCCGCTGCGCCACAGAGGTCGTCAAATAGACTGTTTCAGTCAGAGTATTTATTTACAAAGAAAACTACAGCGAGTACAATTATTTACAAAATGTACAAACAACAGAATGTACAAAAAAAAATAATATTAAAATTTCTGAAATGAATTTGTATTTTATTTAATTCAACGTAGCAACGCCAGTGCCTTGTGATGCTTCCAATTGGCACTGATTTGGATCAGTTGAGCAATCTCTAGATCGGCTATAGAATCGGTAGTTACTTTGAATTATCAGTTCCTCAGCAGGTGATAAGCCACGACGAAGCTTCGGGTAGATAATCTTCCCCACTGGAGTCCAAACTAATACGTACCTCCTTTTTAACAGCAAGTCTAGTTTTAATAAAGCTACATAAAACAACCTCTCAGTTTGCTCCGAAGCGACCATTTGACCTGAAATTTGTCTTGTTAAGGCGTTGACAACACCTAATTTTCCTCTCACTCGCACGATTCTACATTTTGAGCGATATTAAATCACTAATCCCAATTTTGAAAAATCGCAAACAACCATTTTGTGTGCAATCACATTGCACACAGTTTGGTAAAAATTTCATTCTGATCGATGCATGTTTTCCTACTCAAAAGTTTGCTTATGTACTAAAACGAGTAAATTAATTAATTTATTTTATTAAATCAGACAATTTTGGTCCATATTTTGTTAGTCAACTTACAGGCTAACTTATTTGCTATGTTAGTA
This sequence comes from Plemyria rubiginata, assembly GCA_963576535.1. NCBI lineage: Eukaryota > Metazoa > Arthropoda > Insecta > Lepidoptera > Geometridae > Plemyria > Plemyria rubiginata. The sequence continues at coordinate 10,398,127 of OY754924.1, read as the reverse complement.
CATATTTATAATAAGTAAAGCTAACTTTTGTGTAGGTAAACTTGTATCTATCAAAATGATTTTTTACTAAACTGTGCGCAATTTAATTGCACACAAAATGGTTGTTTGCGATTTTTCAAAAAAGGATTTATTGAATTTAGGTCTTTTAATATGTTGAATCGTGCGAGCGAGAGTTACATTAGTTACAATAAACTCGTCTGTCGAAATGTAGACTAGTGTTATATTGGTGTTATATTAGGTACTAGTATATTAGTATATCATACAGGGTGCCCAAAAAGTCATGGATCAAACGCAATTAGGGTTAAGTATGGGGTAATCAGCTGCAAAAAAATACTCTACGGGAGGTCTTTAAAGTCAACCTTGAAAGAGTTCCCTTCCAGCAAACCTTGAAGCATAGAGAAAATTCAAATGAAAGTTGGGTGCGTACACAAAATTATATAGCATTTTTTTATACATGTGGCTGATGGAACAAGCAGGTGGCCCACCTGATGTTAAGTGGTAACCATCACCTATAACAGAGCATTGCCTCGTAAGTCACACACGATTGAAACGTGCTCTACGATGCATTGCCCTGCGTCCATCAACTTAAGGCATAGAGATTTTAAGCCTCATGTGCCTGTAATTACACCGTCGACCACACTCTTCAAACCGAAATACAGCATTGCTGTTTGTGTGGTGGTAGGACTTCCCCGGACGAGCCCTTCACAACGATGTCTACTACTCTTAATATTCAACATTCTAATATAAAACAAGATAAAATAAACATAAACAAACGTATAATTTGTACTAGCATATAAAATACATGGAAAAGCTTTATTATTTTAAGGTTGCAAAAGCATTTTTATCAGCACAACTGTAACCGTTGTGAAACCATCGCTTTGCGAAAATATCATGTGCTCCATTTCATCACAGCGAGCGACTAAAATAGAAGATAGAGTACTACAAAGTTAGGGTACGACTCTATTTACTAGCCTGCAATCACATTTGTAGTAACACAAACTACCAGAAGCGTGATTAAAATATGATCATGATAGCTCCTTTACTACATTCAAAAAAAGTTAATAACGAAGGTTGTACAGGGTGGCAGAAAAGTCGTGGATTTAACGCAACTAGGGGTTGGATGGGGTATAGAATGGGGTAATAAACTGCAAAAAATTCTTTAACGGGAGGACCTTAAGGTCAACCCCTGCAGAGTTCAAATTTATTTTGTTTTGTATTTGAACCACTAGTTATTTAAATTTTAAAATTATAACAGGTGGTCCCATGTGCGTCCATAGTTGGAACCCAAAAAGTTTTAACATCTCCGGTGACGTCAAACCGAAAATCAGGGTAAAACGAAAAATCCAACTGCATAAAATAACTGTGCAATTTCCTTAAGCCCCTCTCGGACGTTGCATAAAACATTTTCGGCACTCGGCCACAAATGCGCACCAATATGGCGTCTCTAGGTACATAACATTCTAATGCAGATGGACGGGTTATTGCGGGAAAGGGTTTGAGAACGATATTATTTTGATATTACACTATTGATATACAAACAAAATAAATAATGCTGGTCAATCCACACAGCACCAAAGTAAGCTTCTCAAAGCTTAGGTAACAACTGATGTAATATATTTAATACATTATATACTTACTACATTGACAGATATATTTATTATACATAAAAAAAACACCCGGACCAACGGTACAAATTTCTGCAGATCGTACACAATTTTTTTCCGAGGCGGGAATCGAACCCGCAACCTCTTGCGTCGCAGACGGACTCGCCCGCTGCGCCACTGAAGACGTCATCAGAATGTAAAAACCGTAGCCCTAAGTTTGTTGCCTGTTCTTCTATGTCACTTCTTCGTCTTCTTTGGTCGTGTGGAACTTGGCACCAGACCATTATCTATAACATAACATGCCCTCGTAAGTCATAACACTATATGAACGCACCCTATTGCGACTACTAGAAATTAAAATATCAAAAATTTATGATTGATTTTGAAAATTTTAATGTGTAAATAACAAAGCTAAAATAATTGAAATATAATAAAATAATCCAAGGTGTACCTATTGTTATTCATTTAATAAAATATTTTTACTACATACCTACCACTTGGTAGGTACTTATAATTAGGTCATCAATTAAATTGTAAATAGAAAAAAAACACAAAGATTTCGCGCCAATGTCTGTTTTTTTTAGCCGCAACGCAACGTAATGCACTCATTCTACCAAAGAGATCGGCATTCGGCACTTTATGTTCCATTTTCAAAATAAAATTTTATTCTTTTTGTCTTAGGAACGGTAATAGGTAAGTCGAGTCTTTTTTTTTACTTACAGTCTATGGTATATAAAACTATTGCATAATAAAATGTTTCTGCATAGTGAAATATATCTGTGAGTGTTTTAAATGTTAATATCGTTCCACAGCATCGACATCGCCAGGTGGAAGCAGATTCTACTCTCATTCAAATAAAACACTTTTCAACGTGAAATGTTCGTGAAAAGTTACCCAAGGGCCTGTACAGGAAAGAGACGCATGCATGTTTAAACATGCGTTAGAGGGAGATGGTAAATCGGAAAGCTCTGTTAATGAGTACGTGGATGTAAAGTTTTCTTGTTTTCACAGCCATTGGTTTCTGGCAGAAATTTATGTCTCTTTATTTTGTACATTAATTTGATTGATAGTGGCTTGGACTCTATTAAAACATTGTACCTGGTATTTAGAAAGCCGTGGCGCTTTTCTGTTAGAAATTACAAACAACATTTCTGTTTCAAACAACATCAACAATCAACATCTTACAAACAACTTGAGCGATTTGGCATTTTATGTGTGTATGTATGTATGCATGTATGTATGTATGTTTGTCCGACGATAACTTGAGAACCGTTTATCCGATCTGCATGAAATTTGGTAAGTAGATAGCTTGTACTTGAGAAATTTACTGGTAAGTATATGAGTAAAATCGGATAAGGGGTGTTTAAGGGCGTAAACGCCGAAACGGATGAACGGATCTGGATGAAACTTGGCAGAGAGATAGATTATAGTCTAGAGTAGCACAAAGGCTTCTTTTTATCCCGTGGGAATATCGGGATTTAAAACTGCGCGGGTGAAACCGCGGGGCGCAACTAGTATTATAATATGTTTGGTAGCAAATCAGGTTCACCTCACCTCACTTAAACAGTTCAACGCTGTATATTCTCACCATAAACCATCAATCCTTGTCAAACTGTAACAACTACAACAAATCACATCAAAGAGCAACAACAAGTAATAAATAAATGATGTGAGTAAACAAAACTGTACAAGGACGATGTACCTTACTTTTAACGAGCTTTGGAGTATTCCAGAGCTGTTTTGGTCTAGTGGTTGTCCTGCCTACCGAGTCTAAGGTCGTGGGCTCAAACCCAGTCGTGCCAATGTGTTTTTTGTTACATTCAATTATCTAAAGAAAGTATCATTTTATGTGCTCATCACTACATAGTATGAAACAAAGTCGCTTTATCTGTCCCTATGTCCCCTTGTGTGCTTAAATCTTTAAAACTACGCAACGGATTTTAATGCGGTTTTTTTAATAGATAGAGTGATTCAAGAGGAAGGTTTATTTATGTATAATACATGCATGATATAGTAGAAAAACAATGTGCAACCGTGCGAAGCAGTTTGCTAGTTTTAGATATTTCCTATAGATTAGCTAGCTTCCTTAGGTTCCCTAGTTTTATATATAGCTATGAGGTGTTTAAGGAAAATTGGACTTCTATTATATTTTTTTTTGCTATAAAACAATCCTCCTATCTACAAGCTATGACCTGTCCATTGCCACACATAGTCCAGTCCACTATTCCCTAAATCCATTGGTTTATATTTAATAATAAATAAATAAATATGTTTCTTTCTTTCTTTCTAATAATAGTTCACTTCTTCTTCATTTTTTTAATTTATTTGTATTTATGTTTAATTGTAGTATCTTTTAAGTAAAATTGTAAAAAAAAATCTGTATACCTATCATTATTGTAATGTGTCTGTGTAGTTGAATAAATGTATTTATCTATTCTCTTGTCATAAAATTCGAATTATAAACGTCAAAACGAATTCATATTGATATTATTATACTTTATGAACGCAATACCGTAACCAAATTAAAAAAAATAATTATGATACAGCTCCTCATACGATGGCGATGGGCTTGCAACCTGTCACGTATGGAATACTAACTACTGCAAAATGTGGGTATGTGCCAAATGTAATGTTTGGACGTACCTCTGACTACCCCCCTTAGACATCCTCAAAGAATCTTGAATTAGTACCTACTTGGTACTGGGAGATCTGAAGGGATATCTACCGTGCCTGGGGATCAAAGTCGTGAAGCTGTGTGTGTGTGTGTGTGTGTCCTCATACAAAGATAGTTGTATAAAATAACTTTTTTACCATAACGATACAGTTCTTTTTCTTTTTGGAAAAGGCAAGGGTCTTGAAACCGTACAGCCAAAGAGTTTGATAGTCTGTGGCGACGGCGCGGCGCGGCGGCGGCGGCGCAGCGCGCGCATGCGCTGTTATACGGTTGGTTTGGCGCCAATTGATACGTTTTGTTTCAGTCAACTGGATTTCTTACTAACTTTGATATTTTATTTATTAGGTTCAACACTAATGTATGAGCCTACGGCATTATGCAACAGTTTCATAAACTACTATTTCTTCCTTTCTTTTTGCCACTTCAATTAATTCAAAAAGCAAAAGCAAACAACATTCTATCAGAAAAATCCCCTCCCACCCCAAGTAGTAATAAACGTCGTAGACATAAAAAATGACCCAATGTCGGCCATGTTGCCGGCCAGGCTTTGTACATCAAATTATACAAAGAAACTCTCTAGAGATCCTTGGAGAACCACACGCTTACACGTCGGCTTGGTCACGGATAAGTATAATAACTGGAAATGACAAGCAGTGCTTAGGAATTTCAACAGTCTTGTTTTTTTTTGCTAAAGATGTTTGAACAGAACACGTTTCATTTAACTTTGTTGATATTTGAAATCAGTTGTTGTCGCTGAGTTTAGAGTAGTTCTGTCAAAGAGCAAAAAGAAAGAAACGAAAGAAAAAAAATACGTCTATTCAACAACACAGACACATTACATAATAAAAACGTTTGAACGGAACATTTTTGGCTAAAACTGTCTACTGTTTTTCCTTGCAAATAAAATCATAATCTCTAGAAGGCAAGAAAGATATTAAGTGAATTTTTGTTGTTGTATTTCTATGTAATTCTGCTTTAATAGATAGATATAAAAATCTGTTGCTGTCTCTTTTCATTGAAAAGAAAGTGACAGTGACAAGTACACTCTATAGAGATAACAGACGACGAAGACACTTACATTTATCTTAGGTTAAAAAAAAGAAATACTGGATTTTTGTGGTGACTCATAGTGATTGTATGGCGAGCGATATCTTATCTTAAGGTGAAGACAAGAGCTAATGTGACTCTTTGACTTGTTGAAGGATATAAAATCACTAAACCAATTTTCGAAAAATCGCAAACAACCATTTTGTGTGCAATCACATTGCGCACAGTTCAGTAAATAAATCATTTTGATCGGTACAAGTTTTCCCACTTAAAAGTTTTCTTTTCTAGTTTTCGTACATAAGCAAACTTTTGAGTAGGAAAACTTGCATCAATCAAAGTCAAACTTTTACTAAACTGTGTGCAATGTGATTGCACACAAAATGGTTGTTTGCGATTTTTCAAAATTGTACTTAGTGATTTTAAATCTTTCAAAATGTCGAATCGTGCGAGCGAGAAAAATATTAGGTGTTGTCAACGCCTTAACATGAAATACTCGTATCATAGTATGTTTGTCGTCTGTGAACCTTAAATCCCAAAAAAAAACAGTTGTAAAACTGCAATTTTTTGACCGTTTCTCACCGGCAATGTCGCATCTAGCAGACCAGAACACCAATGGTAGAACACAGTAATGTTCTCGGTGGTACCGATTGATCACCAGTCCAGTGACAAATAAAGATGGATAAAGCAATATTGGCGAGTCGGTTCTTGTTTACGTTTTTTGTCGTCAGTACCTCGTGCCCGTAGCACTGGTTTTGTTATAGCATTTACAGGTTAGTTGGTAGTAGCTCTGCTTTCTGTGCTGTATGCCGTGGGTTCGATTCTAACTGAGAACAAACAATTTTGTATATTAAACATAAATTGATTTCGATAGGTTGGTGGCACTATACCTACATTAAAAAAGTGCTTGTGTAAACTCTTAAAATTTACATACGAGTGTGAGAAGACACAAGCCACTAGAGGTTTATAATAGGGTACAACATTATTCCTATATAGAATATAAATCAATATGTTTCTTAGATAAAAAGGTTACTTTCAAAGTGAACGTGCGCGAGCAATGCCGCGGGATCAGCTAGTATCATAAATTTGAAAGTTTCGATGTTTGTTACTCAATAACGTCAGAACGGCTGAACGGATCTGGATAAAACTTGACACAGAGATAAATATGCCTGCAACAGCACACAGGCTACTTTTTGTCCCGTGGGAATACCGGGGCTTAAAACTAAGTGGGCGAAACCGCTGGACGCAGCTACTATGTAATAATAAAATTTTTGAAACTATCATGAACATTATTTTCATTTATAATGAGATACCATAACGTGATTGGTCGAATAAAACACACAAATTATGGTAAATAACACGTTTTAAAGAAAATTTAAGATACAATTATTTTTTTGTATTATTGTTATTTATTGTTATTATTAAGTTTTCGTTTTGTCTAAAATGTTAGAAACTAGTGCTGACACGTCATTTGCAGAGATGAAGCGTGTGTGGAATATTCATGAGTGCATATTGTTTGCTTCATTGGCTCAAGTTGGTGACCGTTGTGTCTTCCAGGCTTTTCATGGCCCTTTTTTGTATCCTTTTTTGGGCCATATTTATATTTACTAACCTACTTTAAAAAAAGCAGGTTCTCAATTCGACTGTTTTTTATGTTTGATATTTTTTACTGGGTAGACCGATTTTGATTGTTTTTTTTTATCGAAAGCTGGTGCTTGTCATGTGGTTTCAATTTGAGTCAGATCTGACGAGTAGTTTTTGAGTTATAGTAGGATTCGTTTTCTGTCATTTTGCGAAGCAACATAGCAAATTCATTTTAATTATGTTTCTAGTCCCAACTAATATTATAAATGCGAAAGTAACTCTGTCTGTCTGTCTGTCTGTCTGTCTATCTGTCTGTCTATCTGTTACGCTTTCCCGCTTATACCTTTCAACCGATTTTGATGAAATTTGGCACAGACAATCTTTAGACCCTGAGAAAGAACATAGGCTACCTTTTATTGCGAAAAAAAGAGATGAAGAGATTAAAAGTACGCAGACGAAGTCGCGGGTACCAGCTAGTCCCAACTAATATTATAAATGCGTAAGTAACTCGGTCTGTCTGTCTGTTACGCTTTCCCGCTTATACCTCTCAACCGATTTTGATGAAATTTGGCACAGACAATCTTTAGACCCTGAGAAAGGACATAGGCTACCTTTTATTGCGAAAAGGACGCAGACGAAGTCGCGGGTACCAGCTAGTGTTATATAAAGTTGTGATGTGTAATTTCAGTGGTATTTTACCCAACATTACTTGAGGTCTTAGCACAAAGTGTAAGCATTTTGAATGAAAGTGTATTGAGATATACCGCCACCATTTTCTTCAAAACAATTGACTGACTCGACTGTGGACTGACGTGACTATAAACATTCATCTCTGATATCACTTGACACTAGCAAGATCGTCTTTAGACAGGAGCCATAAAAATAGAAAGAATAAGAAGAGGTGTAGTAGTGTATTTTCTAGTGTACTTGAAGTTTTTTCTTTCAGTACAATTATAATCACTACATAGTATAAAACAAAGTCACTTTATCTGTCCCTATGTCCCCTTGTATGCTTAAATCTTTAAAACTACGCAACGGATTTTAATGCGGTTTTTTTAATAGCGTGATTCAAGCACCGGTGGTCTAGTGGGAGTGACCCCGCCTTCCGATCGTAAGGTCGCAGGTTCAAATCCGGTCGTGCACCAATGGTCTTTTCTATCGAAAAATTTATGTGCGCAATGCCAGTGCTCTAAAACGGTGAAGGAAAACATCGTGAGGAAACCAGTTAGTATTCTAACAGCGGCGATGGGCTTGCAACCTGTCACGTATTGAATACTAACTACTGCAAAATGTGGGTATGTGCCAAATGTAATGTTTGGACGTACCTCTGACTACCCCCCTTAGACATCCTCAAAGAATCTTGAATTAGTACCTACTTGGTACTGGGAGATCTGAAGGGTATCTACCGTACCTGGGGATCAAAGTCGTGAAGCTGTTTCAGTTTTTTTTTTGTGATTCAAGAGGAAGGTTTATATGTATAATACATGCATAATAGTGCACCCGTGCGAAGCAGGGGCGCGCGGGCGGGTCGCTAGTAATGGATATAGTACCCTAAACCGCAAGCCGCGTCATTGAGCCAACGAGTGACTCAAGAGCTGGGAGTCAGATAACTACAATCAGCTCAGAGCATCAGTATTGACATCCAATGGTACCTCTGCCTATAACAAAGGCTTTTTAGCTCACAATCCACGTTCAGGACGTGCTCTATATAGAGATGGGCGGGTGGGTAAAAATTGGAAGGGTAAAATATATATAATACTAGCTGGTACCCGCGACTTTGTCTGCGTACTTTTAATCTCTTCATCTCTTTTTTTCGCAATAAAAGGTAGCCTATGTTCTTTCTCAGGGTCTAAAGATTGTCTGTGCCAAATTTCATCAAAATCGGTTGAGAGGTTTAAGCGGGAAAGCGTAACAGACAGACAGACAGACAGACAGACAGATAGACAGAGTTACTTTCGCATTTATAATATTAGTTGGGATATATAAATATATAGTCTATACACCGTTTTTTCTACTATGTTATAAAAGGTAAACAAACAAATGTCACTGTCAAAATCAAATTGTGGTGCGGTGGCCACCCATTGGCCAGCTTTCCCCAGTAATAGTAGTAATAGTACCTATAAAACATATCTTTCATTTATTATCTTTGTGTGAATCCAAAGTATCAGAATAAAAATAAGCTAGAATGATACTTTTTTATCAGATAATCAGAATATTAAGATTAGATAATTAAAATCAGAATAAAACTAACAAATAAAAACATAAATGACCAAAAAAAGATGTGAATTTTTACCCGGTATTAATTCAAAATGGGTAGGTAAAAATGGGTATAAACGAGTAAAAACCCAAAGTTCGGGTTTTTACCGGGTAAGCGCCTATCTCTAGCTCTATATGAAACCTTACTGCATCCACCATCATCACTTTGGGATGTATGTTAGATATATCGTGTCAGTCAGTCTTATCGTGTCAGTCAGTCTTATTGTATCAGTCAGTCTTATCATGTCAGTCGTGGGTATTTGACAGCATTCACAGCTCAGTTGGTAGTAGCTCTGCGTTCTGTGCCGTAGGCCATGGGTTCGATTCCCACCGTGAACAATCATTTGTGTGATGAACATAGATGTTTGTTCTGTTCTGGGTGTCATATTATAAGTATGTATTTGCAAAAAAAGTATGTAAGTAGTTTATCAGCTGTCTGGTTTCCATATTATATGCTTAGGCTTAGTTTTGGGCTAGATAGTGCTGTGTGGAAAGTCCACCAATATTTTATTTAGTCATTAATTGTACTTGAATAGTAATTTTGTAATATATCATGGAATCTTTCAGATCAATTTTAATAAAACGATTAATATTATTATGAAGCTAGACAATTTTGTCTATGATGCTATTTTGACATTTAAACGTCATGACTTTATAAAATTAGAGATATTTATGGATTCGTTTCCTGTCATCTAACGAAGCAACATAGCATTTTCATTTTAATTGTTTTTCTAGTGTTATTTTGAGTTGTGTTGTGTAATTTTGGTGGTATTTTAACCAACATTACTTGTGGTCTTAGCACAAAGTGTAAGCATTTGGAATGAAAGTGTATTATGTGATATCGTGATTAGACCGAAAATGTTTCAAATGTTTTGAAGAAACCGCCACCATTTTCTTCAAAACAATTGACTGACTCGACTTTGGACTGACGTGACTAGAAACATAACTACAAAGAGTATAATCTCTGAATCACTTGACATTGGCAAGATTGTCTATGACAGGAGCCATAAAAAGAAGAAAGAAAGAAAGAAGATATTTATATTCATTGCAATAATTAAATTTTCAAGTGTCTTCAAATTTTGAACAGTATTATTAAAATACTGAATAACAAAGTCTCAAAGCTCGTAGCGACTCGTAGCACTGCTACGAAGTTCGTAGCACTGCTACGAAGTTCGTAGACAACGTTTGAATAAAGATTTTGTAGAATTAATTGTTACTAATTGAATATCTAGATCGAATCAACTTCAAAGTTGAACCTTTATAAGAAAACTAGAAACAGATCAAAACAAAGACAGAAAATACGCTTAGTAATTTTATTATTTAAAAATATCTGGGTCTTATTTAATTAAAAATATCTGGGCAACAACGCCATCTATCAAAGTCGGATATATAACATTTTCTAGAAATAAATCCTGGCTAGATCCATTCATCGCCCCTGAAACTCATTGCATACTAAATTTCATGAAAATCTTTGGAGCCGTTTCCGAGATTCAGAATATACAATAATATAACATTTATGCAGGGATTAGATATTATTAGATATAGATAGATAGAAAACGCCTTATTCTACACCACAAGAAAATAACATAACATTAGAAGAATTAATTTTATCTAGAGCGAAGTCCAAGAGGCTTATTACTCACTAGCTGATCCCGCGGCTGTGCTCGCGTTCGTTTTACTTTGAAAATCTCATACAAACTTTCATTCCCTATTTTATCCCCTTAGGGGTAGAATTGAACAAAATCCTTTCTTAGCAGATGCCTACGTCATAACATCTACCTGCATGCCAAATTTCAGCTCGATCCGTCCAGTGGTTTGGGCTGTGCGTTGATAGATCACTATGTCAGTCAGTCAGTCACCTTTGAGTTATATATATTTAGATTGGGAATTATTACTCGATCTCCATTTTCTATTGACATCTAGGATCGCCAAATAAACAAAATAAGAACACTAACCCCCGGTTTCTGAAAGGCCGATCAACACTAATCGGCTGCCAAGTCACTTGCTATCTCTAACTTGAAGTAAAAGCTGAAATAGCAAGTGACTTAACACCCGATTAGCGTTGATCGGCCTTTTAGAAACCGGGCGTAATTCATGCAATTACAAATAACACTCGTAGTGTCGTCGAAATTGAGTCCATAACGCTCTGCCGCTTAGGACGAGGTCGAAAGTCTGAGTAAATGCAGTGTTTTGTTTAACGTATTCGTAACTACAACAAAATAAGGGCTAATTTCGCTAGTATACTTTAAACAAATGTCAAAATCCATTCGTGACCACCATTGCTGCGTCTTTGACACCTCTTACAACATCCTGGAAGCTGATGCAGAGATCTTAGATCTTACACTTCTGAAGTGTAAAGGCACTTGCCTAATGTGCTATCTCTAATCTAGTACTACCAGTTTCTTTTATACACCTGGCTTATAGAACAAGCAGATGGCCCACCTGATGTAAAGTGTACCATCACCTATAACAGAGCATTGCCTCGCAAGTCGCAAGTCACGCACGATAGGAACGTGCCCTACGATGCACTGCCCTGCGTCCATCAACTTGAGGCATATCGATGTGTGCCTGTAATTACACCGGCGACCACACTCTTCAAACCGAAACACCGTTGCTGCTTGGCGGCAGAAAAGGGCGTGGTGGTAGTACTTTCCCCCAAGCCCTTCACAAAGACCTTTACTACTCCTACGTTTACGTTTATCTATATAAAGTGGCCAAAAGTCCACGATTAAATAAGTCTTAGCTCTAAACTGCTTGAAAATTCACATAACGCTTCAAGTAGTAAGGTCGTGAGAATGCAGTATAAATCCATGGATCTACGGTTGGAACTAACCAACTTGGCCGGTTTCCCAAACCAGGCTGACTCCGCGAGTTTCAACTAGTGTTGGGCAGAGGCCTAGAGGCTCTTTGGGTATTTATCGATTGATGATTGGTAAGAGTCCCACTCCTTGGCACTACGTGGACAGTGACGTGAATATACAAAAAAAAGTATAAGTATCATATCAGCTATCTGGTTCCCACATAACAAGCTTTGGCTTAGTTTGGGGCTAGATAGTGTTGCGTGGAAAGCACCAATATTTTTTTTATTTTTTAGGCAAGTGATCGATATTATACTAACCCATTCTAGCACTTTCCGTAAACTATTTCCTACTAGTTGCGCCTCGCAGTTTCGTCCGCGCAGATTTAAATCCCAGTATTCCGATGGGATAGAAAGTAGCATATTATGTGATATTCCCCACTATAATCTATCTCTCTGTCAAGTTTCATCCAGATCCAGTTCCGGCGTGAAAGAGTAACTAACATCCATCCATCCATCCATCCATCCATCTATCCATTCATTTATCCATTCATACTTGCAAACTTTCGCGTTTATAATAGTTACATAATTTATCGATCACAGCTAAACAATGTGACGTCACTAGCTGTTCAATTCCTCAGGTGACGGCGAACACGGCGGTATTTCTATATTACGGCTCGCTTTGGGATTCCATCGCTTATTTTGTACGAAAAATATGAAATATTTTATTATTGACAAACAGGTCTTTTCAAATACATATATACATATACATACATATACATATCTTCTAAATATATATAACTCAAAGGTGACTGACTGACTGACATAGTGATCTATCAACGCACAGCCCAAACCACTGGACGGATCTGGCTGAAATTTGGCATGCAGGTAGATGTTATGACGTAGGCATCCGCTAAGAAAGGATTTTGATCAATTCTACCCCCAAGGGGATAAAATAGGGGATGAAAGTTTGTATGAAACTTTGAATACCTTGGCGCGAGCTAAGCCGCGGGTTCAGCTAGTATAAATATAAAGTTGAGCGTCCACTAGAGCCTTTTATTTCTAGTGAGTAGATTTATATACAACTAGCTGATGGTACAAGCAGATGGCCCGCCTAATGTTAAGTGGTAACCATTGCCTATAACAAAGTATTGCCTCGCAAGTCACGCACGATAGAAACGTGCCCTACGATGCACTGCCCTTCGTCCATCAGCTTGAGGCATACATATATTAAGCCTCTTGTACTGTAATCAAGAAGAATTAGACTCACTCAAATGTTTGGTATCGGTGGGGATCGAACCCGGGTCCTACAGCACTGCAGTCAGAATTACTATCAACTGAGCAGTGTGAGCTGTTATATTCTGGCATTGAGCTATTTCTGGTCAGTGGTGAGTGGTAACCCCCACTTGAGACCACATAACTCATTCAACAAACAATATTCATATAAAAAATGGACTTCGCCCCTCGAATTGAGTTCGAGAACTATTCAAAATCCCCATACATTTATTCATGAATCGTCTCGATTGGTACTATTGTCATCCTAAACCGGCAACTTTGCATTTGCATTACTACAAACCTTATTTGAATGCCAATAGAACTCAAAATGCTATGACATAGAACTATGGAACTTTGTCAAAAGTAAAGAAATTTGGAATCAGTTTGCGACCCATATAACTCTTAACGCGATGGTTTACGGTTTAATTTGGTTCGTGGAATTGTCTAGCGTTTTTCAGGTAATAAAATTGTAGTTTACGAGATTTTTAGTGGATTTTTGGATTCAAGCGGTGAATTTAAGGTTGATAGAGATTGTCCGAAAGCATTTCTGCTCATGAATTATGAGAATAAATGAGTTTCCATACGTACTGATACGTTAAATCGATTTGTACGTAAATTATGTCATTTTTGTTCGTATTTACGTAAATTCGTTCTTCATAAATTCATTCGTAATCATTTTAGAGTAGCGACATCTGGTGGGGTAACCCCGTATTCTATAGTAATAATGACATTAGTGGACTTTCCACACAGCACTATCTAGCCCCAAACTAAGCCAAAGCTTGTAATATGGGAACCAGATAAGTGATATAATACATTGCTATACTTTTTTTTGTAAATACACACATTAATATTATGTAACACCCAGACAGAGAACAAATATCTATGTTCATCACACAAATGTTTGTTCTCGATGGGAATCGAACCCACGGCCTTCGACAGAAGGCAGAGCTACTACCAACTGAGCTGGCTGTCGAATTCTGATCACCATGTTGTAGGTTTGAATTCAGTCATGAAGAAATTGTTTTTTTTTATTGTGAATAGTTTATGTTAAGGCGAAGACAAGAGCTAATGTGAACCTCGCTCGCACGTTTTGACTTGTTGAAGGATATAAAATCACTAATCCCATTTTTGAAAAATCGCAAAAAACCATTTTGTGTGCAATCACATTGCGATTTTTCGAAAATGGGTTCAGTAAGTTTATATCGTCGTTAGAACTTCACTCCACTATGGCTTATGGCCTATTTTATTTAATTAGTTGTAAGTTTTATAATAATTCTATGTTTATTTGTATATCTCTTATGGACTATGCAGTGGTCTGAAATAAAAAAAAAATATTTATTTACTAGCGACCCGCCCACGCGCCCCTGCTTCGCACGGTGCACATTGTTTTTCTGCTATATCATGCATGTATTATACATATAAACCTTCCTCTTGAATCACTCTATCTATTAAAAAAAACCGCATCAAAATCCATTGCGTTTTAAATATTTAAGCAGACAAAGGGATATAGGGACATAGGGACAGAGAAAGCGACTTTGTTTTATACTATGTAGTGATAAAGAATGTACATAGGTACTCTTAGATGCAAGCTTATTATGGTATACGCAGTTTTAGAGGCCCTGGACTTTCCAGCTTTAAGATCGTCATACCTCAAATGTTATGGTATTGTATTGTATTTTGGACTCCTTTTTCCGCACTTAGACGCAAGGTTGGTCCATTGTGCGTCAGGGTGTGCTGGCTATATCTGTAGCCAGCCCAACTCCTGCCAAAAGCGCAGAAGTTTCCTGGGGGCTTCGCAGGCTTGGAGGAGTGACCTGGGGTTGGCCAGGATTTCTTGTCGTTGAGTTGCTACTACCTCGCATTCTCAAGTGTTATGATTTAACGCTCTACTTTCATATCATTAGAGTACTTTACGTTCATTCTGCTATAAAACGTAGGTAATTCCGTTATGTTTACTTAAACCAACCATCAGCCTTCGCTACACCAACAAACATTAAAAACTTAAACTGGAAAACTTTACGTAGCTCGTGAATTGTTGATTTTGCTATACATACGGGATATCGGGTTTATTACCCCGTATACAGGGTGCCCAAAAACTCGTGGATCAAACATACAGGATATCGAGTTTATTACCCCGTATACAGGGTGCCCAAAAACTCGTGGATCAAACATACGGGATATCGAGTTTATTACCTCGTATACAGGGTGCCTAAAACCTCGTGGATCAAACATACGGGATATTGAGTTTATTACCCCGTATACAGGGTGCCCAAAAACTCGTGTATCAAACATACGGGATATCGAGTTTATTACCCCGTATACAGGGTGCCCAAAAACTCGTGGATCAAACATACAGGATATCGAGTTTATTACCCCGTATACAGGGTGCCCAAAAACTCGTGGATCAAACGCAACTAGGGGTTGGATGGGGTCATCAGCTGCAAAAAATTGTTCTACGGGAGGTCCTTAAGGTCAACAACCCCTGCAGAGTTATAATTTATTTTGTGTTTGTATGGGAAAATTGTCATTTTTACATAATGTTTTGTACAGTGTACGCTCCCGATTGGCATCTATAGATCGTTTGCAACAATCCGCAGATAGTTCAACTGCTTCATTATGTATTTCGATTATTTTATACATTGTACACTTAATAGGCATACATCTTACATCTTTGGATAGACAATACCTTTCAGGCAATCTTAAGATGAACTAGATTTGACAACGATCGAACAATTATTGTTATACCAAGTACAACAAAGGTTTTCATTTAAACAATTAAATCTCTGAATATTGAGTACCCCGACCTCAAAAAGATAAATCATTTTACACTCAAACTTAAATAATTTGTAAAGTCAATACATCAGCGGCCAATTTAACTTAAATAACAAGTTAACATTGAGTAAAGTTAAGTATGCAAAGGCTGTAACTCAAAGTTGGAAGACTTGAGGAGGGCAAGACTCAAGTGCAAATGTTTACTTAATTACCGTTGTACAGAAATGGCAAGAGAAGTGATGACTTTTTGGAAGTAAGTGTAAGGCACTGTCTGACTTGGTTTGTAGGGTGTGGTTACCGTTGACATACACATCAAATGTCTATTTTATATACACCTAAACTCCAGAGCACCGGTGGTCTAGTGGGAGTGACCCCGCCTTCCGATCGTAAGGTCGCAGGTTCGAATCCGGTCGTGCACCAATGGATTTTTCTATCGAAAAATTTATGTGCGCAATGCCAGTGCTCTTAAACGGTGAAGGAAAACATCGTGAGGAAACCAGTTAGTATTCTAACAGCGACGATGGGCTTGCAACCTGTCACGTATGGAATACTAACTACTGCAAAATGTGGGTATGTGCCAAATGTAATGTTTGGACGTACCTCTGACTACCCCCTTACACATCCTCAAAGAATCTTGAATTTGTAACTACTTGGTACTGGGAGATCTGGAGGGATATCTACCGTGCCTGGGGATCAAAGTCGTGAAGCTGTTTCAGTTTTTTTTCAAAACTCCATGCTCCTTTCTGCCGCCAAGCAGCAACGCTGTGTTTCGGTTTGAAGAGTGTGGTCGCCGGTGTAATTACAGGCACATGAGGCTTAACATCTGTATGCCTCAAGCTGATGGACGCAGGGCAGTGCATCGTAGGGTACGTTCCAATCGTGACTTACGAGGCAACGCTCTGTTATATATGATGATTACCACTTAACATCAGGTGGCTATCTGCTTGTTCCATCAGCTAGTTGTAGAAAAAAATATTGGCATCTCTTTCGGCATAACATTGTTCAACGTTAGTGGCATTGGTCCCCCAGGTTACGTCGTGTAGTTTGTGCAAATAGTAAACAAAGAAACAATACAAAATATATTATTTCCGAACAATTTACTGATCTTCCGAAAAGGGATGGTAGGTGAAATATTTCCTGTGTTAACGGAAGTGGCAAAGATGTGTTGCAAGAACGAATGCTGATCTAAGAAAACCTTTAACACCTTTGTACTCTTATTGTTATTTTGACGACCTCTGTGGCGCAGCGGGCGAGAGTCCGCCTGCGACGCTAGAGGTTGCGGGTTCGATTCCCGCCTCGGAACAAATTTGTGTACGATCTGCAGAAATTTGTTCCGTTGGTCTGGGTGTTTTCTATGTATATACCTAATAAAAAATATCTATCTATGTAAGTATATAATGTATTAAATATATCAGTCATCTAGTACCCATAACACAAGCTTTGAGTAGCTTACTTTGGGGCTAGATGGTGCTGTGTGGATTGTCCAGCATTATTTATTTATTTATTTATCCTTCTTGCTGATGAAACGAGCAATTATGGCTCACTTGATGTTAAGAGGTAAACATCTCCAATTCCAAAGGATTGCCATGCAAGTCACTCATATTAAAAAAACAATTGGTAATTTTTATTTTATTTATTTTTTACTACTTTTATATTCTTTGGATATGGAAGTCTCCTGTAATGACCTGTAAAAAAATATTACCAATAAATTACTTTGACTTTGACTTTGCAATGTGACCTACAACGCGTTGCCCTGCATTGCCTTATACTTTTTTTGTAAATATACTTATAATATTTAATAACAACCAGACAGATTTTGATGATATTAAAAAAATAAATAATTTTAAATAAATAATTAAATAAATAATAAATACTATTTCAAGAAAAAACCGACTTGAAATGCACTGGAAAAAACACTCGTACTAGCATAACAAAAACTAATCGTCTGATCTTATATTTAAATGAGACCACATGACAAGCACTACGCTTTCAATCAAAAAATCATCAAAATCGGTCCACCCAGTAAAAAGTTATGACGTAACAAACATTAAAAAACGTTCGAATTGAGAACCTCCTTTTTTGAAGTAAGAAGAAGAAAGAAAGAAAACATATTTTATTTGCAGCCACTTAAACTTGACGTCGTTTAAAACGAAATTAAAAACACACACACAATATCTTATTTATCAGCATTAAACCAACCAATAAACAAATGATTGCATTATTTATACAAAAACAAAGAAATACATCTGAAAGAGCTACAAATATAAAAAATATGTTCTTCCTCGTCCCATATCTGCGAGGACTTGATCGGATAAGCCTTAGTTGCGATACAAAAAGAGGCATAAATCAGGCAACTACAGACAGTTCGGCGATCACTCATATAGATGAATGTCTAAGAAGATGTTGGGCGATGCTCTTTCATATATAAAATGTAGTTCGCATTTTGATATGTTGTACTATCTTACCCTACCTATAAAGGTAGTAAAATATAAAGAAATTGGCAGCTCTTATAGTACGTGCAACGGATCTAAGTCCTTCTTAAGTCCAGACGGATCTGGATGAAACTTGACAAAGAAATAGATTATAGTCTGGAATACCACATAGACACTTTTTATCCCGTGGGAATACCGGAATCTAAAACTGCGCGGGTGAAACCGCAGTGCGCAACTAGTTATATATGTTTATCATTAAATAGATATAAATGAAAATGTTTAAATTGATTGGTCAATTTTAATACGCCCCACTGGCGTGCCAAAAAAAAATATTAATATATAGGTTACTCTCAGTGGGGATCTAGCCCACAGCCTACAAAAGGCCTTTAGATTGAGCTAATTACAGAAAATGAAAAATTTCAAAGGAAAGTAACAGGCAGACTAGCAGACAACAAATTAAAAATGAATTTATTTAATAAAATCACAAGGATCACTCTGAAACGTCTAAATGCTAGGTGACTCAAGTATGTAGTATCAAGAGTAGTAAGAGCTCTTTGTGAAGGGCTGGTCCGGGGAAGTACTACCAAGCAGAACGCTGTGTTTCGGTTTGAAGAGTGTGGTCGCCGGTGTAACTACAGGCACATGAGGCTTAAAATCTGTATGCCACAAGATGATGGACGCAGGGCAGTGCATCGTAGGGCACGTTCCTATCGTGCGTGACTTACGAGGCAATGCGTGGTTATAGGTGATAATTACCACTTAACATCAGGTAGGCCATCTGTTCCATCAGATTCATGTTCTGTCTTGTTCCATCAGTTGTATTAAAAAAATGTTTGAGAAACCGTTTATCGCATACCAAGGTACACCTCAAGTGCTTCCGGAAGACAAGAAAAGCATCCGAAAAGCTGAGCCACAGAGAGCGCTCCTAAACAGTAGGGTATTAAATTTAATGAAAACTCAAAGTTTCGTACTCTTTAAGTATTCAGCCAAGCGCGAATACTTCTACGTGTGGTTCTGCATATTTTATCCCAACCTTCTTTACTGTTGCTCAACGAGGCTTAATACGATTTAAGTGGAAATGTTACGCTCACAAACTGCATTTTACATGGTGGAAATTGTTTTGGGGTTTTGTTTTATTTACGGAAGGCTTGTATAAATCTTTTTTTTAGGGTTCGAAAGTCTCATGAGGAAACGTTAACTTACGCTTTTTACCGACTCAAACGCCGTGTTCTGATGATAGAACTGTTATCTCTATCTAATTTGAAAAAAAAGCTGAAATAGCCAAGTTACATCCGACATTGACATCCGATTAGTGTTGATCGAGCTCTCAGAAACCGGGGGTAAGAAAAAATAAATAAATCAGTATTAAAAACAAAAATACTAAAATTTATTAAAATGGGCTTTCTTTTCAGTACCAGACAGCCTTGATGTTATCTTTGTAACGATGTTATCCAAAACAAAAACATTTCGGACAGAAATACTAAAACGAAGTCATCACTCACAAATCTGATTGGATTTTTACTGCTTAGACAGACTGCGACAAAAGCCTTTGTTATAAAAATGTAAATCAACTCGTCATGAGACGGTTTTACTACAAGTCTACTCTGAAAACTTACAACCCAAGGTTTGTAGCTACAATTTAAGTTACACTGCCGGCTATGTAGCAACTACTCCATGCATTCCCTGTCACGGCCTTGCATGCCGAGCAATGTACATAAAATTTACTGTTGCATCTTATTTTACCGTTTTGCAGAGTAGGTCCCTATCAGATAAACAGCTACGGCTACAGAACATACTTTGCAACAAAATTAACGACTTCATTGAAACTTTATGCGTCTCGATTGACACTTAAAAGTTAGTTCTTGGGGCTCCTGGGACGTGCAAACCCGGTTTTTGTAACTGACTTTTTATAGAAGGACGTTCGAGATTCGCCTTTGTGCTTGATCATTTTTAAACTAATTGCGCCTCGCGGTTTCACCCGCGCAGATTTAAATCCCGGTATTCCCACGGGATAAAAAGTAGCTTATGTGCTATTCCAGACAATAATCTATCTCTCTGCCAAGTTTCAGCCAGATCCGTTCAGCCGTTCCGTCGTGAAAGAGTACAAACATCCATCCATCCATCCATCCATCCATTCATCCATCCATCGTTACTTCAAGTATGCCTCAAGTTGATGGACGCAGGGCAGGGCATCGTAAGGTACGTTCCTATCGTGCGTGACTTACGAGGCAATGCTTTCTTATAGGTGATGGATGTCACTTATCATCAGGTGGACCGTCTGCTCGTTCCATCAGCTAGAAGTGTAAAAAAAAGACGTTTAGAGAATGATGTGGATGTAGCAACCTATGGATGGACTATGTTGTTTAAAAATAATAGAAATTTGATTAATAACGACACATAAGATGACGGTATTTTTTTCGATAAAAGTTATTTATATGAAACTGAAATAGAAACTGAAACAGCTTCATGACTTTGATCCCCAGGCACGGTAGATATCCCTTCAGATCTCCCAGTACCAAGTAGGTACTAATTCAAGATTTTTTGAGGATGTCTAAGGGGGGTAGTCAGAGGTACGGTATTTATATAAATACATAAATAAAACCGAAATAATTATTTATTCATGTTATTGTGACTGACTCGCTTTTAATTCCTCCACGTTCAAACTAGTAGACTGTAAAGATTTTTATGTCATTGTTTACGGAACCCTAAAATGAAGCTGGAGCATCCATTGTCTGTACTTTGAAAGAAATTTCGGTACTGTTGGAACAGGGCCGGTATGCTTTGGCAAGTTTGAGATGTTTTGTTTTGCAAAAAGTACTTCGGTACTTCGGCGAGCTTTCGCGGCTTATAATTTTTTTTTTTATTTGTCTTTATAAAAAATTAATAACAATATTTAAATATGTAGAGCACCGGTGGTCTAGTGGGAGTGACCCCGCCTTCCGATCGTAAGGTCGCAGGTTCGAATCCGGTCGTGCACCAATGGATTTTTCTATCGAAAAATTTATGTGCGCAATGCCAGTGCTCTTAAACGGTGAAGGAAAACATCGTGAGGAAACCAGTTAGTATTCTAACAGCGGCGATGGGCTTGCAACCTGTCACGTATGGAATACTAACTACTGCAAAATGTGGGTATGTGCCAAGTGTAATGTTTGGACGTACCTCTGACTACCCCCCTTAGACATCCTCAAAGAATCTTGAATTAGTACCTACTTGGTACTGGGAGATCTGAAGGGATATCTACCGTGCCTGGGGATCGAAGTCGTGAAGCTGTTTCAGTTTCAGTTTAAATATGTAGCAATAAGGAAACCAATAAGGTTTATAAAAGTAATGCTGCTGTAATAATATAATTACTTAATTACTGTAATTATACTAATGTATAACTTAGGGGGTATTAAAAAACATGTTTGGACGTACCTCTGATTACTCCCCTTGGAAGTCTTCGAAGAATCCCACACACAATCACAGGATAAAAAGTAGCCTAAGTGCTATTCCAGACTATAATCTATCTCTCTTATAAATTTCATCCAGATCCGTTCAGCCGTTCCGGCGTGAAAGAGTAACAAACATCCATCCATGACGACCTCTGTGGCGCAGCGGGCGAGAGCCTGCCTGCGACGCAAGAGGTTGCGGGTTCGATTCCCGCCTTGGAACAAATTTGTGTACGATCTGCAGAAATTTGTTCCGATGGTCTGGGTGTTTTCTATGTATAATAAAAAATATCTATCTATGTAAGTATAATGTATTAAATATATCAGTTATCTAGTACCCATAACACAAGCTTTGAATAGCTTACTTTGGGGCTAGATAGTGCTGTGTGGATTGTCCAGCATTATTTATTATTTATTTTATTATCCATCCATCCATACTTACAAACTTAAAAATAACGGTTGTCTGGAAGAGATCGCAACACGCGATAGGACCGCCGATTGTAGGACAATAAGTAGTATTCCTACATATTTGTACTTTATGACGCACTGTCGATGTTGTCCTCAATAAAGTTTATTATTATTAACTTTCGCGTTTATAATAGTAGGATAGTTTGTGAGAGTGAATAGCGAAATCACGCTTAGACTCGATAATCATAATAATCCCTTTAGCACGCCGTCTATTATGATAAACAAAGATTAATCTCGAGCTGCTATTGTTATGCCTGTCCTGTCTTTAGCAATAAAGTATGCCGACGCACCAGCTGAATTTAAACGCGCCGCTGGTTCATTACAGCTTATTCTCTTTTTGTATATCTCCTATTTTTTTCTCCTTTTTTATTTGTCCTATTTTTTCTCTTTTTGTATTTCACCCATATTTTTCTCTTTTTGTATTTCTCTTATTTTTTCGTGACACAAAATAAACGATCTTTGATTTGATTTAATTTTATTCTTGATAACGCTTATCTTATCATAGAGTACCTAGCTAACCAAGTCATTCAGCTATTCTGTTGCCAACAATTTTTTAAGTCAGTTAAATATCGTAATGAACACTTTAGCTACATAATACAGTTTATATTTCAGCTGGTTATTTATAATATTCTCGATCGGTTAACGCGGTTAACGCGGTGAACGCTGTTAAATATAACATAAAAAAAATTATGCTGGACAAATTTTGACGACCTCAGTAGCGCAGTGGGCGAGAGTACGCAAGAGGTTGCGGGTTCGATTCCCGCCTCGGAACAAATTTGTGTACGATTTGCAGAAATTTGTTCCGTTGGTCTGGGTGGTTTCTTTGTAAAATAAAAAAAATGATCTATGTAAGTATATAATACATTAAATATATCAGTTATCTAGCACCCCTAACACCAGCTTTGAATAGCTTACTTTGGGGCTAGATGGTGCTGTGTGGATTGTCCAGCATTATTATTATTATTAAAACTGTGGGAGGTGTCTGACTATTTAAATTATTTTATTGGATTGTTGATGATGATAAATACGAGTAGATGGACTGCACCAGATAACATAGACCCCCGTTTTCTGAAAGCTTCATCGGCACTAATCGGCTATCTAGTCACTTGCCATCTCTATTTAATTTGAAGTAAAAGCTGAAAATAGCAAGTGACTTGACAGCCAATTAGTGCCAATCATGCTTTCAGAAACCGGTGTTACTATCATGTAGTAGATGGACTGTACCAGTTATAATAGACTAAGCTGTACCAAAAGAGAGCTCGTGACAGGACTAGCTAAGTCCTTGAAAGTCCGGGAGAGTAGGTTACTAGGAGACTCAGAAAACAGTTGGCGACTCACAAATAGTTTTTCTTTTATGGAAATAAGTTGTTTGTACGAAAATGGGGTTTTGTTGTTGAAATCGATAGAGTTTGTGTGTAGGATTTAGTTTTTATTGGTATTTGAGTCTGAAATGGATATCGAGTGTGTGTCTCGTTACCTTATCGTTCGAGATTATTTTTGAAAACGTAGCTAATACGAGTAGTGTCGTTCTAGATAACTACCTAAAATTAATAAAATTTTGTACATAACATAAGCGCTGTCTGATAATTGGAATATAAGAATAGACACCAATGTTAACAATACATTGTCATGTTTTTTTTAAATTCTATTTTGATTCGTATTTTTATGTTAATTAAATTTTTGTGTTAGTTAATATTTTGTTTGAATTGTAAGCTAGAGGTAGAAAATATGAGCGAACGCTATTGAAGAGTAAACGTCTTTTTCTTTTGCTCCTAATAGAGATATATAATAAACGGTGAAGGAAAACATCGTAAGGAAACCAGTTAGTATTCTAACAGCGGCGATGGGCTTGCAACCTGTCACGTATGGAATATTAACTACTGCAAAATGTAATGGGTATGTGCTAAATGTAATGTTTACCTCTGACTACCCCCCTTAGACATCCTCATAGAATCTTGAGTTACTACTTGATGGTACTGAGAGCTTTGAAGGGTTATCGATCGTGCCTGAGGATCAAAGTCGTGAAGCTGTTTCAGTTTCAGTTTGTTCCTAATAGAAATACGAAAGCCTTAGCTCCAACTTGTCATCAAAACAATCGATGTCTGATAACTGATAAGTCCTAAATTAATAGTTCCCGTAACTGAGCGATAAATCAAAAAGTTTAGACAGGGATGCGGGCTCTATCGAAAGGGAGGAAGTGGGGGTAGGGAGGAAACTTGACGAAATACACCGGCCAGGGAGATAGGAAGAATGGTATATAGGGAGTTAGCATTGGTTTGAACGATAGAGCTTTTTGTGAAGGGCTCGTCCGGGGAAGTACTTCCACCACGCCTTTTTCTGCTCTTTCGAACAGTAGTGTAGTGTTTTTATGAGTAGTGGAGCTTTTTGCGAAAGGCTCGTCCGGGAAAGCACCACCACCAACCACCACTATGCCTTTTTCTGCCACCAAGGGGCATTCTCTGACATAGGAGATTCCTTGCGTAATAGATATATTTTTTATTATACATTAACATTAGAAAACACCCAGACTAACGGAGCAAATGTCTGCAGATCGTACACAATTTTTTTCCGAGGCGGGAATCGAACCCGCAACCGCTTGCGTCGCAGGCGGGCTCTTGCCCGCTGCGCCACTGAGTTTTAGGTGACATTTACGTTTTACATTGCGTGTTACAATAGGACTATCCAGTCGCGCGTCCTGACGCGCGCTGAGATTGAGCCTGTGGGCGAGGGGCTTAATTGAAAACTGCTACACCACTATGTAACATAGTTTAAAGAAAAAATCGGTAGGAGGAGGCCGTCATTTTGTTGCTTGTTCTTCTAAGAAAGATCTAAGGCCATCTTTTTTTCATATTTTTCATACACTGTACCTCTTTACAATAATCACTACATAGTATAAAACAAAGTCACTTTCTCTGTCCCTATATCCCTATGTATGCTTAAATCTTTGTAACTACGAAACGGATTTTGATGTGTTTTTTTTATTAGATAAGGTGATTCAGTTTTTTTAATAGATAGAGTGATTCAAGAGGAAGGTTTATAATATGTATAATACATGCATGATATGTGCACCCTTGCGAAGCAGGGGCGCGCGGGCGGGTCGCTAGTATAGAAATAAAAAGATTCTCCGCTCGTGCAGACAAACACTCAACATTTTTATGTAAACCGGTAATGTGTGGTACATTCATAAGCTTTTTATGTCCGCCATAAAATATGGAAAGGGTAGAAGAAAGCTAATGTCTGGCTTTTTCTCAAGTACGATTGTGAATAAAAATGTGCATTTTGTATTTAGCATTGGATTGTATATTTTTAAGATTGAACCAGTGAAAGGCATTCAGTCTTTCTTAGAACAGAAACTATTCACAGTAGTTATGCCTGACCAATCAGTTTTAGACAACTTTTCTGACTTTTTTAGATATCTGTAGAGAAAAAATTTTAACATTTCTGACTTAAATGCAATGGTTTGTATTAGGTGATGGCTACCACTTAACATCAGGAGAGCCATTCGTTAAGGAAAAACGTGACAAGTGGCAAGCTTGAATACTAAAAGTTTTCCTCACGTTTTCCTTCACCGTTTGAGAACACGCATTGCTAAACATGAAACATACACGAAAACACTCTAAAAAGTATAATTTAACAAAAACGGAACCCTAAAGCTACGGCACGTCCGGGTTCCGTACAAACCTAAATCCAGGCCATCTAAAGTTTTTGATTTATGACGCGCGAGAATTTCGCGTGTTTGTGTCGTGCGTAAAGCCAAACGGGTTTTAAAGAGCTGATAACCGTTAAGCAACTTCTCGTTCGCACATTTAATTTTCAACATTTTGACAGATAATAAGCTTAGTGATTTTATGTATTATAAAATGTTGAATACTAGCGAGAAGTTGTTTGACGGATGGCATCCCTTTAATACTATGTTTCACATGGTCACTAGGCCGCGAACTGTCGTGTACTATCTGAAGTGGAAAAATCAGCACTAATGCACTGCCCTACGTCCATCAACTATATTAGTATTATCTGTGATAATTTTTGATTTGTTCCGTTGCGCGTTGGTCTGGGTGTTTTCTATGTATAATAAAAAATATCTATCCAGATTGTCCAGCATTATTATTATTATTCTTCAAACCGAAACATATCAATGCTGCTTGGCGGCAGAAAAAGACGAAGTCGTAGCACTTCCCTAGTATAGTATTATCTTATCTGTGCCCGGACGAACCACACACAAATAGCAAAAACACTCGTAAGATAATACATAAGTAAGACAAGTATCTAAAGCTCATTTTATTCGAAAAGTCGTTAGACCAACAGTAATGGCGTTTTCGGCGTCTGCTGGTTTTTTTCTCAAGAGTTAATGGTTTGAACGGTATTTTTTTGTAAAATCTAGCGATTAGGAGGAAGGAGGAATAATACTGCTCAAGATATTGTTGAAATTTGTTTTTATTCACTCTTTTCTACATAAACTACAATCGCGTGCACAACGTTCAAAAATCCAAACAATGCAAGTTCAAATACAGTGATTTTAACACCAAGTTAGGCTTTTAGCAGCATTTTCTGCCAGTATCCATCTATCTTGACGACCTCAGTGGCGCAGCGGGCGAGAGTCCGCCTGCGACGCAAGAGGTTGCGGGTTTGATTCCCGCCTCGGAACAAATTTGTGTACGATCTGCAGAAATTTGTTCTGTTGGTCGCCGGTGTAATTACAGGCACTTCGGGCACATGAGGCATGAGGCATCATGCCTCAAGTTGATGGACGCAGGGCAGTGCATCGTAGGGCACGTTCCTATCGTGCGTGGCTTACGAGGCAATGCTTTGTTTTAGGTGATGGTTACCACTTAACATCAGATGGGTCATCTGCTTGTTCCATCAACTGGTTGTATAAAACAGGAGCTTCTTGAGGCGCTTAAAATTCTTTCACCACACAACAGTGTTGTTTGTGTTTCGAAACATCGAAAGGCTCTTGCCTAGAGGAGCACTCAAATGCTACATTAGAACCGGTGCTGCGGGCACCTGTGGTGAGCTCCGTACTGGTTACCAGGGTCGCAGACATAACGTGGAACTGTGCAATTTGCTTAAACGTGTCGACGGTGAGATTGCTATCAGCAGTGCAAGTACCGTTCTTATCGATCGCTTAATTTGACACTTAGAATCGTCAAAATTCGTTAAAACTGGTTTTATCCATTGATGAAACCACTTTTAGCGAATTTTTGACGATTCTAAATGTCAAATAAGCGATCGATAAGAACGGTACTTGCACGGCTGACTTGTCACAGTAACATACAGTAGGACCTTTCAAAAAGTGGGCACATCGTAGTGAAAGCGTCCCTCGAGCATGGATCATCGATACGACAAAATGTGACAGTAATTCTCTTTCTTTTTTTTTTGGGCTCCTGTCGATAGACAATCTTGCCAGTGTCAAGTGACTCAGAGATAAATGTTTCTAGTCACGTCAGTCCTAAGTCGAGTCAGTCTTGTTTTGAAGAAAATGGTGGCGATTTCTTCAAATCATTTGAAACATTTTAGGTCAAATCACGATACCCTATACACTTTCATTCCATATGCTTATACCTTATGCTAAGACCACAAGTAATGTTGGTCAAAATACCATACATGTTGCTTCGCAATATGACAGAAAACAAATCCAATAAGTAATTCTCGATAAATTTGAATGACGCGAAAGAAGGTTTATACAAAAACAGCCGTGCAACCATGTAGCTGATCAAATTTTATCATATCGATGATCCATGCTCGAGGAGTCGGTTAGGTAGGCATTTTTTTACTACCTGCTGATGCACTACCATTGGCCCATCTCTATACGGCCTGATTCTGCTTCATATACGATTGTAAATTAAAGTATATAAATATATTTTTGATAGTTAATTGACTCAGGCGTGACTTTGCGGAAGTCCATTGTTAAATATAAATTAACTTAAACAAAGCAATATGTAGTACTAATCCGCTGATCTAATCTCCTTAAGTTTATTCCAGCTTAAGGAGATTAGATCAGCGGATTATTACTACATATTGCTTTGTTCAAGTTAATTTATATTTATATATTTTTGAATAATTTTTAATTAAATAAATAACAAATTCTTGAGCAAATAAATGTCTGTATTTGTTATAGCGTACTCATGTGGTACAAATAATTGGTATTCTTGCCTTTGGTTTGCGAGAAAGTGCAGCTTACCTACTGTTGAACTAGATACTCTTCATGAGGTAGAAAATGTAGATGGCTGTTGACGCGAAGCCTTAGTTGTTGCAAGTGTTCGCTGAGCAGCTTCATCAACTTTATATAAAAGTAGTTTTATTTAAAAGTTTAATTATAGTTATACAGGATGGCCAAAAAGTCGTGGGCCAAACGCAACTAGGGGTTAGATGGGGCCATCAGCTGCAAAAAATTGTTCTACGGGAGGTCGGTTCGGGCGGTCGGGAGGTTATAATTTATTTTGTATTTTTATGAGAAAAATTGACTTTTTTTACTTATTTTTAGCAACATTCAAAATACTCCAAACAAAGACAACAAATAATTCTAAACACACATACACAATTATTGTTTCATTCGAAACAATGAATGGTGAGAAGATCGAATTTCAGTTTCTGAAAGCGCGATCAACACTAATCGGCCTCAAATCACTTGCTATCTCTATCTAATTTGAAGTAAAAGCAGAAAAAGCAAGTGACTTGACAGCTGGCGATTAGTGTTGATCGAGCTTTCACCAAAATTCGATCTTGTCACTATTTCGTAGTATTTTTAGTGCGTTATATAAAAAAAAACACTGAAACAGCTTCACGACTTTGATCCCCAGGCACGGTAGATATCCCTTCAGATCTCCCAGTACCAAGTAGGTACTAATTCAAGATTCTTTGAGGATGTCTAAGGGGGGTAGTCAGAGGTACGTCCAAACATTACATTTGGCACATACCCACATTTTGCAGTAGTTAGTATTCCATACGTGACAGGTTGCAGCCCATCGCCGCTGTTAGAATACTAACTGGTTTCCTCACGATGTTTTCCTTCACCGTTTAAGAGCACTGGCATTGCGCATTGTTATATAACATGCACGGATTTTCAAAAAACCAAGGCCACAACAAGACATCAAGTACTACTTGGTTACAAGTTTCATGCCATCTAATGAAATGGAATTTGCTGAGATAACACCTCACGGCTTCAGGTCGGGTTTCAACTTGAAGTTATTGAAGTTATGTAGTCAACTTTCTTCTTTCTCGAAATAACAAAGCGTTGTCATTTGTTGTAGTATGCTTAGCGCGAGTTTGATAACAAAGTGGTGAAAAAGGAATTAATTGATGACAGCCTTCACAGCATAGTTGGTAGTAGGTCTGCCTTCTGTGCCGTAGGCCGTGGGTTCGATTCCCACCGTGAACAAAAATTTGCGTGATGTGTGTGTGAATGTTTGCGTATGTGTGTGTTCTGTATTGTATGTATTTACAAAAATAAAGCATTTATGTAGTATATCGCAGCTATCTGGTTCCCATATCACAAGCTTTGGCTTAGTTTGGGGCTAGATAGTGCTGTTTGGAATGTCCACCAATATTTATCTTATTTATTTATATATCAATCTTCCTATAATGTGAGTATGTGCCAAATGTTATGTTTGACGTGGCTCTGACAGCCCCTTAGACGGCCTTAAAAAATCTTGAA
Source organism: Plemyria rubiginata (assembly GCA_963576535.1). Taxonomy (NCBI): domain Eukaryota; kingdom Metazoa; phylum Arthropoda; class Insecta; order Lepidoptera; family Geometridae; genus Plemyria; species Plemyria rubiginata. The sequence goes on along the minus strand of OY754924.1, from coordinate 10,368,139 downwards.
TTAGTACTGGGTATCTAAGGGGATATCTACCGTGCCGGGGATCAAAGTACCGAAGCTGTTTCGGTTTTTCTTTCTTTAAGTAAGCAATTTACTAATACGCGAGGGAAGCTACAGGCGGCAGCTAAATACTTATATTATATTAATTACTAGTTGCATCCCGCAGTTTCACCCGCGAAGATTTAAATTCCGGTATTCCTACGGGATAAAAAGTAGCCTATGTGTTATTCCAGACTATAATCATCTCTCTGCCAAGTTTCATCCAGATCCGTTCAGCCGTTCCGGCGTGAAACAGTAACAAACATCCATCCATCCATCCATCCATCCATCCATGCATACTTACAAACTTTCGCGTTTAATAATAGTAGTAGGATATAAAGCTTGCTAAATATCTTCACAATATTGTTTGTATTGTTTAAATTAAGCTTTGTCGTTCATTCTACCCTCAGCCAGAATTCAACCCCTAATATTTCACCTGAAACTCAAGACGGGACTAAAGGGCAGTTATTCAAATAATTACTGCTATCAAGGGGGATGACCGTAAATCAGCTGCAAATCTCTGCCTACAATATGCTTAAAGTTTCACCTTAATGGGTCAAGCAAGGTTATTTAAGGGCAAACGGAGTAGGTGAACTATAATTTAAAGAAGCAGAAGGGTCATTTTGAAATCTCATCATCATCAACAGCCTTAAAAATTCTTGCTAGTTTTCATTATACCTCTTTTTATAAAAATTAATGAGGAAACAAGTTTATGGCCCGCTGATATATGGATATGTGTGAAGTAAAGGAGAAGAGATATTTTTTAGATCTTAAGATATTTTTATCATACATAGAAAACATTCAGACAAGCGGAACAAATTTCTGCAGAACGTACACAAATTTGTTCCGAGGTGGGAATCGAACCCGTAACCTCTTGCGTCGCAGGCGGACTATCGCCCGCTGCGCCACTGAGGTCGTCAATGATGTAAATGCTTCTGTGCCAGTAGTATCTAGTTCTGTGAATGCTCTAAAGTAAGTAATATCTCAGGAAGTTCTCTAACACAATTCTATACACTAATCACCGAACTGCTCCATTTCGCTTTAAAGCCACCCACTGCTTTGAGCACCAGATTCTTACGCGACCGAGTTAAGACGAAGACAAGAGCTAATGTGACTCTCGCTCGCACGTTTTGAGTTGTTGAAAGATATAAAATTACTAAACTCATTTTCGAAAAATCGCAAACATGCATTTTGTGTGCAATAACATTGCGCACAGTTAGGTAAAAAAAAAACATTTTGATCGATACCAGTTTTCCTTCTTAAGGTGTTGACAACACCTAATATACCTCTCGCTCGCACGATTCGACATTTTAAAAGATATAAAATTATAAATGCCAATTTTGAAAAATCGAAAGCAAATATCTTTTGTGCAACCAAATTGCACACAGTTTAGTATAAATTTCATTTTGATCGATGCAAGTTTTCCTATTTAAAAGTTTGTTTATGTTCTAAAACTAGTAAAGCTAACTTTTGAGTAGGTAAACTTGAATCTATTAGAATTATTTTTTACTAAACTGTGCGCAATGTTATTGCACACGAAATGGATGTTTGCGATTTTTCGAAATTGGGATTTATGATTTTATATATTTCATAATGTCGAATCGTGCGAGCGAGTGAAATATTAGGTGTTGTCTACGCCTTAAAAGATTGCTTTTCTAGTTTTCGTACTCAAGCAAACTTTTGAGTAGGAAAACATGCAGCAATCAAAATGAAATTTTACCAAACTATGCGTAATGTGATTGCACACAAAATGGTTGTCTGCGATTTTTCGCAAACAGAAGAGACGGGCGGGCGTTGCGTCCGCGCCCCGTCTCTTCTGTATGTTTTGCGTCGCGACGCTTCTATACATTTTGTATGAAAGGGACGCGAAAGAGACAAATGTCCGCGACGCGTCCTCGTCTTACGTCTCTTCTGTCTGGCCCGCGCCTTAAGGTACTACACACGTGCTCAAAATAAGCATGCTTATTTTGAGCATGCTCAAAAATCAACCGACGTACAACCAAATAAGCATGCTTATTTATAAGCACGACCTGTTCACACGTGCTTTTATTGGGCAAGGCTCGAAAAAAGCATGCTTTTAGCTCGAAAATAAACACGTGTGTACCTTTAGGCTCGGCCACTATCTCAGCAATTTCCCGACATCTAGCGATTTTTAGACATGTAGACTTAAAAAACCAGTGTTCAGAGCTAGTGGTATAAGTAAACTCCACAAGTGAGCTCGTTGCAGAGCCAAGAGTTTAATCAGCCGTAGTACAGCATTTAATATGCAGACAACAGCAATGGAAATTTAGTGCCTGTGGTTGGTTTAACCGGTGAGTTAGGAGCTCATGTACAGTAGGATTTACTGACAGAGATAATAATCCTACTGCTATTATTATAGATGCTAAAGTTTTTAAGTATGGTTGGATGAATGGATGGATGGATGTTTGTAACTTATTCACGCCAGAACGGCTAAACGGATCTGGATGAAACTTGGCAGAGATAGTTTTTTTTAATATGCCAAAGCTGGCATACGAGCATACGGGCCACCTGATGGAAAGTGGTCACCATCGCCCATAAACACCTGCAACACCAGAGGCGTTGCTGATGCTCTGCCGGCCTTTTAAGAGGAGATAAACCCGCCTTTTGAGATTATAGTCTGGAATAACACATACTTTTTATCCCGTGGAATACCGGAATTTAAATCTGCGCGGGTGAAACCGCGGGGCGGAACTAGTACACCCATATTTTGTACCAGAAAAAAATTAAGGACTGTTTCAGCAGAGGCTACTGGTAATAATAGCACGATCAAACATTTTTTATCACTTTCTTGTTTTTTTTTAGTTTTTACACAGTACTAGAAAATAATACTACATTATAGTATGAGGTTGTCCTGAGAACAGGACACATTTTTTTTTTATACAATCAGCTGATGGAACAAGCAGATGGCCCACCTGATGTTAAGTGGTAACCATAGCCTATAACAAAGCATTGCCTCGTAAGTCACGCACGATAGGAACGTGCCTTACGATGCCCTGCTCTGCGTCCATCAACTTGAGCAGCAACAGATGTTAAGCCTCATGTGCCTGTAATTACACCGGCGACCACACTCTTCAAACCGAAACACAGCGTTGCTGCTTGGCGGCAGAAAAAGGCATGGTGGTAGTACTTCCCCGGACGAGCCCTTCACAAAGAGCTCTACTACTCTTATCACATACGCAATGCGTACGAGGTTTTGTGTTGCCTCGTAAGTCACACACGAAATTGTAAGTTTACTTTATATTCATACATTTCTAGCTGTTCTGTATGAAGCTACGCCTCATAAGAAACTTCCACCACACACACTGAGCTACACAGTAATTCCGTGTCTACAGGGTTTAGTGGCATACGTTATTGTTATAAACTACTGTTCGAAACTGTATTTTATTGCTATAGCAATACAGTTTAGTTTGTGTATTTGGTTTGATGCAACTCATTGCATTGATCAAAATGAATTTACTGATGGAACCAGAAGATGGCTCACCTGATATTATGTGGTAACCATCACGTAGAACAAACCATTGCCTCGTAAGTCACGCACTATAGGTACGTGCCCTACGATGCACTGCCTTGAGTTCATCCACTAGAGGCATACATTGTAAATTACACCGGCGTCCACACTTCAAACCGAAACACAGCGTTGCTGCTTGGCGGCAGAAAAAGGCGTGGTGGTAGTACTTTCCCGGACGAGCTCTTCACAAAGAGCTCCTACCACTCTTAAATCAATCAATCATTCGCCATAATTATTTCCCAAATTTCTCGCTACCTACAACTTACTAGCTGCTCTTTGGACTAAGTTTATCATGCATCTGCTATACTTGGCTTGTGATACTTAACCTAAGTAGAAACTGAAGTTACTTAGGTCGATAGTACTTAGGAAACTTCAAGTCACAGCGAACTAAGACATGCCCAAACGAAGAACCGTGTGGCCACGAACTGAGTCAATAAAAAAAACGAAGAGTATTAGAGCTCTTTGTGAAGGGCTCGTCCGGGGAAGAACTACCATGCCATTTTCAGCCACCAAGCAGCAACGCTGTGTTTCGGCTTGAAGAGTGTGGTCGCCGGTGTAATTACAGGCACATGAGGCTGAACTGTGTGCCTCAAGCTGATAGACGCAGGGCAGTGCATCGTAGGGCACGTTACTATCGTGCGTGACTTACGTGGCAATGTTTCGTTATAGGCGCTGTTCACCACTAAACATCAGGTGCGTTTCTTCATTCATTAATTTAATTATAAATTCGCTATTTCCATAGCCACTACACCAGCCGCGCAAATGCAAATACCGTGGTTGGCATGTTTGCCCGCCGTGCAACGTTAACTATCGTAGACTCAAAGCATAGAACTACGTTTACTCTTCAGGTACATTTATTTATTTACTAGCGACCCGCCCGCGCGCCCCTGCTTCGCACGGGTGCACATATCATGCATGTATTATACATATAAACCTTCCTCTTGAATCACTCTATCCCATCCCAACTAATATAGTAAGTTGTATTAGTTGTATATAACAATACAACTAATACAACTAACTAACTCTGTCTGTCTGTCTGTCTGTTACGCTTTCCCGCTTAAACCTCTCAACCGATTTTGATGAAATTTGGCACAGACAATCTTTAGACACTGAGAAAGAACATAGGCTACCTTTTATTGCGAAAAAAAGATATGAAGAGATTAAAAGTACGCAGACGAAGTAGCAGGTACCAGCTAGTCTATAATAAAAACGCATCAAAATCCGTTGCGTAGTTTTAAAGCATACATAGGGACATATTATAGGGACAGAGAAAGCGACTTTGTTTTATACTATGCTATGTAGTGATGATTTGAAACTAGCAACCCGTCCGGCCTTCGCACGGGTGCACATCTCAGATTGACTAGCCCTGGCAGTTAATAAACCATGTAATTTTATACTTCATTGTTATTTCAAATTTTCAGTAGGCTTACAAAGTTTGGCTAATCACTATGAAGTTTATAATATAACAACATTCTAAATTTAACCTATAATAGGGTTTATTGCTTGCTTAGCAATAATTTATTGAATACTTGCGCCCTGAGGTTTCACCCGCGCAGACTAAAATCCCCGTATTCCCACGGCATAATAAGTAGTCTATGTGTTATTGTAGACTATAATCTATCTCTCTGCCAAGTTTCACCCAGATCCGTTCAGCCTTTCCGACGTGAAAGAGTAACAAACATCCATCCATCCATCCGTACTTACAAACTTTCGCGTTTATAATATTAGTAGGATTATTGAAGCCCCAGACCAGTGTGATGCCAATCATGCCAATAAAATTTTGAGACGCGTAGGCTTAACACAAAATTTTAAAGGCAATCAAAGTCACATCATTACACACAGTTTAGAAAAAAAACATTGATCGAAAGTAAGAAAACTAGCAAACAACGTGCAGGAAAACTTGTAACGACTAAAAAACACACAAAAATTGTCCTTGGTGGGAATTGAACCGCCTAACATGGAAGGCAGAGCTGCTACCAACTAAGCTGCAAGGGATCAATAATAATAATAAAGCTGGACAATCCACACAGCCCCAAAGTAAGCTACACAAAGCTTGTGTTATGGGTACTCGATAAATGATATAATAGATGATACATTATATACTTACATGGATAGATATTTTTTATCATACAAAGAAAACACCCAGACTAACGGATAAAAAATTCTGCAGATCGTACACAAATCTATTTCGAAAAGGAATCATAACACGAGTCCTGAAACTGGGTCTGAGCATCTGCTTGTTCAGTGTTCAGCATCATTTCACGGGCTTGCGCGCGATCGCCCATGTTCGTGCGGCCTTTGAAGTAATCCCTGTGTTATTTGTAAATAAGGGAGGCGAATCCATCGATATTTTAATTGCTCCATCAATGTTTTTTATTATTCTATCGATATTCTTGTCGTGTCACTTGTTGTTTCAAAAAAGTGTGGTCAAGAGATTTGAAGTGCGCCTATAAAACCCCCAAATGTCATAAATGTAAAAATTTGGAAGTTTGTTACTCAATCACGCCAGAACGGCTGAACGGATCTGGATGGAAATAAGCACAGAGATAGGTGGTAGCCTGGAAGTAGTAGAGATATTGATTATAGTCTGGAATAACACATAGGCTACTTTTTACTCCGTGAGAATACCGGGAGAAAAAAATCTATTTTAAACAGAAGTGTTTTTTACAATGAAATATAAAAAAAAACTTCTGTTTAAAATCATTTTTTATCTAGTTAGGATTTAAAAAAAAACAAAGGGTGTACAATAAAATAAAATCAGAACCATATTGTTTCAAAAATAATCAGCAAAAATGGTAAAACTCATGCATTTTTTATATCGATAGTGATTACTCACCTTGTCCCACCCCTAACCTGTATCGACTAGCGGCTGCATTTAATCGTACGTGGATTGCGTTTCGCGTTCATTGGCATCATAGCTTTGTTCTATCGATAACTTAGCCAATGAATTATGCATTCAGTACACATCCCTACGTCTATAGAACTGGTTGGTAATGAGCACACATCAAACTCTAATGAATATAGTATGATCCCACAAGGTGTGCCCAGTAACGCCCTACATGACAATTATTTGCCTAACCCCCGGTTTCTGAGAGCTCGATCAATACTAATCGGCTGTCAAGTCACTTGCTATTTCAGCTTTTTCTTCAAATAAGATAGAGATAGCAAGTGACTTGACAGCCGATTAGTGTTGATCGCTCTTTCAGAAACTAGGGGTAAGTAAGGCAAATAATAATCTTTAGTAAATTGTATTTGCGTGTGGCATTAACAAATGATTTTGTTTGCATCGTATAGGTAGTTGTCAGCCTCTAGTGACGACCTCAGTGGCGCAGCGGGCGAGAGTCCGCCTGCGACGCAAGAGGTTGCGGGTTCGATTCCCGCCTCGGAACAAATTTGTGTACGATCTGCAGAAATTTGTTCCGTTGGTCTGGGTGTTTATGTATAATAAAAAATATCTATCTATGTAAGTATATAATGTATTAAATATATCAGTCATTTAATACCCATAACACAAGCTTTGAGTAGCTTACTTTGGGGCTAGATGGTGCTGTGTGGATTGTCCAGCATTATTTATTATTATTATTACCTCAAACTCCCCAAATATAGGGTCAAACTACGTCCAGTGGCAAACTTATATAGACTCTGATGATGACAGAATGCTAATTAATTGTTAACAAAACATGGACGATAATTATGGAATAACATTGTTGGATATTTCGCGTAAACAAACACGATGCTTTGTTCAGGTTACACAGATTATCTACAACCAGGGGTTCCCAATTTTATTTGGCCATGGAACCCTAATTGATCATACATTTTTTGGCGGAACCCTAGCTGGCGGTTTTTGTAAGTTTATCTTGTAGTTTGAATATATGCAGGTTAGACTCGTGAGAAAGAACAAATTACTAATGAGAAATAGGTAATTATTATAAGTATTGCAAAACATCAACGCGATGCGACGCGATGATGCGGCGCGGTTTCGAGTATTTTCCACGTACGCTTTATTTAAATCTCGGACAGACACTTCCACTTCCACGGAACCCCTGGGTTCCGCGGACCACCATTTAGGAAACCCTGATCTACAACACTATTAAACTATCCGCAACTTTGACCGTGTGTGATGAAAGAGTGGAATTCGTTGAATAGTTGATTGTTTTTTTTACATAATTACCGTCGTCTGTTTTTCCTTACTAATAAAAATACAAACAGAATCTAAAAAAACCGTCTACCACAAACTGGATCACAAAAATAATTTGGTCTTAATAAAAGAAAAGAAAGAAAGAAAAAAAGAAAGAAAGAAAGAAAATACATTTATTTGACACACATAAGTACATACAGAATAAAAAAGAAATGAAGAAATACGGAACGGACAGGAAACTACAATAGGTAGGTATAAAACATATTACTTACAATACTAATGAACACAGATAAGTGAATATTAATAGTTAGGTACCTATTGGTACTAAAAGGGCTGAGAGGATATATACCAATACTGACGCCGCTGTGTGCCTGTACAAATACTCCTGGTTTGCCTGTAAGAAATCACTTTTAGCCATAAAACCGCCCTTTGTTCTTTATTATTTTTTTTAGATTAACTTTTGAGAGCACTAGCTTGCGCACATAATTTTTACCAAAGAAATTATCCATTGATGCACGACTGGATTGAACCCACCCACGGCTTACAATCAAAAAGTGAGGTCTCTCCCACTAGACCACCGGTGTTTTGATAGCGTATAAAATCACTTAAAATAGCATTATCAAAGCTAACACGAAGGCTAAGGTCCCACAGGCGAGTCGAGCCATACCCGGACCTCAGATAACGCGGTGGGCTAATCCTTATCAGCTTTGATTTTCATGAAACCGCTACCGTTATTTGGAGTCCTTATGATGATAATGATTATAAACAGAAGTATTTTTTTTTCATTTTATTGTAAAAAAACGCTTCTGTTTCAAATAGATTTTTATCATCTAGTCAGGATTGCTTTTAGACGGGATAAAAAGTAGCCTATGTTCTGTGCCTATTTCCATTCAGATCCGTTCAGCTGTTCTGGCTTGATGGAGTAACAAACATCTAAAATATGAAATCAAGGTAAAAAAAATACTACGCGATCAAGCCAAAACGTGTGAAACACGGGCCTCTGGACGGGATGTATGTAGCCCTAGTATCTCGGCTACGCGCGTAGGCTCGTGGATGTGGGTAGCTAGGTTACACGCGTAAGCCTACGACAGTGGACTCGCGCGTAAAATGCGCCAAAAAGCAAGTCTTTCTAGACAGGCTCTACGGGCTTGCTTTTTGACGATAAAACTTTTTGTGGTCGCCTTTCGATCCTCTCAACTATCATAATATGTGTGTGATAAATTGTGCAGATAAGTTGGTTTCGCAACGAAGTCTTATTGAATTGTGAAGCAAGTATATAAGCATGAATAATAAACAGAAATGCATAATAGAATCATTACGGTGGTCGTTTATCAGGACCCCAAACTTTAATTAAAAAGCCCCGGCATTGTTTCAGCGTTTGTCCGCCGAGTGCGATCGGGCGACGCTGATTGGGCCAATTCTCTGATTACCGGTCTCATTGTGTCAATATTAGGGCTACTCTGTCAGTATACTGATTGTTGTTTATTCTGTGGCATTAGTAGGTTGAATCACTATGGCAATGCTGATATTATAGGTTAATTAAATACTGATTCAGTTGCATTTAAATGGAGTTTTAAGTGGGAATTAATAATAATGCTGGACAATCCACACAGCACTATCTAGCCCCAAAGTAAGCTACTCAATGCTTGTATTATGGGTACTTGATACTGATACTTTTTTTTTTTTTTTAACTGAATAGACCGTCCTTTGACTACAATCTCACCTGATGTTAAGCGACGATGTAGCCTACGGTGGAGCAGAACGGTCTAGAAGACACCTATTCACTCTTGCCTTGAAGAGACTCATGTTATAATGGTCAGGAAAGACAGACGACGGTAACGAGTTCCATTCCATAGCGGTTCGCATAATGAAGGTTGAAGCGAAGCGCTTCGTTGCGAATTGGTGGTATGCTAACTAGAAATGGATGGTATTGAGCCGTACGTCTATTTGTCCTGTAGTGGAATGGAGATGGATGATACTGATATGTTTCATACAATATGCATAGATATAAATTTTTTATTATCACCCAGACCAACGGAACAAATTTCTGCATGTCGTACACAAATTTGTTCGTAGGCAGGAATCGAACCCGCAACCTCTAGCGTCGTAGGCGGACTCTCGCCCGCTGTGCCACTGAGGTCGTCAGTGAAAATACGCTGTAAAACAAAAAAGTTCCTGAAATTAATTACAAACCACAACGTTATCTGAGTAGGTACGTATTGGTTTTTTTTAAGCTCAGAATCAATTTCTTTAGTATAATTTATCTTTCCTCTAAAATGCCTTATCCAAAAAAAAAAGAATCAAATTTTCACTTGAAAAGGGATATTTACCATGATTTCTAAGTTTGATTATAACCGTGATAGTTTCAAAAATTATAAAAAATAGAATCATCCAAATTAATTCATATGTTTCATTAAAATTTAGTGCCTCCTCTTTTTTGTAGTTGGTTAAAAAGCTAAGCTTTTTTATATGTTTCTGTATGTGTCTTTTTCCTTTGTGTACAATAAAGAATTTATCTATCTATCTGAGTAACTCCCTAACAACGATACGACAACTCGCTAGGCTAGGCTAGATACGACAAACGCTGATGCTAACCCGTCTGCACTATACATTTTCGTTGAAGAACGTTCAAGTACTTAGTACTTACCACTTGCCATCCTTAGGCAGTAATCCCCAACTAGAGGTAAGTTATACCACAGTATGGTAATATAAAGCAGTAGGACTCATTCTTATGAGCACTAAAAATATTTACATAATATTTACTTATATTTATTTATTAACACTATATATTACAGGGTCATTGAGTTATTGCACCAATAAACCTTTAAAGGTTTGTCTAGGTGCTCACATTCGTCTATTTTAGTTTAAATCAGGGCACACTAACCCTAGCAAGTAGGTACATAACTACATACCAAGTTTAATTAAAAAATTTAAGGCTGTGGATTTTGTTTGAAAGAAAGAAAGAAAGAAAGAAAATGTTTTTATTTATGACGACAACACACACGCACACACATAACAACAAAGCGACACACTAATAATAAAAATAAACAGCAGATATTTTAAACAAACCTATACTAAACTTACAAGAAACAAATTTGGGGGGGGGAGTGTGTCTCTGTGTGTGTGTTGTTTGATAAACAAATTTTAAAACTGGCTTGTTGATTTTGTTGATATAACTAATATTTTAAATGTGAATGTTTGGATGTATGTATGCATGAATATATGGATGTTTGTTACTCAATAACGCCAGAACGGCTGAACGGATCTTGATGAGTTTTAAATCCCGGTATTCCCACGGGATAAAAAGTAGCCTATGTGCTATTCCAGACTATAACCTCTCTGCCAAGTTTCATCCAGATCAGTTCAGCCGTTCCGGCGTGAAAGAGTAACAAACATCAATCCATCCATACTTACAAACTTTCGCGTTATAATAGTAGTAGGAATGTGAGCAAACAAAAAACCCCCAACAAGAAAAAACATCTAAAATATTAATTTTAGTACTATGCCTGAGAGATACACGACGATACGGATGATAGTTTGAGTTAGTTGATGATTGATGATAGTTGGCTACTGGTTCCACCATACTGTGGCAGGGATAAGGCGCGTCTGCTCCTGACGAGGAGTTCTGAGCCGGTATTTGCGATGCAGGCGTTGATGAGCGGGATCGATACTTTGGATTCCATGCAGTACAGTCGACAGCAAATACTTTGGATTACAGTACAGTCAACAGCAATAATCCATTTTTTTAATGTAAGAGATAGAAACGGGCAAGTGGCCCACCTGATGGTAAGCGGTCATCGTCGCCCGTTGACCACAACAACACCAGGGGCGTTGTCAGTGCGTTGCATACCCTGAAGGACTTTGTTAACATTTCATTCATTTTTTATTTAAGTTTTCTCAGTACATTCATGTAGTATCAGATTTTTATTCAGAAAACCAGTTCGGACAACCAAAAGTCCACAAAATACTATAAATAAAAAAGCCTTTAGTCCTTAACTTAATTTCATACATACATGCATAATATTATTAAAAAAATACAATATACTATTTTTAATGTTTTAAGTAATATTTTGAATTTGATTTGTTTATTTATTTATACTAAATATTTTATTACCTGTCAATTTAATATAGTATAATTATTATTATATTTTCATTTTGTAAATCTATTATAACGTTTCTTAGTTTAGGACCCCTCACGGGTAAAGGCCTCCTCCAGTTCTTTCCAACCATTGCGGTCCACAAAATATTACTCAAATTTAATAATTCATAATGAATGCGCAGTTAGCAATTTTTATTAGTGTTTGTGTTTGCCTAAATTTGATTAAAACCAAAAAGTTATTACAAAAAAGTGTAGACTTCGTAACTTAAATATCAAGTACAAGTTAATAATTCCCACACGCTATACTTAATTTAGGCCTAGATAGTGCTGTGCTAACAGGAAAGCGAAGTGTGGGACGCCCTCCTACCCGATGGTCTGACGATATTGTGGATAGTCGGTGGATGGAAAGGACTCAAAATCGTTCTTCCTGGAAACGGATAGGGGAGGCGACTGACATATCCAGCAGTTGACTTCTGTAGGCTGATGATAATGATGAGTGCTGTGCGGAATGTCCAACTGTGATTTTTTAGTTATGCATGCTAGTAAAAGCTTTTTTTTTTTATACAACTAGCTGATGGAACAAGCAGATGGCCCACCTGATGTTAAGTGGTAACCATCACCTATAAACAAAACATTGCCCCGTAGGTCACGCACAATAGGAACGTGCCCTACGATGCACTGCCCTGCGTCCATCAACTTGAGGCATACCGATGTTAAGCCTCATGTGCCTGTAATTACACTGCTTATGAAAACATTCAGCATTGTTTGTTCCGCTGAAACTGCCTTAGCATAATGCTGCGCAGTAAGCCACTTCAAAGCAAACGACCGTTTGACCTAAACTCAACTTTTGAAACTACCTGAAACTACGTGAAACTCAAATTAAGTTCTATGTCCTCTAAAGAGCCACTGATTCAGAACTCACTTGTTTGCGCATAAAATGGAAACACATTTCCACTAAATTTATTCATGACACAATCTAACTGCAAATACAAAGGTTAGAAGAGTAATGCTTTGTTACTGGTGGTGGACGTTCCACACAGCTCCATTTAGCCCCAAACTGAGCACAGTTTGTATTATGGGAAATAAAGAGCTGATAAACACCGACTAGCTGCCACCCTTAGCTTCAATCGCGTAAAAATAGATTGCTGAGTCAGTGTTCACCAAGAAAGAAAGAATAATAATATAATATGAGATTTCAATATGATTTTTCCCAGTCAGTAAACTGCCATCATACACAAGCTTCGACTACAATGGTGATTATTAATTTTTTTTTTTTTAAATAATGCTGGACAATCCACACATCACCATCTAGCCCCAGAGTAAGCTACTCAAAGCTTGTGTTATGGGTACTAGATGACTCATATATTTAATACATTATTATACTTACATAGATAGATATTTTTTATTATACATAAACACCCAGACCAACGGAACAAATTTCTGCATATCGTACACAAATTTGTTCCGAGGCGGGAATCGAACCCGCAACCTCTTGGGTCGCAGGCGGACTCTCGCCCGCTGCGCCACTGAGGTCGTCGAATTGAATCATTCGTCAAGACTGACCAACTAGATTTTACTAAAAATATGTAATTGTTAAAATAATTTTTCCATCGTATAACTCAGGCAGTCGAGTTCTTTTCAATAAAGGTTTTACTGAAACTTTTATTACTCCAGGATCTCCAAATTTGATAGTGCACAACACGGATACACGGTAAATACGAGCCGAAATAAGCAATACATAAAATCTTTTTTAATGGTCTTGTGCGCCACTGGCTATTGGATAGGCAACGATCGTTACATATAAAATAAAATAAATAATGCTGGACAATCCACACATCACCATCTAGCCCCAAAGTAAGCTACTCGAAGCTTGTGTTATGGGTACTAGATGACTGATATAAAAGAAAAAGAAAAAATGCTCTCTGTTTTATCCAATATTAATAAAAAGTCCAAAACATGAGCTAAAAAATTATGTAAGTAAACTTGTTTTGTATTTGCATAGATAACATGGCTTGTTGATTCAAGTGATTTTTTTCAACACTATTGCTCATAAAGTGGCTCTACGGTCACCGCAATTAGGCACAGAATGACACCCATTATTCAAACTGTGACTTTTTCATTGCTAACCCACTTGTGAGTTATAGATTTTTTTTTAAATTTTATTGGTTGAGTTGTTTTGTTCCTAAAAAAGTTTTTATTCAAAAAAAAGATCGTGTTCAATAGAACAAATAAATTAACGGTCCTATTGCTTGCTCATTTCATGCAACTTCTTATATTATAGATAATTTTAACTCGTACCTGTATAATAAGTAAAACATTCACTCAAATATAACTTTTGTTTTCTCTGTAATAAAAGAAAAATTTAATTCCCCATTTTTTACGTGGCAGAATAGGCGCAATACTTTACCCTATGCGCGGAAAATAAAAAAAACCTCATCCCTTTAGTTTGTGGCCGATCGCCATGCGCGCGCTTATGAAAACTGATTAATTTTTCCCGCCGAAGCGAAACATTTTTCACAACTCGTTTTCACTGTTGAAATTATAGTTATTTATTAATTAAAATGTCTACAAGTACAAGTTACGAAGAAAATGATTTACGTTGTACACCGCCCGATTTATGATGTGAAGCCCTTAACGTATGGAAACTTTACTACCTGAAAACTCCAAGGAAAAATATCTGTTCTGTAAGTTTTTATCATTATTTTATTCACAAATGTGTTGAAAAACGTCGTATGATACACGTGTGGATTGATGATTACCGTCCTCGGCTCTCTTAAGACCCTCGCCTACGGCTCGGGTGCTCAATGGCGCCTCAGCGGCAATCACCAACATTCCACACTTGTACCATAATGTACTATTACAAGAATCCCGTAATTGATTTTGGTATTTTATTCCTCAAATGATTAAATAAATTCCATTAAACATTAAACATATTTATTTTGTTGGAAAACTTGCTGGATCAAAATTACATTTTACCTACAGTTCTCCGAAAATTTGTTTGTTTGCGAAGTTAAACTAGCATTTTTTATACAACTAGCTGATGGAACAAGCAGATGGCCCACCTGATGTTAAGTGGTAACCATCACCTATAAACAAAGCATTGCCTCGCAAGTCACGCACGATAGGAACGTGCCCTACGAAGCATTGCCCTGCGTCCATCAACTTGAGGCATACAGATGTTAAGCCTCATGTGCCTGTAATTACACCGGCGACCACACTCTTCAAACCGAAACACAGCGTTGCTGCTTGGCGGCAGAAAATGGCGTGGTGATAGTACTTCCCCGGACGAGCCCTTCACAAAGAGCTCTACTACTCTTAAAACTCTACTTGTTTTGTGGGACGAAATAAATATGTTTTCTTTCTTTCTTTCTTTCTTTCTTTCTTTCTTTCTTTCTTTCTAGTTACTAGCACCCCACAGTATATGAAACACCTAGTATGGCGGCTATCAAGAGAGGGGCAAAGATTTCTAACTGAAGCCTGAAATATCTAGCGAGAGCCTCTTGAGATGTTGTTGTTATTATTATTCATTTATTTTAGATTTACAAACAATCCATACTTAATTTAATTATAATTATAATTCATAAAACATAATAATTTACATAATTAAAAATAAAATAAAAAGTTAAATTGTATTGAAAAGCTGCTTTATTTATCTGCATATAGCAATGCGTAGTCAATCAATGAATGTAAAGGGGCAGCTTGAAAGTGCTTCATATTTCATTATCATTTTAAATTCTGCATTCGCATCAAGTGACTGGAGCTTAATTCACTGCATTGAGGAGTTTTATATGCAATTCAATTCGATGACAGATTTTCGAGCGGCAATTTGTTATTAGGACAAAAATTACAATTGATGAAGTAGGTTACTTATTGGAATATCTTAGTATTTTATAAATCGGTTCATAAAATGTATTCTAACAAAGAATGCCATACAATGCATTGCGGATATCTGCATTGACATGCACTTTTACCCCCGGTTTCTGAAAGCGCGATCAACAATAATCGGCTGTCAAGACACTTGCTATCTCTATCTAATAAGAAGCAAAAGCAGAAATAGCAAGTGATTTAACAGCCGATTAATGTTGATCGAGCTTTCAGAAACCAGGGTTTATTTTCTCAAAATATTTTATAGATTAAACTACAATTTATCTTATAGTATATCTTCCTGCCATTACTGTAACAACATGGTACTTATACCAAAATAAAACCAAAAGAAAACATTCGCAATAAAGTTGTTATGATTATGAAGTGTTATTATTTATTATGAATAAATAAAACAAATAATGCTGGACAATCCACACAGCACTATCTAGCCCCAAAGTAAGCTATTCAAAGCTTGTGTTATGGGTACTAGATGACTGATATATTTAATACATTATATACTTACATAGATAGATATTTTTTATTATACATAGAAAACACCCAGACCAACGGAACAAATTTCTGCAGATCGTACACAAATTTTTTCCAAGGCGGGAATCGCACGCAACCTCTTGCGTCGCAGGCAGGCTCTCGCCCGCTACGCCACAGAGGTCGAGGTATTATGTTATTATTTCTTATATCTGAAATAAATGAATTATTATTATCATTACACCAGTCTTCCTTAAAGCTCCGGCGACAGCGGCTCGCCATTTTGAGGTGCGATTGGCTATTATTTCATTTTATTTCATTTCGGGGAGGTTGCTTGAAAGAATAACCCTAAAGTGACACGCATAAATACTGTTCGAACACAAATAATACAATAATATAGGGGAAACATGCCCGAATCAGAAATCATTTTGGTATTAGTATGTTTGGTCTTACGTTTACCTAATACCAAAATGATTTCTGACTCAAGTACATTTCCCTTATATTATTGTATTATTTGTGTTCGAACAGTATTCATGCGTGTCACTTTAGAGTTATTCTTTCAAACAACCTCCCCGAAATGAAATAAAATGAAGTAATAGCCAATCGCACCTCGAAATTGCGAGCCGCTGTCGCCGGAGCCTTAATCTAGTCAACTAAGTTGAAAACAAACGAACGATCCCTAAAAAGGGAACGGCTCAACTTGTATAATTTATAACTCAATATACGTAATAACCCGGAGCTTATTCACGCTGCTTTCCAAAATGATGCATCGTCGAGATTTGCACCCTAATATAGCCTACCTCAAGGTGCGTACGCTCAGCTACGTGAAGGTTTTAAATCAAATATCCTAGTTTTATTATTGTAGGCCATGATGCGATGCCCATTGAGAATAAACATTTGTGTGGTGAACATAGATGTTTATTCTCTTTCGGGGTACTAATTAGGAATTAGTTATATTTATTTTATGATAGGTAGACAACAGATATAACAAAAAAAAACAAACATAAAACTACAGAGCACAATGGGCGGTCTTATCGCTAAATAGCGATCTCTACCAGACAACCTTCGGATGGAATGGACTAATGAAATTTAGTAGGAGTGTTTGTGTTCGTGAAGATAAAAAAATAATTTGTAAGTGTAAGATAGCTACAAGAAAATAGAATAAATATAACAGTAGGTTTTAAAAATAATATTATTAGTAGTATATGGGATTGTATAAAAAAAACTATAAAACTATAAACTTTTTTATTCTTTCATTCTATCAAATGCAAATGCATAACTTTATGTACATCCTACTAATATTATAAATGCGAAAGTTTGTAAGTATGGATGGATGGATGGTTGGATGTTTGTTACTCTATAACTCCAGAACGGCTGAACGGATCTTGGTGAAAATTGGCACAGAGATATATTATAGTCTGGAATAACACAAAGGCTACTTTTTATCCCGTGGGAATACCGGGATTTAAAACTACGCGGGTGAAAACGCGGGGCGCTACTAGTCTTAGATGAAACTTCAAATTGTTTTCAAAAGTGCGCGTTCATAATAATACTCGGCTGAGCGTACCACGTGCTTTCGAAAATTCAATTTACACGTTACTGTAAATAGGTCAGCTCGTTTTTGAAGCTTTCATGTGTGAAATTTTAGCTAAAATAAGATGTCGTAGCGTTTGCATAGATTTAGAGGTCTTATTCTTTATTCTTTATTATTCTTTATTGTACACAAACTGATTTACACAAAAAATACATAATAGTCATGTACAAAGGCGAGCTTAACCCTATATAGAGTTTTCTTCCAGCAAACCTTAGAGGATAGAGAGAGCTGATTATAGTGGTGGGAAGGTGTACAACATACTTTAAAGAAAAACATTGAAATAATAGGAGAGAAATCCTAATAAATTATATACAGTACCTACATGCAAAATGAATATAATTATATATATATATGATATACCTACACATATAGATAAATATATAAACATAAATACCTAAAATATAATAACTAGTCTTATATAGATAGAAACATAAATAGACAAAAAATAAATAAATAATACATACATACATACTAATAATTTGATTACAAGGAGAGATAATGCTCTTTAACTTTGCGCCATGTTAGCACCAGTTTTTGATGGATTGCGAGCCTTTTTTAAACTTACTAGCCGCCTGTGGCTTCGCTTGCTTATTAAGTAGTAATAACAACATATTATGTACAAAGGTTGCCTGGAAGAGATCGCTGTTAGCGATAAGGCCGCCCATTGAATTATTACAATTTTTAGTTTTTAAGTCAAAATGTTGTCTATGTATATTTTGTTGTGATAATCAATAAAGAGTTATCTATCTATCTATCTATCTATTTGTCTATTTAATTGCTGTATTTGTTTTTTTTGATATTTTAATACTTATTGCGATTACTTATACTCACCTCCTCTTCTTCCTTCTTCATTTTCTCCTCTTCTTTCATTTACCGCCTTTCTTTTCCGTCCTCTTCGTGTGTTATTTTGGTTAAACAATTAATTCAACTTTGATGCCATGTGGCGGTTCATCTTGCGATTCGATAGAACAAGGAGCTAGTGTTAAAACCCATTAGATGATTTTTCATGCATAAAATGAGGTCGTATAAGCTTATTACACAGAAAGATATACTGTCTAATTTTATAATGCCGAAAACGGGATAGGTAGACATAATGAATGAATGCATTAAAAGAGAGCGCTTTAAATTAGATAGATAGATAGATAGAAAATACTTTATTGCACACAACTTAAGGATACAACAAATAAACAAACTTAAAACTAAAAGTACAATGGGCGGCCTTATCGCTAAGTAGCGATCTCTACCAGACAACCGTTGGATGAAATGGACTCAAGAAATTTAGAAGGGGTCCTTGTGTGCGTGGAGATAAATAAAAAGAATTTGTGAATATACATGATGATGATGATGATGATGATGATGATGATGATGACATACAAAATACAAAGAAATAATTATATTAAATTACCTGAAACCGTATTAAATAAATATAAAATATTAGTTTACTATCCACAGCACTATCAAGCCCCGGCCAAATTGCCGGATTGATGTTTGTTACTCTTTCACGCCGAAACGGCTGAACGGATCTGAATGAAACTTGGCAGAGAGATACATTATAGTCTGGAATAACACATAGGCTACTTTTTATCCCGTGGGAATACCGGGATTTAAATCTGCGCGGGTGAAACCGTGGGGCGCAACTATAAGCTATAATATATAATTAGTAATTACACCCAGACAGACAACAAACATCCATATGTTCATCACATAGTTCGCGGTGGGGATCGAACCCACGGCCTACGGCGCAGAAGGCAGAGCTACTACCGACTAGGCTGTGAAGGCTGTCAAATATACAGAAAACCACACATTCGCATTAAAAACTGTGTTATTATATTACTGTGTTATATAGATAGTCTAAAGACATCTCGAGTTTTTGTTACCCAAATCCCGAACGAAAACAAACCAAGTCACGAAACCCCTTCGGATACCGACAAAAAGAAGAGCTTACCCCATAAACTCCCATAGGTGGTAAGCCCCCCGTCGTCCATTAGACCTATCGTAGTGTAAATCTTCATTTACATGGACAGACTTTCTCGACTCCGAGGTACTGCCCAGGAACGCAAAAATCAACAGATTTGTGAATCGTGTAACTTTTGAAATCGTGTAATTGAAATCGTGTAACTTTTTGCTAAAAATAAAATAAAAATAAAATGGTACAACCTGTATTTATAAACACAGACGTAATATAATTAAGTTACATTTATGTGATCTACGAAATAAATTGCTCAACATAATCCTACTAATAGTAATATTTAGCCTTTTTGGCGTACAGTTATGTTTTCTTTTGTTTTTGGTACTGTTTCTTCTTTCGTTTTGTCTCTGTATATCTGTTATCTGTAATTTTGTATGTACCTATGTATTTCTTTTCTTGTTGTGTATGTCAAATAAATGTATTTTCTTTCTTTCTTTCTTTTAATATAAACGCGAAAGTTTGTAAGTATAGATCGATAGATGGATGGATGGATGGATGGATGGATGGATGGATGGATGGATGTTACTCTTTCACGCCGGAACGGCTGAACGGATCTGGATGAAACTTGGCAGAGAGATAGATTATAGTCTGGAATAGCACATAGGCTACTTTTTATCCCGTGGAAATACCGGGATTTAAATCTGCGCGGGTGGAACCGCGGGGCGCAACTAGTAAATAATACATAAAGTTTGACAAGCAAACGAAGATTACCTACCGAATTGTACCTATGGGAAAAGTTTTTGGCGATTTCTGTCATTTTATTGATTTTATTGTACTCATGCAATAAGATCGATAGGCATTTTTTAAACGTACTTTTTTTTCGCAGAAAGGACAAAAAATATTCTCCTTAATCTGCGAACGCTATTCAAAATATCTCAAAATTTATAGATGGGTCTCCTAGGACCGTTTTCCTGGTAACAGTTATGTACCTGCCCTTTCTTTTCCGCTTCAAAACTGCTTATATTATGACCAGATCATGAATATGCGCCAGAACAATGAAAAATCGTCCGAGAAACTCTCCATACAATATAGTAGAGGTATCGCGTGTAAATCTCTGGCGACATTACGGGAATATATTTCCGATTGGCTTGCGGTGCATTTGGTTTTTGTCGAAGTTTTCTTTGAGAACATTTTTCCCACTAATGTGCTGGATAATAACCGTATTTTATTAACTAGCTGTTGATCGCGGCTTTACTTGAGCTTTGGTTTTGTCGTATGTATGAACACCGATGGTTGATGGAGGGGCCTTCTGATCGTAAAGTCCTAGGTTCGCATCCGATGTACACCAATAGATTTTTATTATATGACCATAGATAGTCTAGTGAGTGATTCACCTTCTGATCTTGCATTGTGGGTTCGCATCCGGTCGTACACCAATGGATTTTCATCAAATTCTCTTCGAATATTTTTGCTCAGTGTCTCAAACAGTGCAGGGAAATAATGTGAGGAAACTAGTTATGCTAGCAGTGGCGATGGGCCTGCCAACTGTCACGTTTGGAGTACTTACAACAGGAAAACGTGGGTATGTTTCAATAGTGATCGTTCGATTTTCGTTGAGAATAGTTGTGTCACTCGTGACCGCGCGTACCAACAGTGCAAAGTGCTAACGCATCACAACAAAACCGCCGCGACCCGGCCTGACCGCGATGTTGACCTAGTTACACATTGCGTAAGGCATGCTTACGATCGGCTAATCATATTGTTAAGGCGAGGTTCTACCCAACCTCAACAATGGATACTCCATCCAAAGAGGGCAAAATCCAATTGCAGACAGAAACTGAGGTGCTTTTATACAACCGTTTCCAAGAACAACGCGACATCTTCAATAAAGAAAGGCAAGAGCGTCTAAAACTGCAAAGCCTAGTACAAGACTTACGAAGTCAGATAGAAATTCTTCAGCAACAGCTGAAATGTGCTATGGAGACAGAACCTACAGCGCCTCCATCTACTTCCAACATTGAAAGTTCTTCTCACCAAGCGGAATACTGCACCGATGAAGAAGATCTAGCTAAAGAAACAGAGTGGATTAGAACAAAAACGAGGAAAAAAAGAAAGTTGAACACTTCACCCTCACTCTCACCAACAGAAAACCCAAATACAAGGGTAGAAAAAACTAAAAAAATTCCCCCGCCACCACCGATCGTAGTTGATGGCGTAAGGGACTATCAAAATTTCTATGACTTCTTGTCTACTAACCAGAGCGCTAGCACCTTCAAAATAAAGATGCTAAGCGGTGATAACGTCAAGGTGAATGCTTGTGATGGTGAAGCATACAGAGCCATAACAAAATCATTGACTGAGCATAACTGCCTCTGGCATTCATATGAAAATAAGCAAGAAAGGCCAATCCGAGTGATGGTGAAAAAACTTCCTTCTACTTGCAAGCCTGATAGAATTATAGGTGACCTTCAAGCAAAAGGGTACCAGATCGAAGATGCGGTGAACAAATTAAGCTGGAAAACCAAAGAGCCGCTAAATATGTTCATGCTCACCTTTAACAACAAAGAGGATGTTAAAAAAATCTATGACTTAAGAGTTATACTGGGGTGCACGGTTGATATACAACCTATTAGATCGCCAAAACTGATCCCACAGTGCAAAAGATGTCAGGTTTATGGCCACACACAAAAATACTGCGCCAAAGAGCCGAGGTGTGTTAAATGTACTGGTAAACACCTCACCAAAGACTGCAGAAAACCAGCGGAAGAAAAGCCGAAATGCGTACACTGCGGTGAAGCACACCCCGCTAATTACAGAGGATGTATCATTGCAAAAGAAATGCAAAAGATCAAAAATAAAACCCAAAAACACCCTGAGGGCAACCAACAACACCGGCAGGATCCAAACAATCAACCTTCTAACAACCAGCATAAGCCGTGTAAAGTTACGGCTACTACGAGTAAAAACGTCTCCTACGCTCAAGCAGCCGCTAAGAATACTACTACAGCCAGCCAACGCAACGAGCACACCGACAAAAACGACAGTAAGTTGAATGAAATTCTTAAGTTCATGACGTCGTTTGATGAGAGATTAAAGAAAATAGAAAGTAGCACCAAATCGGCTGCATCTAAGGCCCAAAAATGATTAACACACTAAAAATAATGGCCTGGAATTGTAACGGGCTCCAAAAACATCAGAACGAACTACAAGTAGTCCTAGACATAGAAAATGTAGATGTGTGTCTAATATCTGAGACTCATTTTACAAAACAATCGCACATTCGTTTCAAAGGTTACAACATCTATCATGCATTACACCCGGCCAATAAAGGAAGAGGCGGCAGTGCTGTAATTGTTAGAGAAAATATAAAACATCACGAAGAATACAAACAAGAAGAGTCAGAAATTCAATCTGTAGCAATCTGTATTAACACCAACCGCCAAAGTATTACTCTAGCAGCTATATACTGTCCACCACGCTATACAATAAGAAAAGATGAATACTTGAGTCTTCTACGAAATCTCGGTAAAAGGTTCGTACTAGGAGGAGACTTCAATGCAAAAAATACATATTGGGGTTCCCGACTAATAAATACAAAAGGAAGGGAACTCATGAATGCTATAAGAGAATTCAAATGTGACGTGGCATCAACAAGATCACCCACATACTGGCCAACCGATCCGTTAAAAATACCTGACCTAATAGATTTTTTTATACACAAAACCATATCACCAAGTTATATAAGAACCTATCAGAGCTATGATATGAATTCTGACCACTCTGCTATTTACCTAGAAATAAGTGAAAAAATATTGTATAGAGAAAATACTCTGACCCTAAGTAATAAGAACACAGACTGGGAGAGTTTTAAAATAGATTTAGATTATAAAATAGACCTTAAAGTTCCGCTCAAAACACCGGAGCAATTAAACATGGACTTAGAAAAGTTTGTTACAACCATACAGCAAACTGCTTGGAAAAATACACCCCTTTTTACGAAGAGGACCACAAAAAACAATTATCCCAGAGAGATCAAACAACTCATATATGAAAAGAGAAGACAAAGAAATCAATGGCACCAATCAAGATCTCCACAGGATAAAACAAAGCTAAACAACCTTACAAAACAACTCAAAAGAAAGATCCAAAACCACAATGATGCTCTAACCAACACATCACTACAAAAGTTAACCAACGATCGCAGTACAGACTATTCGCTCTGGAAAGCAACCAAGAACATGAAACGGCCCAGTGCCCAAGTTCCACCAATAAAGGATGGAAACGGGAAATGGGCCGTGAGTAACGAACAAAAAGCCAAACGGTTTGCTGAACACTTAGAAAATATATTTAAACCAAACGACGGTCCAAATAACGTTGAATCTAGTACCACACATGAAATACTTGATGAGCAACCTTATATCCAACTCGTTACACCTAGAGAGGTACAACGAGAAATTAAGAATAAAATAAATCCTAGAAAATCTCCTGGATTCGACCTCATCTCTGGAGAAATACTTCATAATTTCCCAAGAAAGGCCTTAGTCAAGCTTACAAACCTCATCAACGCCGCACTGAGATTGAAATTTGTACCAGACCTGTGGAAAGTTGCCGAAGTAATAATGATAGCTAAACCAGGAAAACCGCCCCATGATACTTCATCGTATAGACCGATTTCATTGTTACCCATAATGTCGAAATTATTTGAAAAGCTACTACTAAAGCGGCTTAAACCAATATTAGAAACTAAAGGTCTTATCCCAGAGCATCAATTTGGTTTTAGAGAAAAGCACTCGACCATAGACCAAGTTCACCGAATAACAAATGTTATAGAAAAAAGCCTTGAGGAAAAAAAAGTCTGTTCCACCATATTCCTAGATGTGGCACAGGCGTTTGACAAAGTGTGGCATGAAGGACTTATGGCCAAGCTAAGAAAAATGTTACCGAAAGAATACGCAGACATTTTAAAATCATATATAATGGATCGGTTCTTTAGAATAAGACAGGACGACGCCTATTCAGAACTTAAAGAAATTAAAGCTGGTGTACCACAGGGAAGCGTACTGGGTCCGGTCCTGTACCTGCTATACACCTGTGATATACCTGAATTAGAAAATAGCACCATTGCAACCTTCGCTGATGACACTGCTATAATGGCTATAGGAAGCACTCACGCAGAAGCAGCAGAAAAGGTTCAATTGGCTGTTAACAAAGTCCACGACTGGACGGAAAAATGGCGAATCAGATTAAATGAATCTAAATCAGTCCATATCAATTTCACAAACCAGAAGGAACATTATTGCCCAGTGTATATCAATAATAAGATCATACCCTACGAAAACACAGCCAAGTATCTAGGCATGACACTTGATGCAAAACTTCGCTGGAAAGCTCATGTGAAAAAGAAAAGAGATGAACTGGAAATTCGCTTCAGGAAAATGAACTGGCTGATTGGAAGGCATTCCACGTTATCAGTTCAAAATAAAATTGTTTTGTACAAGCAGGTCCTAATGCCCGTATGGACATATGGTATACAGCTGTGGGGCTGTACCAAAAAGACTAACATCCTAAGTATACAAGGGTTCCAGAATAAAGTGCTTAGAGAAATCGTAAATGCGCCCTGGTACGTCAGAAATGACGACCTCCACCGGGACCTGAATATAGAGTTCGTTGAGAATGTTATAAAAAAATATGCAGAAGCTCACGAACATAGACTTCATCATCATGTGAACGTCGAGGCCATCCAGCTCCTCGACAACACGGACATAGTGAGAAGACTTAAAAGAACAAAACCATTTGAACTAGTGTAGTGTAAAATTTTAATTCGTGCAGTGAATGTGAAAAACTCTAATCAAGAACACAAGAACAAAGTGTCTTCACCTTAAATAGAGACAATAAGAAAAGTGCCAGTGGACACATTCTTAGTTGTAAGCTTACTTTATAAAACTAGGTCAGTGTTATATTACTTATTAGCCGTATTTATGGCTAGATTGTAATTTTATTAGGTATGTTATAAGTAATTATAACGTACACAATTTAAAAAAAAAAAAAAAAAAAAAAAAAAAATGTTTCAAATATAATGTTTGGACGTAGCTCTGACTATACCCCTTAGTCTTCTCAAGAATGTTAGTACTTTGGTACTAAGAGATCTGAGGGGATATCTACCGTGCCTGGGGATCAAATAAGCGAGTCTGATTATTTTTTTTTGTTTTTGCTCAACCAAAAAAATTATACAAGTTTTTGTTAAAAATTTCTTCAGATCTTCAAGTGCCCAAGATCCTTGAGTCGAGTTAGCAAGAGGCATGTCCGACACTGGATTTACTTCCCGCTCGCCAAGTAAAACCCAAATCGGGCTCTCAGCTTGAATTGAATCGCGTTACGCAATCAATTACTGGCAAACTGGACGGAATAAATCCGTTTTTTCTGGTATTATACTGTTAATTCTTTCCCTAGACGACTTTTATAATCTTAGCTGGTGAACTCTGGCCAAATCGGTTTCTCTTTCTTGTAAATGATTTTTTATACCTATCTAGCAAAACGGCCCTTCTTGTTCTTGTCAAGTTCTTGTCAATGATAGGTATAGGTCAGGTCAGGTCAACCAAAAAGAACGCTGGAAAACAGTGGAGGGGATGTGTTGGCGCATACAATATACTCGCGCCATCCACCCCCTTCCCTCTTTCATCGTTCTTTTTGCGTGATGCGCACCACTATACACTAGGAAGGTACATAGTGCCCCTATTCCAACTTTTGTCATTTGTATTTTTATACTACCAAGCAAACTAATCGTACAGCCCAGATGGGAAGCGCTAACCGTAGGTATAGTCTACGGACGATTGCAACACCAGCAGTGCAAGTAATACCGTTCTTATCGCTCGCTTAATTGACATTTAAAATCGTCAAAAATTCGTTTAAAATGATTTCAACAATGGATAAAACATTTTTTTTATCGAATTTTGACGATTCTAAATGTCAAATTAAGCGATCGATAAGAACGGTACTTGCACTTCAGGTAAAAGAGCTATAGCTTATAAGGAGCACCTGCCACTTGATGTTAAGTGGTGATCATCACCTACACAGTCATTTATTGTAATAAGGCAATTTTAACCCCCAGTTTCTGAAAGCTCGATCAACACTAATCGGCTGTCAAGTCACTTGCTATTTCAGCTTTTACTTCAAATTAGATGGAGACAGCAAGTGACTTGCTGATTAGTGTTGATCGGGCTTTCAGAAACTGGGGGTTAACATTGCCTTATTTTGTCCTTATAACAATAAATGACTGTGTATGTATCTATAACTGAAGAAAGTTAAGCAATTGTGTAAGATAATTTTACGACTTTGACATAATCTGTCTGAAAATGACAGATGTCAAATTGTCAAAAAAGGCCCTACTGTAGCGTTGTTAGGTTTTTTTAAACAATAAAGTAGACAAACAAAAAAAGGGTTTTTTTTTTAATACAACTAGCTGATGGAACAAGCAGATGGTCCACCTGATGTTAAGTGGTAACCATCACCTATAAACAAAACATTGCCCCGTAGGTCACGCACAATAGGAACGTGTTCTACGATGCACTGCCCTGCGTCCATCAACTTGAGGCATACAGATGTTAAGCCTCATGTGCCTGTAATTACACCGGCGACCACACTCTTCAAACCGAAACACAGCGTTGCTGCTTGGCGGCAGAAAAAGGCGTGGCGGTAGTACTTCCCCGGACGAGCCCTTCACAAAGAGCTCTACTACTCTTAATATTCTTTAGGATGTATTCTTTAGGATGATCTACATTCTATGAAGTGAACCAGCGTTTTATACAAGCACTGACACCATGTTCCCTAAGAAGTCGAATGTTTGTCCTTGAAGAGATTTATCTTTATAGCCGGCCGAACGGCATGGAGATTCCGATTGTTTTAAATAATGGAGCCGATAAATTTAAATAAGTATTTTTTTACGAATGAGGGTAGTACATAAACGACTTTTGACTTTTAGGATATTAAATTAAAAATTGACTCATTACGAATGAATTATTGGATTTAATGAAAAAGATTGAAGCTACTATTGGATACCTACCTGATGTTGAGTGGTTGCTTCTACATTTATAAGCAGCATTACGAATTCGGATGACTTGGAAAATAGAGCAATTTAATCTTGGGCGGTGCACTGCATCTATTATTCTTGAGGTTTAGGTAAACATGTAGGTTAGTAGAATTGCCCTGGCTGAATGGATATAGATGAAACTTTGAGTGTATACTATTGGAAAAACATACTTAATCTTGTTATAATCTAGTGGAGTTCCGGAAAAACTAGTAATAAATCTATATATGTTAACTATCACATGATTGGACTGTCCTAGTGTAAGCTTACCTGTATAATCCGTTAGATTACAGCCGTGTCCTACATATATGGCTAGGGTATTGTGGCGGTGGCCTACAGTCGCTTACGACGTTAAACTTTGCAAAACATACGCGCTTGCGTTGTGATTGTGTTGTGTTGTGATGCGTGCGTAGCATCGTAAACGTGCTACATAAATAATCCTACTAATATTATACACGCGAAAGTTTGTAAGTATAGATGGATGGATGGATGTTTGTTACTCTTTCACGCCGAAACGGCTGAACGCATTGGATAAAACTTGGCAGAGAGATAGATTATAGTCTGGAATAACTACTTTTTATCCCGTGTGAATACCGGGATTTAAATCTGCGCGGGTGAAACCGCGGGCGCACCTAGTCAGCTATAAATGTGAAAGTTTGTATGTCAATAACGCCAGAATGGCTAAAAGGATCTATACCTATCAGTGATCACCACTATTTTGTAAGTAGGTACCAGAAAAAAAAATAACGACTGTTTCAGCAGAGGCTACTCGTGATAGTAGTGCCGTCAGAACTTTTAATTCTCTATCTACAACCAAGTTATCGAGGTTTTCTTTAGCCAAAAACGCGACAAATGTTACAAAAACTGTTACCATGAAATACTTCACAAGTAGTAAACCTCGTACGCGAGGTTGACCTGAGAAGTATTTTCTAGTAGCCCATTAAAAGATCCCGCTTTTGGCTAAAAACTAAAAAAAATGTTTTGATCGTGTTATTATCAAGTAGCCTCTGCTGGAGCAGTCGTTATTTTTTTTCTGGTAGTTACAAAATATGGGTGTATTTTACTTCAATATTTAATGTTATCTTTGGGTAGAGGAGATTCCCGTGTGTCGCCACTTCCGTACCTCGCCTAACCTACAATGTACGGAGGCACTGAAGTAGGTATTTCCCAGGGTCTTTGCCATTAAGGTCATCGCTTTCAGACCTTTATATCAGATGCGCAGGGCTATTCTCTAAAAGCAAGCGACAGTAGTAGCAGTAACAGTTAAATAGACATAGAAAAGATTCATTTTACGACACAACACATTAACATCAGTACAATATTGTGATGCATCAACTTGAGGCGTGCAGGTTTTAAGCCTTGTGTCTTTAATTTCAGCGGTACCCCACTCTTCAAACCGATCATACTGATAAAGATATTATTAAAATCTTTTCATCATCATCATCATCATTTCATCTCGGTGTCACCCACTGCTGGGTATAGGCCTCCTTCATTATCTGCCAGCCTCTTCTGTCCTGTGCGTCTCTTGTCCAGGTATTTCCTGCGACCTCAACGATGTCGTCGACCCATCTTGCTTTCTTTCGGCCCAGATTTCTCCGGCCCGATTTCGGCCACCATTGGGTCAAGGCTGTACTCCGGCCATCACCTCGTCTAGCAAGGTCTCCTGCCCGACTCCACTTGAGGTTTATCGCCCTGTCCCCGACGTCGAAGATGTTCGTACGACACCGGATCTCAGTGTTGCGTACTCGGTCTTAAAGCGTTATGCCGAGCATGGCTCGCTCTCTGGCTCTTTATGCAACTCGTACTCGGTGCACAGTTTCTTTAGTAAGCGTCCATGTCTCGGCACCGTAAGTCATAGTTGGCAGGACACATTTTTTTTTCTTTTTTTTTTACTTAATATCTACTGTTGCTAGTGAATGCAACAACATTATAACTTGACATTCATCCACTCATTCATTCTCTTCATTCATTCTCTCATTAATTATTACTCATTCGCATAACTACATTATATTATTTATATTAAATATCAGGACACATTGATTATAGAGACGGTGCTTAATATCTTTAAGCCAGATATTTTTTTTTTATACAACCAGCTGATGGAACAAGCAGATGGCCCACCTGATGTTAAGTGGTAACCATCGCCTATAACAAAGCATTGCCTCGCAAGTCACGCTCGATAGGAACGTGTCTTACGATGCCCTGCTCTGCGTCCATCAACTTGAGGCATACAGATGTTAAGCCTCATGTGCCTGTAATTACACCGGCGACCACACTCTTCAAACCGAAACACAGCGTTGCTGCTTGGCGGCAGAAAAAGGCGTGGTGGTAGTACTTCCCCGGACGAGCCCTTCACAAAGAGTTCTACTACTCTTAATTTACTTAGATTTAATAAATTAAGGTGAACAGGTCCTACATCCAGGTTATCAATAGGAGGACCAGCTTACAGCCGTATTAGTTGAGCATCAGCCGCTGATTTATGTATTTCCTAAGTAATTGAATTTGCAAGATCCAAGGAACTCAGAATCGGCCGATTATATCGATAGAGAACTTTGGTTCAACAATTATTTATGAGCAAACTGTTGACGAACTTTAGATTAGTTTTTAATAATTTCTAAACAAGTTTGGAGTTCTCATGGAGGCCTAGTAACCGATATTTTAATAATGGCGCGCGTACCTATTTCAGCTTTGTATTAAGGACTAGCTGAACCCGCGGCTTTGCTCGCGCCAAGGAATTCAAAGTCATACAAACTTTCACCCCCTATTTTATCCTCTTGGGGGTAGGATTGATCAAAATCCTTTCTTAGCGGATGCCTACGTCATAACATCTACCTGCATGCCAAAATTCAGCCCGATCCGTCCAGTTGGTTTGGGCTGTGCGTTGATAGATCACTATGTCAGTCAGTCAGTCACCTTTGAGTTATATATATTTATTATAAGATAAAGATATTGTAGAAAAAAAAAAACTGAAACAGCTTCACGACTTTGGTCCCCAGGTACGGTAGATATCCCTTCAGATCTCCCAGTACCAAGTAGATACTAATTCAAGATTCTTTGAGGATGTCTAAGGGGGGTAGTCAGAGGTACGTCCAAACATTACATTTGGCACATACCCACATTTTGCAGTAGTTAGTATTCCATACGTGACAGGTTGCAAGCCCATCGCTGCTGTTAGAATATACTAACTGGTTTCCTCACGATGTTTTCCTTCACCGTTTTTAAGAGCACTGGCATTATTGTAGCTTGTCGTATAATCGTGACTTCGTTCGGGAGGTGCATTTTTTCTGGATTTTAAGAGTAATCAGTAGGTAATTTCAGGAACACTGAATTTCCAATACAACCCGTAAGGCGGTTTATTCTTAGATCTTTTTTATAAAGTATCTAAAAAGTGAGATTTGAATTTATTTGAACCCATGACCTTCTCCTTGATATGGGCTGCGCTAACCCTGCGCCGCCTCGGGATATGTTAGTTCAGTAGGTAAAGTAGGTACTAAGTATTATATACTAGCGATAGTAGATACTTCCTTGGTTACATTTAGTAAAATAAATTGGTAGCAAAAGTTTTACGTTTTCGACAAGGATGAAAGGATTTGATGAGTCAAGTTTAGTTTTTTGTTTAATTTTTTCATTTCATTCAATAAAGGTTCTTGAAAAAAACTATTACTTGAATAATTAAAAATAAAACTCTGGGCTTTTCTATGCGATTGGTTTATCCATGAAAACGCAACAGACAGCCAAACTCCCCTATTTTTAAAATTTGTATAGATTTAAGATTTAGGTGTCGTGTCGTGACATGACTTTTTAATCCCCATACAGATATCTGAGCCCTCGGCTTTGAAAGGTTTCTTTGTGAACTAAGTTTTCTTGTTTCTACTCTGTTTCTACGTACCTACCTACCTCATTAAGTATTTGAAAATAAAGTTTTATGAATTTTATTTATATATTTATCCCAGGTCTCGTATAGAAAAATAAAGAAAGAAAGAAAACATATTTATTTCGTCGCACAAACACAAGTAGGTACTTAATTAAAACTAACAGAAAATAAAAATATAACCTATACTAATAAAGAACCTACCTACCGTTGTGCGGGGCAAAAAGGTCGTATGGTTCCTACATTGCCAATATACATAAACTATAACGAAAACAGCTCACGATTTGGATCCCTAGGCACGGTAGACATCTTTCAGATCTCTTGGCACCAAGAATAAACTCAAAGTTGAGGAACACTCGTGAAGAAGGTAAAAAACTACGCGAGCAGAATCGCGGGCGACAAGAAGTGGTATGACAGCGATTTATTGTTGTTTCGAAATTACGATTAGGAAATACTAGTTGCGTTGCGTTACGCGGTTTCACCCGCGCAGATTTAAATCACGGTATTCCCACGGGATAAAAAAGTAGCCTATGTGCTATTCTAGACTATAATTTATCTCTGTGCCCAGTTTCATCCAGATCCGTTCAGCCGTTCCGGCGTGAAAGAGTAACAAACATCCATCGATCCATCCATACTTGCCAACTTCCGCGTTTATTAAGTAGGATTTTTCGTAATAAAAAACTTGATTTTAATGACAGTACTCAGATAAGTAAAGAAAGAAAATACATTTATTTGACATACACAACAAGAAAAGAAATACATAGGTACATACAAAATTACAGCTATAAACAGAGACAAAACGAAAGAAGAAACAGTACCAAAAACAAAAGAAAACATAACTGTACGCCAAAAAAGCCAAATAAGTACTGTTATTAACATCAAGTTTTTTATTATGGCAGATGGCATAGTGCCAGTGTGTACCTAAACAAAATAAACGTGGTGAAATCCTATAAGGCCTACGAATTACAAGACCGTAAACGCATCAGATAGGTAGGTATGTATGCACTACTCTACTCACGTGGTTCTGGCGGAAGATCAGCGTTGTGTTACCAACAGCAAACGCAACATCACGCTGAGCTGGACACCTTTTTATGACCTGAACGTATGTACCTTGATATGTACGGTATTGAGAGACACACTCCCCCCCCCCCCCAAATTTGTTTCTTGTAAGTTTAGTATAGGTTTGTTTAAAATATCTGCTGTTTATTTTTATTATTAGTGTGTCGCTTTGTTGTTATGTGTGTGCGTGTGTGTTGTCGTCATAAATAAAAAAAAATTCTTTCTTTCTTTCTTTCTAATTATTTTTAATTACCTTGGAAACGGTGGCAGAAAATGTACAAAATAGTAATGCACCAATTAATTAAAAACCTTTCCCAATAGGGCTTGATAAAAAAAAATGCCGGATTTCGTATACATGGAAGCATTCTTCTTATAAGCTTCTAGAAGTTGAAGATAATTTTTGCAAAAAAAAATAGACTTCAAATACTTACACCGAAATCGTGAAATGTGAACAGAGATAAAAAGACTTGGATGACTTTAACTTTATATTTTCATTTTGATTTAAATGCCAAACTATGATTTTTCTTATCCTACTAATATTATAAAGCGAAAGTTTGTAAGTATGGATGGATGGATGAATTATTTAATTTATATTGACTCACTATATTTATTTTAACTTGACAAAGTCGCCTCTTTACAGCGCATTCTGTTAGTAACTACGTAGGTAACTTACCTATGTATAATAAGTTAGGTATTTACTTAATATAATATTTTTATTTTTTTTGTTAAATTATGCCTGACAAGCCAAAGTTTTACTATACAAAGCAATGTTTTGTTAATATGTTTAATCTTTGAATAAATGATTCTGATTCTGATGCTGATTCTGAATGGATGGATGGATGTTTGTTACTCTTTGACGCCGGAACGGCTGTACGGATCTGGATGAAACTTGGCAGAGAGATAGATTGTAGTCTGGAATAGCACAAAGGCTACTTTTTATCCCGTGGTAATACCTACCGGGATTTAAATCTGCGCGGGTGAAACAGCGGGGCGCAACTAGTATTCCTATAAAAACTCGGAACGTATCAGTACCGGTCATTTGAAAAGCCGGATTTCAGGATTCCTTATCCGGGAACGACAAACGGCAATCGGCACAAATCCCATTACCCGGGTAATGGTAAAAAGTACAATTATCCGGCTAAATAAACGAGCGAGTCTTATTACTCTTTGCCTGGGTTCTGTACTTTTTATACCTCTAAGATTTTTATAACTAATCTTTAAAAACTGTTCGAAATAACATATCAATGAAAAACTACCTACTTTGCTTATTTTTATTTATTAATTATTAACATTTATTTGATTTGGGTATCTGCATCAGATCAGAAGGGAAAACATAACGTGCCTACCTGTAGTCACAATGCCACCTCTCCCCCATTGTGTGTCCCCTTGATTTGGAGGACCATGAGTTTCCTTCAAATCAATCCAAGCTTTAGCGCATTATCAATAATTATTGTAACAAAGTTAAAAATTATTTCATTTGCAATAATAGTAATACTCCCACAAGGATTTCAATAAAAACATTTAGATCTGTTTAATTTTTGTTTCGCCTATTAGGTATATTTTTGTCTTAGATTAAATAATAAATAAATACTAAACTGTGACATGCTCCTCAGCAGTGCAAGTACCGTTCTTATCGATCGCTTAATTTGACGTTTAGAATCGTCTAAATTCGGTTTACCAATGGATAAAACTATTTTTAACGAATTTTGACGATTCTAAATGTCAAATTAAGCGATCGATAAGAACGGTACTTGCACTGAAGGCGATAGAACACCGATATATTACTTATGCACCTATGTAGTTACCATAATTATTATAGGAACCTTTATGAAAAGCCAAATTATTCATCTAATAGATTTATATAATTCAACAATTTATGTCGGTAGTTGGGTCGATTGCTCGATAGGGGAAGCAGGGGTAATGGCGAACATGTCGGGTATCCGTATATAGTTGTATAAGTGTTAGATTTCTAGTTTTAACGTATTAGATAAGTACATATCTGTAAAGTTAGGAACTAGCTGTAAGTAAATAAATAAAAAAAATAAAAATAAAATAGTATATCTCCAATAACTTATTAAATCAGGTTCCTTAAAACACAGCGAGCACGCTGCAGCGCAGGGGTTGTGACGCTTGAGCAGGCAGAGTCTCTAAACCTCAAAACTAACATGAGACAAATGAAAAAACAAATAGAGCATTTTTCTCTCAGGCGATCGGCATTCCCCCATCTTCCCGTACTAGTACGGGAAGATGGGGGAATGATGCCTCGAAAAATGCCTCGTTTTGCGAGTATACCTAGGTATACTAAGTAGTACCGCCATGAAAACGAGGAATTGATTTTTTTCAGTATTTTATAGTCGGTATTTTTTGCGAGAAAGTCCGTAATGAAAGTCAGAGTTCAAAAAACGGAACCCTAAGTCGTAGTATTCCCAATGGTTGCACAATTGCACATGCAAATTGGACGCTGGCTCAGTCGGTGTATTAGCGTAACTGCGCAGTTTAGTTTTAATTAACTTAAGGAATTTTACTATGTCATCGTTAGTTCCGCGGCTATGTTTTGACTCCGTTGAATTATAAGTTTTCAGCACCTCTACTTAGTCTAAGTACTGATCTAAATAATAATTTATCATGCATTTAATACTAGTTGCGTCCCGCGGTTTCTCCCGCGCAGATTTAAATCCATGGGATGAATAGTCTATACGTGCTATTCCAGACTACAATCTATCTCTGCCAAGTTTCATCCAGATCCGTTCCGGCGTGAAAGAGTAACAAACATCCATCCATACTTACAAACTTTCGCGTTTATAAATAGTAGTCGGATAAAAATGAATCCCTATTTCCCTTGGAGAAATATCACCACGCCTTTTTCTGCCACCAAGCAGCGTTGCTGTGTTAGGTACGGTTCGAAGTGTGGTTGGCGGCGAAATTACAGGCACATGAGGCTTAACATCTCCATGCCTGAAATTGATGGACGCAGGGCAGTGCATCGTAGGGCACGTTCCTATCGTGCGTGACTTGGCGACATACCCTCTTATTCACAATCCCTGCCATTTATAGCGGCTCTATAGAGTATAATATACTTTCACGCCAACTAAAAGAGACAGCAACAGACTTTACGGATAAGCTATTGGCACGCTCAGCGACCATTATGAATAAGGGCCTTAGTGTTTTGCTACAGGAGTTGGTTAACACTTAGCATCAGGTGGGCCATCTGCTTCGGGCTGCACTATCTATGCAGGTAGTTGTGTTTAAAATATCATAACCATTCAGTTTACCTCGGTTTTCTGGAGTAAAACTCTTTTCGGGGCTTATCTTATTTCACTTTGTACCTACATGTCTTTTGTAATCTAATTTATATAAATGCTTCTGTGTACAATAATGGTTTACGATATAATTAGCTATGTGTGTATTCTGTAACAATAAATAGCAGGTAGGTATTATTAATAAAAGGTTTTAATAAAAATGACTTTATTAGGACTTCGTAAGTAGGTATGATAATAATAAACATAATCACAGAACTAACCATTCTTTGCACCACATGAAAATAAGACAAACCATTATAATTAATTTAAAAGATAACAAATGATAGTCTAGCAACTGCCATGTTTGGACGTGTCTCTCACTACGCTCTTAGATAGTTTTATCTTTTATATTGTTTGCTGATGGAGCAAGATGGCCCACCTGATGATGAGTAAGTAAACATCCTACTAATATTATAAATGCAAGTTTGTAAGTATGGATGAATGGATGTTTGTTTCTCTATAACTCCAGAACGGATCTTGGTGAAAATTGGCACAGATATATATTAGTCTAGTATATATTAATAACACATAGGCTAGATTTTATTCCGTGGGAATACTGGAATTTAAAACTATGCGGGTGAAACCGCAGGGAGCTTTGGATGAAGCAATCAAATTGAACCTTGTAAACATACCATTAAATCATTCAATTCAATGAATTTCTTTAATTTCTGCTCCATTCAACCAAAGATATAATTTGGTTGAAGCATGTAATATTGCCTCTATGGTGTGACTAGTAGCGCCCTGCGGTTTCACCCGCGTAGTTCTAAATCCCGGTATTCCCCCGGCATAAAACGTAACCTATGTGCTATTCCAGACTATAATATATCTCTGTGCCAATTTTCACCAAGATCCGTTCAGCCGTTCTGGAGTTACAGAGTAACAAACATCCACCCATGCCCACAAACTTTCGCATTTATAATATTAGTAGGATATACACAGATAATATGGATCATTGATATCTAAGGGTTAGTCAGAGGCCCGTCCAAAGCTGATAATCCTATTTATTAACAACATCAAGATTGCTTCTATAGTGATGTGAATGCAATATACATTTTTCTTAAACAAACATTGTTTAATTAAACCTAACTTATGAGATAACATAGTGCCTATATGTATGACACGTGCCAATGTAGCAACGAATCTGATAAAGACAGAACATGTTGAAATGTGTGAGCAATAATTTGGTTAACTGTAGTCAGCGTGGCAGTATCTTTAATATTTATAGTATTCATTACGCTAATTGCGTTCAAATTGCGTTACAAATTATCTCAAATAAGAGTTATACGAATGTGATAGTGATTATTACCAAATTTTTCCAAAATTGCAAGAATATTTTAAGGATATCTTTTATTTTTATTGCTATAGAAACCATCAATATAATCGTTCTCGGAAATACATTACTGCGCGAACGAAGTCGCGAGCAATTAACTAGTCTCACTACAAAATTATTGCGCTTCCATTCAATTCGTCAATTGACAGAAATAGTACCATTGCGTATTCTGAAACCAGCTTTTAAAGGCTGTAAGAATGAGTAACCAACTTTGAAATACATACATTAGGCAGGCTTTGTTAATTCTAGCCGCCTAAAATACTGTTAAGAGGCTGACAACCATCAAATAGTCACTCGCATATTTCAACAAAATACTGAAGTGCCATTCTCATTGTTTGATAGGAAAATGTGCAAAATTATATTTTTGATAAACCTTTTTTTCCTGTTATCCTCTGAAATTATTAAATTTGCTAATTTTCATAACTAAACTACAAGCGTGAACTTATTTGACAGTTGACTGCGTCTTAAGATGTACAGCCTTATTCATAATATCCGTATTAAGTACCATAGAATTCGCAGAATCAATAAAAATTTAAAACTCAATTGATCACAGAAAAAGCTTCGGGTTCTATAAGGTGAATGATAAGGCTTATGTTCGGTGTCGCTTGTTTTAACATCTTGAGAAATTCAAAATCACCAAAACCATTTTCGAAAAATCGCAAACCTCCAACTTGTGTACAATCATTGCACACAGTTTCAATTTTTACAAGTTTCATTTTGATCGATACAAGTTTTCCTACCTACTTAGGTTTTTTTACTAGTTTTCGTACAAAAAACTTTTGAATAAATAAATAAGTTTTAAGTGATTTCATAACTTTCAACATGTCAAAGGTGCGAGCGAGAGCGAGCCTCTTACCATTCACCATGAATATAGGACAATACTTTTTCATTAAAATTCATGTTTTTTTATAATGGATTTAAATATACAACATTTTAAATATCACCTTAAATGCACCTTAAAATACAGTTATTATGAATAAGTCCGTAATTTTAAAGTACAATTTTCTAATTAAATCAGTTCAAAGTTCATATTTCATCTTGAGATCGGCAATTTGTTCGCTGTTTTCATCGTTTTTGGATTCCTCAAGAAGAGCGTTGACCACTGGAAGCAAAAATAATAAATCAAGATAATAATTTAGCAGTAGTAGAGCTCTTTGTGTGTAGCTCGTCCGGGGAAGTACTACAACCACGCCTCTTTCTGCCGCCAAGCAGCAACGCTGTGTTTCGGTTTGAAGATGTGGTCGCCGGTGTAATTACAAGCACATGAGACTTAACATCTGTATGCCTCAAGTTGATGGATAACATAGCTGATGGTTACCACTTAACATTGGGTGAGCCATTTGCTAGGTCCATCGAATCACTACATGGTATAAAACAAAGTAGCTTTCTCTGTCCCTATATCCGTATGTCCCCATGTCCATATGTATGCTTAAATCTTTAAAACTACGCAACGGATATTGATGCGGTTTTTTTTAACAGATAGAGTGATTCAAGCGGAAGGTTTATATGTATAATACATGCATGATATGTGCACCCGTGCGAAGCAGGGGCGCGCGGGCGGGTCGCTAGTAGTTGTATAAAAAATCCTTGTCTAATGAGTTGTTAACTTACATTGTTTGTCTCTAGCAGTGAGAAACATAGCCAAAGCCGAGAACCGCTTGACCCTAGTTAAGGCGGCTAGGTACGCCAATACGCCGTGATGTTTGAAGTTATCCGTGTCATCGTAGATAGAGCGCAGAAAGTCTGACAGCACGTCACTTTCTAAGGCGTTGTCGAAGATGGACGGGATTTTGGATGGCTCGATTATCTGGAACACAAAATTGGATTCGTTTTCTGTCATCTATCAAAGCAACATAGCATTTTCATTTTAATTGTTGTTCTAGTGTTATTTTGAGTTGTGTTGTGTAATTTTGGTGGTATTTTAACCAACATTACTTGTGGTCTTAGCACAAAGTGTAAGCATTTCAAATGAAAGTGTATTATGTGATATCGTGATTTGACCGAAAATGTTTCAAATGTTTTGAATAAACCGCCACCATTTTCTTCAAAACAATTGACTGACTCGACTTTCGACTGACGTGACTAGAAACTTATCAAAGAGCATAATAATCTCTATCACTTGACACTGGCAATATTGTCTATAGACAGGAGCCATAATAAAAACGAAAAAAAAAAACACAAAATTGGTGATAGAGTGAATGAATGAATGAAAATGCTACCTTACAAACTAACAAAACAGGAAACATAAAGGTATAACAAATAGAGATATGTACATTGTACAATGGGCGGTATTATCGCTAACAAGCGATCTCGCGAACCTTTGGATAGAGAGGAGCCTGATATAAAAGATGGTTGGTTTGGGTGCACCATAAAAATAACATGATGACAAAATAACAATAATCAAAAAACATACTATCAAGCATCATCAATACCAAGCGCCAAACTATATGAGGTCGCGTCTTTTAAAAAGAGCGCTGGAAAGTGAAGGGGATGTTTGCGAATACAAATACTCACGCCATCACACCCTTCTTCCAGCGTTCTTCTTACGTGACGCGATCTAGTTAAATTGTGAACGCCTATCTCCTCTTTGCCGAACGTTGGGTGCTGTAAACTGCTACTCAAGTTTTACTAATGCAGTTTTCAGTTTTTTCTTATGATTTTGTCTCCGCTCTGTTCACTAAATAAATAGATTTGAAATTGAAACTAAGCAAAGATTGCGCTGGGAACTAGATTAGGGGCCCTTATTGTCTAACTTGAAGCCATGGAGATTTATTTATTTATTTTATTTAAAAACTTTCACACAAAACAATATAGTGCTAGGAGGACTTAATGCTAACAGCATTTACTACCAGTCTTCCTGGGCGTGCAGAATTAGGGAGATATTCTAGGTTTCAAGTTAAAAGTTGAATGGATGAATTGCGGTCTTATCGCTGAAAGCAATTTCTTTCTTAAACAACTTAGACAATATTATAATGTATATTATGTACCGAAAAAACAGTTGAATTGAGAAACCTCCTTTTTTGAAGTCGGTTAAAATGGCTTGACTTTAGGAAAAACTAAACAATACTGTAGTTAGAAAGAAAGAAAGAAAGAAAATACATTTATTTTGGACACACACGATACATACACTTATAATAATTAAAACAAGATTTTTTTTTTTTAATTTTTTTTTTTAAATCAACTAGCTGATGGAGCAAGCAGATGGCCCACCTGATGTTAAGTGGTAACCATCACCTATAAACAAAACATTGCCCCGTAGGTCACGCACAATAGGAACGTGCCCTACGATGCCCTGCCCTGCGTCCATCAACTTGAGGCATACAGATGTTAAACCTCATGTGCCTGTAATTAATATACAATAAAAACATTAACAGAAGCACGACAGAAAAGCAAACGCGAGAAGACAAAGAAGAACAATTTCAGGATAAAAACAGTAAGTAGAATAAACAGGAAAAGTAGAAATAAAAGTAGTTGCTTTGTCACTCACACTGAAGTAGTGGCTCCTGGCTGCGTGCGCATTCTTCAGAGACTTCCACTCAAACATGAACTGCACGCTATTGGTCGGCGCCGAGCGAGGCTTGTGCGCGCTCGTGTCAGGACTGTAAACATACATAATCACTACATAGTATAAAACAAAGTCGCTTTCTCTGTCCCTATATCCCTGTCCCTATGTATGCTTAAATCTTTAAAACTACTCAACGGATTTTGATGCGGTTTTTTTAATAGAGTGATTCAAGAGGAAGGTTTATGCATAACTAGCTGATCCCGCGGCTTTGCTCGCGCGCGTTTACTTTGAAAATCTCATACAAACTTTCATCCCCTATTTTATCCCCTTGGGGGTAGAATTGATCAAAATCCTTTCTTAGCGGATGCCTACGTCATAACATCTACCTGCATGCCAAATTTCAGGCCGATCCGTCCAGTGGTTTGGGCTGTGCGTTGATAGATCACTATGTCAGTCAGTCAGTCACCTTTGAGTTATATATATGCATAATACATGCATGATATAGTAGAGAAACAATGTGCACCCTTGCGAAGTAGGGGCGCGCGGGCGGGTTGCTAGTTTGGAAATAATATTAGGTTATTCTCATTTACCGCTCAGACCGAGAACCAACATCTATGTTTATCACACAATTTGTTCTCGGTGGGGAACAAACCCACGGCCTATGCAGAAGGCAGAGTTACCAACTGAGCTGTGTAGCTAAAACATTACCTCTCCAGCTTCTCTGATGTTTCCAGCAACTTCTCAGACTCGGGACTGACGTCGCCTTCCCCCTTCCCAGTTTTAGAATCAGCGTCGAAATTGAGGATTCGAATCTCGTCCGCCGATTTGCCGAGCGGGATTTCTAAGATAGGCACTGGTTTTAGTGGCACCTGTAAAATAAATATATTTGAGAAACAGCGCCCCGCGGTTTCACTCGCGCAGATTTAAATCCCGCTATTCCCACGGAATAAAAAGTAGCCTATGTGTTATTCCAGACTATAATACATCTCTGTGCCAATTTTCACCAAGATCCGTTCAGCCGTTCTGGAGTTATAGAGTAACAAACATCCATCCATCCATCCATACTTACAAACTTTCGCATAATATTAGTAGGATATTTATAGATATAGATTTAACTTTTTTTGTGTGGTTACCTTGGGGACAATGCACAATTTTTTATGTTTACTGGCTGCGACACAGTTTTATACTCATTATTACTCATCAATAGATCTCACGAATCTTACCACCACGAATCTTATCTTTAAATAAATCTATCTATATATTTTTGTAATTTTTTTTGCTATAGATTTTAGTAAACTTTATTTTGAATTCAGCCTCCTGCACCACAGGCTTATCTTAGTGCCAATAGTATAGGTCGCGTCAACCAAAAAGAACGCTGATAAACAGTGGCCCCTCCACTTGTGTGTTTGCGCATACAAAATACAAGCGCCATCACACCCCCTCCTTCCGGCGTTCTTTTTGCGTGACTGATAACCAGAGCAATTTATTCTATTCATTTTTAAAGTTTTCCTTTAATTATTTACCTTAGACCGTAGATGTGGCGGTTTCTTGACCGGTTTCAACACGGTGACATTTTCACCAACTCCATTCTTCCAGTCTTGTAACATGTCGGGGGTTGTAACGGGGTCTTCTAGTTCGACGATCATGGACGAGGTCTTGGCTTTCTTCGATTCCGCAGTGGGGGTGGACGTCGGGGAAGATTTGGTTTTTGCCTGAGTAATTAAAGTTACTGATTAAAATCACAGCAGAAAGTAGCATAAAAAATGTGGATTCTTTGGTCCAAAGTTTGCCCCAATGGGTTATGTTGAAGTACTTACCAACAGGAAAGCAAGCTGGTTTGCCAGCTTGAAAGTGGAAAAAAGCTAAATTATGAAAACAGTAAATGTGCTATTGTGCTAGAAAAGAGCCTCGTTTGATTACCTTCTAGGGCCAGTGCAAACCAGCGGAAGCCCGGCGAAGACAATCAGATTAAATCAATAGAAATTAAGAGTCCGGTGACAGCGGCTCGCAATTTCGAGGTGCGATTGGCTATTATTTCATTTTATTTCATTTTGGGGAGGTTGTTTGAAATAATAACTCTAAAGAAACACGCATAAATACTGTTCGAACACAAATAATACAATAATATAAGGGAAATGTGCTTGAGTCAGAAATCATTTTGGTATTAGGTAAACGTAAGACCAAACATACTAATACCAAAATGATTTCTGATTCGGGCATGTTTCCCTTATATTATTGTATTATTTGTGTTCGAACAGTATTTATGCGTGTTTCTCTAGAGTTATTTTTTCAAACAACCTCCCCGAAATGAAATAAAATGAAATAATAGCCAATCGCACTTCGAAATTGCGAGCCACTGTCACCGGAGCCTTAAACCTTAACTTCTATGACATGCGGTTGAAAATGCTATGCCACTGATACGAGACGGCGGCGCGGAGTATCGGTGGCGACATTTTCAACCGCATGTCGTAGAAGTTAAGAGTCCGGTGACAGCGGCTCGCAATTTCGAGGTGCGATTGGCTATTATTTCATTTTATTTCATTTTGGGGAGGTTGTTTGAAATAATAACTCTAAAGAAACACGCATAAATACTGTTCGAACACAAATAATACAATAATATAAGGGAAATGTGCTTGAGTCAGAAATCATTTTGGTATTAGGTAAACGTAAGACCAAACATACTAATACCAAAATGATTTCTGATTCGGGCATGTTTCCCTTATATTATTGTATTATTTGTGTTCGAACAGTATTTATGCGTGTTTCTCTAGAGTTATTTTTTCAAACAACCTCCCCGAGATGAAATAAAATGAAATAATAGCCAATCGCACTTCGAAATTGCGAGCCACTGTCACCGGAGCCTTAAAGGTTTAAATTTAAATTGTAGTATTCTCAGTATCTTCGCCGCGTCTCCGCTAGTTTTTAAACCTACTTATTTTTTTTGTTTATCACCGCTTTTCTTTGCTTACCCCTTTAGTGCCCATTCTCGCTCTAATTTGTTCCAGCTGTGTCATAGCTGCTGTATTTTTAGGCTCCAGATTAATAACTTCCACGAGGTCATTGCAAGCGCCCCGGAGAGATCCTAGGCGTTCCCTCGCGGCTGCTCGCCTCTGCAGGGCTTTCACGTAAGTCGGGTCGAGGCGTAGCGCTTCAGTACAGTCTGACTCAGCCAGATGCAGGCTGAAATACGCAGAATGAAGAATGAATGAATTTATCAAAGATCAAACCACTATTTTTGTATACAACTAACTGATGGAACAAGCAGATGGCCCAACGAATGTTAGTTAAGTGGTAACCATCACCTACAGAGCATTGCCTCGTAATTCACGAACGATAAGAACGTGCCCTACGATGCACTACCCTGGGTCCACCAACTTAAGGCGTCAGATATTAAGCTTCATGTGACTTTAATTACACCGGCAACCACACTCTTCAAACCGAAACACAGCGTTGCTGCTTGGCGGCAGAAAAAGGCGTGGCACTTCCCC
This sequence comes from Plemyria rubiginata, assembly GCA_963576535.1. Taxonomy (NCBI): domain Eukaryota; kingdom Metazoa; phylum Arthropoda; class Insecta; order Lepidoptera; family Geometridae; genus Plemyria; species Plemyria rubiginata. Next base: position 10,323,849 of record OY754924.1, on the reverse strand, counting down.
AGACTTCTATTATACAGGGTTACAGGAAAAATCGTGCTAGATCCGTTAAGGGCGTGGAGTACCCATCATTTCTGACTTATTTCACTATGAAACACCCTACCCTAAACATAACCCTTTTCAAGCAATTCGACTTTTAATTTTTTTATTGAAAATTTTGTGCACCTTAATTATTATTATTATTGCATTTTTACATGTGTAATAAGATGCTTTAGGATGTCAATCATTAAAATAGTGCATAAGTTAATTGAATAGACCGTAGTAGACAAGTGAAAGTTAAGAAATAAGAAAAAATACTAGAAAGTTTATTTTTCTCTAAGGGATATCTAAAAAAAATATTATGGCAATTGTTTGTGAAATAAGTCAGAAATGATGGGTACTCCACGTCCTTAACGGATCTAGCACGATTTTTCCTGTAACCCTGTATATTATTATACCAACTATATTTTAAAGGCGAGTGTTTCTTTGAATTCAAAGCGTGGCGAGTTTTTCGGTATTCTGAAGTAGAATCTTGAGTGCAACGAGGGAAATTAAATTGTTATTTCACCGGCAACCAGACACTTCAGAACGGAACACAGCTATGATGCTTGGCGGCACATAAAGGCATAATAGTAGTACTTCTCCGGACAAGCCCTTCACAAATAAATAAATAATAAATAAATAATGCTGGACAATCCACACAGCACTATCTAGCCCCAAAGTAAGCTATTCAGAGCTTGTGTTATGGGTACTAGATAACTGATATATTTAATACATTAAATACTTAAATAGATAAATATTTTTTTATCATACATAGAGAACACCCAGACCATCGGAACAAATTTCTGCAGATCGTACACAAATTTGTTCCAAGGCGGGAATCGAACCCGCAACCTCTTGCGTCGCAGGCAGGCTCTCGCCCGCTGCGCCACAGAGGTCGTCACAAATGGGCGTCTTATTTTTTATTATACACTGTGACATCAATATGTAAACATGTACAAGGGCGAGCTTAACACTAAAAAGAACAACTCTTCCTGCAAAACTAGAGAAAGAAAAAACAAAACAAAACTAAAGACAAGAAAATTGAAATAAGTATGTCTACAGACTGACTGACACTGTATGTGCATAAAAGAAGGATTGCACTGATACTCTACTTTAAATTGTGCTAAACTGCAGTAAAACCCAGTTATTATGTCACTTATGGTATACAAACTAGTGTAAATAAATGTGGGTATGTAAGTATGTGGATGTGCCAAATATAATGTTAGGACAAACCTCTGACTTCCCCCATACACATCTCCAAAAGAATCTGGAGCTTGTACTATTTAGTAATAGGTCTGAGGGAATATATTATACCATGTCCCCAGGCATTTTTGCTTTGGGGATCAAAGTCCTGTTTGTTTGTGTAATATTTCTTTTAAATTACCTTTCTTTTTTAAGATGGCATAACCCTCTGTTAGCAAAGTAGATTGCTTCATCTTGTACAAGTTCAATAGCACGGTTGTAGCAGTTTATAGCATCATCCCATTTCCCTTGCTTCACAAAGTTGTTGCCCTGTAAACACCGTTCTTAATTTTAGAACTGACCAGCACACCAATCCAGCTTAACCATTGAAACGTCCGTCGCGCGCAGGCGCAAATACCAAACGTCCGCCGGGACTACAAACCCGAAAATGCCAATATACTGTTACGTCCGTCGGGACTATAGTCCGGACGTGGCGGATGCTCATAAATCGACGAGCCGTAGATGGACGTTGGACAGTAGTTCGCTAGGGCGCGCGGACGTTTGAGAGTCAATTGACTCTCGGGACTATAGTCCCGACGGGGACTTTTCAATGGTTAAAGTCAAGAGACTGATAACAAATATTAGTTTAAAAAAGAAGAAATAGCTGTTGGCACATTTCACAGTTAAGTACAAAATGTGCAAAATTTAAATTGAATTTATGTTTACATGCTTGTTTAGTTTTGTTTATATTAGCTCTGCCATAGCACTGCTGTAGCACTGCATTCTAGAGGCAATGTTGTATCCTCTTTCTTACCCTTTCTTTTTCATGCAGTGCCTCATCTCGTAGCTTTGCCATTTTAGCAGATTGACTTTTCTTACTGTCCAACGATGTAGGGCCCATATCCTTCATGTCAATGGCCTCGCATGCTTTATCCTGTAACAAGTCAAACAGGCATTTTATTTTACACAAAGCAGGGATTACTCTTCTATTTATTTTAATCTTATTGTTACCTACTTAATATATAATTTAACTAATAATAGAAAATTTAAATATTAAGTAAGTACCTAAGTACTATTTCTTTTTGGGAACAAGATCTTTCAGAAAATGATGGATATGAGACATGTCATAAAAATTATAAGTATTTGTAAGTGTCACCCATCAATTTTGGTGCAATGGTACTTTAATAATATCCAACACAAATTATACAATAGTAGGTACCTGCTTAGGTATATTTATATAATCAAAACTTACAACATCAAACTTCTCCCACGATAGGTAATCAGATGCTGAGATCCGTGGCTCTGGTTTCTTTTTTACTTGCACCGGCTTGTCTTTGTTTCCTTTGCTTCTGACAGGGGGGATCATCTGACCACAAAACATTACTGTTTTAAAAACAACTACTTTTCTACTAAACAAAAAACTAGGAATAGGACAGATACAAACTAAAAATGGAGAGCTGTTGAAATGCTCTTTGTCGTGCGAAAGGTGCAGCGTTCGAAGTCTAAACTAGTAATGGCAAAAGATCTATCAGTGTTTGCAAAACATTGTTTTCAAGCATGAAAATAGACAAACTACGTAACTAAATGAAATAACGCTAAATGGGACAGAACCTGTTCAAATTCGCCGCTTAAGGCAGCTTCCTTTCGCTTCATCGTGGTTTCCCAATTCTGCAGGTCAGTCATATACGAATTCAATGTTTTTGCATTATCACGGATCTGCCTTTGCATTTCGAAACATTTCTCCATTGTAAAGGCTTGTTTGTTATTAGAGTTAGCCAAATTATTTAGCTTTTACCTGTTTGATCAATAAATTGATGTTATTTTCGGGTTGCCTTGACTTGCGTGTTGTTGTGTTGCGTGCGAGTAGTGTAGCCAGATGAGTTAATAGAAAAAGCGGTAAATTGTGCTTCAAATACGCGGAATTTCAACACAAAAAGCAGAATTTCTTGATTCATCTAAATTTTTAAACCAACTTTAAAAAAAGAGCGTTTGTTTTTTTAGATTTGTTACCTCATTATAACTTTTGATGATTTTTTATCGAAAGCAAATTCCTTGGAAAATGCTACACAGCACAGACAGCGAAGTCTTTACGAGAGAATCCCGGGAACGAAGTCTTTATTTATTGGAACCAAGGACCGCCAAAAAAGGGGTTGTTCTTATGATTCATAAAAAGCGGATCCACGTAGGATAAAAGCGGAAGGCGAAAAAGGAAGAGAAAAAGCGGAAAAACGGAGCATCTGGCAACGCGCCAAAGAGTATACAGAGTATAAGAGTGCGAGGGAGCAAATCAAAGAGTATACAAATAAAGAGCGGCGCAGACGAGACACTTTTTGTGCGATCGAGTCTGTGTCGCACAAAATGTCTGCTTGGCTTGCAAACTTCTTGCAAAAGACTCAACGTCTCAACGCCAAAGACCTTGTACTTATAACACAAGTTATAAGTACAAGGTCTTTGCTCAACGCCCACTTCAGGTGCAGGCATGCAAGGAATTTGAACAGGCATGCCATGCCTGCAAGGAATTTGAATGCCATGCCTGTACCCTAAGAGTATAAATCGCTACCCTAAGACCTGCTACCTCTGCTGCTGCTGCCGCTACCTGACGAGTTAACTTCGTTTCAACGGGTTTTCGTATTGTATTGTAGGAAGACTCCTGTTTCCGCAATCAGACTCGAATTTGGTCCATTGTGAGTCAGGATAATATGCTGGCTATTATTTGTAGCCAGCCCAACTCCTCCCAGTAGCGCAGAAGCTTCCTCAGGGCTTCACAGGCTTGGAGGAGTGACCTGGGGTTATCCAGGATTTATTGTCGTTGAGTTGAACCACCCTCGCATTCCAGGACTAGGTATGTGGGCAGCTGATTTCTCTTCGGATAGGCATCCTCTGTAGAGCAGACTGTCTGTAGCTCCGATGTTGTCTAAGTGTTTGTTCAGGGGACAGTGACCCCTAAGATGGTTTTGAGGTCCAGTCTGTGCAGGTTTATTTTAGAACATGTCAGTAGGTATTGGTAAAAGTGCTATTAATTTGGTTGTGTTCCGTAAGGAAGGCCGCACTACGGTTAAACCGCTGTGGTTTTTAATCGCGTGTATTTGTGCCCCTATAGAAAAATTGAACCGCAGGCGCAGGTGCGGCCGCTTGTATTAGTTTACTAGGGGCTTAGAGCAGTTCTAAATGCTCTAAGACTAGGGGGCACAAATTCACGCGATTAAAAACCACAGCGGTTTAACCGTAGTGCGGCCTTAGCCTAATACCAAAAATGATGACTGAAAACTCTTTAATCTTCACATACCTAATATTGTTTTCTGTAACTAGACAATCTAAGTAGGTAGGCTATGTTCCGTCACAATCAAAATGTAAGATATTATTGTTTTTTATTCGAATTAAGTAGGATGAAAACTTGTTAATTTTAGCTTAGGTAATTAAAAAAGTGCAAAATGCGACTATGCGATAGATTTTTATTATATTTAATGGAAATTATTTGAAAAAGTAAGGTACCTATAAGTACCTACTTAGGTACTCACACTACACACTGTAAATAATGTTGCATAACTAAGATGTAAGGGTAACCTACAAGTGCTTCAATGACGGCTAAGACAGATCGTGATCAATATTTACATTTCATCAAAATGAAATCAATCAACACCTGATGCTGGGTTTACCAGAAATAGGTGCCCGCTTTATTGCGACCATAATTTATTAATCAGCGGTGGTCTAGCGGGAGGGATCCCCCCTTAAGGCGTTGACAACACCTAATTTTTCTCTCGCTCGCACAATTCGACATTTTGAAAAATATAAAATCACTAAATATAATTTTGAAAAATTGCGAACAACCATTTTTAAACTGTGTGCAATGTGATTGCACACAGATTAGTAAAAATTTTACTATGATTGATGCAAGTTTTCCTACTCAAAAGTTTGCTTATGTGCGAAAACTAGAAAAGCAAACTTTTAAGCAGGAAAACTTGTACCGATCAAAATGATTTTTATACTGAACTGTGCGCAATGTGGTTGCACACAAAATGGTTGTTTGCGATTTTTCGAAAACTGGTTTAGTGATTTTCCTTTTTTAGTGAGATCCTTCAACAAGTCAAAACGTGCGAGCGAGAGTCACATTAGCTCTTGTCTTCACCTTAAAAACACAAAGTCGTTGGTTCGAAGTTCAGTCTGAAAAATCTATTTATTATTCCATTGTTAAATTAGCACAAGTTCTCTATAAAAATGTCAGTCGTAGTATTGTCTGTAGGTACTAGCATGTAAATACGGTCGCTAATTCCTAAAAAACGTACCTAAGTAAAACCTACCAATCTAAAAACTACCTGCCTACGATGAGATACCTACCTACTTCTTGAAACGTGATACCTAGCTATTATTGGCGGTAGAGGTTATATTGCTCATCTCCTAATTATTTCGACTATCACTTTCATCTAAATTAAGCCATGTCCTTATTATCAAAGTTGTAAGGTCTTCTAAAGGCATTGACAACACCTAATGTACCTCTCGCTCGCACAATTCTACATTTTTAAAGATATAAAATCACTAATCGCAATTTTGAAAAATCGCAAACAACCATTTTCACATTGCACACAGTAGGTACCAGTAGGTATGGTAAAAACTTCATTTTGATTGATGCAAGTTTTCCTACTCAAAAGTTTGCTTGAATACGAAAACTAGAAAAGCAAACTTTTAAGTAGGAGAAATTGTATCGATCAAAATGATTGTTTTACTAAAAGTGTGTGCCATGTGATGTGCACACAAAATGGTTGTTTGCGATTTTTCAAAAATGGGTTCAGTGATTTTATATCTTTCAACATGTCAAAACGTGCGAGCGAGTCATTTAGCTCTTGTCTTCGTCTTAAGAGCCCGGTGACAGCAGCTCGCAATTTCAAAATGCGATTGGCTATTATTTCATTTCAGGGAAATTATTTGAAAAAATAACTATCCAGTGACACACATTACTATTCGAATACAAATAATACAATATTATAAGGGAAATATGCTTGAATCAGAAATCATTTTGGTATTAGGTTTGTATGTATGTTTGGCCTTACGTTTACCTAATACCAAAATGATTTCTGATTCAAACCAAACCAAATCCCTTGAGTGCGGAGCAGGGCCCGTACCACCATCTCTTGAAGCTTTCTTATTTCAATATTACTTTTATGTCAATGTCTTGTCAACTGAATAGTCTGCTCTAAGATCGATAAGCAAAGTAATATTACTTAAAATAGGAATGCTTCAAGAGATGGTGGTAAGGGCCCAGGACTTTGTATTGATGGCAGAATGGTCTAGCTAGCATAATAATAATATGGTGATGTGGATGCAGAAGAGCAAGACTCGATCAGCTATGATGATTGTCCTACAGCCCCGTTTTTGTCCTAAGGTCTATTTAGATTTTGGACAAGTCTTAGTGATAATATGTAGGCTAGTGAGCCAAACTTGTGACTTAGGCTCACTACTCACTAGCCTACATATTACTAGGCTTAGACCTAAGTTATGACTTTATTTTACCATACTTCAGGCAAATAAATACCTTCATTTCAACTGAGCCTAGCTATGAGAGACTGAGCTCCGGTTTCTGAAAGCTCGATCAAAGCTAATCGGCTACTGTCAAGACACTTGCTACTTATCTCTATCTAATTTGCAGTAAAAGCTGAAATAGCAAGCGACTTGACAGCCGATTAGCTTTGATCAAACTTTCAGAAAGCGGCGGTGAGACATGGACGAATAAACACGGTGAGACTATAGGAACCAGATACCTAGTTGATGTACCTAATAGTTTTTAATACTCTTTTTTTTTGTAATATTAGGTAATTAAAGGTACTTAAGTATTTTATACGTAACTCCCAGACAGAGAATTGAACCCATGGCCTACAGCGCAGAAGGCTGATTGATCTAACCAACTAACTGTGGCGGCTGTCAAAAAATATTCGGGAAGCGTTTACCTAGATGTAAATTGAACATCTAAAGAATTTGAAGTAGCAATTAAAACAATAACTGATTCATCAGAAAATATGAATATGCATGAAACTGGTTGGACCTGCTACGCCGGCCAATGAACTCATGATTGTCACACTTGTGTGTCAAGACTGTTTGTCAATATCGTCTGATAGCCGAAGCCTTCTGGCCATTCGTTGTCTGTCATCTTGGGAAGCGAAATAGCTTTTTCATATTAATTGTTAATTAGTTTATATCGGTGTAAATTAAGACGAAGACAAGAGCTAATGTGACTCTCGCTCGCACGTTTTGACATGTTGAAAGATATAAAATCACTAAACCCATTTTCGAAAAATCGCAAACAACCATTTTGTGTGCAATCACATTGCGCATAGTTAATTATAAAAATCATTTTGATCGATACAAGTTTTCCTACATAAAAGTTTGCTTTTCTAGTTTTCGTACTCAAGCAAACTTTTGAGTAGGAAAACTTGCATCAATCAAAATGAAATTTTTACCAAACTATGCGCAATGTGATTGCACACAAAATAGTTGTTTGTGGTTTTTCAAAATTGGAATTTGTGTTTTTATATCTTTCAAAATGTCCAATCGTGCGAGCGAGAGAAATATTAGGTGTTGTCAACGCCATGCTAGGTACTCGTGTCATGGATCTCAGCGAAAATGTTTCTCGTATGTAGTTCTGTAATTTTTTGTCCCAATAAGTAAAACATATTATGACGGCCAACTCACTCCATGATTAATTCATCAAACAACAACAAGCAGTCAATTCAAGATTTCATGGATTCGTTTCCTGTCATCTAACGAAGCAACATAGCATTTTCATTTTAATTGTTTTTCTAGTGTTATTTTGAGTTGTGTTGTGTAATTTTGGTGGTATTTTAACCAACATTACTAGTGGTCTTAGCACAAAGTGTAAGCATTTGAAATGAAAGTGTATTATGTGATATCGTGATTTTAGCGAAAATGTTTCAAATGTTTTGAAGAAACCGCCACCATTTTCTTCAAAACAATTGACTGACTCGACTTTGGACTGACGTGACTAGAAACATAACTACAAAGAGTATAATCTCTGAATCACTTGACATTGGCAAGATTGTCTATGACAGGAGCCATAAAAAGAAGAAAGAAGAAGAAGATTTCATGAAAATCATTGACAATTGCTATTTAAGGAATTATGGACCGAAGAATAAAAAACATGCTCAGGCAAATAATAATTACTTTATTGTATAACCAATTTATATTGTCATACAATTTTACAGCCAAGTCGAACACAATATTGATATCATCCGTAACCCACGTTTTGGGGATTTTTTGCAGTAAAGTTGTTCTAATCATGACAGGTTGCAAGCTCATTGACGCGCTAAAATGCAACTTATCAATAGATTTCAATTATTGAATTATTTACATAAAAAATCACACCAAAGATGCTTTGACACCTCATGTTTTTTTATTTTATTCATTTTCAATTTTAACTAAATTACCATTTATCATGTCTGAGTCAACATTAACGAGGTGCTGAGTTTTTTACTGTGTTTTTACTGTTTTTATATTTTATAATTGGGAGAATTTCAAACGATACTTCCGTGTATTAATTGGCTGATATAATATTATATTATTATAGAAAAGGTATTTTAGTAAACAAGTTGAGTTTATTATTGGTTGGATACTTCGAATTATGATATCACAGTCGGATCTGTGATGTCAGTTCGAAGTGCCATGCGTGTCCATGGACTTGAAGTTATTAAATGACGTAGCCATAGAGAGGTACGTAAGACCGGTAGGTACCTACCTTATCCTTCCTACATTATAAACGCGAAAGTTTGTATGGATGGATGTTTGTTACTCTTTCATGTTTCATGTAATGTCTCGTGAATTATGAGGCACGTCCTGAGTGAACATGTTTTGCGGTTGCAATTGTCAGAGACAGTTAATAGGTTTACAGATCTAACGATAAATAAATAAAAATAAATAAGTAATGCTGGACAATCCACACAGCACCATCTAGCCCCAAAGTAAGCTACTAGCTTGTGTTATGGGTACTAGATGACTGATATATTTACTTACATAGATATTTTTTATTATACATAGAACTGGGTGTTTTCTATGTAACCAACGGAACAAATTTCTGCAGATCGTACAAAAATTTGTTCTGAGGCAGGAATCGAACCCGTAACTTCTTGCGTCGCAGGTGGACTCTCGCCCGCTGCGCCACTGAGGTCACTGAGATTGGATCTGACGATTTTCCAACTAAGCCTAGAGAACTGGTGGTCCACCTTCCAATGAAGCCTACCCCAACGTTCTTCATCATAACTGCCAAGGAGTGAGCACAGGAAATGTATCATCATCGTTTGTTTATTTTCGTAAGAATCACTGGAAGCCCTGAAAAAAAAAATGTTTGATGAAAGGGGATTTACGAAAATATCACAAGCACCCCTAAAGCATCTTCAAATATTTATTTATTTTATTTATAGACGAGCAGCTTTCGCTGATATGTCTACGTCACAGTGTTGAAATTATTGATAATTGAATTTTAATTATTGAAATTATTAAAAATTAAAAAAATTTGAATATCTTGAACATCCCCTCCGATATTTCGTAGGTTTCAAGATGTCAGGCCACACTGCTCGCTTTTATGTCCTTGTGCTAAGCATAATTTTTCTTTGGCATTCTTTAGCTTGATCTAGGTTCGACCGAGGGACATGCGTAATACATTTTCCCATCCTAAAAAAAGGTATGTATTATCCGTGTGTTCTTAAATGATAGGTGATAATATTTTAACTTTCGTTTCTTCTATGAATGATGGCTTTATTGACAAGAACCTCTATCCTAGTCGATGATATTACAATAAAACCCATAAGTACTTTATAGTCCCATTGAACATTTAACATGTGTAATTAAACTACACAAACGCATCACCTATGCCTCTTGAACTTGCCAACACCATTCACGTTAAACATCAAAGTATCTGCGTAAGTTCAACCTTAAGCAGCTAGAAATAAAGGCGACGAAAAAAGAAATGCAGCGTGAAAAGACGGCAAAGCTTAATTCGGTAAATGTTTTGGGCACGTTTTTTAGACGACTTTAGAGGAGCTATAAAAGCAAAACATGGAATACAAACGCAACAGTGTGTGTGAAACCATCTTAGTATCCGCATCCCATTTGGGGTAGGCAGAGGAAAGGATACGGACATGAATTTGGTAATTTTGTTTTTGTTCTGATCTTCTCTGTCTTGCAGTAAAAAAAGTGTTTTTAGTTTATGAGTTCGTGTTTTTTTCATATCGGTTTGTTAAATGTTTTAAAATATTTTTAGAAACTTATTCAAATAACGCTTCCAATTGGCACTGATTTGCATCAGATATGCTATCTCTAGATGATACGCAAAGTCCTGGGCCCTTACCACCATCTCTTGAGGCATTCTTATTTCAATATTACGTACTTACTTTACTTTTTGATCATAAAACTGATGCATAGAGCATTTGACATAGGTAAGACATTGACATAAAAGTAATATTGAAATAAGAATGCTTCAAGAGATGGTGGTACGGGCCTTGCAGGTAGCTCTACCGTTTCATGTGTATTTGGTACATTTTGAAAATGTCTGTATACATTGTAATTTTCTTTGCAAATAAATATTGCTCGTTTCTCGGCATAAAACAGAAACAAAAATTTTATAAAATATTTATAATAAATAAATAATAAATAATGCTCGACAATCCACACAGCACTATCTAGCCCCAAAGTAAGCTATTCAAAGCTTGTGTTATGGGTACAAGATAACTGGTATATTTAATACATTATATACTTACATAGATAGATATTTTTTATTATACATAGAAAACACCCAGACCATCGGAACAAATTTCTGCAGATCGTACACAAATTTGTTCCAAGGCGGGAATCGAACCCGCAACCTCTTGCGTCGCAGGCAGGCTCTCGCCCGCTGCGCCACAGAGGTCGTCATTTATTTCATTAATTGATACAGGATATTTAAATTAAACTTATTATCAATTATTATATGAATTTATTTAATTTTACACAAATATTGAATCCACCGCAAAGCATTTAAAGTTCTAGCATATTCAGCAAATTGAATCCCATTTATCATTTTTTACCGGTTCATAGATGACAGCTTAGCTTTTTCAAATTAATGTCTAGCGGCTTTATGTAGATAAGATAAATGGTGGAATAATGAATGGGATACTGGAGACCACACATTTTGATTCAAGATAAGCCAGATGTCGAGAAAAAAGTAATTTATCAAATTATAAAAATAGCCAGAATCTAGAAACGAATTTAAGATTGTTACAAAAATAATTTCTCAATATATATTGTTTTTTAAGTTTTAAATTAAGAGATCTTTAAAAAATAATAAGCTTAAAAAACAGAACAACTATCATTTATTTTATCTCATGATTTATTCCATCTCCTTATATAGTTCACAAACACTTTTTTCTGTTATCGAATCTGGGTGATCTAGTCCATTAGGTTTTCTTCAAAAACCACAGCATGGTACATTTTGGTAAAAACTCATAAAACATTAATTACTATGTACTTATACGTGACTCTACAGCTCCACTTCCTGCTCACAAATAAGGAATTCTCCTCAAAACATCATTTCAACAATGTTTAAATCAGCTCATTAAAATTTTTGTATGTTACAGGTCGTGATAGCCGCGTTTGTAGCGGTATGTGGCGCTGCAAAGCTCGATCGTACCTACTTGCCACCATCGTCAGCTGAATCCGCTGGTGGTAGCCCAGGGTCATTACAAGCTCCTCTGACTAGGAGCTCAGAACAAGCACCCGTCGGCCTACCTACGGGGAGCTATACAAACGGTTTCGAAGGCGTGGTTGTCGATGCTGCTTCCCCTGGTACCAGGGCTTCGGCTGACGGTTCTCAGTCAGGCTTAGGAGGCCCAAGGCCTTCCTACGGATCTACAGATTCCAAAGTAGGCGATGCCGCGTTCAGAGGTTCTGTGGCTGGGTTCCGCGGTACTCCATCATTTGGAGCAGCATCTAGTCAAAATGGACATGAACAAAGTGCCTCCTTTAACACACATAATAACCTTGGTCCAAATAGTTTCACATTAAACGGTGAGATAGACACTCAGGCTGCACAAGGATTCCCTTCGAACGGGCAAGAAGTTAATGGTCAAATTGATAATCATGCTGGTCAATTTTCCAACAGTCATTTTCAAGGATTCGATGAGAGCAAATCAGAAAGACCCCAAGCAGCTAAAGATCGCAACTCCAACATCTTAACTCTATCCAATGACGTGAACACAAACAGTTACAGTTACGGCTTCGAATCAGATAATGGGATAGCTGTCGGAGAAAATGGAGTAGCTGCGAATGGGATTCAAGCCGAAGGTGGATACTCCTACCAAGGTGATGATGGACAAGTGTACAAAGTGACGTATACGGCCGACGAGGGTGGATACAGGCCCCAAGGCGCACACTTGCCGACCCCGCCACCTATTCCAGAGGAGATCTTGAAATCGCTGGAACAGAATGCTAAAGAAGAGGCTGCTGGAATTGTTGATGATGGTAAGAACTCTATAACTATTATGTCTCATGTTTTTGTCACCAGCTAATTTAAACCCTAACAACTAAAGATTCTATTGCTATATTTTTGCATGATAATAGATAAATGTTGATTAGGTTGATGATGTAGTTGATAACATAGCTTTTTAGAAAACTTTAAAACAAATTGATTACTTCATCTGTAGCTACCTAACCGGTAACAGCGAGCAAGCAAAACACTGTGTTCAATGTCACTATGATCACATATAATAATATTTTATTTCCTATCCTTAACATACCTTTATCAAGAATGCGAAAGTTTTTATATAATTATAAATTTTAATTTATTTTGTTTTATTGTTGCACAAGTAAAACCATAATACATAAGTCGAAGTCAGACGAAAAATAAGGTCACAAAAAGATAATTTACAGCGGCTCTCGAATAACTATAGCAATAGTAGGATGTTTTTAAAACCTGCAAAAGCTGAGCTTTTACCCCGATAAACATAGCAGGATTTATAGTGTAGAATATGCATATATTTTCAAGCTGGCTTCTAATTGGTTGTGATTAATTAAATTCAAAGATGCCGCATACTCGGTCTTCAGTTTATACCATGTTCGGAAAATCAGACCGCTTTTAAAACCTCTTCGTGCACGTTCAAAGTTCAACCCCATTAAATATAAGGTAGTTAAATTTGCCTGGGATCATCCATCGATTGATTTATTTATTACCGCCTAATCGAATCTTTTTAAGTGGACTATAACATTGATTTTACAGTCAAGATTCTCATAAAGGGATCATCACTGGTTTTTTGTCTGCGTTTTTTTTACAAAAATTATGTAAAATTCACCGTGATTTGCATAACAAAAACTTTACTATTATTATTTTGTAATAGCATAATATATTTTTGATTGGTCATAAAATGAAATTGAATAGCATGAATACTTAACCGATACGGTGATAACGAATTTGTCATTTTTATTAATTTAATTCTCAAAAATAGGAATGAACGCATCGGTGTGAGAGAATCATGTTTTATAAATAAACCTGTATAATACCTGGATAAAAGTACCTTACATATTCCAATTCATATTGCATTTTATGGCAAGCTTCCTCTCAAATAGTTTTTAGAGGATTTTACGTAACCAAGGTGTTCACAGTGCTCTTAAAAGCCACTTTGTCATTTTTAATGGGGTTCTATAGAAATAGATTCGCAAAAGTCCTCAGGATTGTCATACAATGCCTACGTGCGACTCAATAAGCAAGCCTATTGATACGTCAGCAATGTTGCCTCAGAAAAGCACTTTCATTTACAATATCATCATGTCATTTATGAACTTAAGCTCTTTTGTGTCGTTTGATAAATGTATCGGCTGTTGTATATTGTGCGCGTTGACAAATGGCTAAAAACTTTCATTTTTATTTACAGGCTCTTACGATGCTCAGAAGTACAATGGGGATGGCGATTACATGCATGGTAATAGCGCCAGTATTCAGCATAATGGAGCTCAATTTGGGAAGCGACCTGAATCAAACATCCCTATTGGTGCGTTTAATCAAAATACTCAAGCTTACGGTAAACCTGAAGCACCATTCGGGGCTGGACCTAACGCTCAGAACACTCAGGCTTTTATTGGGCAATCAACTCAAGGAAATGGAAATGCCGGATTAGCTTTCGGGATCATCTCAAAAGAACAAAATGATCAATCGAATCATAACCCTGGCTCAGCACAGTTTGGAGTTTCTGGATCACAACCCGCCATCAATGGACAGCATACTCAAGTAAACAACCGACCTGGATCGACGGGTTTCGGGTCAGGGTCACAAAGCACTCATTCAACCTTTGAACAATCAAGTTTTGGTAACCAGTTTAATCCTAAACCAGCTTTTACTCAAAATGGGAACTCAGGATCTCAAGGCAGTCATTCTAGTCAACCGCAAAGTGGTCATGAAGGTTCAACATCTGGACCAACCTTCGGACAAAACATCCAAAACCAGTTTTCTCCTCTATCGGACCAGGCTTCGGGTTCTTCTGGAAACCAAGCTCAGTCTGGACTTCAGTATGGTCAACAAACTACAGCATCTGTTCAATCTGAAAGTCACTCATCTGAATCAAGTTCACAACAAAATCAACAACAATTTAATGCTCAGTTTGGTTCCAAGCCCTCGTCATTGGCACATAGTTATAGTCAGGGCACTGGAAACATTCAGTCAACTCAACCACAGTTCGGTAGTTCATTCAAGCCACAAGGGTCAGAAGCATTTTCTGGTGCGTCTTTAAATCAAGAACAAGATTCTCAAGATTTTGGAAAACCATCCCCACAAACTTTCACCGGTCAAAACTACAATAGGCCAGCAGTAGGTAATGTTAACGAACCAAGCTTTGCACATGGCCAAAAAAACAAAGAATCCTTTACTGCAAATGGATTCAACCGATTCTCTCAGGCATCAAGTCAAGTTGGGGCAGCGAATGATAATCCCACATTTAACTTTAATGGCCAATCACAACCCGAAAAATCTAAAGTTTCTACTTATGTTTTCCCTTCCAACTATGGCACCTCGGAAAATAATTTTAACCACCAAGGAGCCCAACAGAATTATCAAACTCCTGATTTTGTTACTCCAGGCAAAAAACCCGGTTACGCAAGTGCTTCTGCATCAACGTCATTTAGTAAGCCTGCTTTCCAGCTGCAATCAGACAAAACTTTTAACAAATTCAATACTCAATCGCAAATAAAACCTAGTCAGCTTAATCAACAACAGAATACCCATTTCACTGAACAAACCAACCAGCTCTCATCTCAAGCTCAATTTCAATTCAACACCAATTCTCAATATTCTGGCCAATCAGTTTCAGACTTTGGCTCAAAACCGACAGTGGTCCCCGATACTGAGCTAACGACTCCTTTGCAACCTCATGAGCAATTTTCTTCACAAGGTTCCCAATTTCCTATTCAAACAACATCTAGCTTTGGGCCTACTGGTAACCAAGCACAAACACAGTTTGGTCAAAAAGGAAACTCTGCATTTGGACAGCCAACTAGTCAGACTACCTCAATTCCCTTTAACTCACCCTTTGCAACCGCTACTACTCAAGCTAGTTTTCAGTCTTCAGTAGGCAACAGACCTGTCGATGAAAAACCAAAATTATCTAAAAACACTCAACAAAATCAAAGCTTTGACAACTCTTATTATTACAAAAAGCCATCAATCATTTCTCCATCGGTGATGTCTCAAGGCTCCAAGTTTCCAGTCAACTCGCAAACTTATCAGTCTACTACTAGCGTAGATAATCAGAGCCAACTTTTTAGCCAACAGAGCTTCCAAAGTCCATCCAGATTCCCTGGATCACCATCTTTTGTTAGACCCACTACTTCCACCCAATTTGCTCAAACTCAAGGATACAGTGGCATTACTCAAGCAGCTATTTCATCGTTTCCGTCTGTTTCTCCCACACCATCTAGTCTGAATAACATGGTTTACAATGGACAGTTTGGAACCCAACCAAGCTCTAACCAACAGTCTAGTTTAGGCATCCAAGGTCAGTCACCTGGAGCAAAACCTTTCTACGACCAGCAATCTTTCGGCGTCCATGCACAAGTAACAGGAAACAAAGAAAATGTCGAATTTCCGCTTCCATCTGGTGGCCATTTCCCCCTCAAACCAATCTCTCAAATTGACGAGGATCTTGGATCACAAGTTTCGACTCAATTTGAAAAATCTAAGAGTACACCTGATTCAGTAAAATTTACCCAAAGTCAGCAGCACCAAGGTACTATTTACGAATATAACAAACCAGCTGAAGTCCTACCTGTTCCTTCTCAAACGGACAGCTCATCGAGCCAATCCATTCAAGCAGGTATCAGGTCAGAACCCAAACCTTCCTTTAGCCAATCTCAAGAAAATCAATTAGCCATCACGCAAAATTCAAAACCAGCTAGTTCCTTTGGTACCCAAAATGCCCTATTTGGTGGTAAACCTTCAGGTGTCCTGAGACCAAGTTTTCTAGCAAGTCAGGAAATTCAAACTCCACAGCAAACAGGAATACAGTTTGGTTCTCAGCAAGCACAACCTTTCAATGCCCCATCATCAACCAACATACAGTTTGGCCAGCCGTCTCAATCTGAAGCACAACCAGCTAAACCATTCGGAACAACATCGGCTACCCACTTTGGCTCAATGCATTTAGGTTCATCTAGTCAAAGCACCCAGTCTTCTTTTAAAACCAAGCCTCAAGTCGACCGACAGACTTCTCAATTTAGTCACAACTTCGGAAACTCCCGACCTTTCCAACATGGAAGTGGTTTAGGATCTCAGTCCATCCAAGAATCTGGGTCCAACCAAGCTAATGGATACATTTATCCTGGAAACCCTAAGCCTCAATTTGATGAAGTATCGAAAAACCAATTCAACCATAGCATGCCATCAGTTAAACCCCAGTCAGGAGGACTGAATCAGTTGAACCAAAACACTCATTCTGGACACTCTCAAACAATGTCACTTTTGAACCGGCCATCTTCCGACTTCAATTCTAGTCCTGCACCTCAATTTTCTCAATCACAGGGAAATCAATTAAATCAGGCAACATTCGGTCAGCGAGCTCCCTCTCCCATCCAGCCATTTATCCAACAAGAGTACTCCCATCCGACACCGAGTGCGTCTAGCCAAGTCGTTGCATCCGGTCAATCTTCTGCGTCAGCATCCGCGTCAATATCACCTCAGAAAAACCAACCTTATGGCTTGCAAAACAAAAACCAATTTGGCCAGAAAATAGAAGATCAAAATCGTGGACAATCTCAAGAGCTAGAAGCGCAGAATCAGAAACCTTTTGACAGTTTAATCGAATCTGATGAAGCACCGAGCTCAAAGCCATTTGGACCCAGTGCTCAAGGAGCAAAACCTCTTTTTGAGAGTGCTTGCTGCAAGAGCTCAAAAGATTCAACTCCCGCTCAAAGTGTGGACAGACCCAGCCAAGCAAGTTTTCAAGGAACACAGAGTTTAAACACCCCGAGCTTTGCAGGGAAAGGGGAGCAGTTTGGTGGTCCCAGACAGCCTCCAAGTTTCGATGACCAGACTGGTTATCATTACTAGTGTGGAAAGACTGTAAAAATAAAGTAATTGATGTTTTCGTCGTGGTTGGGACAGAACAAAATAATATGATGTGACATCATTTTTAATAAATTATTTTTTTTAATAAAATATTGTGTGTTTTTGTTACTTTTTTATGACATGAGATTGATTTGAAATAGAATAGTCCTTGGTTATAACGTTTTGAATCTTAAAACAAACAACGTACCTATTAGTTACCTATGATTTTGACGATAAATTTAGAACATTAGTTACACATAATACAGATTCTGTTTTTATTATGCTTGGCATTGTATTACACTGACCGGAACTAAACTGGGTACCTAAACTACCAACCTATTATCAGTTAATTTGGTGGCTCCAATTTTCAGATTGACTAGCCTTTAATACTTTTTATATTCACATTCATTTATTTCAAACCATAGGGACTTTTGTGGAACACTTACCTCTGGTTTCTGGGAGACCGATCAACACTAGTCGGCTGTCAAGTCACTTGGTCTTTCTATCTAACTTGAAGTAAAAACTGAAATAGCAAGTGGCTTCAGTCGATTAGCGTTGATCGGCCTTTCAGAAACCGGGCGTTAGTTATTATTCAATTTGGTACAAAAAAAACCAAATAGGTATTTACATATTGTTAGAAGCAGCTGTATAGAGGCTTTGTCAAAAAAATTATCTAGGTAGGTATATAACATAATTATTTAAGATTCTTAAAACTTTTCTTCTTCTTTTATTCTTTGTATAAATTTTAAATAAAAAAATTAATTAAATAAAGCGGCTGTAAAAGGGCCTAGTCAACAACATAACTACTACACTAGGTCCTAATATAACAAAAAGTTTTTGCAGTTTCATTCCATTGGTTTATATTTAATAATAAATAAATAAATATATTTCATTCTTTCTTTCCTATAATATTTCACTTCTCCAGTATTTTATTTTTTATTATGTATTTATTTAATTGTAGTATATTTTAAGTAAAATTGTAACAAAATTTCTGTATATCTATTCATTATGTAATGTGTCTGTGTAGTTGAATAAATGAATTATTGTCTTTCTTTCTTTCTTTCTTTCAGTTTCAGTTTACTCCTTCAGAGTATAAATGGAATTACGATAACACATTTTATAACTTTTGTATCTATTTACTTTGGCTTTAGAATCATTAATCAAGAAAATTTTGATCCACGTGTCTCTTGTTTATTTAATTTTTAGCCGTATGAAAGCCAAAAAGTACATAAGTCGAATTATGTAATTATTTGCTTTTGCTTTTTGCGGAGTAGGTCATCAATCTTTTTTCTAATTTTAAAAGCGTTTTTTTATGACTTAGCATCTAGAAATTATGCTCTAACTAAATTAAACTGTTGCTGTAATTTTGCAACAACATTAAATTAATTATTTAAATTAAATTTTTTATCATATTAATAACTAGCTGGTACCCGCGACTTCATCTGCGTACTTTTCGCAATAAAAGGTAGCCTATGTCCTTTCTTAGGGTCTAAAGATTGTCTGTGCCAAATTTCATCAAAATCGGTTGAGAGGTTTAAGCAGGAAAGCGTAACAGACAGACAGACAGACAGACAGAGTTACTTTCGCATTTATAATATTAGTAGGGATTCCCTAATAAATAATAATAATAATAATAAATATTGGTGGACTTTCCACACAGCACTATCTAGCCCCAAACTAAGCTTATGCTTGTAATATGGGAACCAGATAGCTGATATACTACTTATAATACTTTTTTTTTTTTTGTAAATACATACTTATAATATTATATAACACCCAGACAGAGAACAAACATCTGTGTTCATCACACAAATGTTTGTTCACGGTGGGAATCGAACCCACGACCTACGGCGCAGAAGGCAGAGCTACTACCAACTGAGCTACGTAGGCTGTCAATAATAACGTCAATAATAATAGCGTTTACATGCTGCTCCATAAATATGTAAACATTTCTACGGAATGTGAGCCATAAAATGGAAAGCATGCGGACACAGAACCAAAGTCCAGGATGCCTCTTCAAGCGCCTAGCGGTAACTGAATGCTAAAACAGACCTCTCAACGTTAAATAACTATCTAAAGGCCATCAGGATTATAAATAAACCATTTTGTAGCTCAATAAGGAGATGACCAACGTTTACGAAAGAATGTCAGTCCAAAATGATCTCATGACTTTATTGATTCTACGCGACTTGCATTTTCTTAGTGGCTACTGCCGATTATTTATTAACTATTTGCGCCCCGCGGTATCACCCGCGCATATTTAAATCCCGGTAATCCCACGGGATAAAAAGTAGCCTATATAAAATTTGCTATTCCAGACTATAATTTATCTCTCTGCCAAGTTTCATCCAGATCCGTTCAGCCGTTCCGGCGTGAAAGAGTAACAAACATCCATGCATCCATCCATACTTACAAACTTTCACGTTTATAATAGTAGTAGGATAAAGAATTTACAAGCTTCGGCAGAAATATGCAGAGAAGTACTTCCCCAGACGAGTCCTTCACAAAAAGCTCTACCGCTAAAACTCTTGCCGTATAGATCAATGAAATTATTGATAAGGAATTTTTATGCCTCGGCAGGAAGAAGTAGTACTTCCCCAGAAAGAAGTAGTACTTCCCCAGACGAGCCCTTCATAAATAGCTCTACTGCTAAAACTCTTGCCTTATTAGTTTAATGAAATTGAGCAATTACAGATCTTGACATGGGTTATTCGTCTAGTGACCTATAAACGGCTAGTCGTGCTTGCAATGATCAAGATTTTGAATGAGTGAGTACAATTAGGTTGGCATGGATCATTTGATTAGGTGTATCTTTCTATCTGACTAGCTGCCTTCCTCGATTTTGTCTGCGAGGAGATTTGCACCAAAGTGAAGTTTCGTATGTTTTTTAACTGAGTGAAGTTGAATAAAAGGAGCAAATACTATTCCGCATTTATTTAAAAGTTCTTGATAAGTACCTGGTGCTGTATTTTTTTTAATGAGCAAGCGAATTTCTCAAACAACTTTGTTCGAGAATATTCGTCGAATTTTATTTGGCACTAATAACCGAACTATTATTATCGCCCGAAGGATAAGAAATAAACATTTAGAAAATAATTATGTATTGTACATATATCATGAGCTCCTATTTTTTAGATAGTTCTTATAAGATTGGACCGTCTTGATCTAAAAGACTTATTTTAGGTATATTTGCGCACTTATAGATAACCTTCTTTTAAAACTCGAAGCTTCAACGACTACTAAAATGTGCGTTGTGTGTATTAATAGTTTGTCTGACACTGAGAACTTAGATTCATAGACATAAAGATTTTGATAAGATTGATCGAAAGTCATCACCGATGGTAGATAGTGTTGATTAAAATGTCAGTTAGATTCTTTAAATCCAAGCTAATTAAGTATTATTTTCATTTGCACTCTTGGACTAAGCATTTATTTTAACAACCTAATAAAAATGCGCCGTGAAAATATAGAATTCCAAAGGGTGGCTATGCAGATTATAATAACGCTTATGTGTGTCGGCAAACAGCAGGCACTACAGCCATCTGTATATCTCAAGTTGATAAAAGCAGGGCTGTCCAACGTAGGGCACGTTCTACGTGAGTGTCTCAATGCTTTGACATAGGTGATGGTTACCACTTACCATCAAGTGAGCCATCTGCTTGTTCTATCAGATGTAGTATAATCAAATATAGCAAGCTACCCTGAAAGAAGAGGTCGGTGGTCTAGTAGGAGTATTTTTGAAAAATCGTAAAATCGGTCGTTCAAGATTGCTTCAAAATTTGAATATATGAACGCTTGTGCCAGCGCTCTTAGTTGATGAAAAACGTCGTCAAACTGCTGGTGGTCTTTAGACCCCTATGTTGTTTTGTATATTAAAACGAAATTTCAGTTTTTACAAAAAGTATTTTATTTAGTGTCCTATTATGAGTCATTTTTAGTCAAGCATATTTTTAATTGTATGGGTCTGTAGATACCCTATGGATACAGGTATCCTATACATTATGAACACATCCTTATTATTCTTGCATATTTAATTATTGCACTAATTATCTACAGAGGTACCTACGCATCGTTTGATCACGGATCTGAATCATACTTATAAATATAAGTTAATAAGCTGATAATGCGTACATAGTTTTTTCATAAGAAGTTATTAAGCCTTCTATGCAGTAAACAAAACGATTTAGGTACCTACCTACCTGATTTTGAGCGGTTACCTTTGATTTTGGTTTGTTGGAACTTAGGTACCTACCAACATAAAACTTATATTGCGATAGAGTTTAGAACATTATTAATAAACTAGTAGCGGCCCGCGGTTTCACCCGCGTAGTTTTAAATCCCGGTATTCCCACGAGATAAAAAGTAGCCTATGTGTTATTCCAGACTTTAATATATCTCTGTGCCAATTTTCACTAATATCCGTTCAGCCGTTCTGGACTTATAGAGTAACAAACATCCATCCATCCATACTTACAAACTTTCGCATTTATAGGTAATATTAGTAGGATTACATTCCCAAATGTACAAAATCTTAAATTATTTTTGGTACCTATTTTATAATTAATGACTTTTTAGACTGTCTAATAATGTACTAACTGTCAAAATATATATTTTATAGTTTTGAAGAAAACCATTTTCTATAATTTTAAAGCAAATTGACTGACATCTTGACGGGTTTGATTGACTTGGTAACTGTCAATACATAGGTATACCAAAAGACTATTGGTTTAAATAAAAAAAATAGGATTATTAACCTAGTAGGTACTAAAAAAAAACTTTTTCCGAAAACGTAAGATATTTTAAGCTTTTGCAAGCAATTTGCACACTTATAAGGAACATGAGAGATATCTTAGCGCACATAAAATATAACAAAGACTAATCAGATGATTATAATCTATTTGGTAACAAAACAAAAGCTCGTAACAATAAGACCATCTTCACAAAAGAAACAAAAGTAGGCTAAAGTTCAACTTTAAATTGACATCCTTACATTTACATCACATGACTACTATACCCAGCTCTCCCAATTTCAAACTTGACATTGAGACGTCAAACACTGATTAGCGGTTCGATACTGACAGGACTTCTTAAAATCTATTAGTGTTGAAAAACATCACGAGATCGTGCGGTACACGGCCTGGACTGACTAGCACTTATTGATTTTTGAGTAACCCACGAAAGCGGTCAAGTGGGAGTAACTTATTTAGACGAGTGTTTCGATTGAAAAAAATAATAATTTTAGAAACATAATAAGTAGCTGAAACAATAAAACAGTTCGCATTTAGAAATATTTTTCCATACATATCTATAGACACGGCACATATTAACTTAAACATAACTTAATATCGAATCAAATCAAATCAAAATGTATTTATTTTTCCTTTGCAAAGTGTTAGGACATAAGGAGATAAAGTAGGTAGGTAGGCACGAGATACCTTTATATAGGTATTTCAGTACCCACTTTGCAAGGAACTGGAGCGTGAGAGAGGTTTTTAAAAAAAACCTGTAACACAAATCTCCAGGGCCCTCCGCCGTGGATATCCAATGGCTAGACTGCCTTTATTGTACGTTTTCTTAGATAGTAGGGACTAAGCAATTTATAATTACACCATGAAGGTATTAAAGTAGTAAGCTAGAATTTATATAGGGTGTATTCTCTTTCGAGATCAAGGTTTCACAGGAGAACTTATGCCATGGAATAGGTGTCCATAAGAGTGAGTGTCTGTATATGCGGTGTTCTAGAGTGTCATGTAGTGTGTGTCAGAGTGAATGCGTGTGATGTATGCTGTGTGCTGTGCGTGTGTGGGATCTCCTGTCAACACCAGGATACATATACCATATACCACCCATTCGCACTAAGAGCTTTGCGTCCACATTTATTATGCGAACCGCCAAGGAGTGGAACTCATTGCCGTCGTCTGTCTTTCCTGATCGCTATAATTTGGGCCTCTTCAAGGCAAAAGTGAATAGGTATCTTCTAGACCGTTCTGCTCCATCGTCAGCCACATCGTCGCTTACCATCGGGTGAGATTGTGGCCAAAGGACAGTCTATCAAATATAAAAAAAAAATACCATAATATAACTGCTAATAGTACTTTTTTAAGTATAACAATAATTACAATTGGGTTTTATTAACTACCTCACTTTACTTTTAAGTAATTTAATTAAGTGATATATGTAAGCCGAAAACGTTAGTCTCGGGATATAAGTAGGAACAAATATATGTATTTAATGTATCTATGTATTTAACTAGCGATCCGCCCGCGCGCCCCTGCTTCGCACGGGTGCACATATCATGCATGTATTATACATATAAACCTTCCTCTTGAATCACTCTATCTATTAAAAAAACCGCATCAAAATCCGTTGCGCAGTTTTAAAGGTTTAAGCATACATAGGGACATAGGGACATGGGGATATAGGGACAGAGAAAACGACTTTATTTTATACTATGTAGTGATGATAGTGATAGTGATTTTATATAATTTTCACATTATGCAAGTAGGTAGTTATCTTAATAATAATATTTTTAACATATTTTATCAATTACTATTTAGGTTCTTTAATGTAGGTACTAAGTGATATAAAAATCTTGAACCTTGAATGAGATATCCTCACGAGGCAGAGAGCATGTTTACGCTAAAATTCTTTTTATTTTTTGTATTTTTCTTCAATGAAAAAAAAAACAGCTTCACGACTTCGATCCCCAGACACGGTAGATATCCCTTCAGATCTATCAGTACCAATTAAGTTCTAACTCAAGATTATTTGAGGATGTCTAGGGCGGGTAGTCAGAGGTACGTCCAAACATTACATTTGGCACATACCCACATTTTGCAGTAGTTGATATTCCATACGTGACAGGTTGCAAGCCCATCGCCGCTGTTAGAATACTAAACTGGTTTCCTCACGATGTTTTCCTTCACCGTTTAAGTCTTTCTTTAATGACCTATTTATAATTAAATCTCTATGCGAAAACATGACAATGATCAAAAGTTGTATTTTATAATTTAATAATTAGACTTTATGTACTGTTTCTTTCCCTGAGAAATAAAAATAAATAAACTACTCTTAGTTTTTTGTTTAATAAAAAAATGCAAACTTGTGTATTTATTTCAATAATTATTTTTTTAAATCTCAAAACTAAACTTATTATGCTAGTTAAACAGACAAATAAATAATATTACATTCTAGTAATAGAAACTAAATTGAAAATGAGGATTGCTATCTTGAAGATCCCTAAAATGTCTAACAAACTAGAATCAACTTTATCCCGTTAAAAAAGCTTAGTACTTACTTGAAATAATTAGCTCAGCAATAATACTTGATATTGAGTAACATGAGACACGCACACATATAAAAACAGACATAGTATACACGGTGTACTCCGAAAACTAACTCTAGAGAGTGCGCCAGATTAGTATGCGCGTGGTCAAAAGCGTTAATGTAAAAAGTAATTTTATAATAAATCATTATAATAATAATAATAATAATAAATAATGCTGGACAATCCACACAGCACTATTTAGCCCCAAAGTAAGCTATTCAAAGCTTGTGTTATGGGTACTAGATAACTGATATATTTAATACATTATATACTTACATAGATAGATATTTTTTATTATACATAGAGAACACCCAGACCATCGGAACAAATTTCTGCAGATCGTACACAAATTTGTTCCAAGGCGGGAATCGAACCCGCAACCTCTTGCGTCGCAGGCAGGCTCTCGCCCGCTGCGCCACAGAGGTTGTCGCTTCGTATTATGTCACTTCAATCTATAACACATAAAGCGTAACGATGCTTGTACGTTTGTGGCTCAAACACGCCCTATCCAATAAACCGATTTGAGTGACTAACTTAGAACATAATGAAAAACTGAAACAGCTTCACGACTTTGATCCCCAGGCACGGTAGATATCCCTTCAGATCTCCCAGTACCAAGTAGGTACTAATTCAAGATTCTTTGAGGATGTCTAAGGGGGGTAGTCAGAGGTACGTCCAAACATTACATTTGGCACATACTCACATTTTGCAGTAGTTAGTATTCCATACAGGTTGCAAGCCCATCGCCGCTGTTAGAATACTAACTGGTTTCCTCACGATGTTTTCCTTCACCGTTTAAGAGCACTGGGCTCTTAAACGGCGTTGCGCACATAAATTTTTCGATAGAAAAATCCATTGGTGCACTGATTCGAACCTGCGACCTTAAGATCGGAAGGCGGGGTCACTCCTACTAGACCACCGGTGCTTAACATAATAATTATAGTAATTTGGTTTAGCATCCCAAAAAATGACCGGTTCTGGTATTGAAAAAAAAAAAAACAAAATAAAGACAAAGTTTCTTAAGTCTTATGGCATAAGCAATCACTACTAATATGCAACATACGAGGCATTGTTTTGTTATAGGTGATGGTTACCACTTCACATTTATTTGTTCCACCAGCATCAAAAATCTTGAGCGAAACCGTGGCAGCAGTTAGAATAATTAATATTCGTAAGCTTTGAACTTGTATGTTTGTATGGGCAGATCTCTACAATGGTAATTTTACAAGCCTGTTTTGGAGTTCGTGCAAATTCTCACAGAGTGCTCGCTTGCGGTACTGTTTCGCCATTACGCTGTCAGGGAATCTTCAGCAGTCAAAGGTTAGGTCCGTGAGTACACATCTAAGTAACATAATAAGGTGAACGAATTTACTTCATATAAATAGATTGGAACTGATCCAATCAGCACATTCAGTGATCATCCTCCAGTGGTACAACAAGTGAAATGAAGCTGGTAGGGATACTAGGACAAAAATATAATTTATTTATCTAATCTTACCAAAGAATATATAAATAAAGTTACTAGATACGTGACTCTAAAGTAGGAGAATGTGGTGATGAGGCAACAGATGTATCTCTTTTTAACATATAAAAACTAAATTTATTCTTTAAACTAAGCACTAAACTTGTAAAAATGAATTTACATCGATATCTCAATGATACTTCAATTAGATCTTGATTCGTAAATGCATAATTAAAATCAATGTGGCACCAATGATAACACTACTCTGATTGTGTTGTGTTTCCATTTGACTAACTTCAACCTATTGTTACAGCTCATAGTACTATCGGTGATAGCATGCGGGTACGCAGCTAAGTTGGACAGGACCTACCTGCCTCCAGCCAGCGCTGGAACCTCCGGAGGTAGCCCTGGCTCCCTGAACACTCCTCTTGGACCTTCTGGGTTCGGACAACCAGCTGGTTTCGGGCAATCCGGCTTCAACGAAGCTGGACAAACTGGATCAGCCTTCAGACAATCAGGACAAAATGGACTTGGTGTTCAGCCAAACCAATACCAGGCAGGTTCTGGACAAGAAAACTTCGATGCTGGATTTGGTGCACCGGCCCAGAACTTCGGAAACCAGCCTCAGCGTGCTCAGGCATCTGCTGAGCAGGCCGCTGAGATTCTGCGTTCTGACAGCCAGAATGATGGAGAGACCTTCAGCTACAGTTTCGAAACATCCAACGGCATCAGTGCTGAAGAGTCGGGAGTGGCTACTAATGGAGTTCAGGCTCAGGGTGCCTTCGCATACTCCGGTGACGATGGACAAACTTACCGTGTGCAGTACACAGCTGATGAGAACGGCTACCAGCCTCAGGGTGAACATCTGCCTACTTCCCCTCCCATCCCTGAAGAGATCTTGAAGTCGATTGAGGAGAACGCAAGGGCTGCTGCTGCTGGAACTCAGGAAGGTAATTTCATTGAATGTCTAACAGAAGTAACATTTATAATTAAGAGTAGGTAGTTAAAAACACTGCTTCCATGTTCATAGCTACCCAATTAAAGGATAGCTGGAGTAATCCCCTTCGATATAGTTAAATATTCTTCTCATCTACAAAGAAAGCTAGTATGCTAAAAATTAGTTCAAACTTCTAGTTTTGTAATATTATTTTCGTTTTTTTTTTCAGGTGCTTACAACCCTGATGAAGACAACAATGAAGTACCACAACAGTACAACAACAACGCACCCACCTCTTATAACCAGGTTCCCACTGGACAGAATGCATTCAAGCAAGCTGGCAATAGCCCTGCTCAACTCTACGGTACCCCCAATGGTGGATCTAGACCTCAGGGACCTCAAGGACCTCAGCAATATAACGCAGGATCTGGAGCTCCCAATGGCAATTCGGCGAGGCCTTCAAATGGTTTTGGTTCCCAAGGCAATTCCCCATCTCAGCTGTATGGTTCCCCATCCAATGGTGCTGGTAACAGTGCTTCCAGGCCTAATAGCTTCAACCAACAAGGACCTTCCCAACAGTACCCTACAGGATCATCAGGCGCATCTAACTTTGCTCCATCAGGCTCTCAAACAAGGCCTCAACAATATCAAGCTTCCTCCACTGGTCAGTTCCAATCAGCTGGACGTCCTCAGGGATCTTCACAAGCTCAAGATGCCTCAGGATACCAGTACAACAAGCCTCAAGGTGGATTTGGAGGAAATTCGAACAATGGTCCGAGTCAGCAGTACCGTCCCCAAAATGAAGCATCAGCTGGTCCTCAGGGATATTCTAGGCCAAGTGGAAATGCCTTTACATCATCAGGTTCCAATAGTCAGGGGTCTTTTGGGGCTAATCTCAACTCACAAGGATCTTTTGGATCTGCACCAACCTCCAACTCTCAGGGTTCCTTCACTCCATCTGGTACCAATGGTCCTTCTGGTCCTAAGAGCCCCAGCTCTTTTGTTTCCAATGGCCAATCTTCTTACGGTTCCCCTGCTAGGCCCAACTCTGCATTTGGTGCCGCTTCTAGTAGCCAGCCCTCTGCACCCAACGGTTTCAGCAGACCCCAGACTGGTCCTAATGGACAAGGTTTCAACAGACCCCAAGGTCAGGCTCCTGGTGCAAAGAGCCCTATGTCTGGTTCTGGCTATGAGTACAACCAGCCTTCTGGAAACTCGCAGTTCGGTAGTGCCCCGTCTCAGAATGGCAATGCCCAGTTCGGAGGATCCCAGAATGGCTTCAACTCCGCTGGCCAGGGCAGACCAGGTCAATTCGGAGCCCCTCGTGCACCCCCCAGCTTCAACGAAGAAGAAGGATACAAATACTGAAACCAAAGGCGAATAGTGAATTTCGATTAGATAATTTAAGTGCATTGTAAAAGTACAAAAAAAAATGTTCCTAGAAGATGTAAATAATATTGTACAGGATACAAATATGTAAATAACGCATTGTAGAGGAATCACTGTGTGATTGCAAAGTCAATATATATTATCGAAGTTATTAATAGTTTTCATTACTCTGAATTATCAAAAGCTAATATTAAGCTACCAATAGTTATTATTGAAAAACTACAAATATTTTGGCATAATCATTTAGATATTTACTATCTGTACACAATATTAAAAAAAAAATATTTCTTTTGAACTGGATAATATACCTAATTATTTTGACAGCATTTAGCAGGATTGTACCTGTCTACCACCAATTTAAAACCTCGGCCTGCCTTTGTGTCACCATACCATAAACAGGGTTCATGTGATACCTATCTAACAGGCAATGAATGTATTGAATTTCGAGTACATATTGGATACATTAATGTGTGGTCATTTGTACACAAAAGTCTAGGAAAGAGAAACAATTTCCAGGAAGACTCGACTCATGAGACAAAAACAACGTATTTAGAACGATTACTCGGGTGGCGAAACTCGTAACGTGCATGATCGTGTGAAGAAGCATACAATCGCTACGGCAAGTATTGGCCTTTGAAAATAAACTTATTTTTTTATGTGGATAAAAACAGTAAGATATATATTATGTACAAACACAAACCAACAAAGTTTACTAAACTCACCCCCGCTTTCTGAAAGCTCGATCAAAGCTAATCGGCTGTCAAGTCACTTGCTATTTCTGTTTTACTTTAAATAAGTAGAGATAGCAAGTGACTTGACAGCCAATTAGTATTGATCCAGCTCTCAGTAACCGGGGGTAAGTGTTACAAAGTAGCAGTGAATAAAAATAGTATTAAAAATAAATTGTTATAAAAAATGCATAGTTTCTGATATTCGAATTAATAAAGATAAAGGTAAAAATAATAATAATTAATAACGGTCATCACGATGCTTGTCCTCGGTGGGGGACCTACTCAAACTATAGCTAGTTATAAAAATGAACAAATAAAATATTACTGGACATTCCACACATTTTATCTCACCCCGAACTAATCCAAAGCTATGGGAACCAGATAGCTAATTTAATATTCATATTCTTTTTTTTTACAAATTCTACTTATCACTACATAGTATAAAACAAAGTCGCTTTCTCTGGCCCTTTTATCCCTATGTCCCCATGTCCCTATGTATGCTTAAATCTTTAAAACTACGCAACGGATTTTGATGCGGTTTTTTATAATAAAAGTGATTCAAGAGGAAGGTTTATGTGTATAATACATGCATGATATACTAGAAAAACAATGTGCATGTGCGAAGCAGGGGCGCGCGGGCGGGTCGCTAGTAATAAATAGTAATACTCAGACAGAGAAGAAACCTCTATGCTCATCACACAAAATGATTATTCTCGGTGGGGATCGAACCCAAGGCATACGGGGCAGGAGGCTTAGCTATATCAATGAAAACGTATGTGTACACAGTGCAGCGCTGATAAATAGCTACGCGCGTACAGTTGTGTGCCGATATATACGTTCGACCAACGTCGGCACTCACCGTCGGTCGAGGCTGTCAAAACACATAAATCATACTACTTGCGCCCCGCGGCTTCACCCGCGTAGATTTAAATCCCGGTATTCCCACGGGATAAAAAGTAGCCTATGTGTTATTCCAGACTATAATGTATCTCTCTGCCAAGTTTCACCCAGATTCGTTCAGCCGTTCCGGCGTGAAAGAGTAACAAACATCCATCCATCCATCCATCCATCCATACTTACAAACTTTCACGTTTATAATATTAGTAGGATAGGACTGTTTCAGCACCTGCGCCAATTCGCAGAGTTTTGACTGCGGCGATGCTAAACTTAATGGCGGTTACTAGTGCGAAGGAGCGCTAATGATACCAATCGTGCAATCGATTGTGACGTGTTTTAAAGGGGACAACACACATCGCGGGAATTTAACAACAGTCCTTTCCAGCAGACCACCAATTAATACAAAAGAGTAGTAGAGCTCTTTGCGAAGGGCTCGGACGGGGAAGTAATACCACCACGCCTTTTTCTGCCGCCAAGCAGCAACGCTGTGTTTCGTTTTGAAGAGTGTGGTCGCCGGTGTAATTACAAGCACGTGAGGCTTAACATCAGTATCCCTCAAGTTGATGGACGCAGGGCAGTTCATCGTAAGCACGTTCCTATCATGCGTGACATAGGCAATGCTTTGTTATAGGTCATGGTTACCACTTAACATCAGGTGGGCTTGCTTGTTTTATCAGATGGTTGCATTATGATGACATCTTTAGACGACCTCAGCGGCGCAGCGAGCGAGATATCGTTTAAATAAATAAATTAGACTATAGTTTAACCCCGCATCACCTCTATTATTATAACCGAAGAAATACGTAGTTCAAATTTGTTTGCTAACGAAGTCAAATTCACCTTCTGGCGAAATTATGTACCAAAGATTTCGATGATATATTGCTTTAATAATCAACGTGTTTTTGCCCGAGGCTTTAATTGAGAAAAAAGTTGCATTCGTTACTTTAGTTATTTATTTCTTCAGGACGTATGTATTATTATCATGAATGTACCTAATACCTACAGATTAAAAAAAATACAAAATTATGCCTTTCATAAACTTTGCCACTCTGTCTAGTTAGCCACAGCTAGTACAGTTTACCGGGAACGACCGCGAGTGCTCGGCCGTTCCCGCCCGACGGGAGTGGTGAATATGTGCAATGCGGGAGAAGGTGCCCCCAGGAGCCTTATTCACTATGACAATAGGAGATTCCAAGGAGATTCCTTGCCCCAAACCGTGAAACGTCAAAACTTGATATTGGGCTTTATTCTCTATGATATAGGAGATACTTTGCCCTGACCGTATCACACCGTCTGCCTTGTCTTAGCCGAGCTCGCGCTGCAAATGGTCATAGTGCATAAGGCTCCAGGAGCCTGCAAATGGTCATAGTGCATAAGGCTCCAGGAGCCTTATGCACTATGACCATTTGCGGCGCGAGCTCGGCTAAGACAAGGCAGGCGGTGTGATATGGTCAGGGCAAAGTATCTCCTATGTCATAAAGAATAAAGCCCAATATCAAGTTTTGACGTTTCACGGTTTGGGCCAAGGAATCTCCTTGGAATTTCCTATTGCCATAGTGAATAAGGCTCCAGGTCTTCTCCCGCTATTCACCACGTAGCGGCGCGAGAAGTTAAGGCGTCTCTCGCGCGCGCTCTACCGCCTCGTCCGTCTGGGCTGCCTATACAGCCCAGCCCCACCTGGGCAGACCAGGGTCTACCCTGCCTCATCACACTGTGCCCTCTGCTAATCAGAGGGACACGTGGAGAGGCCCGCCGTGTCGGATTATTGTTACCGGGGTGCACCACGAGGAGGTTACCCGACCTAGCACCCCGTTGTTGCATTATCCTAAACTAACCTAATCTGACAGCTCTAAAATTATAGAAAGAAAGAAAGAAAGAAATACATTTATTCAACTACACAGACACATTACATAATGATAGATATACAGAAATTTAGTTACAGCCGTCCTTGTTGTTTCGCTCATAAAGAAAGGGATGGCAATATTTTTAGTTCTTTCAAATTATGTTGAGTTAGAAAAATTCAACAACAGAATTGGGCCCATTAGTGTACTAATGAGACATTATTCGTCACCAGCGGCCTGAATACCACTTTTATCATTTCCAGCAAGAAGGGTTTTTAGCACTTAGGTATTTTCCAAAGAGCACCGGTGGTCTAGTGGGAGTGACTCCGCCTTCCGATCATAAGGTCGCAAGTTCGAATCCGGTCGTGCACCAGTGGATTTATCGAAAAATTTATGTGCGCAATGCCAGTGCACTTAAACGGTGAAGGAAGACATCGTGAGGAAACCAGTTAGTATTCTTACAGCGGCGATGGGCTTGCAACCTGTCACGTATGGAATACTAACTACTGCAAATGTGGGTATGTGCCAAATGTAATGTTAGGACGTACCTCTGACTACCCCCCCTTAGCATCCTCAAAGAATCTTGAGTTAGTACTTGATACTGAGAGATCTGAAGGGATATCTACTGTGCCTGGGGATGAAAGTCGTCTGTCAGTCTGTCTCAGTTTTTTTTTCAGTTTTTTTTTAGTTTAGTCCATCCACTGACTTCTGGTAACCTTTGCAATGCCGTTGGTCTTTCATTTATTTATTATTTTATTTAAAAACTTTCACACAAAAATGTAGTGCTAGGAGGACTTAATGCTAACAGCATTATCTACCAGTCTTCCTGGGCGTGCAAAAAGATGGTGTGGCGTGTTATATTAAGAAACCGTTTGGTTACACATTTAATAGAATTTACTCGTATATAAATAAAATAATACTATACATATATTATATAGATATTATTACTTGAATAAAAGGAAGGTAACTAGGGACTAGGAAGGTCTTTTAGGTGGGGGCATCCTTCCGTCTTCCGGTTCATGGTCGCCATTACTGGTAATCAGTTATTAACTATTCTCAATCATGATGAATTACGCTATCGAAACCACAAGTCAAAAACACGAAATTATAGGTAGCCGTTGTAACGTTTCGTGTGTATACCTCCTTAAATCACGAACTATCAAATTACATGTTACCTTTATGTCGTGTTTATAATAATTTACAAAATAATAATATAATTTTGCAAGTAAGTGCTCAAATGAATCGCTTGGACGCATGCAACGTAAAATAATTCAAAGTTAAGGCTCCGGTGACAGCGGCTCGCAATTTCGAAGTGCGATTGGCTATTATTTCATTTTAATTCATTTCGGGGAGGTTGTTTGAAAAAATAACTCTAAAGAAACACGCATAATACTGTTCGAACACAAATAATACAATAATATAAGGGAAACATGCCCGAATCAGAAATCATTTTGGTATTAGTATTTTTGGTCTTACGTTTACCTAATACCAAAATGATTTTTGACTCAAGCACATTTTCCTTATATTATTGTATTATTTGTGTTCGAACAGTATTTATGCGTGTTTCTTTAGAGTTATTATTTCAAACAACCTCCCCGAAATGAAATAAAATGAAATAATAGCCAATCGCACCTCGAAATTGCGAGCCGCTGTCACCGGACCCTTAAGTCAGAGAAGCTAAAAAAAGATACCTAACATTATTTTGATTGCGGACAAACATAGATTGAATACCTTGAACCACATTTTTCGATGTACTGTTTAGTCATGATCATCATCAACCTGATAGAGTCCACTGCTGGGCATAAGTCTGCCCCCGATTCGATTCAATTCAATTTATTTATATCCCATTTTGTTACAATTGGTACACTCGGAAATGTCAAATTTTACAAAAGAGTATGTCAAATAATATAGTAGTAGGTAACCATGTAGATTAAGTGAAATTTCTCTTTTTTTTGCTCCTGTATATATATTTTTGGTTGTTCAAACTTAGTAAACTGTATACTATTACTGTATTCGCCTTCCGCGACACAGGCTTGCCCTAGTGCGGAAACCAATGGTAATTCATATTTTAACACTTTGGTAATATTATTTGGTAGGTAAATAAATGAATTTGTATTAGTTATTCACGACTTTGATCCCCAGGCACGGTAGATATCCCTTCAGATCACTCAGTACCAAGTACTAACTCAAGATTCTTAGAGGATGTCTAAGGGGGGTAGTCAGAGGTACGTCAGGTAGGTATTTGGTAAATAAATGATTTTGTATTTGTTTTTGCCATAATCAGATCATGGGTCTACCAGGGAGGTTAAGTACAGTAAAGGCTAGATTTTTTATTCAGAATAATTGATAGTGAGCTTTCTTTCGCTGTTTGTTTTACATTAAACTATGAATATATCTGTAAAAAATATAATTTGCACTGTGTACACTTATTTTTTTTTATTTTTTTTATTTTTTTTTTTATACTACTAGCTGATGGAACAAGCAGATGGCCCACCTGATGTTAAGTGGTAACCATCACCTATAAACAAAACATTGCCCCGTAGGTCACGCACAATAGGAACGTGCCCTACGATGCACTGCCCTGCGTCCATCAACTTGAGGCATACAGATGTTAAGCCTCATGTGCCTGTAATTACACCGGCGACCACACTCTTCAAACCGAAACACAGCGTTGCTGCTTGGCGGCAGAAAAAGGCGTGGTGGTAGTACTTCCCCGGACGAGCCCTTCACAAAGAGCTCTACTACTCTTAAAACAAACATCGTGAGCATGTTGTAGAACCTATGAGATTCTAAAACATGACTTAGTCAAGTGCTTGAAAAGAGCCTCTATAAGACGCCCTTAAAATCCTTTCGCCACTCTCATTTAAAAAGAATATAACATGACTAGCGACGCGCCCGCGCGCCCCTGCTTCGCACGGGTGCACATATCATGCATGTATTATACATAATATAAACCTTAACCTCTTGAATCACTCTTATCTATAAAAAACCGCATCAAAATCCGTTGTTTAAAGATTTAAGCATTCATAGGGACATAGGGATATAGGGACATAGGGATATAGGGACATAGGGATATAGGGACATAGGGATATAGGGACATAGGGATATAGGGACATAGTGACAGAGAAAGCGACTTTATTTAGTACTATGTAGTGACAACAAGAAAAAAAAAATAATGTGGGCGCAATAAAAAAATATAATTTGTAAAATAAATAATTCAATAAGTTCATTGATATGACAGGATGTGTGCAATCACTGTAGTTTTTAATATTAGTTCATCGTCGGTATACCGAGTTATATCGTGCTTGATTGTTCGTGGCCTGAAATCAATCACAAAAATGTAGGTCTTACAAGTTAGTAATTGCATCTAATGGATGATCTAGACTGAAATCAATCACAAAAATGTAGGTCTTAAAAGTTAGTAATTGCATCTAATAGATGATCTAGACGGTTTGAGGGAAAAGCTGCAAAATGTAGATATTTGCCAATAATTTAGACATACGCCCGACACATCGTCCTTGAGCTCTGTGTGAAGCTCTTGTCCGGGGATGTACTACCACCACGCTTTTTTCTGCTGCCAAGCAGCAACGCTGTGTTTAGGTTTGAAGAGTGTGGTCGCCGGTGTAATTACAGGCATATGAGGCTGAACATCTGTATGCCTCAAGTTAATGAACGCAGGGCAGTGCGTCGTAGGGCACGTTCCTGTCGCGCGTGACTTACGAGGCAATGCTTTGTTATAGGTGATGGTTACCACTTAACATCAGGTAGGTCATCTGCGTGTTCCATCAACTAGTTGTATAAAAAAAGGATCATGAGTTAATTGGAACTTGATGCTAAAAAGGGGATATCTACCGTGCCTCGCATGTTATGAAACTTTTTTTTTAAACAGTTATTGACATATTTGAATAATTGACTGACAACCGTCAAATAACTTATCTGGTTGATTGCAATTTTTCATACATAAGTTGAGTGAGTAATGTTGGATTTTGCGCTTATTTGTGATATAGTTTTAGATCAATAAACAAAATAAGGATAGGATAGGGTAACAATCAAGGATAAAAATAAATTATAATATAATGTTCCAAGGCAGACCATATAAGTCAAACAATGCATTTACTTACAACTTAAAGCTCGCTACCAAATCAGAAGCTATGCCCGAGCTACAGATGCGTGTTTAAGAAACTGACACCGCTATAATGCTGACTTCATTAGCGCATACATTTGTTTACACTGTCTATTCATTTGGATACCATAATATACCACGATGCTATTTTTCGGTTCTTCACAGAACCAATAGCTAATAATTGAATCGGCAGCAAAATAAGGCTAGATGAGGAGTATCAATACACCAACTTCCACAACTCAGTTGCAAGTTGCAGTGTTGGAGAAATCTGATTTATCAAGAGTTAAGCCAAGGATACACTAGGGGACAAATGTCCCACGACATGTGTCGGCGACATGTCAAGCGAAGCCGGCCGATTTCGGGTGACATATCTGGCGACATCGCGCGACTTATATCCGCAGCGATGTCGATGATCGAGCGAAGTCCGGCAACGTCGCGCTACATCACCCGACGTCGCTGGCGACACGTGTCGTGGGTAGAGATGGGCGCTTACCCGGTAAAAACCCGAACTTTGGGTTTTTTCCCGCTTATACCCATTTCTACCTACCCATTTTGAATTAATACCGGGTAAAAATTCACATCTTTTTTTGGTCATTTATGTTTTTATTTGTTAGTTTTATTCTGATTTTAATTATCTAATCTTAATATTCTGAATATCTGATAAAAAAGTATCATTCTAGCTTATTTTTATTCTGATACTTTGGATTCACACAAAGATACAAAAATAAATGAAAGATATGTTTTATAGGTACTATTACTACTATTACTGGGGAAAGCTGACCAATGGGTGGCCACCGCACCACAATTTGATTTTGACAGTGACATTTGTTTGTTTACCTTTTATAACATAGTAGAAAAAACGGTGTATAGACTATATATTTATATATATTTTACCCTTCCAATTTTTACCCACCCGCCCATCTCTAGTCGTGGGACATTTGCCCCTAGTGTATCCTTGGCTTTAGCTTTGGGATTTTTAATAATTAGGGCTTTAGTTTAGTCGGGATGGTATTTTGAAATCACCTCTTTGTGTTTGTAAAGAGAGTGGACTGGTTTCTAAATGTGTACCTTAACTCAATATAAATAAAGCTTTAGATAGGAAGCCTACATTCATAGCAGCGCCATCTAGTTGTAAAACTCGAACTAATTATGAAGACAAGCGTTTTTATTTGCAGAAGAATCCTAAGGAATTTACATCCTCAAAGAATCTTGAGTTAGTTCTTGGTACTGAGAGATCTGAAGGGATATCTACCGTGCCTGGGGATCAAAGTCGTGAAGTTGTTTCAGTTTTTAGTTTCAGAATCCTAAGGAGGTAGGTTAGGGTAGGATATTTACCACGTGGAAGAAGGTGGAGGCGAAGCATCCATGTAAACTGTCCCCTATAAAAGATAATTGGGCGGTGGCACTGGTGGGTAGCCGTCGCTCAACAAGAGTTGAGGTGGGGCGAAAGAGGCCCGAGGAGAGCCGAGAGGCCAAGGAGGATCTCGAAACTATGGGGCCAACGCCGTCGGGGCCATGGAAGAGTGCGAAAGCGTGCCCACAGCCTCGGCACATGGCGTGTAGCTGGACCCTGTTGGGTTTTAGTCAGTAAGAGTCCGACATAACTCTTTTGTTGTCACCACAGACGAATATCCCTACGTTAAAAAATATTTTCCATATTTATAATTTCATGGATTTTTGTGGATGCTTTATAAAAGAGTTATTTGACGCCAACTGTACTATAGAAAACCATAGCCAAGCTACGAGTATGTATAAACCCAACTACGTCGTGAGAGTAGCAGACGTATTAAATTCAACACATAATGATACGCAAGGTCACTATCATCGATAAGTCCGTAAAGAGAGCCGACCATTCAAATGGGATTTATGATGTGATGGTGGTATGTAATACATGTAGAAGAAAACATTACATAAAAATGTTTTTTATTGCTTTCGAACAGGTCTTGTATCACTATCACTACATAGTATAAAACAAAGTCGCTTTCTCTGTCCCTATATCCCTATGTCCCCATGTCCCTATGTCCCTATGTATGCTTAAATCTTTCATACTACGCAACGGATTTTGATGCGGTTTTTTTAATAGATAAAGTGATTCAAGAGGAAGGTTTATATGTATAATACATGCATAATATAGCAGAGAAACACTTTGCACCCGTGCGAAGCCGGGGCGGGTCGCTAGTAATATATAAGTCAGAAGTTTCAAAGTGATTCCTGTGAGTGTACTGAATAATGACGTTTTGATTTTAATGTTGACTGAAAAATATAAATCTGTTGCTTAAGCGCACACAAACAAAAATATCTTCTAGATATCCACTCAGAAAGTTTTTTTATTTTATCCAATCTTAAACTTACATTGGATAGTTTAATAGTAAATAAATAAATAATGCTGGACACAGCACTATCTATCCCCAAAGTAAGCTACTTACTCAAAGCTTGTGTTATGGGTAGATGGGTACTAGGTAACTGATATATTTAATACATTATACACTTAAATAGATAGACAATTTTTATTATACATAGAAAACACCCAGACCAACGGACAAATTTCAGCAGATCGTACACAAATTTGTTCCGAATCGAACTGGAATCGAACCCGCTCTTGCGTCGCAGGCGGACTCTCGCCCGCTGCGCCACTGAGGTCGTCACCGAGGTCGAGTAATAATAATATGATTATATTTGCTGTCTGCATACTGCATACCACCGGCCTCACAATTAAGACTAGTTCATCGTGCATCAAGCAAGTACTCCGATTATGAAATACACGAGTTCAGAACATCTCCGAACTAGATCGATAAGAGCGTTGCTATAAATATTGTATGTTACATTGGAGATTATCAGTCACAGGTAGTGTATCATCGGGGTAGCTTGGTAGAAAATATTGCAATGAAAGTGGTGAGAACATTGATTAAAAATATAGCAAAAATTATTGATACCTACTACATAAATAGTATTATCAGTTGGCAGTTTTAGCCAGTTAGATAAGAACAATATCAAACAGTATCTATTAAAATGTTCAAAAGCGTTTTTTTTCACACTAGTAGCACCCTGTGGTTTCACCCGCGAATTTTTAAATCCCGGTATTCCCACAGGATATATAGGAAGTAGCCTATGTGTTATTCCAGACTATAATATATCTGTGTGCCAATTTTCACCAAAATCCGTTCAGCCGTTCTGGAGTTATAGAGTAACAAACATCCATCCATCCATACTTACAAACTTTCGCATTTATAATATTAGTGGGATAAGTTTTCTTTCATAGATGGCCGCAACGCTGTAACCAAAATAGTTTAATTTTGTCTGTATAATTAAAATATTCACGGAGATTCTTATGGAATCTGAATAATGTAATGTATTTTTTTTTAAACTTTAAAAATTTCCTAATTATATGTATTTTTTTAGTTCATCGTCCTAGCAACAATCGCCTTGGCCCATGGCGCTAAACTGGAAAGGAATTACCTACCTCCCTCCCATGCTCGAACCTCTGGAGGATCAGGAAACCTTCTCCAAACCCCCATCTCCGGCCCTTCAAACGCCCCCTCCCAAATCGCCAATGGATTCTCCCAAAGTGGCAACGGATTCTCCCAAAACGGGGCTGGATTCTCCCAAACCGAAGCCAAATTCTCCCAAACTGGGGCTGGATTCTCCCATGCTGGAGACTTCGTCCAGGCTGCTTATGGCAACAACGGGTTCAACAACGTAAATGGTTTCAACAACTTTGAATCTCGCCCAGAACGCCCTCAGGCGGCTTTAGAAAGAAGTGCTAATATCCTTCGTCAGGACGATTCAAACGATGGAGAGGCCTTTGCGTACGCCTTTGAGACTGAGAATGGGATCTATGCTGAAGAAAGTGGGGTGGCCAGCAACGGCGTTGAGGCTCAAGGTGGATACTCTTACACTGGTGACGATGGACAGGTTTACTCAATCAGGTCAGTGCCTTCACGTTTTTAAAAGCAAAAATCTTAGTTGGAAATAAAAATGTACACTTTTTGAAAAGTTATTTATGACTTGTTATCGTGTAAGTAAGTGCTAATTAAGTGTTTGATTCAGGCGTGACTTTGCGGAATTCCGAGACAATGATGACTAGACTCACGTAGTTAATAGGGTGGGTCTTAAATTTATATGCGTCGTATTTGTATGTCTTATATTTAGTTGCGCCCCGCGATTTCACCCGCGCAGATTTAAATCCCGGTATTACCACGGGATAAAAAGTAGCCTATATGTTCCAGACTATAATGTATCTCTCTGCCAAGTTTCATCCAAATCCGTTTAGCCGTTCCGGCGTGAAAGAGTAACAAACATCAATCCATCCATACTTACAAACTTTTGCATTTATAATAGTAGTAAGATTGAACAAAACCAATTTAACTTAAGGCTTCGGTGACAGCGGCTCGCAATTTCGAGGTGCGATTGGCTATTATTTCATTTTATTTCATTTCGGGGAGGTTGTTTGAAAAAATAACTCTAAAGAAACACGCATAAATACTGTTCGAACACAAATAATACAATAATATAAGGGAAACATGCCCGAATCAGAAATCATTTTGGTATTAGTATGTTTGGTCTTACATTTACCTAATACCAAAATGATTTCTGACTCAAGCACATTTCCCTTATATTATTGTATTATTTGTGTTCGAACAGTATTTATGCGTGTTTCTTTAGAGTTATTTTTTCAAACAACCTCCCCGAAATGAAATAAAATGAAATAATAGCCAATCGCACCTCGAAATTGCGAGCCGCTGTCACCGGACTCTTAACATAAAATATTGACCGGTAGTGACTCCCACGCATTCAAAAGTATTTTTTTCTTTCGAATTTAGTTTTAAGATTCGAGCAATCAAAATTTTTCGCATGGTTGATATAAATTTTTTGTTGTATTAAAAAAATAACACAAAAAACTAATAAAATTCCAGATACACAGCTGATCAAAACGGCTTCGTGCCTCAGGGGGATCACATCCCCACCCCCCCTCCTGTACCCGAAGAGATCTTGAAGGCTTTGGAACAGAACGCGAGAGATGAGGCTGCTGGTATCTTCGACGATGGTTTGTGAATCCCAGTTACTACTAAAACATGCCACAAGTCTCGTAAAACATTTTAAACACTATATTAAGCTTAGGAAATGACTAGATTTAGAAGACTTATACCCGGTTTCTGAAAGCGCGATCAACACTAATGGTCTGTCAAGTCACTTGCTATTTCAGCTTTTACTTGAAACTAGATAGAGATAGCAAGTGACTTGACCGCCGATTAGTGTTGATCGCGCTTTCAGAAACCGGGGATAAGTCTTCTAAATCTAGTCATTTTTATACTAAAGCTTTTACGGCCTTACTACAAAAAAATAGTCAAACGATAAACTATGCTTAAACTATTGCCATCTCTTACCAATGCGTAATGGCAAATAGAGACAGCGCTAATTTTACACCTTGTCTAAAGTTAGACACCGTTTTGTGGTACGAGGGTTTGTGTTTTGAAAAATTCAGGACCCAGTGGCTCGTAGGCTCAGCATTTTGAAACCATTACTGAATTCCAGTTAACACTATAAACGAATAAAAATACCTTTGCTTATTGTAAACCGACGAAAAAACGTAAAAGGTTCTCAAGTCGACACTTTTTTGAACTTATAACTTTTTCAACAGGTCTATACAACGAAGCGAAATACTCCGACAACAACGCCGTCCAACAATACCAACAGAACTACAACAGCAATGACGACGACGCAGTTGTAACCAACGCTGCGTTCTCCCGAAACTACCCCACCGACGCTGACACTCCCAAGGGTACTGGAAGTTCCACTGGAGCTAATTTTGGTAGAGCTTCCACTTCTGGAGTAGAAAAGGCCTACCTGCCTCCATTCACCACCGCGGACTCTTCTAGAGTACTATCATCCATCAGCAGACTTAACGCCCCTTCTGCCAACAGAGGATCTTTTGACCGCACTTCTGGACTTGAAACACCATACTTACCTCCCTCGGTTGCTGACAATTCTAGAGCTTCCGTTGTCCGCAGTTTTGGTACCCGAGGTTCCGTTAACCCTACTTTTGCCACCCAAGGTTCCAACGGCCCTACTTTCGCTACTCAAGGTTCCAATATCCCTGTTTTTGGCGCCAGAGGTTCTACTGGCCCCAGTTTTGGTGTTCAAAAGACGTATCTACCTCCCTTCGCCTCTCAGACTGGCAATGGTTTGAGACGTCAGCAAAGCTTTGACTCCAAAAATGGTTACCGTTACTAACTCTCTCTGCGTATTCTGTTGACTAATGAATAAAGTATTTATGTGATAATATTATTGCATTTTTATTCGAAAGTAGCATGTAGAAAATGCCTTTGTAGGTACAGGTGTTTTAATCTATAGTCTACAAAGTAATCTACGAAAAAAATACGTTACTACAAATTAAAATGGTCTAAGGCTAGGCTAAGCATATTGTGAATTCATAACGTTGAGAAAAAAGTTATGAATCCACTTAATGCTGAGTAAAGATGCTCTCACAAAACTATGTTTTCTTACATAAAAAAACCAAATCAATAGTTATTTGATATCCTTCGTTTTTACACCACCAATAGATACACCAACTTTTCTAATTGTTAAAGGATTACCTAAAACATAATAATTAAAAAAAAAATCTAATTATTAGGCCCTACCCACTACCATCTGTATATAAAACTCGAGTACTAAATGTAACTTTTGAAACTATGATAGTTAGGTAGGTACATTATTTTCATTTGAACGGGACTGGATATTTATAGCATGATTTGCGAGTTTGTTACCCGATTTTAAGCATAGTTGCACAGTTGCATTATTTCATTCAACCTGTGAATATGGCACATGCAACTGTGTTGAAATGTCGGGAAACAATCAAACTCACTAATTATGGAAATTTCCCGTTCTAAATGGAATAAATTATAAATAGAAAAAATTGAATGGAAAAGAAAAAGTTACACATAGTAGGTATTATGAAGACAGGCAACTTGCTTAGAGAAAAATGAAAATTATGTAAAAAGTAAATTTTATTATATGAACGAAAGCTCGCCTAAAAGCTCCATCTCATAGCTCCGTAGCGCAATGATGCGATTGTTGACCTCTTTTGTATCCATTTCAATGCGATGTTGTTATCTTCTCTCGATAGATGGCGTTACTTTAAAAATCATTAATAATATTAGAAACGTTA
Organism: Plemyria rubiginata; assembly: GCA_963576535.1. NCBI lineage: Eukaryota > Metazoa > Arthropoda > Insecta > Lepidoptera > Geometridae > Plemyria > Plemyria rubiginata. The sequence continues at coordinate 10,280,216 of OY754924.1, read as the reverse complement.
GAAACAACCCATCATGTTATTAAGATGGGTTGTTTCTAACATTGAAACAAGATGTCTCAGACGAACTTTATTGTAAATACACTCACTACAAACTACATAGGTATCGAAGCCGTGATGCTGATTTTTCGTTTTCCTTTTCTGTTGATTGCTTTACCGGATTCAAACCTGCAATTAGGATTGAAATGCAGGGTTGCTCTTGCTATCACTACACTGCCAGAACTCATAGTGTTTTGCAATATAATTTCGAATGGGCACATACATAATATCAGTTATTAAGAAAATGAAGAAAATTTACTGTAAAATCAATTTACCTGCTCAACACCTTATTTATGAACCAATCAATCAAAATTACAAAACTAACTCAATACACTTTTTGTCTGTACGTTTTTGTCTAATCAATAGGTCAATGGGTGTTGCAGCAAATGTAATACATACAGGAACAAGTACCTATATTATGTTCTTAAACGACGATTCTTTGACGACCTCAGTGGCGCAGCGGGCGAGAGCTCGCCTGCGACGCAAGAGGTTGCGGGTTCGATTCCCGTCTCGGAACAAATTTGTGTAGGTACGATCTGCAGAAATTTATTCCGTTGGTCTGGGTGTTTATGTATAATAAAAAAAAAATATCTATCTATGTAAGTATATAATGTATTAAATATATCAGTCATCTAGTACCCATAACACAAGCTTCGAGTAGCTTACTTTGGGGCTAGATGGTGCTGTGTGGATCGTCCAGCATTATTATTATTATTATTTTTTAAATATATTATGTATTAACGACTTTCGGTTACACTTCCCTTCGTTCTTAAATTTGGATCCCTGTTTTTTTTTTGTTTCTTATCTGTTCCGATAGGTTCCAATTTACAATTCTAATGTAATTAATAAATTATTTATTTTAGGTAGGTATGTGTTTAGTTATAAGTTTTTGTGTAAAGTTATAATTGTTTTTGTATTACTTGTATATGTTATTGTATGGATTTTTGATCCGAAATAAATGAATAATAATAAAAAAGATTCTCAAAAACCTCCAATGTAAAATACGTGAGCTTTGGGCATTTTAAATCCTAACAATAAAGAACCGGCGCCGGTGATCTAGTGGAAGCGTTCGGTTGCAAGTTCGAATCCGGTCGAGCACCAATGAATTTTTCTATAGAAAAATTTATGTGCGCAATGCCAGTGCTCTTAAACGGTGAAGGAAAACATCGTGAGGAAACCAGTTAGTATTCTAGCAGCGGTGATGGGCTTGCAACCTGTCACGTATGGAATACTAACTACTGCTAATGTGGGTATGTGCCAAATGTAATATTTGGACGTACCTCTGACTACCCTTCTTAGACATCCTCTAAGAATCTTGAGTTAGTACTTGGTACTGAGAGATCTGAAGGGATATCTACCGTGCCTGGGGATCAAAGTCGTGAAGCTGTTTTTTTAATAATAGTTTCATGACTGTGACGTGATCTCCAGGAACACTCCGATTCCTTTCATTTTCCTTTAGAGTTTGGAGTTATATTAGTGTAATATTTATGGCTATAACTTTCCTTATGTGGTCTCTATCATCATTCCATCGGCATCGTTTATTCTCGTTCTGTTTCCCTCTGGTTCTTGTTCCGGTTCTTGGTTACCAGACTGTAACTTTTTGGCTTCACTCGTCAATTTCTTTATTACTTACGTAAGTAGATAAGTAATAAAGAAATTGACGAGTGAAGCCAAAGAGTTTTAAACACAGACAAAGTAAGGCGGTTCAAAAGAACCAAGACTTTTGAGTTAGCGTTAGCTAGAATTATTATGTGGTAGCCATCACCTATATCTACACCTAAAGCTTTGCCTTGCAAGGTAAATATGATAGGAACGTGCCCTACGATGCACTGCTCTGTGTCCATCAACTTGAGGCAAACAGATGTTAAGCCTCATGTGCCTGAATTTCACCGGAAACCACACCCTTCAAACCGAAACACAGCAACGCTGCTTTGCGTCAGAAAATGGCTTTCTTGTCACAGGCATTAATTCACAAGGTTGAAGACACAAAAGGGGTCGAAGTTGAAGTCTGCCCTAAATAAAAACAGACAGACAGACGAAGGATTTATAGATGTTATCTTTGTAAATATCAAGGGCAATATCATACTTCTAAATTGTTATATTGTACATTTCATAACAGATGCCTATTGTAGTTTAACTGAAAGTTTTCTAGTGCTGGACAATTTTTAATTTCGATACCAACCAAACTTTTGTGAACGTATAAATTTAATCTAAATAAAATATCAATCTTACCTATTTCATAATTAACAGCGATCGAATGAATTTAGTGAGAAGAGATTGAGTAATATTCCCAGTTATGAATGAATGAAGGAATATTAAATGTAGGTTAGGCTAGTTTTTCCTACAAAAGTTTGAATAAAAACGAAATTATAGTCTATCATTATTGTTGGTAGACAAAAATGTTTGGAGTAAAATGAAAAAAAAAATTGCTGTTTGCGATGCGTTCTTCAAAAAAAATTTATTTTTGTTGTTTTTATTTCACAAATGTTGAAAGCTGCGTGCGAGAGTTGTGCTATTCGGTAAATAGATATTTTCAGAATTCGAAATGAATAAAATCGATATACCCACGCACATCACTATTAACATACTTGACCTCATCGATCGAACCTTAATCGGAAATAGATGCATTCTAGCAACACGTCATACCCTCCACTCGAGACAATCACGATAGTTACCTAATCACAGGCGATTGTACTTTCTGTCATGATAAGTTCAACAAGTACCTTGGAACTTTCAACAAGTATATTACAAAGGTTAAATTTCTAAAACATATATCAGGAGCCGCACTTAAAATTCTTTCACCACAATTTAAAAGAAATAGACAAAAAAAAGAAGAAGACATATTATAATCAGAGAATAGGTCGCGTCAACCAAAAATAACGCTAGAAAACAGTGGAGACGTATCTTTCATACTTTTCTGTTTTCGGATTTCGTATTCCACTGTTCCAGTGAGTTTTGTAGTTGACGGGATAAATGTGTATGCTAAGGTTTTTGCCGTTTTCTACAGAATAATAATACTTAATACGGAGCATGTTGTAGATCCCAAACTTGAGGACAAGGTTTATGAAATAAAAATGTGGTTCGATTCTCGCCTCGGAACAAATTTGTGTATGTTCTGCAGAAATTTGTTCCGTGGTTCTGGGTGTTTATGTATAGTAAAAAATATCTATCTATGTAAGTATATTATAATGGATTAAATATATCAGTCATCTAGCACCCATAACGCAAGCTTTGAGTAGCTTACTTTGGGGCTAGCTGGTGCTGTGTAGATTATCCAGCAATATTATTATTATTATTATTATTGACAGCAATACCTTTTTTTAGTAGATACGTAATATATCATTCGGCAATAGTGGCAAGTCTGAACTCTTATAATAAATTCTTGGCCAAAATCGTGTTCCCTTTGTAAAAGTTTACTCATTCCAAAAGGTCTTGAAGCTTCAATAAAATGAAAGGTATCATACCGTAAATCCTAGAACTGGCAATAGAGTCGATTTTACGCAAGCATACCTAGTGTAGACTAGTGTTCTCTGCGTAATAGGTCGTGATGGTTGGACGGATTATTTTAGCGGCTTTGCGCATGCACGAAGTTAGTCAGACGAGCAATTTTAGAGCCATTAATTAATAAAATCAAAATAGTCTTATTTTAGTTCAATCACTATAACCAGTGAAAACCCTTCACTGACTAGTGATTGTACTAATACCATACAGCGCTGAGTTTAGTGAAACTGGTGTAATCATAAAAATATAACGCTTACTTAACTTGTTTGGATGAATAGTATTATGTACAGAGCACACTAGGTAAAATATTCTAAGATTATACCTAGACAGTGTGCTCTGTACAAATACTTTTCATCCAACAAGTTTGTAGTAAAAAAATTGAGCAAATAAAAAAATTTTTCTTTCCGTTTGTCTTCTTTACTTTTTAGTTATTATGAATGATATGTATATAGTTATGGAATAGGTATACCTATTAAATAAAACATGATAATTCTAAGTACTTAATTAGTGGTTTCAAAGCGCTATGCAAGCTTTTCATCTCAAGTTCTTTGCAGGTTCTTCTTGGCTTGGTCGCGTTGAACTACACCTAGATTTGCCTAGCTTTAAGACGTGTTTAAGTGATCCGCCTGTGATGTGATAACCTATGCTGTGTGAGCTTGCTGTGTCGTATCGTGTGGGCCTCGCCAGACAGTGCAACACTGGTATTCTGCCAGTGCGGTTAACGGCACCGACACGTACTTAATAAACACAATAGACATGAGCGTTTTTGGTTTTTTCCGCAAACGGCTATGTAGCCGATATACGGTTTGCATGTCGATTTCTAAAACGGTTTTCTAATATCGATTTCAGTCGTTTGGTTTGCAAACGTGTTCATGGATTTTAGCTAAGAAAACTAACAACGAAACGACAAACGCAAACCTAAACGGTTAATCAGTTTATCGATATCAGTTAGACTCTTGTAACTATGGCGATTTCCCTTCATGTTAGCTAGGTTAAGGTACTTCATATTTGCTTCATCTCTTTTTTACCAGTAAAACGATTCATACTTAGAAAGGGAGGCAGCGAATCTCAATAAATTGGTCTATGTTTCATATCGATCGTTTGGTTTGTGTAGTTTTCGTTTTGATCGTGTTTTTAGTAACAGCTGATTTTGGCTAGATATCATGAAATCGGCTATCAATATAGCCGATTACATATCGATTTGATATGATATCAAATCCTTATCCGATTTAAGTTACGTTTTGATATTTATGACTCATGTCTAAAATACAAAAAAAGAAAAATCATAAAAAGCTAAGTTGCTTGGTTATATAGCAACTATTGTTGCAAGTCTGTACAGACCGCAGACGGCACTTTGAATCTAGCCATGTTGCTTCACGGTATATGGATCATCAAATCCTGCTACGATTTAGACATGCAAGGAATTTGTTTCGCATACCTATTTACATAGTTTACCTATTTACATACTTTATGCGTGTACTTGAAGATGATTGGTAGTTTGTATTGAATTTATTAGCTAAAACAAAGATGGATACCTGATAGAGATGTTTTTACCCGAGTGCCGAGGGTTATTATATTGATCACTCTTTATTTCACCACAAATGTTATTATCATCTTAAATAGTCTAAAAAAAAAAACAAAAAACGTTTTGTGTCGCAAAAACAATAATTGTCTCGACTTTCCCCAGGCACGGTATATATCCCCTCAGATCTCTTAGTACTCAAGATTAGCAAAAACTAAGAATGTAGTTATATTTGGCACATCAATATTTTGCTATTGTATTCAATACGTGACAGTTTACAATCCCATCGCCAGTTTACCATTAAAAAAAGGTAATCGCGTGCCTCGTATGTCTACACATGAATGCATAGACTTATAGAGACTGGCGGTTTAAATCCTAATCATATGAAACACGGTGTCGGCAGATTTCCCTCTCCCTTGCCTACACTTACATATAAAGCGTACATACGATAATAAACTCGGGTGACACACACACTGAACGCAGCACTACGATTGGCTACTTGACCAACTCACACTTACAATCACCCAATCAATGCGAACCACTCGTACGTCACACTACCATAAAAACGTAGGCGTAGGGATTTCAATATTATCGATAAAATATTATCGATTGATACGATCTTACAAAAGATGAATCGATATTATCGAAGTCTTTTCCACATTCAATCTCAGCTTGTCTAGTAAGAAAATCCATATGTCTTAATTTAATAATAATAATAACTTTTATTTTTAACTGACTTCAAAAATGGAGGTACTTATATTCTCAAAAAAATCGGGCCCGTCCAAATCTGAACAATAGTGATCCAGATTTTGACGGGCCTGTTTTCGTTCTACAAAGTGTATTTTTTCAGAGGTGTATAAAATATACCGGCAGCGCTTAACCGCCGGTTTCTGAAAGCACGATCAAAACTAATCTGCTGTCTCTATTTTTTTTATACTACTAGCTGATGGAACAAGCAGATGGCCCACCTAATGTTAAGTGGTAACCATCACCTATAAACAAAACATTGACCCGTAGGTCACGCACAATAGGAACGTGCCCTACGATGCACTGCCCTGCGTCCATCAACTTGAGGCATACAGATGTTAAGCCTCATGTAGCTGTAATTACACCGGCGACCACACTCTTCAAACCGAAACACAGCGTTGCTGCTTGGCGGCAGAAAAAAGCGTGGTGGTAGTACTTCCCCGGACGAGCCCTTCACAAAGAGCTCTACTACTCTTAAAATATCTCTATCTAAGTAAACACCATTTATTTATTCAAACTATGTTATATTTTACTATTTTCAACCAATCATCATTCGATCATCGGTAAATTTTTTTATTTGTTGAAATGAACGAGCACATCACTATCTCGCAGCAAATAGCAGCGACAGTACCACGCAAAGAACGTGGTGTCGAGAGCATCGCTAACAACTCATTCCATTGCGTCATTTGTTTATTGGGTCGTGACTCGTTTTAAGATACACGCAGCAATGTATTTGAAACAATTAGTTAAAAATGCTTTTCGCACCGATTTAACTTTTGACTGACCTTAGAAAGTATGTTTTGACTTGTGATTGTTTTATGGCTAAATACTTAATAAAAACAAGTAAATTTGTCAACTTACATGTGGTAGGTTATTCCGTGTTCCCTATAATTCACTTTTCTGCTAGTATTCTTGCCCGAGACGATCGCACATTCCGGCATTTTAAAAACTTGTCAGACGACAGACGACTCGCGACTAATCCCTGATTTTTGCCGAGCGAAGGACTATGTGGGGAATCCCTCACGTTGCCGTCTTACGGGATACGCCCACATGCCCCATCCCCTCCTTTCCTTCATCCGTGCATGAATGGTTCAAACTATGTCGAATGCGCCAAAAACTGATGCTGTGAGCACAGCTCGTCAATCATCATTAATTGATGAAATCCACATACCAGCGACCCTTTAGGGTATAAGCAGTCGGCATCACATTGTCATCCCTTCTTGGAGTTGTGTGTCAACTAGATTCAAGTAGGGCACATTACGTCTGCCTAGGCATAGCCTAGATGCATATACTTTGCCCGAGCGGCAATTTGTAACAAGGATCATACAAAAGAGCGATAGAAACCAAGCCGCAAGTTTGTTGCCTGTTCTTTCTCTCGGCTTTGATCGCGTGAAACTGGCGCCTAGAGTCACCTAGCTTTAAGACGTTTCAAAGCTATCCTTGCAATTTTATTGAATAAATAAATTTTGACTCTGAATATATTTTTTATTGCGGACTTTCCAAAATGTACTATCTAGCCTCAAACATAGCAAAAGGATTTATGGGAACCAGATTACATATTAACTTCCTGCTAATACATACTTTTAGTTGACGACCTCTGTGGCGCAGCAGGCGAGAGTCCGCCTGCGACGCTAGAGGTTGCGGGTTCGATTCCCGCCTCGGAACAAATTTGTGTACGATCTGCAGAAATTTGTTCCGTTGGTTTGGGTGTTTATGTATAATAAAAAATATATATCTATGTAAGTATGTATATAATGTATTAAATATATCAGTCATCTAGTCATAACACAAGCTTTGAGTAGCTTACTTTGGGGCTAGATGATACTGTGTGGACTGTCCAGCATTATTTAATTATTACATACGTTTAATAACCGACACAGAACAGATTTGCATAATAAGAGCTGTGGATTTTGTTCAAAAAATAAAATAAAAATAAATAAAATAATGTTCAACAAAAATTTAAGCTAGGCTCTTTTGATTGTGGAAAATTAAAAATGAAATGTCATTAAGCAATAGGGTAAATAAAAACAAATCCAAATACTAGAGAAAGCGATGGAGCAGCTCGTTTAAGTCTTTTGTTTCGACGTTTTTAAAAATATTTTAAGCTGCGAATGTTTGCATTTACATATTAAAATTTGGTAGTATCTATTTTATCAAGCAATTTGAACCACTCTATCACAAAAACACTTGAGGTCGTGGTCGTGCACCAATGAGTTTTTCTGATAAAAAAATTATGTGCAACAATGCCAGTACTCTCAAACGGTGAAGGAAAACATCGTGAGGAAACCGGCACGTTGTAAAACCTAACAAGTTCTATAACATGTGTCAAGTGCACGAAAGGAACCTCTTGAGGCGCACTTACAATCCCTTCACCACACTGTTTCGAAAGACACGATAAGAATAAGAAGATCACAAAAACGGTTGATATGTCAAGCTTTGTATGACCAATGGACGACAATTGCAGAAGGCCTATACAAATTCTCTTCTGTGCCCACACCCAGCAGTGGATGATACCAGACTGAGATGAGGACATTCGGACACGACAGCATCGAAACCGTTTTATTCATCATGCAACTAAAACAATTTGTGGAATTTCATTGATTTGCAATAAAGATTTTATAATGTCCTAAAAGTTATTCTCCGATCGGTAAACACTATAAAACCAATTTTTTTTAATAAAGACTAAATACTTATAAATAGGAGCAGCTGCGCATTTTTTTACAGCATAAATTCGATGTATTCTTCATCTTAATTGGTAAGTGGCTCGCTGATCTCATGCATTTTAAACAAGCCATCTTGCGCGAGTTTTTGCTGTTTCAATGATCTGTCTTCAAACCGTAAACTATGATTCATACAAAGCGACAACCGTAAAATGTCGGGGCGATTTGGGTAGATTATTCACATATTTTTTGTGAAAATTAGTTTAGTATCACAATGGCAACCAGATTGAAATAAGTATTGAATCTAAATGTCGAGAAGTATATAAAATTAAAATTCATTTAAAAAAATATAATTTTATTTCTAGTTGACGCCGGTTTCTGAAAGTTTGTTCAAAACTAATAAGCCATCAAGTCGCTTGCTATCTCTATCCAATTTGAAGTAAAAGCTGAAACAGCAAGTGACATGACAGCCGATTAACTTTGACCGAGCTTCAGGAACCGGCGGTTAGTGCTTTCTAGGATTTTACTATCCGTCAGCTAAAAATATATCCCACGTCACAAAATATTTAAAAAAAGTTACATACTCAGAAATTTCTAAGTGTTATTTCTATGATCAATTAATATTTGAGGACTTTTCACACTGCACCATCTCCAAACTAAGTATAGCTTGTAATAAAGGAACTAGATAGCAGATACTTTTCTTTTTTTGGTACCTAATAAATACTTGTGATGTGTAACACCCAGACAGAGAACAAACATTTATGTTCATCACACAAAGGTCTCCGATAAGATAAGATAAGAAAATTCTTTATTGGACATAAATAAAGTATATAGGCGAACTTAATGCTATTAAGCATTTTCTTCCAGTTAACCTTTGGGTAGCATGTCAGCGGACATTGAACCCATGGCCTATAACTCAGACGGCAGAGCTACTAATTGAGCTGCAGGAGCTGAAAATTGAGAATCTTTTTTTTACAATTAGGTGATGGACCAAGCAGGTGGCCCTTTTGATGTTAAGTGGTTACCATCATCTATATACAAAGCATTGCCTCGTAAGTCACGCACGATAGGAACGTGCCCTGCGTCCATCAACTTGAGGCATACAGATGTTAAGCCTCATGTAATAATATAATAATAAGTCTTTTATTTTCAGGAAAAAAATCGTACAAAAAGTTTTACATAATAGTAGGTAATACATAAGTGTGCTGTAATTGGATGAGAACATTTTTTGTTGGTTATATTTTGTACAATTTTGCAGTTTCGTCTCTGATGTACGTTTCAGTGAAGAACATTGTACCTTGCTCTAACTAAGTTACTAAACTTGTGTTTAGACGCAAGGGTCTCTGCTTCGGCTCTGATTGTAGAGATGATAGGTTGATTAAATAGATGAACAGTTTAAGATGATAACAAAAAGAAGTGTGACACTGAATAAACACTAAAAGCTAAGAAAATAATAATAATAGGTAGTTACAAGTAACATACTTGTTTGTTTGTTTAGGTATAAACAATTTTTAGGATGTGTCAGATGTGTAGGTGTGTTTCGAGGATTTTGTGTGAAGTTTGTGTGCGTGTGTGTTGGTTTATGTGAGCGAGGGTGTGTGCACGAGTGTGGGTGTGTGGATAAAGAAAATCGTTATCTTACGTCGTCGTCAGGATTGGATGCGTAACAGCGCCGCCGTCTGTATGTAGTCTAGGCCCAAAAAGTAATATTTAAGTTTTTTTTTTAATTCTCTTTGTGTTAAATTTTGGATCGATAGAGTTTTGTTTATTTTGTTAAAAGGTATGCTGCTAAGAAGAGGAAATGTTTTTGGGCAAATTTAGTTTTGCATTTTGTGGTATGGAATAATTTATCTTCTCTCCGTCTTCTTTGATTTTCTAATTTGATATCTGGGATGATCCTGTGCTGTTTAAGAATTAAATGTTGTATGAAAAGCTGTCTCACAGATAGGACGTTGCAATCAGAGTAGAGTTGTTTTGTGGGGTACATAAATGGTAGAGAAAAAGCCACTTTCAAGACTGCTCTCTGTGCCCTTTCAAGCGGGATTAGGTGAGTTTTTAGGGCCCCATGTGCCTGTAACTACACCGGCGACCACACTCTTCAAACCGAAACACAGCGTTGCTGTTTGGCGGCAAAAAAGGGGTGGTAGTACTTCACCGGACGAGCCACACAAAAAGAACTCTACTATTTTAAAATCTATAGCCGTCATATATCTGCAGTCAGTTCTTACAAGACCATGTCTTAATTGGCTTTAGAGCCTGATTTCCATTAGAAGCGAATCACTGTTGCTACCTTATTTCGTATGCATGATCTCATTAATAGGTGCATCTGTCTATACGTCTTGCAATGCAAGCATTAGTGCATTATAAAGCTGACTACCGTCAACATCTTACTCACTTCTTCTTCGTCTATTTATGACGACCTCAGTGGCGCAGCGGGCGAGAGTCCGCCTGCGACGCAAGAGGTTACAGGTTCGATTCCGGCCTCTGAACAAATTTGTGTACGATCTGCAGAAATTTGTTCCGTTGGTCTGGGTGTAAAAATATCTATCTATGTGAGTATATAATGTATTAAATATATCAGTCATCTAGTACCCATAACACAAGCTTTGAGTAGCTTACTTTGGGGCTAGATGGTGCTGTGTGGATTGTCCAGCATTATTAATTTATTATTATTTATTTGTATGGCCTTTGCAGTAAGAATTTCGAAAGAATTTATAGGCCTGTATTTGCACACTGTGAATCGCTTTGCTTACTAGATCCAATTACCTATTGCAGTTTTTTTAAACAGTCTCGCATTCTTTTCGAAAACGTCAAACCGGTGCTTTACAGAGCTTTGCGAGCCTTGTAAACGCTCGCCTTGTATTTGATACAATTTAATTCCGATTTGATGAGCCCGTCTCGACATTGAGATGGAAGGTATGTAGCCTCAATCATAGATAATTGCAACTGCAGTCTAAAATTGGTTGTTAATCATTTTAAAGCATGAAATGAAGTGCAAAATATTCTAATTAATAACTTAATAAAAAGTTCAATAGTTCTTGAATTCAACCAATGATGTGTTAGGATCACGACTGCAAATCTCACGCATGGTAGACATAATAATATCTTCTTGATCTAAATATTTTACTACACAAAAACACAATCGAATAAGACAAATATAGTGTCATAAAAAAGGCTTCGACTAAACATTTTTTATTATTTCATAATCTTTGAAATAACAAATAAATAAATATTAGTGAACTTTCCACACAACACTATCTAGCTCCAAACTAAGCCAAAGCTTGTAATTTTTTTTTATTTTTATTTATTTATGTTTTTTCACGTGGGGATCGAACCCACGGCCTACGGCGTAGAAGGCAGAGCTACTACCAACTGAGCCGTGAAGGCTATCTGTGGGTTTAATTCTCTTTCTTATTTTTTGTCTGGTTAGAAAACCCACAAATGGGTAAACCGCGCTGCTTGCTTTTGCTTTTCTGCATAAAAAGGTGTGATGTAGTACTTCCCTGGACGAGCCCTTCACAAAGAGCTCTATACTACTCTTGCACCAGTAGGTAAAAGCATGAAAAGCTAATTAAGGTGAAGGCAAGAGCTACTACTGTGACTCTCGCTCGCACGTTTTGACTTGTTGAAAGATATAAATCAGTAAACCCATTTTCGAAAAATCGCAAACAACCATTTTGTGTGTTTTGTGTGTGTGTGTGTGTGTACCACATTGCGCACATTTTAGTAAAAATTTCATTTTGATCGATACAAGTTTTCCTATTCAAAAGTTTGCTTATGTACGAAAACTAGAAAAGCAAACTTTTAGGCAGTAAAACTTGCATATATCAGAATGATTTTTTTTACCAAATTGTGTGCAATGTGATTGCACACAAAATAGTAATTGGTATCAGTGATTTTATATCTTTCAAAATGTCGAATCGTGCGAGCGAGAGGTGTATTAGGTGTTGTCAACCCCTTAAACAGTTCAAAGAAGTAGCTTTGTAAGATGTTAGGTCGATCGAATACTTACGAAACATTGCGAATACTTTTATAAAAACATAATTAGAAATGTGTCTGTAGCTTAAGTCTGCAATTTGAGCAATTAAATTGGTAATACGATCGGTGAGATAATTACTGTGGATAGTTAATAGAGTTCTTTAAAATGACCTTTGACATGCAATTTTTGAGTTCAAATGAAAAGTTGCATCTACTGGGTTTTATTACATTCTTGATTTGTTATACCTACACATATTAATCTTCTGTAATTTAAATATAGATTAACAATACTTATTAAAATAAAATTGGCATAACTTGGTACTATGGTATATTGGGTATTTTCTATGTATAATAAAAAAATATATCTATCTATATAATGTATTAAATATATCAGTTATCTAGTACCCATAACACAAGCTTTGAATAGCTTACTTTGGGGCTAGATAGTGCTGTGTGGATTGTCCAGCATTATTTATTTATTATTATTTATTTATTTATTTTACTATCTACTATGGTATGTACTATCTACCTCATAGTTACGTTTAGAAAACTTAAATAATTTTATAGCTGAAACTTGAAAAAAACCAAGAACTATTATGATGTCTAAGGCTACCCAAAAAATACATTTGGCACATACTCACATTTTGCAGAAGTTGGTATTACATGCGTGACAATTATCCAAAGTATTAATACAAGGTGAATTAATAATTTGGATAATTTAAATTATCTGTCTTTATTGAAAACCCTCACAGCTAGAATCACTTGGCCATTTTATTTTATTTATTTGTTATTACTTATTTTAAAGTAAGAAGAATGAGTATCACAACCAAAACCATGTAAATACAACATTTGCCTAACGGTTTGCCCCCTTTGTTTCAAACTTCCTCTATAACAAAGTTGTAAAAAGTTGTGGTATAAAGCACTGTTCTATGTTTAAAGCAAAGCGCATTATAGAAAAATGGCTGCGCACTCTCAACTATGAGTACACCGAAAATCTATTAGAGTCCATCACATAAACCTTTTGTATTGAATAATTACCTATGTATAATACTTATACTAGTGGCTCTGGGAGCTGTAGACCTCGCGAGCATACTAAAAGTGAGCTATTTGAGGAATGTAATGTGCAAGTGCATTTTCCGTTTTGTGATTTTTTTGATCTTTTTGTTTTTTTTTTTGCATCATCTTGTGTAGAATGAGGTCCTTTGTGTTTCTCTCAAATTTGATTGAAAACCATCGATTGTTTGATGAGCTATCCTGTTCATCATTCTGAAGACCCTTATCAGATCTTCGCCAAACTTTTATGAGACCAACTTATAGTTACTACCTTTCAAATAAAAAAAGAATAATCGAAATCGGATCTCATTTGGTGGAGATATCCAGTATATCAAATAGCCCCCTTTTTGCCCTTTTTTGGGGGAAGTACCCCTCCAATCAAAAATCCCCGACGACAAAAAAATTCCAATAAGTCATATAACCTGTGTACCAAGTTTCGTCCAGATCGGTTGAAAAATGCGACCTGTAGAGGAGAACAGACAGACAGACATACAGACAGGCATCCGGACAAACGCATTTTTGGCCAATGTGGAAACTGAGACGCTTCGCTCGCTTCGCTCTTTCAATTACATATGAATTATTTTATTTTAATTATTATTTATGTATTATTGTTTTCTACTGGTTAATTAAAACATTTAGTTATTGTACCTTGTTACCATTTAAATACCTACCTTATCATATTGCAGATTTAATGTACTTTTATTTCCCCCGAATTAAACAATAAAAATTGATGCCGTTTACCCCATTTTAGCAATCGTATAGATGCTCACGACACAGATTTATATATTTATATATTTCTAGTATGGGTATCACAGGTAACCAACCTTATTTATCGCACAGCAAAACAACGATAATTCATCCATACCTATCATGTTGAGTATACTATACCTACCTAGTCTAATAATTTTCATGAAAACTAACCAAAACTCAAGTAAACTCAACCATTGTAAAACAGTAGGTAAACTAGACCTTAGTACTGTAAATCTCTAACCTAAATATAAGTACCAATTTGTAAACCACTTCACCGTTTTTTTTTTTGCTGTAATAAATATTTTTTCATTTTTTTTCATGTATCATAGCAATACGGCCAAAAAATTTAGTCGTCGTCTCTCGTACTACGTTTATCGTTTCAAAGTTATCCTTGTGAATGGAGGTAAAAAGAAAAATGATTTAAAATTATCGATTTTTTAGTCAACTGGTAAAAGTAATAAATTAAAGGTTAGGTCGACTGTTCCATTACAGCTGAAAATTTTAGGGCCCAGTCGACTAAAGAGCCAAATGTGACTCAATAAACTATTTCTTAAGTTCATGCCGGTACATAAAATTAGTGACTGACATTATAAGTTAAGTACTTGTTCATAACTGTGCATATTTTATAACTCGACGTTCACCCAACACTACTTACTCATCTATAAATACCTAGGAATTATGGCGTCATCGATGCTAAGTACTAGTTCTGGGCAGTGGGTGTGAAGTCGGCTCTTTAGTCGACTGGGGCCGGAAAAATTTTGGCCATAGTGGAACAGTCGACCTAACTTTTAATTTATTACTTTTCAGCGTAGCTTTTCAGGCCCATCCGGTCGTGCACCAATGGATTTTTCTATCGATAAATTTATGTGCGCAATGCATATAAAATCCAAGAATTAAATTCCTTAAGTACCCACTACGTTAAAATCATTGAAAACTGAAACATGACAATCAATAACATTTTCTAACAAAAAGTTTGCTCTACTAGATTTCGTTATCAATTTATATTTTTATAGAATTCTTTTGATCCTATATTCTTCATAATTTTAAATAGAAAAAATAAAAAAATGTGTGACTTTCCACTATTTTGAGTGACGGCATCTTAACAATTGCTAAGAATTGCACTTATAATCCTTTCACCTCACTGTTCCAACAGAAACTAATGACACGAAAAGAAGGAGAAGAACAATTGCTAAAAGCTATGCCCCCTAAAGCACAGACGGAAAACTATGCCAGCAGTTATAACATTTATCATCATGAGTTTTACAGACTTACAAATACTGAAACAGCTTCACCACTTTGATCCCCGGGCACGGTAGATATCCCTTCAGATCTCTCAGTACCAAGTAGGTACTAATTCAATATTCTTTGAGGATGTCTAAAGGGGGACAGAGGTACGACCAAACATTACATTTGGCACATACCCACATTTTACAGTAGTTAGTATTCCATACGTGACAGGTTGCAAGCCCATCGCCGCTGTTAGAATACTACCTGGTTTCCTCACGATGTTTTCCTTCACCGTTTAAGAGCACTGGCATTGCGCGCATAAATTTTTCGATAGAAAAATCCATTGGTGCACGACCGGATTCGAACCTGCGACCTTACGATCGGAAGGCGAGGTACTCCCACTAGACCACCGGTGCTCTTGCAACTGCTACTTACAAATAGGTGCTAAATATATCACCACAAAATCTAGACTTAATTACTAGGACACTTGAGTAACTGAAACAATAATACAGCTAGGTTTCCAATCAAAGTGGGAACCAAGCAGAAGTCGATCAACTAGCACGACCAAATTAAGCCGTTTTATTATGATAAACCTAAAAACAGCTTGACCTTTTTGTCGCCGATTTTACTAAAACAACATTTATATTTGTAAGATCCGTATTAAAGCAGTTACGCATTTCCACGGCGATGTGTTCCGGCATCAAGATGCTTCTATTCAAGGTTATAAAGCCGATTATCTACAAGATAATATAAAATCTACAAGATAAAATAATAGCTTTACTATACTGAATGAAAAACAGAGTGCTCAAAGATTAAAGTCAAAGTCAAAGTCAAAATATGTTTATTCAATAAAATCACAAGGACCATCTTGAACCGTCTTAAAACTAGGTGACTCTAGTGCCAGTTCCACGCGACCAACACCGAGAAGAACATTACAATAATATAAGGGAAATGTGCCCGAATCAGAAATCATTTTGGTATTAGTATGTTTGGCCTTACGTTTACCTAATACCAAAATGATTTCTGACTCAAGCACATTTCCCTTATAGTATTGTATTATTTGTATTCGAACAGTATTTATGCGTGTCACTGGATAGTTATTCTTTCAAACAACCTCCCCAAAATGAAATAATAGTCAATCGCACCTCGAAACTGCGAGCCGCTGTCACCGGGCTCTTAACGTCTGCATGCTTTAGAAGAACACAGGGCAGTGCATCGTAGGGCGCATTCTTGTCGTACGTGAATTATAAAATGCTCTGTTAGTTATTAGAGAATTAATAAAAAACTATTTTTAAAATAATAATATTCGACCTGAAATAAACTAGATTTTTCGCTAGTATTACTATAGTATATCATCGTAATTAGAGAGAGCACCGGTGGTCTAGTGGGAGTGACCCCGCCTTCCGATCGTAAGGTCGCAGGTTCGAATCCGGTCGTGCACCAATGGATTTTTCTATCGAAAAATTTATGTGCGCAATGCCAGTGCTCTTAAACGGTGAAGGAAAACATCGTGAGGAAACCAGTTAGTATTCTAACAGCGGCGATGGGCTTGCAACCTGTCACGTATGGAATACTAACTACTGCAAAATGTGGGTATGTGCCAAATGTAAAGTTTGGACGTACCCCTGACTACCCCCCTTAAACATCCTCAAAGAATCTTGAATTAGTACCTACTTGGTACTGGGAGATCTGAAGGGATATCTACCGTGCCTGGGGATCAAAGTCGTGAAGCTGTTTCAGTTTTTTCAGTAATTATCGATATAAAATAGAATGGAATGTAGCAATCTTCAGCGATTAATAATTATTTTTTATTATTTATTATTATATTTTCACGACTTTGATCCCCAGGTACGGTAGATATCCCTTCAGATCTCCCAGTACCAAGTAGGTACTAATTCAAGCGATTAATGATAGTTGTTTTTAATTGGTGCAAAATAAAATAATTACTATTGTGACCTATAAGACATTCCTACATCGCAGGGCACGTTACTATCATGTGTTACTTGCATGGCCGGACTGTGTTTTAGTAACCACTTAACATAAGGTGGGTCGAAGGCTTAATATTATAGAAAAAGCTGAAACTGAAAACTGAAACTGAAACTCAGAACAATTGACACTAACGACTCTTTTACAAATTAATAAAATGACAAACTTTTGATTCGTTTCCTGTCATCTAAAGAAGCAACATAGCATTTTCATTTTAATTGTTTTTCTAGTGTTATTTTGAGTTGTGTTGTGTAATTTTGGTGGTATTTTAACCAGCATTACTTGTGGTCTTAGCACAAAGTGTAAGCATTTGAAATGAAAGTGTATTATGTGATATCGTGATTTGACCTCCAATCTATTTTTGTACTACAGAAAAGGGCAGTTAGGGCAATCTACAATTTAAGCTCAAGAGCCTCTCTCAGAAGCGTTTTTCATGAGGTCAATATAATAACCTTGCCTTCGTTGTACATATACGAGTGTATAATGTACACGCGCAAATTCATACAAACCTTCGAAAAGAAATGCGATTCACACAAAATTAACACAAGAAACAAAAATAAACTCTTATTTCCAAAATGTAGACTCCAAAAATGTAATAAGTCATTTCTCAGAAATTGCATACGATTCTACAATAAAATTCCAAATGAGATTTTAGAACTAAGTGAGAAAATTCAAAAAATGTATCAAGGCTAGCTTAACGAGAGGTGCATGCTATAAGTGCAGTGACTACACTATTTATTTATTTATTTATTTATTTTTAGGAAAACCAACAGCACAAAAAAACAGAAAAGTAAAGAAAATTGTAACAGAAGGCCAATAATAGGTTTTCACGTATAGAAAAGAAATAGATACAGAAAGGTAAGAACAGAACATATTAGTGAACAAGTACTTACAAAATTAAGAATAACTACCAAATTAGGGATGTCTACTATAGTTTTAGGAAAAAGAAGAACTAGCGATAAGGATGCTTGGAAAATGTCTGTGTCTGCGCTAGTGAAGCAACGGCTAAGGAACCACCACCAACTTGACTTAAAAAAGTAATATGTAGTAGGTAGCATGCTTGACAAGGCCTCTTTACAGCCGCTAATTCATTTATAATTAATTTATTTCTTTTTTGTTTTGACACTTTTAATTGTTTTTTATAACTAGGTACTTCTATTGTAATTTTTATAATGATATTATTTATGACAAGGCCTATGTACAGCCAAAGTATAGTGTTAACAAAACCAAGTGTCCCCTGTGTTCCAAATGGTGAATAAATGATATGACTATGACTATGACCGAAAATGTTTTAAATGTTTTGAAGAAACCGCCACCATTTTCTTCAAAACAATTGACTGACTCGACTTTGGACTGACGTGACTAGAAACATAACTACAAAGAGTATAATCTCTGAATCACTTGACACTGGCAAGATTGTCTATGACAGGAGCCATAAAAAAAAGACAGAAAGAAAATAACTTTTATCTAACTAATTAAACATCTCATCTTAGTTTATCGACGTTCAGCGCCAATTTTATTTTATAACAGCTATAATTATGAGTGTAGACGTTTAGTGCCGCTCGGAGACGATAACAGTAGGTTATAAGTAGTATAATTGAAATTCCATGCGCCACTGACCAGCCTTGACCAATCCCTTCTTTTGCTGGGTCTCGGCTGGAAATGGAGCGGGCGCATTATGAGACTCTAATTGACTACAAAGATATTTAAAATGTCACAAAAGTTATTCTCCGAGCGGGTTTTGAACCCGCGACCTTCCCCTTGATACGGGGCTGCGCTACCAACTGCGCCACCGGAGTACTAATTCACACTCGACGAATAACTCTTGGACATGTTACTACGGTACTTTTGCGACCGTGGCGTATCAAGGGGAAGGTCGCGGGTTCAAATCCCGCTCGGAGAATAACTTTTGTGACATTTTAAAAATCTTTGTGATTTTCTTAAGTGTAGTAAACACTATAAATCTAATAAAAAATTCTAATTGACTAGACTAGACCACCGGTGTTCAAGTGGGACCCCATCTTCTGATCGTAAGATCGTAGGTTTGAATCCAGTTGTGCACCAATGGAACTTTCCTGGATAGGATTTCATGAGGAAGCCAGTTAGTATTCTAACAGCGGCGATGGGCCTGTAACCTGTTAAGGGACAGTATACGGCGCGCCGCTATCTTGCTTGCACAATTGAACGTTTTTGAAAATATAAAATCACTAAGTGAAGTTATTTATTTATTTAAAACTTTCACACAAAACAATATAGTGCTAGGAGGACTTAATGCTAATAGCATTTTCTACCAGTCATCCTGGGCGTGCAAAAAGATGTAAAATATCGGTTAAGTTGTTGTCGATGGCATTACAAAAATTGAGCCAAAATAAATATTTGATTCAAACAAGTTTTCACGCTTAAGGGTCCGGTGACAGCGGCTCGCAATTTCGAGGTGCGATTGGCTATTATTTCATTTTATTTCATTTCGGGGAGGTTGTTTGAAATAATAACTCTAAAGAAACACGCATAAATACTGATCGAACACAAATAATACAATAATATAAGGGAAATGTGCTTGAGTCAGAAATCATTTTGGTATTAGGTAAACGTAAGACCAAACATACTAATACCAAAATGATTTCTGACTCGGGCATGTTTCCCTTATATTATTGTATTATTTGTGTTCGAACAGTATTTATGCGTGTTTCTTTAGAGTTATTTTTTCAAACAACCTCCCCGAAATGAAATAAAATGAAATAATAGCCAATCGCACTTCGAAATTGCGAGCCGCTGTCACCGGAGCCTTAAAATGGGACTTTATATTTTCCAAATAGATCCATCCACACAGATGAAAACATTCTTGGATCAGAATTTTGTTTTCGCTCAAGTTCACAAAAGTTAAGCAAGCCAAAGATTTACAAAAGCAAAATGCCTGTTCCGATCTTAAATATAACGTTTCCAAACATTATGACATGTAGTTAGATAAAATGGATGCGTCATTATTATAAAGACGAGTCTCTTCATGCGCGTGAATAATTTAATGATCCAATAATGTTCTAAATGCATAATATTATGCATTTAGAATATTTGTAAGTAGATGTGTTTTGGCTTTAAGTAGAGTAAATAGGCCTTTGTAGATGCAAATGAATCATCAGCTAAAGATTTAGCAGATGATTCTAACAGGGGCAACGTACAGTATTCCAGCGGCGATGGGCTTGCAACCTGTCACTTGTAGGACATTAACTACTTTATACTTTTTTTGGTTTAACTAACTTGATGGAAAGCGGTTACCGTAGCATTTACGGACGCTACGCGACAATATGTGAAATGAATTAATTATTTGAATTTATCTTTAACTTACTTCAACTTAATTAGCCACTAAACATACTCAATCTTGAGTTGGTACTTGGTGCTGTGTTTATGGATCAAAGTCACGTTCGATAGGAAAATGACCTATGATGAAATGCCCTGTTTCTATCAACTTGGGCATTTAGATGTTAAGCCTCATGTGCCTGTAATTACACCGGCGACCACACTCTTCAAACCAAAACATAGCGTTGCTGCTTTTTCGGCAGAAAAAGGTAGGGTAAGTAGTACTTTCCCGGACGATCCCTTCACAAAGAGCTATTACTACTCCTACCATTCTATGCTCAAAACTCAGAACCCTCAAAACACATAATCCTGTCGTCGAAACCCTTATCGCATCAATATCTTCACACAAATCGTGAGTTCAAGTCATCTGTGGTAACTAGCAACCATCTTTCGTGATGCTAACATTCCTAACAGTAATAAACTTATGCGTTTATGTCCTGCGCAGTAATGGTCAGACGAACATAGGCTGATTGGTCCAACAATTAAGCTAAGGCAAGTATAGTAGGTACCCTTAGCATTGGTAGTAATGCTGTCGGAAATCTTCATTTTAACCTCTAGCCACCAATGTGCTTATCGAGTGCACAAAACGATCAGGCCGCCGATGACTGGTTTCGATGGCTTGTTTAAGCTGAGCCTATATAAATATTTTATTAAAAATAAATCATATATTAATGTACAATTGGGTTCATTGTGGCTTGAGTTTGCCAATTAGTGTTGAGACAATGACCGAGGGATTGTTATCCCTTGCGTAGACCTCCAGGGTGAAGTTGAACAATAAAAAAGAAACCATTCCAATTGCAGTCACAGTTATCATAATCATCAGGCTAAAGAAGTCCACTGCTGGACATAGGCCTTCCATACGTTTCCCGGAAGAACGATTCTGAGCCAATTCCATCCACAGACTACTCGCGGTCGTAACAATGTCGTCAGTCCATCGGGTAGGAAGGCGTCTCACGCGTCGTTTTCCTGTTCGAGGTCGCCATTCGGGAACTTTCATTGCCCAGCAGTGCTAGTACCGCTTTTATAGATCGCTTAATTTACATTTAGCATCATCAAAAATTTGTTAAAAATGGTTTCAACAATGGATAAACTCATTTTTAACGATATTGACGATTCTAAATGTCAAATTAAGCGATCGATAAGAACGGTACTTGCCCTGCAATTCTCTTTAGGCACAGGCACTCGCCAGTAATTCGTTTACTGGTGCTTAGAATCTAATGAGCTATTAAATAACTAATTTTAATGACGATTGACACATGTTACTACGAATAAGCGGAACAAATCTCTTATTAAGGTTATTTGAAAGTGCCGAAGTCGCTAGCGAATCGATAACTCCAGTGACAGATGCTTAGGGCACTGGCCCACGATGCTTCATTGAAGTTCTAGTTGTGCAAGAGTGGTTTGTCAGAGTGTTTTATTATGGGTTAGTATGCGTCGATGGGCTTTCAACCTGTCGCGTATGGAATACTAACTACTGCAGCTTATTATAAACGCGAAAGTTTGTAAGTATATATGGATGGATGTTTGTTACTCTTTCACGCCGGAACGGCTGAACAGATCTGGATGAAATTTGACAGAGAGATGAGTTATAGTCTGGAATAGCACATAGGCTACTTTTGTGAAACCGCGGGGTGCAACTAGTAAAATATACAGGGTGGCCAAACAGACGTGGATCAAACGCAACTAGGGATTAGGTGGGGCCATCAGCTGCAAAACATTGTTCTACTGGAGGTCTTAAAATAAAAAATAAATTATACAGGGTAACCCCTGCAGAGCTAATTTATACTGTGTTGTATGAGAAAATTGACTTTTTTTAATATTCATTATTAGAATTCGAAAAATCATATCTGATAGCTAAATAACTCTGCAGAGGAAAAAAATTATAACTGATGACCCCTAGTCGCGTTTATTCCACGACTTTTTGGCCACCTGTAGGTTTATTGCTCGTGTAACGATTAGTGACCCACCTGGTTAGCAAGTGACCCACACGTTGATGAGTGGTACCCTACCTTACAGACACCTGTAAATAATGTATATCTAGCGATAACTGCCATCCTTGAGCTTCCACTCACACATACAACACTGTTCATGTACACAAGCCTATGCGTGTGTGATAACGGTGCTTTTGTTTCGCAGATTGAGAGCGTCTGGGTGTGCCCGGAGGCAGTATTTGATTGACACGGTATAGTCGTCATCAAAAAGTCTAAGTTAAAGGAATAACACAATAATTCTGCATAATTACCGTATAATTGTTTTGATGCATCATAAAATCAAGAATACTAAAATTTACTATCCCTAATCCCAACTAATATTATAAATGCGAAAGTAACTCTGTCTGTCTGTCTGTCTGTCTCAACGCGTCAGGTGCAGGAACATATTTATTTTACTCTGGGTGCAGGCATGCCATGCCTGCAAGGAATTTGAATACTACCTGTACCCCAAGAGTACCTATAATAACGCTACCCTAAGACCTGTACCTACCTGGAGCCTTATGCACTATGACCATTTGCAGCGCGAGCTCGGCTAAGACAAGGCAGGCGGTGTGATACGGTCAGGGTAAAGTATCGCCTATGTCATCCCAACTTCCCAACTAATATTATAAATGCGAAAGTAACTCTGTCTGTCTGTCTGTCTGTTACGCTTTCCCGCTTAAACCTCTCAACCGATTTTGATGAAATTTGGCACAGACAATCTTTAGACCCTGAGAAAGAACATAGGCTACCTTTTATTGCGAAAAAAAGAGATGAAGAGATTAAAAGTACGCAGACGAAGTCGCGGGTACCAGCTAGTAAGTAATAAATTAAAATTATTTATACGACTTCTGCAACTATGCATAGTCAAATTTATTACTTAATTACACTTATAGGTATTTCTCGAGCATTCCTACTGTAATTTAACATTCCTGCGAATGCTCGGCGCTCTGTTCTGTGTGCATTTACCCAACATTTTGTTGTATATTACGCGTCAAGCAAAAAGAACGCCGGAAAGAGCGGAAGGGGCTTTGATGGCGCGAGTATTTTGCATGCGCAAACACATCCCATCCACTGTTTTCCAGCGTTCATTTTGGTTGACGCGCATTATACCTCGCGTTCTCTCCTTGAAAGGGGCATTCCTCGAACCGCACCTAAATGATCCGCACCTAGGCGAAGCGCACCCAAGTACTTCTTCGAAGCGGATGCGCTTCGCCTAGGTGCGGTTCGAGGAATGTCCCCTTGAAATGCCGGAGAAACGAATCGCCCGCGCTCGTGCAAAGGGTTCGTTGGTTTGTACGATTTGGTTGTAACAAAAAAGCGAGCGTAGTTTAGATAATAGTTACATACTTATTAATTTACTGCGAACTTATAGGTTTATCATAAACTTTGTTTAAAAAAACTTCAATAAACGAATTTAAAAAAAAACAGCGATTGTACGACGTCTGGTTCGAAAGGGTGATACACTATTGACATAATTATCACAGAGCGGCATAAGGCTTAACATCTGTATGTCTAAAGCTGATGAACGCAGGGCAGTGAATCGTAGGGCACGTTCCTATCGTGCATGAATTGCGAGGCACTGCTTTGTTATAGGTTACCACTCAACATCAAGCGGGCCAACTGCTTGTTCCATCTGCTAGATTTATAAAAAAGTTTTGAAATATTTGCTTCAGATCTAAATTAACTTTTGACATTGCCTGTACCATAAGGTTGTAATAGAGAACCAAACGACTTAGGAACATTATGTTTCGTAAATGCCAATATTTCGGGCTGCGGATCATAAGTGTATATACACTTTAATAGCTACAATGATTGATGCCACATAAAGTTAGAGCTTCGCCCCAAATTGGCTGATATATATTTTTTTTTATACTACTAGCTGATGGAACAAGCAGATGGTCCACCTGATGTTAAGTGGTAACCATCACCTATAAACAAAACATTGTCCCGTAGGTCACGCACAATAGGAACGTGCCCTACGATGCACTGCCCTGCGTCCATCAACTTGAGGCATACAGATGTTAAGCCTCATGTGCCTGTAATTACACCGGCGACCACACTCTTCAAACCGAAACACAGCGTTGCTGCTTGGCGGCAGAAAAAGGCGTCAATAAACGAATTTAAAAAAAAAACAGCGATTGTACGACGTCTGGTTCGAAAGGGTGACACTATTGACATAATTATCACAGAGCGGCATAAGGCTTAACATCTGTATGTCTGAAGCTGATGAACGCAGGGCAGTGAATCGTAGGGCACGTTCCTATCGTGCATGAATTGCGAGGCACTGCTTTGTTATAGGTTACCGCTCAACATCAAGCGGGCCAACTGCTTGTTCCATCTGCTAGATTTATAAAAAAGATTTGAAATATTTGCTTCAGATCTAAATTAACTTTTGACATTGCCTGTACCATAAGGTTGAAATAGAGAACCAAACGACTTAGGAACATTATGTTTCGTAAATGCCAATATTTCAGGCTGCGGATCATAAGTGTGTATACACTTTAATAGCTACAATGATTGATGCCACATAAAGTTAGAGCTTCGCCCCAAATTGTCTGATATGCCATGAAAAGCGATAATTGCAATTTTTGACGTCTGGTTACTTGTATTGGACTCCTGTATCCGCATTTAGACTCTAAGGTGGTCCATTAAGCGAGAATTTGAGATTTTTGGCGTCACTGAAAACCAGCGCCATAGAAGCCACTATGGCTCTATGGCAAATGCTGAGTGGAAGCCTTTTTTATGACACTATATTTAGGTATGTCTGCATGGATATATTTAGAATTGTGTAGCGTGCTACATATTCGACCACATCGTTTTCAAACCAAAATTACGGTCAAAGTCACATTTAACTTGAGTAAAACTTCAACATTCATTGACGCAAAGTGACCAATAGTAGAACGACACTCGACGTGAAGATTCGACGGAAATAGATTGAACGAATCCTGGTGTCAAGGCTAGTGCTACGACAAAATATAAAACGAATTGGGTAAATGAGTGTAGAATGCACATAGACTGCAAAAAAGCTTCCGTACCTACGGGTACTGTAAATCAGTTTATCATCGTTAGGTAGGTATCAACTTTTTTCGTTGGGCGGGTAGTAACTAAAAGTTTAAGGATTGTTTCAGCAGAGGCTACTAATGATACGATTTTTTTTACCTTTTTTGTTTTTTTTTTAGCCAAAGCGGGACCAATTTTATAGGCACAGTACTAGAAAATACTTTTTAGGTCAACCTCATACGCAATTCGTACAAAGTTTACTTGTGAAGTATTTTGGGAAGAATTTTTGCGACATTTGTCGCGTTTTTGGCTAAAAGCAAACCTCGATAACTTGGTGGTAGATAGATGTTTCAAATTCTGATGGCGCTACTATCATTAATAGCCTGTATAATAATTTGATGAAACACTCCAATTTTTTTCTGGTACTTACGATATAGTGGATTTAAAGAATAATAAATATTTATTGTACAACTGTGTAAATAAATATTACAGAGATGTTTTTCCAACATTCTACCAATTTCGGCCACTATTACAAATAACTAATTCACAAAAGGTCACCTAAGATACCTGAGTTTAAGAGTAGCAGAGCTCTTTGTGAAGGGCTCGTCCGGGGAAGTACTACCACCACGCCTTTTTCTGCCGCCAAGCAGCAACGCTGTGTTTCGGTTTGAAGAGTGTGGTCACCGGTGTAATTGCAGGCACATGAGGCTTCACATCTAGCTATTAAGTTTAAAAAAAAAAAAAAAAAAAAACTATATGCCCCAAGTTGATGGACGCAGGGCAGTGCATCGTAGGGTACGTTCCTATTGTGCGTGACCTAAGGGGCAATGTTTTGTTTATAGGTGAGGGTTACTACTTAACATCAGGTGGGCCATCTGCTTGTTCCATCAGCTAGTTGTATAAAAACAAACCCTATTCTGAATTTTTTATAAAAAATAAAAACAATAAATTCTACGTTGTGAAATAGTTTCATACTGCAAGACATTTTTTGATGTGACCAATGAATAACACAGTCTCATAGCATGCATAACGTACCTATAAATCATTTTACAACTCCAAATTGCATATCCAACAAAGCATTGTGTATCTTGATCATCAAGTTTTGGTTTCAAAATACGAGTACTGAGTAATTCCCAGTGTTGTTTTTTTTCGCTGTGATTTTTTTTTTTTTCTCGAAGATCCGTGTTTGTAGTGGCGAATCGAAAGACTGGTCGCGTGGAACTGGCACCTAGAGTCACCCAACTTTATGACGTTTCAAAGTGATACTTGTGATTTTATTAAATAAATATATTTTGGGATTGACTCTGAATAAAAAAACTTCTATTCCTTATTTTCATTTTAAACGGGATGATCATGATTTGTGAGTTTGACTGTTTCCCGATATTTGCCATAATAACCTAAAATCATAATTTTTACTAAAATTGTAAAACCTAGACATGAACTAGGCTGCCAAGATATTCGCTCCATAAACGCAGTGATCAAATCATACGAAGACGTGTCTAGATTTAAATTTTGCCCTAAAGGGACCGGCTAGCATTTGAGCAATAACTAGGGCCTTACACGAACGGATGTTTCCAAAGCATACAATACTGATAACCGCTGGGGAATAAAGAACCTCGTATCGACCACTGGATAACGAAGCGTGGGACCCCCTACCCGATGGACCGTAGAGATTGACGTTAAGTCGTTAAAAGAGGACACATAATCTTTCATTAAGGAAATACCCTAAGTCTAGCAGTGGAATTCTTCAGGGGCGTTATTCACTTATGACCAATCCAATACAGGACACCATTTTGTGACGTGCAGACGTATGTACGGTACTGAGACTCCCCCCCCCCCCCTAAATTGTTCTTGTAAGATTAGTGCTAAGTATGTTTTAAATCTCTGTTCTATATTAGTTACTGCGTCGCTTTTGTTGTCATGTGTCGTGTCGTCATAAATAAAAACTTTTTCTTTCTTTCAACCGCGTTTGTGTTTAGATCACGTTGTGACGTCACACGGTTAGGGCAAAGTGTCTCCTATGTCATAAAGAATAATGCCCAAGATGGCGTGACTTCACACGGCTTGGGTCAAGGAATCTCGTATGCCATAGTCCTAGTGTCATAGTCATAGTCCTTTCTTTTTCGGGTTTGCACAAAAGTGAAGTCACAGACGGGAGCTAGTAAGTTCCAATGTTCTATTAACAAAGTGTAAAAGTCATAAAATGTTTTACAGCGCTCTTAAAGGCGGTTACAACGAAATACCTGTCAAAATAGATTTACTAAATATCATTCATGGAAGTGAATGTTCAGGATTTAGAACAATCCTCTCTTACAATCTCGTTTAATTTGAAGCTTTATCTGTATGTAAACAGAGTTGAAAGTCGATGCAAATATGTTGTTGACACCTTCGTGTTATATGGATCAGTATGATTATGAACTTAGCATGATTGTAATTGAATCTTTTGAAGTAACTTGTTGACCTGCTGAATGCACTAATCCTACTAGTTTTCCTACTATTAAAAGTGCGAAAGTTTGTAAGTATGGATGGATGGATGGATGTTTGTTAATCTTTCACGCCGGAACGGCTGAACGGATCTGGATTGGCAGAGATATAGATTATAGTCTGGTATAGCACATAGGCTACTTTTTATCCCGTGGGAATACCGGGACTTAAGTCTGCGCGGGTGAAACCGCGGGGCGCAACTAGTATTATATGACACCCAGACCGAGAACAAACATCTATGTTCATCACACAAATCACAAATGTTTGTTCTCGGTGGGGATTGAACCCCCGACCTACGGCACAGAAGACAGAGCTACTACCAACTGAGCTATCAAGGCTGTCAAAACGGAATTACTACGTCATTAATTTTGGCGGACTCAATATTTTCAACATTATTTTAGTGGGAGTAAGATTTTCATATTACGTTTAATATTTCGCGCCAATATTAAGTCTAGGAGTTATATTGTTACACTAGATTGTTAGATTATTTACTTGCAAAATCTAGGTGTGTACACAAATACCTCCTTATATTACATCCATTTGATGAAACCCTAATATTAAATCATTATAAAACACATTCTAGTACTAGGTACTTGGAAATATTCTTCAATTTCCGAAATAGATACATAATATTGAAATTATAGGTTGGACACAAAGTGCGGTGGTTGAGGCTTCACATTTTACGTAATAAAGATGAGTAGGGTCGTTGCAAAATTCTTATTGAACGACACTTAGGAGGCAAATAACTTCTCTCCCTCACATTCAATTAAAATTTTGAAGATATGAAATTACTGAAGATATTTACTAAAAATCGCCAGCAATTAAGCTTCAGATAACAAAATGAAAACTGAAAAAACTACTTTACGACTTTGATCCCCAGGCACGGTAGATATCCCTTCAGATCTCCAAGTACTAAATATAAATTAACTTGAACAAAGCAATATGTAGTACTAGTGTCTAGTGTTTGTTCAAGTTAATTTATATTTAACAATGGACTTCGGCAAAGTCACGCCTGAGTCAATTAACTATCCAAGTACTAACTCAAGATTTTTAGTGAATGTCTAAGGGGGTAGTCAGAGGTACGTCCAAACGTTACATTTGGCACATACCCACATTTTGCAGTAGTTAGTATTCCATACGTGACATGTTGCAAGCCCGTCGCCGCTGTTAGAATACTAACTGGTTTCCTCACGATGTTTTCCTTCACCGTTTGAGAGCTTCAGAAAACAAGACTGTAACAAATTATCTAACCTAAAATTGTCACTGTCTCGCGAGACAGTGGTAACACATTTATGTTATGATTAATAAAATAAATAAATAAATATTGGTGGACTTTCCACACAGCACTATCTAGCCCCAAACTAAGCTTATGCTTATAATATGGGAACCAGATAGCTGATATAGCTGATATAGCTGACTTATAATACTTTTTTTTTTTGTAAATACATACTTATAATATTATATAACACCCAGACAGAGAACAAACATTTATGTTCACCACACAAATGTTTGTTCACGGTGGGAATCGAACCCACGACCTACGGCGCAGAAGGCATAGCTACTACCAACTGAGCTACGTAGGCTGTCAATGTATGATTGTATGATTGTTAAGTATATTTGTTCCTAACTGGGTTTTATAATAATAAGATTATATATAATGTAAGTTACTCGGATTAAAAAAAACTACTATATTATAATGTATCTATTTAATTCGGGGCACGATATTAGTGATAGTTAGAGCACCGGTGGTCTAGTGGGAGTGACCCCGCCTTCCGATCGTAAGGTCGCAGGTTCGAATCCGGTCGTGCACCAATGGATTTTTCTATCGAAAAATTTATGTGCGCAATGCCAGTGCTCTCAAACGGTGAAGGAAAACATCGTGAGGAAACCAGTTAGTATTCTAACAGCGGCGATGGGCTTGCAACCTGTCACGTATGGAATACTAACTACTGCAAAATGTGGGTATGTGCCAAATGTAATGTTTGGACGTACCTCTGACTACCCCCCTTAGACATCCTCAAAGAATCTTGAATTAGTACCTACTTGGTACTGGGAGATCTAAAGGGATATCTACCGTGCCTGGGGATCAAAGTCGTGAAGCTGTTTCAGTTTCAGTTTCATATTAGTGATGTGAGGAATGTCCACTAATATTATTTGATTCGTCCATTTTTTAAGTAAATATATAAAATGACCTAAAGTGCAAATTTCCAAATGCAAATATAGCATAACCTAATGGTATGCTACTATTAGCAATACAGCCCAGGGCCCTATTATAACCTACATCGCCCTTTTCTTGCCAATTTCTGTATCGATATATCCATTGCTTACTCATACCTACTGGAATCTCTTTTACACAATTCGTAAGTTATGTGTTATAAATGTTAAAATATATAATTATATAGTACTTAAAATCCTTTCACCACACTGCTTCGAAAGAATAAGTGAGATTTTTTATTAGATTTATAGTGTTTACTACACTTAAGGAAATCACAAAGATTTTATAATGTCCCAAAAGTTTTTCTCCGAGCGGGATTTGAACCCGCGACCTTCCTCTTGATCCCGCAGGTAGCGCAGCCCCGTGGCTTATAATAACTCGATTCGAGAATAACTTTTGGGACATTATATAATCTTAATAAGTGAGATGACAAGAAGAACAACGAAGAAGGAGAAGAGATTGACAGCCTACGTAGCTCAGTTGGTAGTAGCTCTGCCTTCTGCGCCGTAGGTCGTGGGTTCGATTCCCACCGTAAACAAACATTTGTGTGATGAACATAGATGTTTGTTCTCTGTCTGGGTGTTGTTATATTATATTATATGTATTTACAAAAAAAAGTATATAAGTAGTATATCAGCTATGGTTACCATATCACAAGCATAAGCTTAGTTTGGGGCTAGATAGTGCTGTGTGCCAAGTCCACCATAAAAAAAAAACTTCAACTTTGACTTTATAAGTCATCTGGTTCCTATATTGGGGCTATATGGCGGTGTTTACAACTTCTACTACATTTTTTTTAAATTACTAACCCCTGGTTTCTGAAAGCTCGATCAACACTAATCGTTGGTCAAGTCACTTACTATCTGTTTCTAATCTGAAGTAAAAGCTAATATATCAAGTGACTTAACAGCCTCTTAGTGTTGAACGAGCTTTCAGAAACCGGCGGTTAGGTAGTTAAATCTTCAATTTCAGAGGCAACTTTCAGACAATAGAAAATTGCATAATTTTTGTACCAAACTTTTTTTACTGGCTTTCGAAACTTATCATGTTTTGCGATTTGCGATCAATGTTTATCTCCAATAATGTTTTATTGCGACCTAGTATTTTATATTTGTTTCGTGGGTCTTCATAAATATTTTTTTTTATTATTTTTTTCTTTGACGACCTCTGTGGCGCAGCGGGCGAGAGCCTGCCTGCGACGCAAGAGGTTGCGGGTTCGATTCCAAACGATTCGTGGAACAAATTTGTGTACGATCTGCAGAAATTTGTTCCGATGGTCTGGGTGTTTTCTATGTATAATAAAAAAAAATATCTATCTATGTAACTATATAATGTATTAAATATATCAGTTATCTAGTACCCATAACACAAGCTTTGAATAGCTTACTTTGGGGCTAGATAGTGCTGTGTGTATTGTCCAGCATTATTATATTATTATTATATAATCAATACTCTTATATTATAAGAGTATTGATTATATAATTTATGAAACAAAAAATGGCTCGAAATATGAATGGCTCTTCATAAATATAATCGATACTCTTATAATATAAGAGTATTGAATATATTGTTATCATAAATATTGATTATATTTATGAAGAGCCACAAAACAAATATAAAATACTAGGTCGCAAAAAAACATAACGAGTGATACAATTACTACATTCATAGATGACTCAATCTTTCCTAATGATTCACTCCACAACAAAAGCCTGACGCAAAGTTCAGATGGTTATCTGGAATCAGCAATAAGACCACCCATTATTGCTAATAACGAGTGCGTAATGAATTGTAATGCCCTTTTAACTCACTACTTTGCGAATAACTGGTGGTTAGAGCATAAAAATATTTCAAAATTGTAAGCTGAAGTTTTGGCAAATACACACGGCATGTTATTGCGCCTAGCAGCTTGTCGCTTTTTTCACTTCCTGCTGATAGAACAAGCTAATGACTCTTCTTTTTTTATACTAAAACCCTAGAGATAAACTTTATCATACATTAAAGTTTATCATACATTACGCTTTACTTGGCCTTCCTTAAACTTTAAAAAATTATGAATTAATAATTAATACCTATTGATATTTCTACATAACACTATCTCCCCATAATAGCCCCAAACGAAACAGAGCTTGCAATAGATTTTACCGGCTGTTTCAATACTTTTTTCCTTTTTTGTTCTATTTCATCGGGGAAGTACTACCACCACGCCTTTTTCTGCCGCCAAGCAGCAACGCTGTGTTTCGGTTTGAAGAGTGTGGTCGCCGGTGTAATTACAGGCACATGAGGCTTAACATCTGTATGCCTCAAGTTGATGGACGCAGGGCAGTGCACCGTAGGGCACGTTCCTATTGTGCGTGACCTACGGGGCAATGTTTTGTTTATAGGTGATGGTTACCACTTAACATCAGGTGGGCCATCTGCTTGTTCCATCAGCTAGTTGTATATAAAAAAAAAAAATTATTTACATTTTGTTTCTCTTAGTTACTTCATCTAAGTTCTAACATATTTAAAATGAAGCAGGCAGAACTGACTAACTGAGAATTATAAATGGTGATACTGATTTACTTAAGCAAAAGGGCTGGTTTGATCTGAAATGTATCGTTACCAAACTTCACATCAAACCCAAATAATTAATTACCAGTTTATTTATTTCTTTTTTCAATGCCCTTACCAGTAACTAAATCAGTAAATAATAACTATATGCAGTAATATATTAGAATTATCATTGTAAAAGCTTGCTCACCCAACAAGCTGGTCCGGTTGCACTCCCGTATGTTTACAGATGAACTGCGATTATCCTCACAATAACATAATAGATAATGCCATGACTTCGTTCTGTTTCCTAACAGACTGCAATCAGTTTTATAGTTCTCAAACTATTTCCCGCGCTTT
Organism: Plemyria rubiginata; assembly: GCA_963576535.1. Taxonomy (NCBI): domain Eukaryota; kingdom Metazoa; phylum Arthropoda; class Insecta; order Lepidoptera; family Geometridae; genus Plemyria; species Plemyria rubiginata. The sequence continues at coordinate 10,246,838 of OY754924.1, read as the reverse complement.
ACCTGTTTATATTATTTAGTTTCATCAAAATCTGTAACGTAACATTATTTATTTAATTGGGGCATTATATTAATATTGGTGGAGATTTAACACAGTCTTATGGGAATGAAATAGCTGGTAATTCGCTTTTAAAATATAAAAAGATAATAATTATACGTAATAATAATTCAATTTTGTGTTTTATATTGACCGAACAAACATCTTTAAAGTCTGTATATAATATTGTTATAATAAAAGAGGCCTACACCTGATAGGAGTCCTATATGAATTTTGTATCAAATTTTTTAAAGTTTGTTTATAATTTTTTGGGAAATATGTGTAAGTTGGGAAAAAAAAGCTTTTTTATGTTTTATTAATATTATCATGCATAGTTATCAATATACGTATAATTACACAAATACAAGTTTTAGCTTAAAAATTTAAAATTAATTTAATGATTGTTTTGGAACTTTTTAGTACTATTCCTTATCGATGATCTATGCTTATTTAAGACGGTCGTTTTAATACGGCAACAATCTTTTACAGAATCAAGGTTTAATTGAATTACGTACGTTAAATCAACTGAGAAGATCGCTCATCTTTCTTTGATTTATTACATTCGCATTTTGTACTAGCGGCCTGCCCCGGCTTCGCATGGGTCGATATTAAGCCTCCCCCTCACACCCGATTATGTTCTATCATCACGTTTTCGCAGCGCACCTTATGTAAGGCATTTAAGTATTTTTTTTACACCTTGGGTTACATTAAGGGTAGAAGGGCTCTTTGAGAAGGGCTCGTCCGGGGAAGTAATACCATCACGCCTTTTTCTGCCTTCAATCATCAGCAACGCTGTGTTTCGGTTTGCAGATGTGGTCGCAAAGCTCTGAAAGCTCGATCAACACTAATCAGCTGTCAAGTCACTTGCTATTTCAGTTTTTACTTCGAGTTAGAGATTATATTTATTATTATTATTTGTGAAACTATGAAGTATTCATAATTTATTTATGTAGTTGCTCAAAAAATAAGCTGAAGTTTTAGGAACTTTGGAGGATTCCTTGGTGTGAAATTATGACTCCATATAAGAAATCCAAATTACGTGCCTAATTTAACCATCACTTAAAATCGTTTGTTCATGACCCCGTTCTGATAAACATACTATGAAATGATAAATAGCATCCTCTAGAAAAAATATTTAAAAAAACTCCGATCTTCTACATAATCAACCGATAAATCCGATCTTCTACATAGGTACAGACGTTAGAAAGTCTAGACAAAATATTTTTTTGAAAATTTCCAATCTTCTGTATTTCAGTCACAGTACGTTGTACTTAATAAAGTTTCTAGATACCTACTCACATTCATAAATTTATCTGGGCTTGGTCACTCTGACTAACAAATATAATGTCAATTTGCAAAACGATCCTTGTAAGTACGCAATACTTAGATTATTGCTCCAACTTTCCCTTACGTTTTTTTGCACACACATTTATTTTAGCAGATTCTCAATCAGGCACTCAAAATCGAAAAAAAACCATCACATGCTATCAAGGAAGAGTAACCTTCCTAAGATGGCCGTGATACCGATTTCAGAGCAGCCAGCGATGTACCTATATAACCGCAGGTTGTCTTCGACCATCACAGTCACACTCGGATATTTGCCAGAGCAGTACTACCTCAATCATGAAACTGGTGAGTACCTGTGGAGGTAATAATCGGGAGCGATCGGGATTTTAGCGAAATTCGCGTCGTAAATTCGGTTTAGTGTATCATCTCACAAATAATAAAAAAACTGTTGCTAGACCAAAAAATTAACTAATATGAAACTGGTGAGGACCTGTGAAGATAATAAACAGGAGCAATCGGGATTTCATGCAAAAATCGCGTAAAAATTTGTTTTGGTGAGACATTTGACGAAAATAAACGTCACACTCCTAATAAATGACAGAACCAGTACCTACTAACCCTAATCATGAAACCTGTGAGTGCATGTAGTGGTAATAATTGGGAGCGATCGGGACTATATTTTATTTGAAAGTTAGTTCACAAAAAAACAAAAAAAAAACAGTCGAAATGCGATTTCACCTGATTTTCTCATCCCGATTTTGAATAACTGTTTTGTTATAAATTCGTTGTTTTTTGTCCTGGCGCTAGATACTAGTCCTTTTGCCAAATCCATCTAATGAAATCCTATTTATAGCCACTGATTTCGCTAGCTACAAGTTATACAAACACAAAATTACTTTTCCAGCAATAAAATTAATGGATATGGTGTCTAAACATCGTATCGTTGATTTTCTCATCTTCAATAAATGATTAATGATCAAATTCATTACAAACTAAACGTCATTCCGATGCACAATCTATACCTACTCAGCACCAATTTCGTTACGCACATACCTAATTGATTGAATAAAAAAAAAATAAAAAAAAATAATGCTGTACAATCCACACAGCACCATCTAGCCCCAAAGTAAGCTACTCAAAGCTTGTGTTATGGGTACTAGATGACTGATATATTTAATACATTATATACTTACATAGATCGATAGTCTTTTTACACTCACATAAAACAACTTTGCTGGACATTATTTTAGGGAAGACTATTTAATATTATGAGGGGTTTACCGTAGTCACCATGCTTGGCAGGTCGATTGTTGACAGTTGGTGCTTAACACTGACTGATCGGGAAATACAGCTCTTTGTGAAGGGCTGAAGTTGATGAACACGGGTAGTGCATCTTAAGAGATCTATCGCGTGACTTGCGAATCTATGATTCGATGGTTACCACTTAACATCAGGTGGGTCATTTATTGTTCCACCTGCAAGGAGTAAAAAAAGTTGTATTCCCTTTGTTTTTTCTCGACATTAATAAAAATGCAATTCATGACATTACATTTTGTTCATAATTTTTGTTTTTTATGTGATAATTTGAACAGTCATTGTGCAACGTAACAAAAAGTTGATTTTTAAAAATAGAATATTGTTGTTTACGTAAATCGCAAGGATTAGTGTTGTGTAAAGTTCCATTATAGTTCAGTGAAGCGCTCGCCAGTCCCTTTTGTAGACTTAGAGGTCATCTCCGTCTTGACCTATCATTTAAATATGGAGCTGAGGTGTTTTACTTCACATGAATGGAAACATGTCTTAGGTGTAATTTTCACATCTTCTTCTAATTGTGTCACTAGTTTCTTTCGAACCAGTGCGGTGAATGAATTTAAAGTACGCCTCTAGATGGCTCTTTTTGAACATTACATGAAACGGTATCAAAATTAGCTACTAACAAAAAGTATTTTCAAAACAATTCTTTGTTTTTTTCCAGTTTATTGTAGCCGCCATTCTCGGAGCTTGCGTAGCCGACCGTCTGGACAACAAGTACCTGCCTCCCAGAGGTAACGCTGGTGCTGGCTTCGGACCCGGATTCGGTGCTGGACCTCAGGGAGGCTTCGGCGGCCCCGCCTACAACCAGCCCTCAGGCTTCGGAGGAGCACAAAACAGCGGCAACGCTTACAACGCCCCAGCCTCAGGATACGGAGGTCGCACCCAAGGAGGAGCTGGCCCAGATGCGAACGCGCAAATCCTCAAACTGAACAGCGAGGTGACCGCCGAAGGTTTCTCGTATGACTTCGAAACTTCGAACGGGATCCGCGCTGACGCTCAAGGAGTAGCCACGAACGGAGTCCAGTCTCAAGGCAGCTTCTCTTACAAGGGTGACGATGGCCAGGACTACTCTATCACGTACACGGCTGACGAGAATGGATACCGGCCACAGGGCGCTCATCTGCCAACTTCTCCTCCCATCCCGGAGGCCATCCTGAAGTCCCTCGAGCAGAACGCGAAGGATGAGGCTGCTGGCATCGTCGATGATGGTAAGTTTCTGAAAATTTTACATTTTTAACTAGCGACCCGCCCGCGCGCCCCTCTTCGCACGGTTGCACATTGTTTTTCTACTATATCATGCATGTATTATACATATAAACCTTCCTCTTGAATCACTCTATCTATTAAAAAAAACGCATCAAAATCCGTTGCGTATAGTTCTAAAGATTTAAGCATACATAGGGACATAGGGATATGGGGACAGAGAAAGCGACTTTGTTTTATACTATGTATAGTGAAGATATTCCAGCCTGTAAATAGGCATTTGCTAACACATTCCCAAAAAAACTCAACCGATCGGGTACATTCAACGTTTGACATTACGAAAATGTGTAAAATTTACGAAAATAATGCATCAAAGATTGGTCAACATTAGACAGTTGAATAAAAACGACAATCGTATGGTTGAAGTATCTAGTTAACGATGATTACAAACAAAACTTACGGACACGGTACCAACCTAATAAAAATACATAAAAAATCAGGAACAGTAATCACAACAGATTTCATTATTATTAACTTCATTAATTTCCGTGAATACGTACGAATTACCTAAATGTAAATTAAGTTACATACAAAATAAAAATAATGACTTTTATAACCTCTCGTCCTAGGCCATAGTAGACCAATCTGTCAGTTAGTGTTGCAAAAAGTCATCAAAACGTATACAAAGTAAATAATCTCAGAGCATTCTTCCTGTTGTTTGCGTGCTATTCATACACGGAAACATAACTTTTTTCCCAGTCGTATTATTACTATTTTTTGCCCAGAATCGGATTATAGTCTCTGGCATTGGCAATATTTCAAAGAGATTTGGAGGTTTTGTATTTCGAGCGTAATGTTTTTTACATTCCAATCTATAAGGAGGCTAATAGCAATTTGTGAACAGTTTTGAATTTCGAACGTAACGTTTTTTTATTCGTTTTCAACCCAATCTGTATTGGTGGATCCCCAATAGCAACCTTTCCGCAGTTTTAAATTTCGAACGTTAGGTTTTTTTTTACGTAACAGATTATTAGTGTTTGAAATTTGACCTCCACAGACAGACCGTCTGTTTGTTCATGCATGCGATAGGCTCCCATGCATCGGACAACTTGTAAAAAGATGTCTAGTGTAAGACCTCAGGCCCAAATCTATATCACTCATTCTTGCAAAATAGCAAGCTAAGTGTAGATTGCAACAGTTCAGTAGTGAACACATTGCGCGCCCTAATACCGGCCAGTGAAAGGTCCATAGGTCATATTTAACGTGTAATTTAATATCGGTTTATGCACACAAAACTTCTTAATTCGAGTGTTTTTTTATGTTTTTAGGACCTCAGATTAACATTTTACTGGGTAGACAGATTTTTATGATTCTTTTTTGTTTGAAAGCTGGTACTTCCCGTGTAGTTTTATTTAACTCAGGCAGATCTGACGAGTAGTTTTTTACATAATATAGTACCTACTATGGTTGCATTTTCCAGTGTACTTGAAGTAGTTTTTTTCTTTAAGAGTTATTATTTCTTTATGTTCTATCTACGTATGTTCTATCAACGACATTCTGGTTTCGTCACTATGGCCCTAAAAGTTCATAAATGCAAGAATTATGTCGAAGTCAATCTCACCCAATCGATATACTCTAACATTTAAACCTTAGACTACATTCTCCCTTTCCAAAGATCTACAGAAACAAAGGCAACGCGACCTTTCCGCTGGCTATCGAAATACACTGAAGAGCAATTAATGCAGGTCACCAATACAAACTCTGTTATCCTCGAAAACAATGAGAGCTCTCACGCTATTTGCTTTGACTTGAATTTTTTGTATGTAAAATATGGACCATAACATTTAATCTTCGTCAACAAAAAAAAAACTTTCGATAACCAAAATGGAGAGTATAGACAAACAATATTTTGTTAAAATTCCGTTTCTTTCATAAAAATACAAAATAAATGTTCCAGTTTCCTATTCTTATTTGTACATTATTTTAGAACAAGCTTACGCCTACTGCTTCGCTATTATAGTACTGGATAAAAAACTATTTTTTATTCTAAATTCACGCAATCAATATTTTGCTTAGTTTTTAAAAATGACAACATTAGGCGTAACTGAATTACCAATATAAAGTTAACTGCTAGCTGTGGCTAACTTCATGGAGTAAGCGCAGGAAATGTATCATCATTGTCTGTTTATAATAAGTGTTATATTTCAGAATTGTGTATGACTCACTGAATAAATAAATGAATAAAACTGAATAAAATTACCTACAATTTTATATTGCAAGTAGGACAGGAAGTCACCGAGCTAGAACGGTTTTAAGGCAGTGACTCGAATCTACTGCTCTCGAGTGTAGATCGGTGGTGAGTACCGCACCTTAGCTCACGATCCGTCTGGGAACCGTCAATCCTACCACTAAAATTATTGTTAAAATGCTCAAACAATCATTTAAAACATGCATGGCTCATTTCACCAAAGAAAAAGTAAAGTAAAAATCTGTTTTATTTACATAATAAGAATAGGCCCAGTTATATTTTGAATCCATAGGCTCCAGTTAAGAAACTGCGTTTCAGAAGCCAGTTGCTTGTCCCATTCAATGAAGTAGTCATTATCTTAATCACACAAGACAAGACCTAACAATAAACATACAATTTCAAAAAAAAAACTAAAAGAAAATACATAATACACCACACTAGAACAAGTGTGGTGTTTCGCCCTGTTTAGACAATAAATTTAGCCAACCACTAAAACAATTGTGACGTCATAAAATTGTAGCATTTTCTTTCTTCTTTTAAAACATTGGATTCTTTGATTGCTTAAACAGAATAATCAAGATGTCATGATCAAAATTAAATAACCCATCATAGTAACAATATCGTTTGTAACCGTTAATAAAAACGGTACCTATTTTGTAATTCCCAAGATGCAGTGTCTTGACAGCTCACGGTAAGACCGCAGTTGAGCTGTCAAACTGTCATGTCATTTAAGTTTACATCTACTTAGATTGCAGCAGAGATGCACTTGTGTTGTGTTGTGTTGTGGTGTCGGTTTTCTTCAAAACATTCGAAACATTTTCGGTCATTAGACCACGATATCACTTATTAAACTTTCATTCCAAATGCTTACACTTTTAAACCACGAACTGTCAACCAAAGACGGGAGCCAAACGCAGTTTAGTACAACAAAATTAAACTTTAGCAATGATTTTCCAATAAATTTGAGTGCTTAATCAACAGAGGGCCTATCACGAGTTCCGGTGCCGACCGCGATCGATCGTAGATCACGCCGATAGATACCGCATTTTAAGGAAATTCAATATTATGTATTATTCTTATATTCCTAATAAATTCTTATTATTTTTATCTTTATTTCTATTATAAATATTAAATATTATTCGCATTCTTTGAGAAGCTTCACGTAAGCTTCTCAAAGAATACGCTAGATGCCGTTGTTTAATTTCCTTGAAATTCGGGGTAGATCGTTGCAATCCACGATCGGCACCAAACTCATGATAACCCCTCTGGTCGTTCACATAATCCATCATAGTAGACATTTAACCTATAGGTAGTTAAGCAACATTTCTTTCAATCATGTTCAGTAAATTAAACCACGATTATGTTGCGTTAGCCAGTGTGTACAGAGCCTAATGATGAGTACTTACTGTTTCTACCGTAGGGATGGGACATGTTTGCTTAGACTCGTAATATTGCTAGGACTAAAGAAGTCGGATGAATGATATCCCCTGTATATTTTCAGGAGAAAATACTTCGATACCTCTCTATTTACCTTCATCTTTGCGCTGTTTCAGCACAGATATTTCATAAAAGTCATTGCTTGAAGTTGAATTTATAATGAAAAAAATATGTTTTTTTTTATTTTGCTCACATAACGTACGATTATCTTATTAAAACAAACAAGATATCTTATTATGACAACTAAGATATCTTTGTGAGAGACTGGTCCATTACGTAGGTTCGTGAGAACCTGTACAATAAACTACACACAAAACAGCTATATTGAGATAATGAAAAAATAATACGGAATCAATAAACCAAAAAAAGAGGTTTTTTTGCTAATAAGTGACTCCTCTTTCAATGATATTAACGATATAAAACATTTGGCACCGAAGTAAATTTAATAAATTGCATACATTTGCATGTACCTATCTGCAATGCAAGTAGCAATGATAATATCGAGATGGTAGATCAACAGGCTATCTATGTTGACGACCAATAAAATAAATTAGAAGAGATAAACGACCATCATTATATTTTATAGCTAAAGTAAGAACTTATAAGACAGTGCAAACTTTTTTTTTGTTTGCATTGCTCTGAAAGTTTTTTTGTTTTCATCTACATCAATTGTAGTTATTCTGGCAAACACAAAAACCTAATATTTGAATTCGTTAAAACCAACTTTTATTTGTTTTCCAAATGTGAAAGATTCTCTTCATCTTCCAAATTTTATTCATAGAAAGGATTTTGAGCTTGTGACTAAAACGTTTTAGCCAATAAACTTAGGACCTCATTCATAATGGTCTTTGAGCGCGCCAATAGCTTATCAGACCGATAAGTTTGTTGCTGTCTCTTTTCGTTGGCATGACAGTGACAGTGACAAGAATACTCAATTTATAATAGCCGCTATAAAATGGCAGAGATTATGAATAAGAGGGTTAGCGTTATAGCAGCTGCTAGCGTCTGAAATGATACCAAGTTATCCCCTCACTATCAAGATGGGCGGTAGTACGAATATTAATGAGTGTTCAGCAATGAAGGTTTCATCTAGATAATCGCGGTGTTGCAACGTGTGGAGGCAGCTTTACTTTGTAATTTGCAGATTAACTGCAGCTCCCATGGCGAAAACGTGACGTAGCTACTATACTATGTCTCTTTAAGAATATCTTCTATTTCTTCATGGATATAAAATTAGTTATCATCATTCACCATAGCTACCCCAAGTAATCCTACTACTATTATAAACGCGAAAATTTGTAAGTATGGATGGATGTTTGTTACTATTTCACGTCGGAACGGCTGAACAGATCTGGATAAAACTTGGCAGAGAGATAGATTATAGTCTGGAATAGATAGATAGATAAATAGAAAATTCTTTATTGCACAAAATACAGTGTACATAGGCGAGCTTAATGCTGGATAGCATTATCTACCAGCTAACCTTTGGGTAATGGGACAAACATTTTGGACAAACATTTGGAATAGACTTTTTATCCTAAAAAATATCTATCTATGTAAGTATATAATGTATTAAATATATCAGTTATCTAGTACCCATAACACAAGCTTTGAATAGCTTACTTTGGGGCTAGATAGTGCTGTGTGGATTGTCCAGCATTATTTATTTTATTTATTTATTTATCCCGTGGGAATGCCGGGCGAAACCACGGGGCGAAACTGGTAAAAGATAGAAATCAGAAATAATTTATTGTATTAAAAAAAACAAAACAATATTTACCAAACCTGAAGTGATGGCAGAAAAATGACAGCAAAACAAACACTAATGCAATTCAAATTTAGTTATAGTTCGAACAAATTTAACCTGAAACTATTATTTAAAATAACTGTCACACTAATACAACAAAATGTCTAATTAATAATGTTTAAACTACTCATTTGTCAATGCTGTCAAAATGTATTACAATCGTTCAAATTTTCCACTAAATCTTGATAAGCCGTGAACAAAACGACTTTAACACCCGCTAGATTTTATCATCCATCATTATTAAATTGACCCTAAATTATGACCACATGAAATTCCTTAAAACAACTGCTATAACGCGTATAATCGCTTGTCAAAATTCTCTCGAACTACGAATCACTTCATAGATCTGTGTGTATCTTAACGTAATGTGGATAGAAGTCAAAATTGAATGGTATAAGGTTTTTCTCACATTTTGAAATAGCGTATGGGAATGTGTGAAACAATAGGCGTAAGATGGTAACTATCTCATGTCACAGTGTGAAACGTGTAAGTACCTTGTAACATGTTTGATGGAGTGATGGCTTTATTAGATAGCCTGAGAATTTGAATCGACCGAACTAAATCTAGTGTGAGTAAAATCAATCTGAAAAATCAATCAAATTATGAGTAGTAGAGTTCTTTGTAAAGGGCTAGTCCGGGGAAGTACTACCACCACGCCTTTTTCTGCCGCCAAGCAGCAACGCTGTGTTTCAGTCTGAAGAATGTGGTCGCCGCCGGTGTGATTACACATGAGGCTTAACATCTGTATGCCTCAAGTTGATGGACGCATGCTAGTGTATCGTAGGACACGTTTCTGTGGTGCGTGACTTACGAGGGAATGCTTAGTTATAGATGATGGTTACCACTTAACATTAGGTGGGCCATCTGCTTGTTCCATCAGCTAGTTGTATAAAAAACACATGAAACCACCACTTCAGTCTACTTCAGTAGGTAGTACCTCCCAGATAGTGGATGTAGTGTCTAAGAAATCATGCTATCAGTACAGATCCTTAAAAAAGCGTAGCAGGACTTAGACAGGGTTGATGGCAGCAATGTTTATATTTCACGGTGAAAACGAATTAGCAAATACAAAAACGTATTCAGAATAGCGATGAGAAGTGCCACTATAATAAAATGAATATCGTCAGAAAGTATCAAGGTCATACGTTCAGTCTATTCATTACAGCTAATGACAGTACTTATACATTTGTAATACAAACATACATACATTAGATTGCAGTCAGTATGTTATTCTTACAAATCGGAAATATCAAGTTTTATAATGCAGTTAAAATAACAGATAAAAAGGCTCATGTTATTTCCCCTCGGTACGATGATTTAAAAGTTAAAAACTATTTTATTTTGAGAATATTCTACTATTTCAAATCGGTCCACTTACCATGATCAAGCACTACTTACTACTACCAAGACTTTTGCATTACTTCACTACATCACTACATAGGTACTATAAAAAAAAGTCGCTTTATCTGTCCCTATGTATGCCTTAAGGGTCAGTTGACAGCGGCTCGCAATTTCGAGGTGCGATTGGCTATTATTTATTTATTTTGTATAACCCTATAGCCGGGACAGGCATATTTCATTTTGGCTATTATTTTATTTCATTTCGGGGAGGTTGTTTGAAAGAATAACTCTAAAGTGACACGCATAAATACTGCTCGAACACAAATAATACAATAATATAAAGGAAATGTGCTTGAGTCAGAAATCATTTTGGTATTAGGTAAACGTAAGACCAAACATATCTATACCAAAATGATTTCTGATTCGGGCATGTTTCCCTTATATATTATTTGTGTTCGAACAGTATTTATGCGTGTTTCTTTAGAGTCATTCTTTCAAACAACCTCCCCGAAATGAAATAAAATGAAATAATAGCCAATCGCACCTCGAAATTGCGAGCCGCTGTCACCGGAGCCTTAATCTGTAAAACTACGCAACGGATTTTGAAGCGGTTTTTTTAATTGATAGAGTGATTCAAGAGGAAGGTTTATATGTATAATACATGCATGATATAGTAGAAAAACAATGTGCACCCGTGCGAAGTAGGGGCGCGCGGGCGGGTCGCTAGTTAATAATATATAAATAATCAATAATCAACATTGCAAACAGCGCCTCTTATAAAAGTTATAAAATGCCAGTAATCACGATCGGTTAAGGAAACATCATAATAAAAGTAAGTGCCAATTGAAATATTTGGACATGCCTATGACTACCCTCAGTCAGTCTCAAAGAATAAATAAATAAATAAATAAATATTGGTGGACTTTCCACACAGCACTATCTAGCCCCAAACTAAGCTTATGCTTGTGATATGGGAACCAGATAGCTGATATACTACTTATATACTTTTTTTTTTGTAAATACATACTTATAATATTATCTTGAGTTGGTATTTGGTAGGTATTCCATTTCAATCAAAGTTGTGATGCTACTTCTGTTTCATTTCAAAATCGGACGAATTATACATTACAACGTTCAAATAATCCCATATCTCAAATCGCCATTACCAATCTTTTTTTTTTATACAACTAGCTGATGGAACAAGTAAATGGCCCACCTGATGTTAAGTGGTAACCATCAACTATAAACAAAACATTGCCCCGTAGGTCACGTACAATAGGAACGTGCCCTACGATGCACTGCCCTGCGTCCATCAACTTGAGGCATACAGATGTTAAGCCTCATGTGCCTGTAATTACACCGGCGACCACACTCTTCAAACCGAAACACAGCGTTGCTGCTTGGCGGCAGAAAAAGGCGTGGTGGTAATCTACCAAAATTATCTTTTTAATCTCTTCCTCATACAGCAGATGAGCCTAGATCTAGATTTCTAGGGCGAGTGAGGTAATCAACATTTGATTAGGTCATAACCTTTCGGTACCGCTGACAGGTAGGCTGCAAAAGGAAATGCCAGAACCAATTAAAATTGTCCGACAGCTTATGAAAAGAGATGTTAGAATAGAGTAGCTTGTAAGTCTTTATTTGTCAAGGTATGACGTCATAAGATACATAAATTTCTGGGACCTATTGGGAGTATTTCTCAGTGTAATTTAAAGTCTTGCCAATTGAGTCAATTAAAATAAACATAATAAATGGTTTTTGCAGTATTTCTTCCATGATCCTTTCTACATAATCATAGAAAAAAATATTTTTGAAGTTTGATAAAAAATCATGACAAGGAAAAGTCTAACCCCCGGTTTCTGAAAGCGCCATCAACACTAATCGGGTGTCAAGTCACTTGCTATCTTTATCTTATTAGAAGTTAAAGCTGAAATAGCAAGTAGGGGTAATAGCGTTAAAATAATGTTAAAATCTTTTCGATATAAGCCAAACTCAGTTTAAAGTTAGTAATGAGGTATGTACTTGTGTTGTAACAATGAAGTAATTGAAAATGGTTCAATTCGTGATGAATGATGTTCTTTTAATGGCGGCTGGAAAGGTCACAAAAATATGCAAGAAATAATGATATCTTTGTTAACATAGCTTACTTAGGTAGTTAAGGCCTATTTACACATTATTCGGGGGTTATTACGAACAAAATACTTACTGCGCAATAATAATCTATAAAAAAGAAGAGTATAATTTTTTTTACCGTTTTATTTTTATACTTACACTCTTATAATAATAATTATTTATTTCAGACTTACATAGTAGGTACACATTAGTAACAAATAAAGCTTGAAAAATAGTGTTGGTGACGATTCTTATAAATAACAATTTAGCGCTGATTCTTAGTCACTGGCTATTTTATAGCGGATCTATATTTGCTGATATTTTATCGATTTTTTTTTACTTCCAGGCACATACCGCGGCGAGGGTGCTGGCAACGGCGCTGGTTACTCCTCTGGTGCTGCCGGTGGATTCGGAGCTGGAGCTGGTGCACGGCCGTTCGGAGGAGCTGGTAACTTCGGAGGAGCAGCCTCCCGTCAGTACCTCGCCCCCAACGCCGGCTCCAGGCCTGGTGGCTCCGGAAACTTCAACGCCCAGTCTGGGTACAAATACTAAGGACATAACGATTGGGGGTCTTTTTGTGTGAGACTTTTGAATGATGTTTAAGATTTGACACATGAGGCTTGATCGCATCGTAGGACACGTTCCTATTGTGCGTGACCTGTGAGACAAAGCTTCGATAGAGGCGATAGTTACCACTTCACATCTATCTGGCTTGCTTTATCAGTTAACCAGAAAAACCATTTTCAAGTTATTGTAATTGTGTTTTTTATGAATCTACGAAAAATTTTGTCAAAATTCAAATCAAATATGGTTTCATTCCAGGAATAATATAATATTTTGATTTGTTGATCTTAATAAATCATTCAAAAAGTTGTAACCGAAATAATCATTCAAATCCTTATTTATTTAACGGCATTATTTTCATGTAAAATCATCCATCAATCGTTATTTTAGTATTACGACGATACAAGCTGTGAACCGACAAATGTGATTTTAATTATTGTAATAATAAATTTATAATAATTTTGTTTATTGTTATTGTATAACTTTTCTTTTTCTCTCTGATTGTGATCTCAAACTATGTATAAACTTGTATACTCTATGAAATTGCTCTTTCAGTTAGTTTTAAGATAAATGCAGCATTACAAATGACAGTCTGGGTAGGTGTAAGACGATGAATATGCTTAGTTGTAAGTTTGTACATACGGCATGATGCAACGAATAAAATATGATTTGCAATAAACAAAATCTTTTTATCTACTCTCATGTCATAAAATTCGAATTATAAACGTCAAAACGAATTCATATTGATATACTTTATAAACGCAATACCGTAACCAAATTAAAAAAATTAATTATGATACAGCTCCTCATACAAAGATAGTTGTATAAAATAACTTTTTTACCATAACGATACAGTTCTTTTTCTTTTTGGAAAAGGCATGGGTCTTGAAACCGTACAGCCAAAGAGTTTGATAGTCTGTGGCGACGGCGCGGCGCGGCGGCGGCGGCGCAGCGCGCGCATGCGCTGTTTTACGGTTGGTTTGGCGCCAATTGATACGTTTTGTTTCAGTCAACTGGATTTCTTACTAACTTTGATATTTTATTTATTAGGTTCAACACTAATGTATGAGAGTAGATAAAGTAGTGTATGAAACTGCACATAACTAAGGTATTAAAACTCTCGTGGGATACTATTAAAAACCCCCTCGAGTTTTAATACCCCTCATTATGCAACAGTTTCATAAGCTACTATTATTTACGTATTCCACACCATAGAATAAAACCACCTGTAAAATGTGGGTCCTTAGGTGCCTCTGACTTCACCCACCTTAGACATCCAAGAATCGTAGGATCATACAAAAGAGCGATAGATACCAAGCCGAGTTTGTTGCCTGTTCTTCTCGGTGTTGGTCGCGTGGAACTGGCACTAGAGTCACCTAGTTTTAAGACGGTTCAAAATGGTCCTTGTGATTTTATTGAATAAACATATTTTTGACTTTGACTTCGTAAGTTGGTAGGTACTTGGCGCTAAGAATATAATATTACAGCCTAGGTACTAAACAATATATTGCATAAAAAATATTAGAAGGTAGTATAATTAAAATAGTTATGAAGTATAGGTACCTACATATTATTAAACCTGAAGCTGTTATAGGAAAATAACATTATAAACATTGGATTTTAGTCCTTATTCCCTTTAGGGTAGTCAACCCTGATTCCATTTTCCTCCTAAAAAAAACTTATTAAATTTACTTATAATAACATTATACATATTATTATCGTTTGAATGAACACGCTGGTGGTCAAGAGGGATCTTGCGATCAGAAGACCTACGGGGTGTCATAGGTTCAAATCCCACACAAAGCACCTACTTATGGATTTTTCTCATCAAAATTTTTTGGCGCAACGCCTCTGAAGGTAGCATTGTAAATGAAGAAAAAATATTAATAGATTAAAGTCCTTATTCATAATAGTCGCTGAGTGCGCCAGCCTTGGCTTATCAGACCAATAAGTCTGTTGCTGTCTCTTTTCGTTGGTATGAAAGTGTCATTGACAAGAATACTCTATAGAGCTGCTACAAAATGGCAGGGAATATAAAAAAGAGGGTAAAATAAGAGTTGATTTTGGCTATTATTTCAGCTACAAAGTGATTAAGCAGACTATGGATATACTTTGCTTTATTTTTCCTGTATCTACACCAATCTGTATATAAGAGTAGTAGAGCTCTTTGTGAAGGGCTCGGCCGGGGAAGTACTACCACCACACCTTTTTCTGCCGCCAAGCAGCAACGCTGTGTTTCGGTTTGAAGAGTGTGGTCGCCGGTGTAATTACAGGCACATGAGGCTTAACATCTGTATGCCTCAAGTTGATGGACGGAGGGCAGTGCATCGTAGGGCATGTTCCTATTATGCGTGACCTACGGGGCAATGTTTTGTTTATAGGTGATGGTTACCACTTAACATCAGGTGGGCTATCTGCTTGTTCCATCAGCTAGTTGTATAAAAAAAGATCCAAGATTGATTGATTGGGAGTAGAGCTCTTTTTGAAGTGATCTTTTGGGGAAGTAGTACCACCAACATACCTGTTTTTGGGGAAGTAGTACCACCAACATGCCTGTTTTTGCTGCTAGGCAGCGTTTCGTTTTGAAGATCGTGGTTGCCGGTGAAGTTACGGGCACATGAAGATCAACATTGTATGCCCCAAGTTAAATAACTAAAGAAATGTTGGTGGATTTTCCATATCGCACTATCAATTAATGGACGCGAGTAGTGCATCATACGGAACCTTCAACCGTGCATGACTTGCGAGGTTTTAGTTGGTAGGCACCGGTGGTCTAGCAGCATTATTCTAAGGTCGTGGGTTCAAAACCTCTCGTGCCCCAATGAGTTTTTCTGATCAAAAATAATGTAGACCACGGAATAGAGAAATGAAGACATTGCCAAAACTCTCAAACGGTGAAGGAAAAAATTGACAACCAGCATGTCACAAAATTAAAACAAAATTCCCCATTTATCAAAATATTATGTAAATTTATAAGTGTAAATAAAATAAAATTGTAAATTGTTTTAGGTACCTACTTGTATGCATACCTACCTACAAAATAATTATTCTTTTCTATTGTCTACTGTCCTACACCTTTCACTGTACCTAAACCTTCATTTATTATAGTTTTACATTCTTTTAATGTTGTAATATACCTAAATAATTCTAATTAGATGTTAAACCTATCATTTTAACGAATCATATTTTAGTCTCCGTTCTTGACTCAGATCTCCGCCTTTTTGTTTTAAATCTCTTACCAACTCGACATTGGCAAATTCGTGGCAACCCCTATCGGCCACTGAACAGCCATAAATAAAAGAAGAAGAAGAAGAAGTTCCAATGTATGTCTATGTGCTCCTTTCGAGCCTCTTTGTGCGAACCTATTTATGTAGGGAAGGTTTGAATAAAATAATGAATCCAATATTATGTGCCACCAATTCCTCAAGACCCCAGCTACTATAATATATCAGCCAAAACACCAGAGCAAGCATTCCTGTCTTAAAAGCAAACAATATAACAATAGCAAGGGATATACATCTGACGTTTCTCATTGAAAAGTATTTCGAATGTTTTTATAAACAACCAGCAGAAAGAACAAGCCGATGGCCCAGCTGATGAAAAGTGGTAACCATCACCTATAACGAAGCATTGCCTCGTAAGTCACGCATGATAGAAATGTGCCCTATGCACTGCTCTGCGTCCATCGCAACTTGACGCATACAGATGTTAAGCCTCAGTGCCTGTAATTACACCGGCGACCACACTCTTCAAACCGAAACACAGCAACGCTGCTTGGCGGCAGAAAAATGCGTCGTGGTAGCACTCCCCGGCCAAGCCCTTCACAAAGAGCTCTACTACTATTGTGTTACTCTTGTATTGTATGTTTTAAAATAGCTCGACCACCTAAGCAACAAGTTTCCCCACTAAGTTCACTTCTCTTGTTGAAAGCAATCCACAACGTTCAAAGGAAAACCACAGGTGCAGACCAAGAATCTGGACCTCACAATTCAGAAAATCTCCTCAATCACTAAATAAATCGAAGTGCATTTTTTACACATAATTAAGAGCATCATTGCCAATTACGTTTAGCTCCGGCAAGGTTGACCTCAGATTCTAAACATAGGCATTGAACCATGCCTCGGTCGCATCATGCCTCTATAAGGTTCAAAGTTCCCGTTTTTGCCATTATTCATTGACTTGCTGATTGGGTCCTTGTCCCTTGGCCCTGACGTCATTATCGATGGAGTTGTCTACGCCAAAAAATTTTGGAAAAAAATATTTTTAACAAACCATAAATTTTCAATGTATGGGAATGAATGAACAGAGGGGTTATCATGAGTTAAGTGCCGACCGCGATTGATCGTAGATCGCAACGCTCTACACCGAATTTCAAGGAAATTAAACAACGACATCTAGCGTATTCTTTGAGAAGCTTAAGGGAAGCTTCTCAAAGAATGCGAATAATATACAATATTTATAATAAGAATAATGATAAAAATAATAAGAATTTATTAGCAGTCTAAGAATAATATATAATATTGAATTTCCTTGAAATGCGGTGTTTATCGGTGTGATCTACGATCGATCGCGGTCGGCACCGGAACTCGTGATAGGCCCTCAGTATAGCCCTCGTACACAAGACTTTAAACAATGTCTAAAATTAGCGCTGTCTCTGTTTATCACTATGCAATGGTAAGAGGTGGCAAAAATTGAAGCATCATTTGCCTATTTTTTTGTAGTAAGGCCCTAGAGGTTTTTTCAAAAAGATAATTGTCATTTAAAAAGAAGTGTGTGCTATGATTTACAGTTATTGTTTACCAAAATACCTACCAGCTGAGATTGTACTCTCATTAGAATAACAAAAGCAAAATTCAGCCTTTAAGTAAAAAATAACTCTATGAAAATTACATAAATTACGGATGAACTCGTGTAAACTGCGCTAAACTTCATATTTTCGAAAACGGCATGGCGCTTTAAAGCGACACCTATCGGCACTTACGCAAACTAAGTATTATTTATTGAACCACACACAAGTAGTTCAGACAGAAATTAAAAGATGGCGCCCGCACCTGAAATTACTATGAATAATTGTGAACATAGTAAAAAATAAACGTTGTTTCTTACTTATGCTTGTTTTCTTGTGTTATGAACCTATCACTAAAAACAGCCATGGCAGGCCAAGAATCACCCTTTATTGATATGTATTTTCACAAAAACCATTTAAATAAGAGATTGCAATCAAGTTAATATTACTGTTGCTCTAATAATTGTAGCTAAAACTGAAATAGTTACAAGACAAAGATCCCCAGGCACAGTAGATATCCCTTAAGCCAGATTGCAAGCCCACCCCATCTATGATTAACACGAAATTGTTTCCTCATGTTTTATTTTTTTTAAGAGCAGCGGTAGTCTAGTTGGAGTGATCCCGCCTTCCGATCGTAAGGTCGCAGGTTCGAATCCGGTCGTGCACCAATGGATTTTTCTAGCGAAAAATGTATGTGCGCAATGCTAGTGCTCTTAAACGATGAAGGAAAACATCGTGAGGAAACCAGTTAGTATTCTAAAAGCGGCGATGGACTTGCAACCTGTCACGTATGTAATACTGATTACTGAAAAATGTGGGTATGTGCCAAATTTAGGTAATGTTTGGACGTACCTCTGACTACCCCCCTTAGGCATCCTCAAATAATCTTGAGTCAGTACTTCTTACTGAGAGATCTGAAGGAAGAAGAAGGAACATCTACCGTGCCTGGGGATCAGTCGTGAAGCTATTTCAGTTTTCAGCTTCTTTTACAGCTTATGCAGCGCACATACATTTTTACGATACGAAAAATCTATTGGTGTTCGACTGGATTCGAACCTGTCTACGACCTTACTCACTCTCACTAGACCACCTGGGTCTAGTGAGAGTGAGTAAGGTCGTAAGTAAGATGTCTTACAAACTAGATTAAAGGTCATGATCTTAATTCCTCTGTCCTTATGCAAAAACTCGTGAAACAAACAGAGAAGTAACTTTGCAAATCAGCCTACATATAGTACGGCATTTCAGATGATATCAGTTATGCTAGATGGCTGAGATGAGTAGGGATGGGAAAAGATCCTTGGTCTTATAAATTAAAATCTCCGTAACTGGCTTTGTTATTCAATCAGCAGGAGGAATATTCTTGTCAAGGTACTGACACACGTGCTTATTTTCAAGCCAAAAGCATGCTTTTTTCGAGCCTTGCTCAATAAAAGCACGTGTGAACAGGTCGTGCTTATAAATAAGCATGCCTGTTTGGTCGCACGTCGGTTAGTTTTTGAGCATGCTCAAAATAAGCATGCTTATTTTTGAGCACGTGTGTCAGTACCTTTAAGTGTTTCGAACGTATTACATTTTTTTACATTTAAGTGTTCGGGAGTAAGTCTTATAAAATAATATCTAATCAGTGTTGATTTTATGTTTTAGAATTATTCATAGCAACCTCTAATTATTTATGTCCAAACGATATTCTTGGTCCATTTAAATAAATAATAAAAAAATGTATTTTTGGTAATAAATGAAAACAAATTTATAATAAATAAATAAACTAGCACGTACAATCGTGAATGTACTAGGTGGGTAGAAAGTAGAGCTCTTTGTGAAGGGCTGGAGATGTAGGTACTATTATCTAAGAAATTTGTTCCGATGGTCTGGGTGTTTTCTATGTATAATAAAAAATATCTATCTATGTAAGTACATATATAATGTATTAAATATATCAGTTATCTAGTACCCATAACACAAGCTTTGAATAGCTTACTTTGGGGCTAGATAGTGCTGTGTGGATTGTCCAGCATTATTTATTATTTATTTTATTTATCTAAACGTAAATTAAAAGCCTACAAAAAATATAAAGATTTCAAGACCATACCTACGAGTAGGACATCTCTACAGAACACCGTTTGGCTCAGCGTCTGATGCACGATCATAATACGCTCATAAGGCGAGTACCTGTCCATATTGCGAACTCATGGATGTACCTAATGAAGAGCATGTACGAAAATCTGGCCTTATTACGTGACTTTTCAATGTCAGTGATGTTAGTGCGAATGGCCATAATAGCATAGATAGTCCCTAGCTAATATAATGTACTGTTAATTTATTGTACTGCGTTTCTACGCGGTGAATTCTTCTAAAACTAAGGAAATCTTTTGAATCGAAAAACAATATTTTTGCCGTAATCCTTTTTTTCTTTTCATTCTCAATCATAGGGCAAAAATGGTGCTCTTACAGAGTTTTAAGTCAATTAAAATACTAACTTCAGATGTCAAAAATAAAGAATGTTGCTCTCTTCGGTTAACGACCTCAGTGGCGCAGCGGGCGAGAGTCCGCCTGCGACGCAAGAGGTTGCGGGTTCGATTCCCGCCTCGAAACAAATTTGTGTACGATCTGCAGAAATTTGTTCCGTTGGTCTGGGTGTTTACGTATAATAAAATAATAAAAAATAATTATCTATTTAAATATATAATGTGTTAAATATATCAGTCATCTAGTACCCATAACACAAGCTTTGAGTAGCTTACTTTGGGGCTAGATGGCGCTGTGTGGATTGTCCAGCATTATTTATTTATTTAATTTTGCATTTTAGTAGCTATGAGAATGTTCATCAAATATTTGTTCTCGGTGGGAATCAAACCACGGTCTACGGCTTAGGAGGCAGACCAACTGAACTGTGAGGACTGTTGATAATCTTCCCATTAACAGTCTTCATTTTATTTGTTTTTTTTTTTGTATGAATAAAATTCATAAAAAACGGGAATAGATTCTAATTATTTCCTATATAAATTACAATGCACTCTCAAACCTTACCTACACAAATTAAATCCAAACTACGTTAAAACTCCGCCCTTAAATACCCCAACAACGCCTCAGCATCCGCTTCAACGCCGTAAAGCCTTCAGAAGTTCACGACATACCACCAAAGTATCAATAAAAAAGGCTTAATTGAATCTATGAGATCAGTATTAATTAATACATCACGATTATTGGTCGTCATGCCGGAAGATCAAGGTGATCTCTGTTGCTATTGGCCAGGGGTTCAAAACCGGCCCGCAGGCCAATTGAAATGTATAAAAAAAACTAAAATATAAATTTTAGTTTTTTTTATACATTTCAATTATAAAAACAAGCCATAGTTACAGCAGTAGCAGTAAAATCAGTTGCTGTTATTTGAATAAACAATCGTACGGATGTAGAAAAATCCAAACGCGCGTTTTCATAACGCCTGTGTGGGAGAGCCTTAAAAATCTTGATTTTCTTAACTGCGTCCCGCTGCGGCAGGCGGTGCCGTGTGTAAACACCTTACTGTTGATGGTTAAAATAAGGTTAATAACTAGAGACACCTATGCAATAAATTAACTTTGCATCTTAGTTGAATATTTGAAAATAAATAATATTTGTAAAAAATCTAGTCTCACGACTTCGGTGGTTACAAAAGTGGTAAGTATTAATTCTCATCTTGTAACTGTCAAACCACGCAGTTTCTGGAAGCTCGATCAAAGATCATCGGGTGTCAAGTCACTTGCTATTTAAACTTTTACTTTCAAATTAGATGGAAATCAAGTGACTTGACAGCCGATTAGCCTTAATCGAGCTTTCAGAAGCCGGCGGAAAGACCAGTAAGGATGTCAAAAGGGGGTAATTTAATTAGGGTACTCCAAAACAGAATTTAAGCTTATTTTTAGTGGATCTTTACAAATACGAACTTCTTAAATAGTTTGAAGATTAATCGTATAGGAAGGCGCTCTCCGTACTTTTTCTCCCCTTGCCATAGTAACCATGGTAACCATCACCATACAAAGCGTTGCTTCGCAAGTCATGCGACATTTTGAAGATGCCCTAAGAACGCATTGCCCTGCGTCCATCAATTCAGGCATACCGATGTTATACCTTATGTGCCTGTAATTTCATCGGCAACCACGCCCCTCGAACCGAAACACGCAACGCTGCTTAAGGGCCGAAACACATAACCGCGTTGCGGCGCCGCGCCGCGAGAATCGGCGGTAGCGGCACCGCCGATTGTAGCGGCGCGGCACCGCAGCTTTCAGCGTTATGATGTCATACTTGTTGACCATGATTTAGTTTGTTTCTATCACTCTAGCAAATAACACATAAATGTGTCTCTGGTCAGCTAGAGCGTAAACAGTATCTGTAGTTACTCTGCGCTTTAAAAATATAATTGAGAGATCCAGTGTTCTGATCGCCGTACCACCGGAACATAAAAATATTGGAAAAAAAAATATTTTTTGTAAAAAATTATTTTTGTTTATCTTTAAGGCTCCGGTGACAGCGACTCGCAATTTCGAAGTGCGATTGGCTATTATTTCATTTTATTTCATTTCGGGGAGGTTGTTTGAAAAAATAACTCTAAAGAAACACGCATAAATACTGTTCGAACACAAATAATACAATAATATTATTTGTGTTCGAACAAACATGCCCGAATCAGAAATCATTTTGGTATTAGTATGTTTGGTCTTACGTTTACCTAATACCAAAATGATTTCTGACTCAAGCACATTTCCCTTATATTATTGTATTATTTGTGTTCGAACAGTATTTATGCGTGTTTCCTTAGAGTTATTATTTCAAACAACCTCCCCGAAATGAAATAAAATGAAATAATAGCCTATCGCACCTCGAAATTGCGAGCCGCTGTCACCGGACCCTTAATGCTTTGTATTTTCGAGAAGAGTACTCGCCATCGGGATTCATAGCCTTATTAAAAGGATGTATCCAGTATCTTCTTCGTCGTTTATTTAAAACAGAGTAATGTCTTTTTAATAACAAATAAGCAATAAGTTTCTCACGATTGTCCATGGCAGAGACACGTCTATCCACAATAAAAAATCACGAGGAACTGGTTACCCTACCATACCGCTGTTTTTCGCGGCGCCGCAACGCCGCGACGCAAACCGCCGATTTTAGCGGCGCGGCGCCGCAACGCGGTTATGTGTTTTGGCTCTAAGCGGAATAATATACATGGTAGTAGTTCTTCACTACAACAGATTTTAGTGAACTTATTTCAACCATCTAACAAAAGAAGCTTCACGTTTGAATATATAAACTGTTGCTAAGTAAAAGGTTAAATTGATCAAAATAACTTTGTTCTATAAGACTAGGATTGCCTCAATTATTATATTTAGCCAGTTATTAAGAGATCATACATGAAGATTAGATCATCACTGTGTAAGTAATACCGAGGTCAGACCTTACTATTAGGCATTCATTCGCATTAAGATATCTTTAGATACTCGTTTTCAATCCCTAATTATTGATAGAATATTAAGGTGCAAATGCATCGTATCGCGTTTAAAATGTATTCTCAGTCTGTCTGTTCCATTTTTCTTCCCGTCTTCGCCTTACTTTTAAGATATTATCCCAGCTCTCACTCAAGACCAGTCGCGCACCATAGGTATTTTCCCGTCTTCGTAAATTTTAAGATATTATCACCAGCTCTGACCAAAATTAGTCACGCAACAACAGAATTTTTTTAATGTGTTTATAAAATGTTTAAGACCAATGGGTCACAAATGTTGAAAGAAAAACATCTTGAGAAAATCAGTATTTATTAGAGATAGGGCTTTGCATCCAAAAAAATTGCCTGAAACGAATATGGCCGTATCTATAGTCAAAGTATTATTTAGTTTAGTCACAAAATCATGGGTGGGTCGTCGGTACTAAAAGATTTGAAGGGACACCTCAGTTCCATTAGAGTTCAAAGTGTCAAATTTGTTTCAGTTTCAGTATTTATATCATACAAAACCAACTGGCTATCCTGCGCCGATTTGAGGGTTAATAACGATTATGGCGTGATAATACAGTATGGGGTTCTTCAAAAAAAGCGTGTTAAAATATTTGAAGGGTCAGCAACGCGAGTGTGACACCTCTGGTGTTACAAACGTCCATAGGCTACGGTGACCGCTTCCCATCAGGTGGGCCGTATGCTTGTTTGCTACCTTGGTAGTATAAAAAAAAGATAAAAAAATCACACCTATATCACCATTTAAACGTGATTGCTTGCGAACATTTAGGTTCAAGCTCCCGCCAGGTGATGGCTAAACGATCGATCGATACCATTTTTTTCGTAAAACTAATTGGTTTCAGTAAAAAATAGCGAGCACTACGAGAACACTTATAGGCTTCTGTTGATATCCCAGATTCGATGTTTTCCTTCACTGTTACATCAACATTTTAAGGATAGAGAAAAGTGACTTCTACACCTACCCCCAGTTTCTGAAAGCTTGATCAACACTGATCGGTTGTCATTTGTGTCACTTGCTATTTCAGCTTTTACTTTAAAAATAGATAGAGATTGCAAGTGACTTGACATCCGGTTATTGTTGATTGCGCTTTCAGAAACCGGGGGAGTTTATTTATTTAATACTTTATTGCACTAAAAACAGGGTACAAAAGGCGAGCTTAATGCTAGACAGCATTTTCTACCAGCCAACCTTAACAGGTAGAAGAACATAGGTTGGCGTGCTTAATTATACTAACATTCACAATAATAATTTTTAAGACGATTCGAAGTGATCCTTGTGGTTGAATTCTTTTTACTTTGACTTAATTAAAGTGTTATAAATCTTCTATTATTATTATGAATTGATCTTAAATCGAAATGCTAAGTTTAAGTAAATTTCAGAGATTTGATTGATGTTTAGTCAAGCATTAAAAATAACGATCAAGCTTCTATTGTACATAATTTTTTGAAGTTGTTTGATAAAGCTAGACAAAAACTATTGCCCAATTGTTATCACGCGTAGCTCGATCAGTGCAATAATTATTACATCTCACGATCTAGACAATGCCATCATCAATATTATATTTACAGAGATTTTACACTCTTGCATTTTGTTTGTTACTTCACGTTTTATTATTTGAAATACAATATCACTACATAGTATAAAACAAAGTCGCTTTCTCTGTCCCTATATCCCTATGTCCCTATATATGCTTAAATCTTTAAAACTACGCAACGAATTTCGATGCGTTTTTTTTATGGATATAGTGATTCGAGGAAGGTTTATATGTGTAATACATGCATGATATGTGCACCCGTGCGAAGGGGCGCGCGGCCGGGTCGCTAGTGTTAATAAACGGAGAAATTAAAAGATCAAGAGCACATCAAAAGTTAAGCTTTGAAACATGTATAGGGGTGGATATATAGGGGTGGGAAACGTATAGGGGAGTCCTATGTCCAAAAAGTATAGGGGAGGCCAGCAGCGGCAGCACAGCAGTTGACTTCTTTAGGCTGATGATGGAAATTTCAGAAGAGTTTCAGCAGGAGTAGGCATTGTGAAGATATCATTCTAGATTTTTTGTTCTGGATTACATCACGTACTTAACGTAGTAAACTCAGCCTAGTTCTCTCCACAGTGTCCTGTGCCCTTACCAAAAAAACCGTAAGGTACTTGAAATAAGAATGCTTTAAGAGATTGAAGCATCTTATTTCAAGTACTTTACGTTTTGATCATAAAGCCGACTATGCAGTTGACATAAGACATTGACAAAAGTAATATTGAAATATTAGTTGCGCCCCGCGGTTTCACCCGCGTAGATTTAAACCCCGGTATTCCCGCGGGATAAAAAGTAGCCTATGTGTTATTCCAGACTATAACCAATCTCTCTGCCAAGCTTCATCCAGATCCGCTCAGCCGTTCCGGCGTGAAAGAGTAACAAACATCCATTTATCCATCCAGCCATCCATACTTACAAACTTTCGCGTTTATAATATTAGTAGGATAGTAGGAAGAATGCTTCAAGAGATGGTGGTACGGGCCCTGCACGACTTTCAGCTATTACATGGAGCCATTGATAGTTCTGCCAATTGCCTTGATACATTGACGGACGAGGCCGTGACCAAAAAAATTATGTTCTGCTAATTACCTGCATATCATAGCAAAATGATGGAACTGCGATGTATTCTATGGTCCTGACGTCATTTAATGGTCAGGATTAGGATCATGTCTGGTATATAATGGGTCAAATTGTTTGGAGGAGCACAGTGCAACTTGAGCTTCACATTTGGTCGTGTCAATTTCGGAGTGAACCACTTATCAACCATGAAACTGGTAAATTGATTTTTTATAAATTTAACATGAGTTATTAATATTTGAAAAATTCTTATTATACAAATTGAAATCCTACAACTAAACAAAAGTTGGGATTTATAAATTTGTACATAGTTTTTATCATTGAATTCAATTCAATTAGAAAATACACTTATAGTAACAAGTATTCTTAGTGTTCCCGAAAAAAAAATACTGTTGATTTTTTGTGGTGACATTTTTTTGGTTCAAAACCATCAGTATTACAGTAACCAATAATTTAATTGACTCGAGTCAAAAGGGGTTGATTAGATGTCCTTCACAGCCCTGCAAATTCATGGTTAGCATGCTATAAGGGCTTCTCTGATACATCTGATCTGAGTCCTTTGTGTTTTGGGCTGTCGCATCTCCTAGCTATCCTATGAGGTATTTATCTCATTGGCCTACAATATACAAAAAACCAGCCACACGACTTTGATCTCCAGGCACGATAAATATCCCCTCTGTCGTCATAGTACCAAGTACCAACACTATTTTCTTTTATGACGGTCTTTAATAAATCTCCATGACTCCTAAGAATGCTGTCATCAGAGTTTGCCAATACAAAGTTAATTTACTACCTCATGCAATTCTAAAAATTCAACTCTAATTTCATTATTGCACACAAAACAATACAAAAGACAAATACTCGTAAGAATACATGTACAAAAGCAAGCTTAACTGGTCTTAGAATAAATGATTTGAAATTTGAAATTAACCCTAACAGGGGATTTTTCCATACCATAAAGGGTAGGTAGATGTATGATAACATGACACAAAATGAAGTCATGGGTCCTTGCCCACCATCATTTTATTAAAGACTAGTTGCGCCCCGTGGTTTCACCCGCGTCGATTTAAATCCCGGTGTTCTCACGGGATAAAAAGTAACCTATGTGCTATTCCAGATAATCTATTTCTCTGCCAAGTTTCATTCAGATCCGTTCAGCTGTTCCAGCGTGAAAGAGTAACAAACATCCATCTATCCATCCATCCATCTGGGGTACAGGATACGGGGTTGCGCTAACGACCTGCGCCATCGAACTAATCACACTCGACGAATAACTCAGGGACATGCTACTACGGTGCTTAGGCAACCGTCTATTTAAGTCTTCAAATTGATGAATTTTCCACACAGCACTATTAAGCCCCCAAACTATCTTTAAATATCTTTATCAAATTTATCAATATCTTGTTCACAGCTGATCGTAGCCGCCCTTATCTCCGTGGCCGCCGCCGGCCGCCTAGAGCACCTCGAGCGAAGCTACCTTCCGCCCATCCAAGGCCATGGGCAGAGCTTTGGATCTCAAGGTTTACCTAACACAGAAGCCTTACCTTTATAACAACAAGAACTGCTGCACAGTGAATACTCATTACTTTTGACATTATGGTGAATGTGGGTGGGGATTTCCAAAAAAGAAGCACTCTCTCTCACCTTGGTCTCAAAGAAGCACATTCCGAGCACATAATGTCTTGTTTGAGAACTCTTAGGTTCTACGACATGTCGGTTACCTCACAATGGTTTCTGTCACTATGCACTACATTTTTAGGTTTATTGTAGACTGTATCAGCCCTCAGCTTATCAATCAGCAAGTGAGCGTTTTGGCGTGACGTATCCAAAGAGTAATAACGGAACCCTATCTCAGAACTGAAGTAAATTATACTATTAATACTGGTCTAAAATGCTAGGCGATTGTTATTTAATTAATTGGTCATGCTTCTGCGACATCCCTAAAACTTGGACAAAAATAAAGTTTGTTTGTAGCTAAAACAAGTGACATATTTAAATATTTACAGGATTTGGTTCCCAAGGATCTTTCAGCTCAGGATTTGAATCCAACGGGATCGACTCACTCAGTGCTGGAACTGGATCCCAAGGTTTCGGCTCTTCAGCCTACCAGGGAGCTACATCCAACCAGTACCTGCCTCCTAACCACGGACCTTCAGAATCTAACGGACAGTTCAGGGGATCTCTGACTGGTAAGTCTGACAGCCCTCACAGACAGTTGGTACGAGTAGTAGCTCAGAAACCACGCCCTTTCCTCTCGAAACGGGAAGTCGCTAACAGCCTCCGCCATCTGACAAATCACACTCAATGAATAACTCTCTAATACTCTTAAGAGTAGTAAAGCTCTTTGTGAAGGGCTCGTCCGGGCAGTATTACCACCACGCCTTTTTCTGCCGCCAAGCAGCGACGCTATGTTTCGGTTTAAAGAGTGTGGTCGCCGGTGTAATTACAGGCACATGAGGCTTAGCATCAGTATGCCTCAAGTTGATGGACGTAGGGCAGTGCATCGTAGTGCACGTTCCTATCGTGCGTGACTTACGATGCAGTTGTTATAGGTGATAGTTACCACTTAACATCACTTACGATGCAATGCTTTGTTATAGGTGATGGTTACCACTTAACATCAGGTGGGCCATCTGCTTGTTCCATCAGCTAGTTGTATAAAATATAACTATATAAATATAGTTTTAGTAAGGTAAAATCCCTATGCTACTACGGCACCTGCTCAAATGAACTTTTTAATTTAAACGACAAACTTCATTCGCAGGATTCCAAGGCTCTCAACCCCAGGGTGGCTTTCACAGTGCCAACCAGTACGGTTCTGCCTCCACCGGCTTCGGCAGAAACCAATACCAGCACGGGTCTGCCTCCAATGGTTTCGGCAGGAACCAATACCAGCAGTCATACTCCGGCCCTCACCAGAACCCTGCCACCAGCCGCCAGTACCTGGCCCCCGAGCGATCCTCCTTCCAGGAGATCCCCCAGCAAGCTTTCGATGAGCAGACTGGATACCATTACTAAGAATATGTAAAGCTTTAAAGTTGTGTTCAATTACGCCAATGTAATATAGTGTTGTATCAAATTTGTTTTTTTTCTTTATTCGTCACCTTAAGGCATCGTCGTCATAATGATGATGATGACCTTTAGACTCACGAGTGGTTTTGATCAATGCCCATCGATTGATAATTAGCACTAGTGGCTCTGGGAGCTGTAGACCTCGCGAGCATACTAAAAGTGAGCTATTTGAGGAATGTAATGTGCAAGTGCATTTTCCGTATTGTGATTTTTTGATCTTTTTGTTTTTTTTTGCATCATCTTGTGTAGAATGAGATCCTTTGTGTTTCTCTCAAATTTGATTGAAAACCATCGATTGTTTGATGAGCTATCCAGTTCATCATGCTGAAGATCCTTATCAGATCTTCGCCAAACTTTTATGAGACCAACTTATAGTTACTACCTTTCAAATAAAAAAAGAATAATCGAAATCGGATCTCATTTGGTGGAGATATCCAGTATATCAAATAGCCCCCTTTTTGCCCTTTTTTTGGGGGAAGTACCCCTCCAATCAAAAATCCCCGACGACAAAAAAATTCTAATAAGTCATATAATCTGTGTACCAAGTTTCGTCCAGATCGGTTGAAAAATGCGACCTGTAGAGGAGAACAGACAGACATCCGGACAAACGCATTTTTGGCCAATGTGGAAACTGAGACGCTTCGCTCGCTCGGTCAACTATTGTGTAATAAGTTAGGCCCTTATGCATAATGGTCGCTGAGCGACCGAAAGTCTGTTGCTGTCTTTTTTCGTTGGCATGAAAGTTACAGTGACAAGAATAATCTAGAGCCGCTATAAAATTACAGGGATTATGAATAAGAGGGTTAATATATTATATAAAAATCAGAAAATGATAGTTATAACTGAGTTATGTACTCGTATCGTCGTGAGAATTCTAAGAAGCAAGTGCTGCCAGATCAGTGGCCGAGACAGGACAAGTATCTTCTCCAAAGTTCAAATGTTTTCGCTCTCTTATTTTTTTACCTGATGGTACAAGCAGATGGCCCGATGTTAAGTGGTAACCATTACCTTTGTCAAAGCATTGCCTCGTAAGCCGGATAGATACGTATTCTACGATGTCATCAACTTTGGGCATACAGATGTTAAGCCTTATGTGCCTGTAATTTCACTGGCAACCACACTCTTCAAACCGAAACACAGAAACGCAAAAACAGACATAGTGGTAGAACTTACGGGGCAATGTTTTGTTTATAGGTGATGGGTGATGGTTACCACTTAACATCAGGCGGGCCATCTGCTTGTTCCATCAGCTAGTTGTATAAAAAAAAAAAAAAAAAAAAAAATCCCGGACAAGCCTTTCCCTCCTAGAAATCAACTCATACATGCTTAGGAAACAGGGAGGTAGGGAATAGGACTAGTTAAAAAGACTTGCCTCTGACTACAGGCATCCTGTATGAGTCCGAAACATGGAGATTAAAATCGTGAACATTTTCAATAAATTGATGGTGGGCTCTAGCAAACCCAGAAATGTTAAAAAATGTTTACTAATATATAAATATTGGTGGACATTCCACACAGCACTATCTCGCCCCAAACTAAGCCAAAGCTTGTGCTAGGCGAACCAGATAGCTGATAATATTCTACTTATATACTTTTGTTTTGTAAATACTATATTAAATATTATATAACACCCATACAGAGAACAAGCATCTATGTTCATCACACAAATGTTTGTACACGGTGGGAATCGAACCCACCGCCTACGGCACAGAAGGCAGAGCTACTACCAACTGAGCTGTGAAGGCTGTCTACACTGATATTATACCTTAAACTCGTGATATCATGTTTTTTGTCGCAAAAACTAAAAACTACATAATCACTTTAGATTGTAATCAAGACGTTCCGCGTGGTTTATAATTGATTATAAAAGTTATGAAAATGTAGTTTGAATTTCGGATACCAACAAAAACTTAAAATAGAAGTAAGGATTGATTTTTTGTAAAATGGATCCATAAACTGTTATACATACTCCATCTTTTAATTTAAAAAATCTAAAGTTAATGGGTATCTTAGAAATATAAGTAATATAGCTTTATTTCTGGATTTTACAAATATACGATGATACGACCAGAATGTATGTATAAATAACGATTTAATACTACCATATATTGTTTATGTTTATTTCAGACAAAAAATATAGTATACTCATATGTATTTCACATATGAGTTGAGCCATACAGAGGTCTTATTCTAGGGATTTTAGCTTATCAGGCAATCTGTATATTACTCAATAAGAAGCATAAACGCAGGTTATACCTACCTATGATGGTAGGGCACGTGCTTTCGAGGCACATAGGCTTTGAGGGAAAACGAAAAAAAAATGTTTTTTTTTTTCAAAATAACGTCTATGTATTTGTAGTTTGTTAAATCATTTATCTTCCACTTTTGTTTGCATGTCTTGCCAATCTAGCAAACCAAAAATGGTTTATTATTTTAGTGCATACTATAAAATATAAAGAGATAAAGATAAAACAACGTGGAATTGCTTGGCTGTATTTTTCTGAAACTGAAAAACTATTTATTTTAAAATGAAGTTAAATTAGTGGACAGCGCCATCTACGCAGAAACTGGAGGAAGCTTTATTTAACTCTTCAATACACATATTTCTATGAATGGCTTGAACTACGAGACTACGATTGACGGCTGAGATGAAATCAAAAGTATTTTTAGTTACATGATTCGAGATGAGTTTGTCGAAAGTAGGTTACATATCGTCTCGTGTAGCATTGACCTTCAATCGTGACTTGAAGAGCTTCATATAGCACTTTCGTTTTCAAAGTCAAAGTAAAAAATATTTATTCAATAAAATCACAAGGATCACTTTCAAACGTCTAACAACTAGGTGACTCTAGGTTTACAACTAGGTAACTCTAGACTTCCACGAGATCAAAGCCTAGAAGAACAGGCAACAAACTCGGCTTGGTATCTACCGCTCTTTTGTATTATCCTCGTTACAATGTAATAAAACACCTACACAATTATACAACAAGTAAACTAACCTAAACAATAAGTAAACTAACAGAGAATGGAATAGTAAACAGATTCGCGACACAGTTTTTAACTCCAGAGGGGTTATCATGAGTTTAGTGCCGACCGCGATCGATCGTAGATCGCAACGATCGTAGATCGCAACGATCTACACCGAATTTCAAGGAAATTAAACAAAGGCATCTAGCGTATTCTTTGAGAAGCTTAAGGGAAGCTTCTCAAAGAATGCGAATAATATATAATATTTATAATGAGAATAATGATAAAAATAATAAGAATTTATTAGCAGTATAAGAATAATATTTAATATTGAATTTCCTTGAAATGCAGTATCTATCGGTGTGATCTACGATCGATCGCGGTCGGCACTGGAATTCGTGATAGGCCCTCTGCGGATATCATCGTTTTTTTCTATCTGTTTCTGTATTTCCGTTAATTGTTCCAAATAAATACTTTTAAATTTTTGAAAAAAAAAAACTAAACAACACGCTTCAAACTAATAAAACAAAAGTACGCAACCTGTCACGTATGCAATACCTGCATTCTAAATAAGATAAATAATTCAAATTTTTTTAATATTAAGATAAATAAATTTTTAAATATTAAATTTTTAAATATTAAGATAAATAATCAGCACTCAGTTCAACGTTTCAATAATAATAATAACTCCAAACTCGTATATATAATGCTACACCTGATGTTCAGTGGTTATCTTTAGTCATGATAGTTCCATACCTCACAGAGTATGACTTGTCTTGATATGCATGCCATAGCGTCCACCACTCAGAGTGCTTTTAATACTGCAAGCGGACGGAAAAAGCAGATGGTCCACCTGATGTTAAGTGGCAATCATGTAACTCTTGCACAATAATGAAGCTGTTTCTCTTTTTTATGTTCTGATGTTTATTTTTAAGGTTTTACTAAAATCGAAAGGATTTTTAGGCAAATTCTTCAAACTCATCAAAAACAACCTCAAACATTCTACGAACAAGGCCACCGATTATTATTGTCGCAGATAATATCCTTAAGATGGTTTTAAGCGTAATTCCGGATGCTATTGCGCACTATAAAATCGAAGGAATGATCAAAAAAAATAACAGTGTCCCTTCGAGCTTGCAAGATTCTAGATCTTATTACAAAAATGAATTTGGTGAGTTTTTAATTTGCAAGGGATTATATATTAAATGGCCTTTGCCCAGCAGTGGTACATAGGTACATGGCTTTTAATAATAATTGTAATTAAATTACCACCCATTCGCACTAAGCGTTTTGCTTCTACCTTCATCATGCGAACCGCCAAGGAACTCATTGATGCCGTCGTCTGTTTTTTCTAATTCCCACAATTTGGGTGGTTTTAAGGCAAGAGTGAGTAGGTGTCTTCTGGACCGTTCTTTTCCATCGTCGGCTACAATATCGTCGCTTACCACCAGGCGAGATCGTGGCCAAAGAACGGTCTATTATGTTAAAAAAAAAAACTATTAAATTAACTAATTCACATCAAAACATAGTTTAAAGTGTGCTTCGCCAGGTAGAATGAATGTATAATTTTAATATTTTCCAAATTTACAATAGGAAAGGTACAATAATGTCCAAAATATTATTATGAAAACTATAATGATCATTCACCACACAGTATTCGAGCCTCTGAAGTGCGCTTAAAATCTGTTTATCGCCCTATTTCAAAAACTAGTAACATGACATTAAGATTTGATAATGAAACTTTTTTATATCTTAAGATTCCCAATATGTTGCAGATTCTTCTAGCCACAGTTATTGCGATCAGCTCAGCTGCCCAACTCCCCTCTCGCAACTACATCCCCCAGAACCAGGGAGGAGGAGGCAACTACCAGGGAGGTGGCCAAGGAGGGAGCTTTCAGGGGGGTTCTGGCGGTGGAAGCTACCAAGGGGCTGGAGGTTTCGGCGGAAGTGGAGGAGGATTTGGAGGCAGTGGAGGCAATGGGAATACGAGGCCACAGCAGCAGCAGGAGAAGAACGCTGCTGTACTGAAACAGGATCAAGAGATTGATGAGAACAGTGGAAGTAAGTATTTTGAAGTAAGCTTACTTTTTAAGTACTGCATACGTCCTCAGACGACTTTATACACTACTATTCTGAAACACCAGAAAAAATAAAATTTATTTTAATTATTTATTTATTAATTTAAAATTACTTGATATTTCGTTCACCATATTCTTGCACCATATTTTTTCTAAAGAAAACACAGCAAGAAGAATAAGAACAAGGCAGTAGATAAATAAAGAGCAGTCTTTTTATACTTTGAGAGGATTTTTAAGGCCTAACCTTCAGATATTCCAGCTCTCATGCACCTATTTACCATAATTTCATTTCAGGCTACCACTTCGGCTATGAGACGGAGAACGGCATCAGGGCTGAAGAGCAAGGAAGCCCCTCAGACGCGCAGGGTGGATTCTCCTACAAGGGGGATGATGGTATCACTTACACCGTGACCTACACCTCTGGTGAAGGCGGCTTCAGACCGCAGGTGAGTGAACCTATCCAGATCAACAGGTATGGGATATCTTAGAATTCTTTGAGAATGATGAAATGGGAGAATTCTAAGGGAGATAATCGGAGGTAGGTCCAAGTTATATTGTCTAGCACACACTCACTCATGCAATACCAGCTGCGCCCCGCGGTTTCACCCGCGCAGATTTAAATCCCGGTATTCCTACGAGATTAAAAGTAGCCTATGTGCTTCTCCAGACTATAGTCTATCTCTGTCATTGAGCTGTTCCAAATGTCATCCCGATCCGTTCAGCCGTTCTGGCATGATTGAGTAACAAATATCCATACATATCTTACATACATCTACCACTTCATGCATAACCACCAAATGGACCAAATGGACCACCCTAGAGTCTAAATGCGGATACAGGAGTCCAATACATCCAACACTTTCACATTTATCATTAAAAGTAGGATTTCATGTTTTTAAAGTAAACTGAAAGAGCATACAATATTTTTATCTATCCACTAAGTCCATTTTCATAAATTGGTTGAAGCCGTGCTGAAAAATGTTTTTGTTTCATCTGTATTATTTGTATATGTCCTCATCAAATCTACTCCGCTTCGAGTTACTACAGCACCCAGGCACTACAACGCTATCATAATACGACCTCAGTGACGCAGTGGGCGAAAGTCCGCCTGCGACGCAAGAGGTTGCGGGTTCGATTCCCGCCTCGAAACAAATTTGTGTACGATCTGCAGAAATTTGTTCCGTTGGTGTTGGTTTGTTGTTGGTGTTTATGTATAATAAAAAATATCTATATAATGTAAGTATATAATGTATTAAATATATCAGTCATCTAGTACCCATAACACAAGCTTTGAGTAGCTTACTTTGGGGCTAGATGATGCTGTGTGGATTGTTCAGCATTATTTATTTAAAAATTTAATTGCGTTTTATCACCTACAATAGACGGCAAGGCATTGTCTTCATCTAATAACTAACTGAATGATTTCCAGGGAGAGCATCTGCCAGTAGCGCCTCCGACCCCTGAGGCCATCCTGGAGGCTCTGCAGCAGAATGCGAAAGACGAAGCTGCTGGCATTTTTGATGATGGTTAGTATATTTAGTTATTAGGGAAGTTCTAAGCTAAATAGACGAAAGGACGGAGAAAGGTTAAGTACGTGAGGGTAGCCAGAGGCAATTCTTTTTACTAGTCCTATCCCCTACCTCCCTGTTTAATGCATGTATGGATGCATTTTTAAGGGGAAAGGGCTTGTCCGGGAAATTCTACCACTATGCCTATTTTTGGGTTTCCGTGTTTCGGTTTGAAGAGTGTGGTTGTCGGTGAAATTAAAAGCACATAAGGCATAAATAACATCTGGGGCATTATTCCTTATGACAATAGGAGATTCCAAGGAGATTCCTTGCCCCAAACCGTGAAACGTTAAAACTTGATGTTGGGCTTTATTCTTTATGACATAGGAGATACTTTGCCCTGACCGTATGACACCGGCTGCCTTGTCTTAGCTGTGATCGCGCTGCAAATGGTCATAGTGAATAAGGCTCCTGTATGCCCAAAGTTGATGGCACAGGGCAGTGCATTGTAGGATATGTATCTATCCTGCTTACAAGGCAATGCTTTGACATAGGTAATGGTTAGATGGGCTAGTTTAACCTATAACAATGATAGTTCGTGCAAAGAATAGCCAAAATCGATAATAATTATGTCCATTTCGTAACCCCCATAGCTCGGTTGGTAGTCGTGGAATCCCAACCGAGAACAAATATTTTGTGTGATGATCATTATGTCTGTTTTCTGTCTGAGTTTTGTTCAATCATACATCACTACATAATATAAAACTAAGTCGCTTTCTCTGGCCCTATATCCCTATTAAATCTTTAAAACTACGCAACGGATTTTGATGCGGTTTTTTTCAATAGATAGAGTGATTCTTAACTTTCGAAATAAGTTTTTTTCATGTATTTTTGACTAAGCCAATGTTATTTACTATTGTGTTTACTCTATTCGGGAAAAGTTTCCCGTTTCCCCCGTTTCCCGAGTAAACACCATCAACACTGCGGTCATCAATCCGCCTGCCAAGCGTGGTGACTATAGCAACCCCCCCCCCCCCCCAATGATGAACACGACAAGAAGACGGCTCCCAGTCCCCGGCAGTTCCGCTATTCCTGGCACAGGTGGCGGCCATGGCAACGGCGGAACAGGGGGTGCTAAGAATCACCGGCAGAGTCGGTGGATGGAAAGGGCTCAAAATCGTTCTTCCTGGAAACGGATAGGGGAGGCCTATGTCCAGCAGTGGACTTCTGAAGGCTGCTGATGATGATGATGATTACTCTATTCTTTGTCAAACAGATCTAAATCGAGAACCTAGTGGTAAGACAAACCTAATGTAGGTTTTAAGCCACTACTAACCAATATATACTCTGTTTTTTAAAAATAAAATAAATAAATAATTCAAGAGGAAGGTTTATATGTATTCATACATAATCATTTTATTTCCTCAATAGCACAATACTTCAGTTAAAACTTAACAAATTGTCCTAAGATACAAGAAAACTCCAAAACTAGCCTTCTAGAACGGAGCATACAATATTTCGTATGACAGCTGTCAGCTCTGGTGACGGTGTCATAGAGCCGCCGTATGATGATGTAGTGATGTATCCGTCAAACTTCTTGGACAAACGACCTTGAATATAAAAGAAACGAAAAATAGGTCTCTTTGGTGGTGCGAAGAGTGCAAACCTTTCCCCTACCAACTGGCGCGATGGCCAAGAAGTTTGACGGGTACTTATACAATTTGGTTTTATAATAATAATTGCATATAATAATAATTATAATAATATTTATAATAGCATTCTAACAGCGGCGATGGGCTTGGAACCTGTCACGTATGGAATACTAACTACTGCAAAATGTGGGTATGTGCCAAATGTAATGTTTGGACGTACCTCTGACTACCCCCCTTAGACATCCTCAAAGAATCTTGAATTAGTACCTACTTGGTACTGGGAGATCTGAAGGGATATCTACCGTGCCTGGGGATCAAAGTCGTGAAGCTGTTTCTGTTTTTTTTTATATTTATAATAATATTTATAATTGCTTTTTTTTCTTTAGGATTATACAAATCTGACGTGCACGGTGGTCCCGGTGTAGCGAAGCCAGGAAATGGAGGCTTCGGGGGCAACGGAAACAGGCCCAATGGAAACTCCGGATTCGGCGGAAGCGGAAATGGAAACCACCAGAACGGATTCAACTCCAACAATGGTTACACTTACTAGTTTTATAAGATAAGATATTTAATCCTGCTTTGTATCCTTCTGGCATGAATGAGAAACATTCTTAAAAATTGTTTCCGTAAAATATATCATTGGAATTGATTCAAAAAAAAAATTAAAAGTGAAAGTAGTCATATCCAATGGTACTTATTACTATAATTCAATTGTATCCTTCTTGCATTAATGAGAAACATTCTTAAAAATTGTTTCCGTAAAATATATCATTGGAATTGATAAAAAAAAAATTAAAAGTGAAAGTAGTCATATCCAATGGTACTTATTACTATAATTCAATAATACTAATTAATCGATCGGAAAACATTTTTAAGGATGCTGCTTATTTTATTTTGTCTATTGTCACAATTTTTATTGTATGTAAATCAATGTAAATAAACATAAAAAAAAATGAGGAATACTTTTTCTACATCATGATTTTGAGTTACCTGCTCATTTTACGTTTTTTTAAACCATTGAATAATAGCGAACCTAAAAGACATAATAAACTGTTTTATATTTAACACGTGGAAAACCTATTACTAAAAATTTTATGCTAAAATATTGTTCCATTTAAAAAAAACATCTACGAGTCAACATACAAACATACAAAATAATCGTCCTGACTGGGATTCAAACCACACTATAACCCAAAACGCAAAGCTACTAACTGTGTAGCTAAAGTCAAATGCAAAGTCGGAAAAGATAAAAAGGAATCGAACCCACTATAAGAAGAAAGCCTTAAAATGAAAAAAACTGAAACTGAAACAGCTTCACGACTTTGATCCCCAGGCAC
The DNA here is from genome assembly GCA_963576535.1 of Plemyria rubiginata. NCBI lineage: Eukaryota > Metazoa > Arthropoda > Insecta > Lepidoptera > Geometridae > Plemyria > Plemyria rubiginata. The sequence goes on along the minus strand of OY754924.1, from coordinate 10,207,995 downwards.
GGTAGATATCCCTTCAGATCTCCCAGTACCAAGTAGGTACTAATTCAAGATTCTTTGAGGATGTCTAAGGGGGGTAGTCAGAGGTACGTCCAAACATTACATTTGGCACATACCCACATTTTGCAGTAGTTAGTATTCCATACTAACTTAAAATGAATGTACTACAAAAATTTCTTAGTACTATCAGATACCTGTTTGACTTAGTTTGGGGCTAGATAGTGCTGTGTAGAAAGTCCACCAATATTTGAATGAATTAATGAATGAAATGAATGAATTTACAAAATGAATGAACCATTTTGACTTTTAGCGTAACTTGTGTCAAGTGCTTGCTAGGAGTCCAATGGGGCGCACTTATATATACTCCTTTCACCACATTGTTTCAAAAGAAAAGAAAAAGAAGATACATTTCAAGAAGAATGTGACCGTCTCACAATCAAATTAGAACCTCGTTTCACCAACCCATCTCACAATGTTCATGTATGTAATCATATTTCACACGAATGGCTCCTCCATTAGATGAAATTACATTTACCAAACATGTCAAGGTTGAGTTTAGCACTTGTTACAACATCAGTATGTAAGTAGCTTTTTATTACTCGAACGCTGAAAATTATTTTTCTCGATTTTTTTACACGCTATTCAAGCGATTTAGAATTTAGGTTTGTGATTTCAGTACAATTCTCATATGTTAAGAGTTATCCTAACAAAGTCACTTTCTCTGTCGCTATATCCCTATGTCCCTACATACATATGCATAAGATTTAAGCATACGTATGCTAAATCTTTAAAACTACGCCACGGATTTTGATGCGTTTTTTTTGAACAGATAGTAGATTCAAGAGTAAGGTTTATATGCGCCGTAGGTCGTGGGTTCGATTCCCACCGTGAACAAACATTTGTGTGGTGAACATATGTTTGTTCTCTGTCTGGGTGTTATATAATCTTATAAGTATGTATTTACAAAAAAAAAAGTATTATAAGTAGTATATCAGCTATCTGGTTCTCCCCTATTACAAGCATAAGCTTAGTTTGGGACTAGATAGTGCTGTGTGGAAAGTCCACCAATATATATATATATATATATATGTATATAGTAGAAAAACAATGTACACCCGTGCGAAGCAGGGGCGCACGGGCGGGAGCTAGTAAGTTTATAAAAAAATTTACTTGCTTACTTACTAGTTATGCACTCAATAGTAGTTTATTCCTAATTAATTACTGTTTATTTACCTAATTATTTAATTAATTGACGACCTCTGTGGCGCAGCGGGCGAGAGCCTGCCTGCGACGCAAGAGGTTGCGGGTTCGATTCCCGCCGTGGAACAAATTTGTGTACGATCTGCAGAAATTTGTTCAGATGGTCTGGGTGTTTTCTATGTATAATAAAAAATATCTATCTATGTAAGTATATAATGTATTAAATATATCAGTTATCTAGTACCCATAACACAAGCTTTGAAAAGCTTACTTTGGGGCTAGATAGTGCTGTGTGGATTGTCCAGCATTATTTATTTATTATTTATTTATTTATTAAAACGACAATAAATTTTTTGCTAAAGTGCAATAGTTCGAATCAGTGCCAACATCGACACAAACCTTACTATATTTCACGTTATTGTAAGATCAATCCTACGAATATAATAAACGCGAAAGTTTGTGGGTATGGATGGATGGATGAATGGATGGATGGATGAATGGATGGATGGATGGATGTTTGTTACTCTTTCATGCCGGAACGGCTGAACGGATCTGGATGAAACTTGGCAGAGTCTGGAATAACAAATTGGCTAAATTTTATCCCGTGGGAATACCGGGATTTAAATCTGCGCGGATGAAACCGCGGGACGCAGCTAGTACTGTAATAGTTTTTGTTGAATAAATAAATTCATTTTCTGCTAAAACTGTAGTGTGTTAAAATAGTTAGGTAAGTTTTTATCATAAACATTGTTGGGGTACAAGCATTGACTAATGATAGTCATAGGCACGCCCAAACACATTGAAGATTGTTGACCCATGTCTAAAATAGAAATAGTGATCGCTTTAACTTGTTTTTAGATAATTGACTTGCGGGTTTCTTGGACTTAGAAAATTACTAGGAATATTAAAACGATAATTTTGAAAAAGGTAGGCAGGGTTTATTCTTAAAAATAAATAGCATCACAACTCACAGGCAAACAATGACTAAACAATATACACAGTAAACATAAAAAAACACTTTTGCAGGCAAATACAAAACAAAAATTCGATTAAATTCAATAGAATTTCAACCATCGCTTAGTTTTATAATTTTAAAACTCTATTGATCTATTCAAAATAATTCATTTGTCCCCTTACAAAAGAAAACTATAAAATTAGGAAGAGCAACTTGTAAAACAATAATCGTACAGCCAATAGAAATGTATAAACCTAAGTGTGCGTATTACTTATCTAGTGGTATGGCCAATCACAGTGCATTTTCCTAAATGTGCGTAGCGTAATGTAAATGGTATGGAAAACGTGCTCTACTTTACGACTAAAAAGTCTATAATTATTTTTGCTCGTTAACAAGAATATACGAGTATTAGGTTTTGCTTTATTTATACAACTTGCTAATGGGACAAGCATATGGCCAACCGATGTTAAGTGGTAACCATCACCTCTAACAAAGCACTGCATAGTAAGGCACCCACAAAGAGAACGAGCCCTACTATGCACTGCCCTGCGTCCAGTAACTTGAGGTAACCAGCCACAATCTACTCGAGAACTTTTCACTGAATTATCAATCGATATTCATTTTTTTTTATTCGGTTTAATTCAGTTTAATGTTCTAGAATATTCTTCAGTTTAATGGTTCAATTATGTTTTGTTTCTCTCTCTTGTGCTTCCTAATTTCTTAGTCTGGATGTTACTCAGGTTTAATTATTTAGTAAGTCTTGTAAGGTTGTCTGTATCCGGCGGAAGCGGAGGCCTGCGCGCGCGCATACTGCTGGCCAGCGCCGGCGTCTCCGTACTTGCCGGGGTTGTATTGACCTGGAAAAAGAGACTTGTGTTATGGTATGTATCGGTCAAAGTATGTAAACTCATTGACTTTTTTACAACATTCTTATAGCAGCAGATGATGCACATGATGTTAAGTCGTAACTATCATATAAAGCTTGTGTTTTTCTAGTTTCTTTTGGACCTCCGAACTAACAGAACTGAACCTACAGCTTAAAAAGCAGAACCTGCCAATTGTCAGGCTTTAGACGCGATAAACTGGCGGTATGAATCTACCGCCTAAAATAAGACGTTTTAAAGTGATCCTTGTGATAGTACTGAATAAAGACCATTTTGGTTTTGATTTCGTGAGGGATGTTTATTGTCTGAGAATATTTCGTAATGACTTGCAAGCAAACGTGTCATTACTTTAGCTAAATCTTAGGCATCGCATAAATACGAATTAGTCACAGTACAAGATGCAAGAGTGTCACAGTGTAAAGAAGGACGGAACGACTCGTTACAATGCCTCATAAAGTCGCAGGAGAGAGGACTGGTGGTCTAGTGGCGGCCCCGCATTCTGAGCCTAAAGTCGGTTCAAAACCGGTCGTGTACCAATTATTTTAAAAACTAAAAAAAACTGCAAAAAAATTACGTACACCAGATTTACGCATTGCCAATACTCTCAGACGGTGAAGGAAAACATAATACATAAACTGGCATGACGGACAGTTCAAAAATACGTATTAGGTGCTTTAAAGGTGCCTCTTTTCGTATTACAAAGTAAACTGTACGAAAACTAGTTAAACAAACCTGGTCGATTGTAATTTTTTGTAATTAATTTAGCGACTTTATATCATTCAAAATGTTGAAATGCGCGAGTAAGAAGTTATTTGACGATTATCAGCCCCGTAAAAGACTTGGGGACGTCAAAAACGATAGTGAAGAGCTATTTGGAAAAACGGCCAATGTCAGTTTTGATAAACTTTACAGTAAAAACATAAATAGCGTTTGACCAAGGTTATTCTACCAAACAATGAACGAAGTTTTGCCTGAAATATCTCTTGACTAAGGCGGTTTTATGAAAAACTGTGATGTTTATAAGCATCATTATAAACATCACAGTTACATCAACATCACACACATATAAGCAAAACAAACCATAGACATCAAAATCTCATTTTTTTGACATTGGCGGTTTTTCCAATAACCCTTCGATTACAAGCATTGTTAGTCTACTGCTGGAAATGTTTCACTGTGGTGCAAATTGTCATAGGCATGGACGAACTTACAGATTGCATAATGAGCTCGAGACGCGCTACGTGGATCTAGACACATTCATCTTATATGACGAAGACAGCATAATTTTGAAATTGTTCTAAATCCACGCTATAGTTTTACTTTTTTAAATCTTTAAAACTACGCAACGGATTTTGATGCGGTTTTTTTATAGATAGAGTGATTCAAGAGGAAGGTTTATATGTATAACTAGCTGAACCCGCGGCTTTGCTCGCACCAAGGAATTCAAAGTTTCATACAAACTTTCATCCCCTATTTTATCCCCTTGGGGGTAGAATTGATCAAAATCCTTTCTTAGCGGATGCCTACGTCATAACATCTACCTGCATGCCAAATTTCAGCCCGATCCGTCCAGTGGTTTGGGCTGTGCGTTGATAGATCACTATGTCAGTCAGTCACCTTTAAGTTATATATATTTAAGATACATGCATGATATGTGCACCCGTGCGAAGCAAGGGCGCGCGGGCGTGTCGCTAGTATTTTATACTGAAAAAACTGTGAATCAACACACTGCCCGTTCTCAATCTTTTACTTCATCACCTTAAAAATCATTCCGTCTCTATTCTATTGTTTTACTCAAAGTACTAACCCCCGATTTATAAAATCCCAATCAAAACAATCGGCTGTCAAGTTACTTGCTATTTCAGCTTTTACTTCAAACTAGATACTTGTGTTGGACTCCTGTATCCGCATTTAGACTCTAAGGTGGTCCATTATGCGTTTCAAACTAGATGGAGATAGCAAGCGACTTGACAGCCGATTAGGTTGATCGCACTTTCAGTAGCCGGGGGAAAGACGGATATATTTTCCTTGATGTTGCCTATAATATAGGCGCTTGTATGAAAGAAGAGAAATAGGTTCTTACCATCATCGATGATGCCAGCGGCTTCATCGGCAGCGTTCTGCTCCAGCGCCTTCAGGATAGCTTCAGGGGTGGGGGGAGCGGTGGGGAGGTGAGCTCCTTGGGGCTGAAATACAGAGAAAGGACCGTTACAAATATACTGTTGCAAGTTTTTTTTAAACAGACTTGGTTTCTGAAGTTGTGTTTCTTTGATGAATGATTGGGGTTGATTATGCACATAACTCTTTTTTGAACATCTTGGTGATGGAACTATTGTCATAGCCTGTTAAGAAGTAACCATCATCGAAAGTCATGTAAAATTGTAAGTGCCTTACGATGCACTCTCTCTCTCTCTGGTTTCTCTCGTAATACTAGTTATTTTAAATCAATGCGCTGAAAGGATTTAAGTGCGCCTCGAAGAGGCTTCTTTCAAGCACTCGCGTCCATCAACATAATTACCTTTTTCCTAATATTTTATTTTACACAAATATTTAAGAAACTTAGCTTTTAGGACAGCTTAGGTATTCACAGAAGTGTTCGTTATTCAAATAATCAAATTCGTGAGAGATCTGATGCGCCATGTTAATCCAAGGTTGATCGAACAATACACAATAAAACATTCATAAAAATTTACATTCACTATAAGTTATGGATACTTTGTTTTGAACTTCGACCAGTTTGACCTTTTAGATATTTTTGGTGAGTATTTGGCTATAAAACCTAGTTGTAACTAAAAACGTTAAGTCGGAACTTAGCTTAAAGTTAGCCCTGTCACTGTTTCTCATTACACATCGTAGAGTGAGTAGTGAGAGATGGCAATAGTTACACCGATTATCTTTTGACCTAATTTAAATAAGGCGGCTATATGACCGGGGTCTTCTACGCCCAAAATTATAAAATGTAAATCAATTATAAAAAGCAGATACAACCCATTAATAAAGCTTTTGAAACCTGTGTTTTTAATCTTAGACTTATGAGGCTTCATCAGATTGGTCTTATAATATCTGTTTTATCTAAAACAATGTTTTTACTTTCAAAATCTTTCAGATCAGGAAGCTAGAAGCAAGGAACAAAGATAGTATTCAAATTCTTTGGCTTAAAACTGACATGATCTGTCATGCAGATCGAATCGAATCGATCGAATCATAATGCTAAAAGCATTGTGTGAAAATCACATAAGCTTTGTGTGAAAATGTCAAAATCGCGTAAAGTTCGTTTCCAACAAGGACTTTAGGGAGCCATCGTATTCTGAATTCAAAAATTGTATTCCGTAACGAATCCGATACCGATTCGTTTGCTGTCATCTAACGAAGCAACATAGCATTTTCATTTTAATTGTTTTTCTAGTGTTATTTTGAGTTGTGTTGTGTAATTTTGGTGGTATTTTAACCAACATTACTTGTGGTCTTAGCACAAAGTGTAAGCATTTGGAATAAAAGTGTATTATGTGATACCGTGATTTGACCGAAAATGTTTCAAATGTTTTGAAGAAACCGCCACCATTTTCTTCAAAACAATTGACTGACTCGACTTTGGACTGACATGACTAGAAACATAACTACAAAGAGTATAATCTCTGAATCACTTGACATTGGCAGGATTGTGAAAGAAAGAAGAAAGAATCCGATACCGAATGAATCAAACTAGCCCCCATGGAGTAGAGTTTACCTGGAATCCTCCGGGGCCAGCTGCGTAGTTGATGGCGTAGATCTGACCATCATCGCCGGTGTACGAGAAACCTCCCTGAGCCTCGATACCGTCAGCCTGGAAACCAAAAATATACACATTGAATACAGGATAGTGCTAGAAAAAGAAAGGAAAAGGGAACCTAATAACTAAACTCACAATCAATCCGTATGGTTGGATGTTTGTTACTCGTTCACGCCGGAACGGCTGAACGGATCTGGATGAAACTTGGCAGAAAGATATATTATAGTCTGGAATAGCACATAGGCTACTTTTTATCCCGTGGGAATACCGGGATTTAAATCAGCAGGTGAAACCGCGGGGCGCAACTAGTTTTGCATACTTTAACAATCATCTCAATCCAAAGGTTGTTTGGAATAGACCGCTTTCATCGATAAAATCGCCCATTGGAGATACTACTTTATTTTTTATGCTTTTAAGTTTTTTTTGTTCATTTTGAAAAAGAATTTTTCATTCATTCGTTTGCAAATTATATGCTTTCATAAGAGGTAAATGAAATGTCCTTGATGTTGCCCTATTCAAACTATATGTCTTTCTATTTATTAGGGTTTTTCAAAGTATGTTTCTTTGCATGAAAGTCTTTGTGGTGACTGACGCAGGTTTTTTATTATAGTGTTTGTATAAAGTCAAATAAAGGGTTGAGAGGTTAGAGGTTAGACTACAGCTATGTTAAACTGTCAGACCCAGCTAGAGGCCTTAAAGTGGCCTAATTTTTAGGCCGCCCGATCACCATTTAGATGCTAGCTCACTCCAAGCCCAGGCAGATAGTAATGGAGTAAATTACATTCGACCTTATACTAGCGAAGGTTTTCTAAAGGGTCTTAGAACATCCTGGTCACTTGAGCAGGTCGTGAAATAAAAAAATATAGTTCAATGCTAACAATTATTACAACAATTATTCGAAATGTCAATGCCACGATGCGTACCTACCATTCACTTATAACAAGAGCGACCATGGTAATGCGACACCACTTAGAGCTTCCAAATACAAATACCACAACGCCTGCACGGACGGTAGAGTTGGCAATTTATATCTAAAATAATATTGAAACAAGCTTTTATCCACCTGGTGTTTAAAAGACTTAACAAATGTCTCAAAAATTTTAAATGGTAGGCCGAATACAATAATTATCATGGATCTAAGTAAACGTCATTGTGATCGACGGATGTATCCACTCAAAATCAGATATTCAACCATCTAATTGTAATATAAAAAAAAAGTACAGTACTTTCGCAAATTGTTAAGAATGTCTTATAAAAAGGTTTGGCTCTTGATAACCTACAGATTCCCTTTAAATACAGATCTTTTCCCTGGAGAATACAGTATGGGGTTCTTTAAAAAAGGCGTATTAAAATATTTAAAGGGTCAGCAACGCGAGTGTGACACATCTGGTGTTACAAACGTCCATAAGCTACGGTGACCGCTTCCCATCAGGTGGGCCGTATGCTTGTTTGCTACCTTGGTAGTATAAAAAAAAAAAGAATAACCTTCAGAGCCTCAGTGCTGTGTTGCATTGTAAGTACGAGTACAGACAGACACATCTTTACGTAACTATTTCTCGCACGCAACCGAAATTATTATGCAAATTATCGATATTTCAATCTACGACCCCATCACAACCTGTCATGATGATGTATTTAACCAAAGTTTTTGTCTGACATTCTTAAGCTTTCCAAGAGTTATTAGCTAATATTTTAGTAATTTTTATTGGTAATACCTGCAAGTATAAATTCAGTGAAACATACTTACATAAAGTTACCAAATAGGTAATGGGTAATTTAGTAAGTGTCGGGGTAAATTTAAACATAACGGCATAAATACAATCACTCATTACCTACTTGGGTTTTCTCATCTTATTTCTAATTTCTGCTTATTCAATGTTTTTTTTTACGTTTCTACCTTCACACTTCTTTTCTCTCTATCCTCTCAGGTTCAATGGATGGAAGCTCTACTTAACTCGCTTTTGTACATGATTTTTGTGTAATATTTTTATGAATCATGGCTGATAACAATAAATAAAGATTATTTGCCGTTACGTTGCCTATCCAACGACTATGTTCTTGTTAACAATTTAGCTGGAGCCTTATTCACTATGACAATAGGAGATTCCAAAGAGATTCCTTGCCCCAAACCGTGAAACATCAAAACTTGATATTGGGCTTTATTCTTTATGCCATAGGAGATACTTTGCCCTGACCGTATCACACCGCCTGCCTTGTCTTAGCCGAGCTCGCGCTGCAAATGGTCATAGTGCATAAGGCTCCTGGCAAACCTATGTGAGGTTTTCCTACAGTATAAGAGTATGGCAACGAAATTATCTCAAAATAGGGATTGCAATCCCGCAAAACGGGATCACGCATTCCAGCTGCTTTTTTTAACCTGCTGATAATCCTGCATCTTTAAGCGCAGATACGCGGATATCGCGCTAAAACCTTCGTAGTAGTAACAGTACAAACATCTAAGAGAAGGTTGTGATCTGGATTTTATAGCATAATTTCAAAGATGCGGGATCCCGCGTGATCCCGTGCATGATTGAGTAATCCCGCATATCAATCCCTCGGGATTTAATGAGCTGTGGGATTGCAATTCTCACTCAAAAAGCAAGCTGTGTGATAAACCCAGGGATCTTGTAGGCATAAAAATAAGTAAAAAAAATGTGAAAGCAGCCTTACTTTTTCAGGCTGCTTATGACTAAGCACTAAACTAATTTCTTAAATGTCATCAAAAGTTGCGTGTCTCGATATTTCAAAATATATTTAGTAAATGCGCTTACCAGTTAATTTAACCGCAATGTTTTGACCTTTTCTTGTGTAAGTAGCATATCATTCTAAGCCTCTAGTTTCATAGAATGATGTCACCGTTATAAGCTGGCGGTTGACATTTTCAACCTTATTGTCAAAGGGTTACAATAGATCTTTTGGATCGTTGAGGCTGAATTTCGATTGCGTTTTGTGTAAAAAATACTTTTTTTGACAGAAAATATTTAAAAAAATGCTTTCCATCGCAAATTTAGCTTTCCTTGCAGTTTGCTGCTGTCATCTGTCGCCATTAATATTGACAGACAATTTTTACCAGTATAATGTATGCAAAATAGATAAAATATACTTTAAATTAACCCACTCAAGTACCGGCCGTCATTTGTTTTGAAGAAATGGTGGTAATTTTCTGGTAATCAAAATGTGACTTTTGACAACCATATTTGTTTTGAAGAATTGGTGATTTTTTTAAGTCAAAAAGTGACTTTTGACAGCCATTATTGCTATAATTGTAGTTTTTGATATTGCCATTAATTGACGGCCGATGTCTTTTAGAAAGGCTTTAGCGTAGATACTGCAACATGCACTGTGGCAGGTCTGAAGTGGTCAATGCCCTTTGCGGTGTAGTATGTGGCGTTTGCGCAGATCACCGGGTCAAAACGATATCCTTTTTTCATTAAAGTACTGACACACGTGCTTATTTTTTGCCAAAAAGCATGCTTTTTTCGAGCCTTGCTCAATAAAAGCACATGTGAACAGGTCGTGCTAGTGAATAAGCATGCTTATTTGGTCGTACGTCGGTTGATTTTTGACCATGCTCAAAATAAGTTTGTATAATTTTGAGCACGTGTGTCAGTACCGCTAAGGAATAAGGACACACCCTGGTATAAATTCGTACTGTTTGTATGGTAGTGTAGAGGAAACCAATAACTTTGAAGCTTCATTCCCTCAGAATTTGATAAGATTAGGACGTGAACCACAATCATCCATTCATTGTAACTTTTGCTGTGATAAGCAGATAGTAGAAACCTATAATACTTATCAACGAAATTGTAACCCAGCCAGCCTTAGGTTTTGGTGGTGAAGAATTGGTAGATTAACCCCCGGTTTCTAAAAGCATGATCAGCACTAATCGACTGTCAAGTCACTTGCTATCTCTATCTAATTTGAAGTAAAATCTGAAATAGCAAGTGACTTGTCAGCCTTGTAAGTGTTGATCGAGCTTACCAGGGGTACATCTAGTGTAGACGTTTCAAAGTGATCCTTCTTGAATGACGCTTTGATCTTCTGAATAACGTTATGGTTTTGTAGAACCAACCTCGCGGCCCTTGAATAACGTTATGATTTTGTAGAACCAACCTCGCGGCCCTTGAATAACGTTATGATTTTGTAGAACCAGAGATACTTGAGTTGGACTCCTGTGTCCGCATTTAGACTCTAAGGTTTTGTAGAACCAACCTCGCGTCCCTTGAATAACGTTATGATTTTGTAGAACCAACCTCGCCACCCTTGAATAACGTTATGATTTTGTAGAACCAACCTCGCGTCCCTTGAATAACGTTATGATTTTGTAGAACCAACCTCGCGGCCTTGCTCCTCAGCCTTGATTCCATTCTCGGTCTCGTAGTTGTATCGGAAGGAGTCCTCTTTTACGTCAGAGTCCAGGGTAACGATGCGGGCGGTTCTCTCGAAGGCTGCCTGCGGGCGGTTCGACTGCTCGGGGTAGGGCACGCCGGCTGCTGCCACGGCCAGGAGGGCGGAGATCACGAACTGGGGAATTCAAAGTTCAATTACGATTTCACATCTATAAAACTTACATTTTACGTTAGTTGCGCCCCACGGTTTCACCCGCGCAGATTCAAATCTCATTTTCCCCACGGGATAAAAAGTAGCATAAGTGCTTTTCCAGACTATCCATCTCTCTGCCAAGTTTCATCCAGATCCGTTCAGCCGTTCTGGCGTGAAAGAGTAACAAACATCCATCCACCTATCCATCCATCCTTACAAACTTTTGCATTTATAATAGTAGTAAGATAGGACAAGATTCAAGAATGTAAAACATTTTTTTTTAATTTTAGTTAAAACGAGATTATTACCGTGATTTGTAAAAGTTTGATTGAAAAGTATTGTGTTTTTGGCGACAAATATTAATGACAGTACACCAATATGTTGTCACTAAACCTCATAAATCATTACCTAACTTTCCTTTCGCAATAAATCAAACTAAGTATTACTTTCAGAGATCAACAGCGATGTTGCGAAAACCTTAGGTTCATGCGAAGCGAACGATACGATCTTTGTTTCAATATTAACGATAAAATTTAATAATAATTGCATTTTGAATTGACACATTAAAATTGTACTATAGCGCAGTTATTCTTGATTTAAACGCATGACTGATGCGTTAGTATTTTGCTTCTTCATCGTATAGCGGCACTAAACAATACACAATACTATTTAGTATGATATTAGAAATCAGAACAGTCTATTTATAATAAATGTTACCATTTATTCGCGTTTATAGAAAAGAATAAACTAGACATTTACTTGACAACTAGGTAAAACTTTTATTAAGTTTTGTCTATGCATCTTGTTCGTGAAAAATAGGCATAGCCGAGTAGGGTCAATACACGTCGTCCTATTTGATAAGTTTGCGACAGACGTGATAAGAAATAGGTAGGTACTACTGTTACATCTCACTTTTGTTCATGAAAAAGGGCATTTGACACCAATTATCTCCTGATAATACAGGAGATATCTAATGTAGTCTCCTAGCTGGGACAGTTATGTTTGGCAGTAGTGTCAAGGATTTAATAGAAAAATAAATATCTCTATTTAAGCACTCTCCCTCGCTGATCGTGTTCGCGTATTCTTATGTTCTCTTGAAATCGATTTATTCTTCAAATTTCAAAACAAAATCAAATCAAAATGTTTATTTGCAACTACATGGTATCATATTAACAAAAGGTGGATAATGAACATTAAATTTACAAATTAAACGCCCACCCAGACAGAAACCACCGACACCCAGACAAAAAGTTTCATAAAGCCAGTGCACCACGCCTGCCTATTGTTTGGCAATTCGTATATTCTGTCCCGTGCCTGAGACTACGATCTAATCAAAGATAGCTCAGCATTGTCTGTTGAGTTGGCGTGTCCGAAAATGCAGTTTTATTGTTATTTTGACGTGGTTAATGCATTTAATTCACACGATTATTTTGTTTTGGCTAATTTACGTCCTAAAATCTATACATATATTTTTTATAACGTCCTAAAAACTTAACATAGATAAGTAACAACGAGCTTATTCAAAAGATGTACAGTAATTTGTATTATTTTTTTTTAAAATTTCTTTCAAAATCTTATTTTTTTTATGTTTTTTTTGTTTTCTTAAATAAGTTTATTTTCAATTTTCACTCTCACAGCTTTTAAAGACATGCAGAACCACTGGTTAACAATCTAATAATCGATCACATTTAGACTTAAAAAAAATTAACGCTGCACTAGCCTGTGATTAAACTCGATAGGCAATCGATAATTATTATTATTAGTTATTATGATGAATTTATAATCGATATTGCGATTTCAACAATCTACACCCGTAATGTGAACTTTATCTACTCACCAATTTCATGGCTGATGCTGCAGGTCGGAGGTGAACAGACAAAGTGATGTACGAGTTAGTAATCCCTCCTATTTATACCTACTGCCTGCAAGTAAGTGTTGCTAAACTCATTCTAGATTATAATGAATGCTTTTCTTCACTTTGAAGTTCAGCGGGTTATTTTTGTGGTATGATCTGACGTTTTTGCGTAAGTTTGGTTTATCTGGTTAGTCACAGTTTGCAAATGTGGCTAATGAGGTGCTTATGTGGTGTTGCTGAAAAAATGAAGATTTGGCTTCAAAAACGATTGGTGCAATCGCAACAATTTAAAAAAAGAATAGTATTAGAGGATAGAATTACAGTGCCACTAGTTATTTTTATTTTAGTATGGATATAACTTTTAATTTTTTTACATTGATCTTAAAATCGTTAGAATCATACATAGGTTACTTAAGTCGTTAGAATCAGCTCATCTGCCCATTCACAAATCCATTCTTTCCATGTAGCCCTTGACCTAACCTTTCGTCTAGACTCATTCATAGTCTTGTAACCTATATTACTTGAGAATTTGACCTTTTCCGGTTTAGCAGAGCCATAAAGTTATCCATCCGTTATTATGTTACTTGAAGGTTGAATTTACCATTCAACTTTATATATATATATTCAACCCTATATGAAAAGTAAAAGAATATTGACAGATAAAAAAAATGAAATCTAGACATACAGTGGATGCTTGTAAAGCTAAAAAAAATCTCGTACAACCGTAAACCTTGTATAAAAGAAACATTCACCCCCGTTTTCTGAAAGCTCGATCGACATTAATCGTCTGTCAAGTCGCTTGCTATCTCTATCTGAAACAGCTTCACGACTGTGATCCCCAGGCACGGTAGATATCCCTTCAGATGTCTCAGTACCAAGTACTAACTCAAAATTTATGAGGATGTCTAAGGGGGGTAGTCAGAGGTACGTCCAAACATTACATTTGGCACATACCCACATTTTGCATATCCCTATCTAATTTTAAGTAAATCCGGGACAGCTGAACGGATCTGGATGAAACTTGGCAGAGAGAAAGATTTTAGTCTGGAATAGCCAATGGGCTACTTTTTATCCCGTGGGAATACCAGGATTTAAATCTGCGCGGGTGAAACCGCGGGGCGCAACTAGTAGTAGTATGTAAAGTAAAGATTTATCGAGCACTTGATGACACGTGTTTTAGAGTGTTTTACTTTGTAAGACATACCAGTTTTGGTATGTGTTTTATTTCACCGTTTGAAAATACTCGAACTAAATTGGAGCACACAGGCTCAAATTTTGTATTTGTATGTGCTGTGCTTAGCTTGGGGCTCATATAGCCCCAAGCTAAGCACAGCTTTTATTTTGTTACATTTTTTTCATGTAAAAGGACTGGCCTTTTCCTTAGCTTTACTTAAAAATCTGAACAAAACAAAATATGTTTCTCTGAAGTTCGCAGTGTGACTAATCTTCCAATCGGCTGAGGAATTCAGGCTTAATAGCTTAATAGCTTAATATCAAATTACATCCGAATATAATTTGTGTCCTTGTAGAGGTGTGTTGATGGGTGTACTGGTGTGTTTCGTTTAGCTCCCATCTGTTACAAAAACATAATCATCGGTTTAAAGAATTTATTTACAAAAAGACATAAGTCACTTACATGTAAATAGTTGTTTAACAGTGAAAAATAACAGTAGTTAGTAGGTAGCCGTTCGATTACGTACAATTAACAATAAGTTGGTAGAAAGGTGTTACGCATGTCACTTAGGTACAAAAAAAAAACATTAATTATCATGACATAGGTAGGTAGGTAGGTGTAGATCGCTGACTCGCCCCAGGTATTCATCCAACTCAAATAGTGTGCCAATTGCTATCAATGATAAATTTTGCGAGTTTTGTTTTGAATGCGTGAAGCGATCTTACATTTTTCAAAACTGAGGGTAGTCCGTTATAAAGTTGTGCCCCTTCAAACGTAAACATCTTTTTTCCGTAGTTTGTCCTAACCTTGGGTAAAACAAGATGAATCATCATTTAATGAGAAAAGTTCCGTCACCTAATTGTGCAGTATGCGAAAAACCAGAAGATGTTTACCATATCCTTACGGAATGTATCCGGAACCGAACTGCAAGGCAAAAGGTTCTCATTGAGCTAGGTATCGATATAAGAAATATTGGAATATTTCATAGTATTCTGTCTTGTCCCAAATCTAGGGAAGCAAAACTAGTTTATAAACTAGTTCGTGCAATAGATTAGGTAATTGTCTGTATAAATTGATTCTGTGGGTAACCTGCCGAACAGTGCGATGCAGGTGTGCATGGTTGGTGCCTATCTGAGTCTACCTGCAATGTCTAAAAATGTAAACGCGGTAGGTTCTCTTAATCTGGTTCTGCGGGTGCGCACCGGCATCGCGGTGTTCTTAAAATTTGTTTAGTTAGATAATAGTTAACTTATGTACTTAGATTTAATTTAATGTGAACTTTTAGGTTTGTCATAAACATTGTTTAAAAAAACCTCAATAAATGATTAAAAAAAAAAAAAAGATGAATCATCATGATCATCAGCCTGGGAAGTCCACTGCTGGACATAGGTCTAAACATTAGATTATCGTTATCAATAACATCATCATCATCATTATCATCAACCTGAAGAAGTCGAATTTTCAGGAAGAACGATTCTGAGCTCTCTCCACCTACCGAATTCCCGCGATCCATCAGGTAGGAGGGCGTCGAGCTATACACCTGCCCATTGCCACAATAAAATTAAAAAAAAAGAAAATTAGGCCAAACAACAGATAATAACTAAGCGCATACTTCCTCTATCGATCATTTCAAATCCAGTCCATCCTTAGGTAAGTCTGGAAGAGGTATTTACAAAAGATTTTTTTTATCAAAAAAAATATACAACTGAAATTTTTCAAGTGGTTTACTTACTTCTTATTACTATTTCTCTGGTAACCTACTTAAATAATATTGGGGTATAGTTACTTATCGCAATTATTACAACACCACGAATTATGTTGTTAATCAATCTATTTAAACACCTTGATCGTCTTCCATAAAAACAGTGGAACGATAATACCTAAATCCATTTAAGCACCAGTTAAAGTTGCTGGATATTGCCTTTAAATGATAAAAAGAATTGGATAGTATGGATATATATTAATATATCTGAGTTTAATATTATTTATTTATTTTCCATCGAAAAATTTATGTGCGCAATGCCAGTGCTCTTAAACAATGAAGGAAAACATCTGGAGGAAACCAGTTAGTATTCCAACAGCGGCGATGGGTTTGCAACCTGTCACGTATGGAATACTAACTACTGCAAAATGTGGGTATGTGCCAAATTTAATGTATGGACATACCTCTGACTACCACCCTTAGACATCCTCAAATAATCTTGAGTTAGTACTTGGAACTGAGAGCTCTGAAGGGATATCTACCGTGCCTGAGGATCAAAGTCGTGAAGCTGTTTCACTTTATTTTGTGCTCACAGATTTTATTGAAAGATCTACTTACTAACTTAATCTAAAATAAATTCTTCCATTCCATCCGTTTGCCCTAGCAAAGGCCTCTTCCAACTTTTTCCTCATTTCTAGCCCTGGCAGTCACAAGTAAGTTATTATGCATTCTGAATTATGTATTCTGTTACACGCAAATATATCGCCAGGGGGCAAGCCGGTAATGTCAGTGGGTCACAGTGGAGCGGACTCGATAGAACAATGTCAGTATGCACCGATGTTGTACAATAGAACGTAGGACGCGCAAGTAAGTGATTGATTCTAGAGATGATTTTAGATTTTTATTGAAGTTCAATAATTTATGCAATTGGGATCTAAAATCCAGGCCATGGGTTTACAACCTGTCACTTATGGAATACCAACTGCAAAATGTGTGAAATGTCATTTTGGACGGAACTCTGTCTTTCCTTTTTAGAAATCCTCAAAATATACTCACATCAACATAAAAATATAAAAAAAAGTTTCAATGGTTTTGGTGTCGGTGACTCAATATTTAGATGTAACACGGTACTGTTATTGTTCGACGTGTTTGAACGACGAAGGCGAAGGCTTGACCCTAATAAAAAAATTATATGACTAGATTTTATCATACCTATGGAAAAGGGGTCAGTAGTGAAGCATAAGAAACTATAGGAGGTCAGGAATTAAATAAACCAATCAGTTACAATAAAAACATTTAATAATTTAATTTTCTAAATAAACATTTAGATAACAACAAAGCCAGCTAAGCACATTGAAATAAAAGAAAGACAATACAACACATGCACACACTGAAGCTCCAACATATGATTTTGCAAGAAGCATTATACAAAAAACAGTGAACCAAGTCAGAAGCTCTTCTAGGGACCTAATTTAGACGTTTCAAAGTGAATCTTCTTTTGCCTTTGAGTCATCTTGTAGCACAATTTTCTAGCTAAAACGAAATTCTAAATTCAAAATAATTATTTATAACACATTTGCTCGTAAAGGGTCTCTTATTTCACCAATTTCAGTATCGTGATGTATGTCATTACGCACTTGTGCGTTATGGTAATGTAAAACGTACGGTTATCAAGATGCTCCCACTAAAACGAACGGAACCTTTTTTAAATCTTAGCAAAGAGTTTTTGTCAGTAAAGTGGTCAACATTTTATGAATAAAATTGACTTTGGGAGATAAAAAATAAGCATTTTATTCTTTTACAAATTGTTCAAATTTTTATAACTGCTTCAACAAGTGAATAAAGATTTATTCTTTGAAGAAAGTCCGAGTTTTAATTATTTCCTCGTGTTATAATACGTCGTATGACATACGTGCGCTTTGAAAATTACAGCCTCTGCTTTCTTGTAGCCCTCGCCTACGGCTCGGGCTGGCAATATCGCCTCGGCTGTAATTTTCAACTTACCGCACTCATATCATAATGTACTATTACAACATTCGAACAATACAAGTAGTTTTTAATACTCTCTTTTTCAGTCAGGGTTTTTACCCTTTTTTTAAACTTAAGTTTTTCATTTAGTTTTGGATGTATAACTTACTTAACAATAATTATAATGGACTTTATTTTAATAACAAAAATTCTAAATAATTAAATAAGATAAAATAGTAATTCAGTACTAACAAGTAGTAGGCTAAGAGATATGTATGAATAGTTAGATAGCCTAAAAAAAAAAAACAAGATTTTTTTGTTTGGTATAAAAAGAACTATGTAACTTTTGGTAACTTAGTGCTTATGGTAACCATCAACTGGCACGGTATGGTAACCACTTGGCTGGAAACCACGAGGCTGTTGCTCGTGTTGACCCTGGTAACCCTGTTGACCATCTTGGTGACCGTGCCCGACTAGTTGATGCCCACTTTGGTGACCCCCGTCTTGACCGACTAACTGAAGAGTTCCTTGGTGACCATCAATATGTCCGACGATCTGATGCCCAGTTTGGTGACCCCCTTCTTGACCGATTAACTGGTGACCTAGACCCAGCTGGTAGTTCTGATGGCTTGGTTGGAATTCGTGCTGGATGGCAGCGGTCTCATATTGAAAAGCCTGGGTCTCTTGCTGGCCTGATGCATGTCCATGGTGGATGGGCAGCTCTTGATAAGACTCGTGTTGTGAGGTGTATTTTCCTGTAATAATAAATTTATTAATTATCTATAAATACGATTTTGACCGCAATCTCACCTGTTGTCAAGTAATGGATGCGGTCGACCATATGGCACTTCTCTTTATAGCTTTCAAATAACAGGCATTCGCAAAAACGGACGCCCCGGTAAGGAATTCCACTATTTGCTATAAGCATTATGAAAGTTGAAGCAAAGCGCTTGATGAGGGCAGTGGTTGGTACGCCAACCGTGAATGGATGTCTCGTTTTCGTACGTCTGGTTGTCCAATGGAATATCGAGGATGAGAGAACTAAGTTTAAGAGTAGTAGAGCTGTTTATGAAGAGCTCGTCTCTTTAGGAAGAACTACCACGCCTTTTTCCCGCCAAGCAGCAACGCTTTGTTTCGGTTTGAAGAGGGTGGTCGCCGGTGTAATTACAGGCACATGAGGTGAACATCTGTATGCCTCAAGTTGATGGACGCAGGGCAGTGCATCGTAGGGCACGTTCCTATCATGCGTGACTTACGAGGCAATGCTTTGTTATAGGTGATGGTTACCACCTATCACCAGGTGGGCCATCTGCTTGTTCCATCAGCTAGTTGAATTAAAAAAAAATTGTGTGTTGCCCTGTTTTTTTTAATACAATCATCTGATGGAACAAGCAGATGGCCCACGTTAAGTGGGTACAATACCTATAACAAACCATTGCCTCGTAAGTCAAGCACGATAGAAACGTGACCTACGATGCACTGCACTGTCCATCAACTTGAGGCATACAGATGTTACGCCTCATGTGCCTGTAATTACGCCGTTTGTTAATGTTATAATATTATTATACCATCATCATAGATCCCGGCAGCTTCATCCTTCGCGTTTTGCTCCAAGCTCCTGGCTATGGCTTCCGGGATAGGCGGAGGGGTGGGAAGGTGCGCTCCCTGAGGATGGAACCCGTGTTCATCAGCTGTGTAGGTCACGGTGTACTCCCGGCCATCGTCGCCCTTGTAGGAGTAGGCGCCGTGCGCTTCCGTGCCCTTTTCGTGGCCGGTTGTTTGACCCACTTCTTGTGCTTTTAACCCTGAAAGTACATTTACCTTTGATTTGGGTGTTTCCTATGTATAATAAAAAATATCTATCTATGTAAGTAAGTATTAAATACATCAATTATCTAGTACACATAACAAAAGCTTTAAGTAGCTTACTTTGGGGCTAGATGGTGCTGTGTGGATTGTCCAGCATTATTTATTTATTTCTATTTATAACATACATGCTATAAATTAGAATTAGAAAAATAATTTTTTGCTAAGATTTTATTAGAATGCTTGGAAATGCCTCTGACTGCCTCGTAAACATTCTCAACTATGTTAAATAGCAATACCTACATATTAGATTTTCAGGTGTGTTGTTTAGCCTGGGTGACATTTTTTCCAACTAATTTTTAAATTTTAATCTTCTTGTAGTAAATTTATTCAACGCCTGTGCAAAACTAATTGCAATGAAGTTAAGGTTGCGCATGAGCATTTCAGGCACTAAAGTAAATAAATAGCGCCTCATACACAAAGCTTTATAGACTCATAGACGAGATTATGGCCATTTATCAATGTAATAAATTAATAATATTGCATTTAACATGTATTTGCTGATAATTTGTGTAAGATTTAAACTTTAAACCAAAGTTATATTATTAAATTATATTTGATCAGGATGAGAAGCCTAGATTGTTTAACCTCCGGTTTCCGAAAGCTTGATCAACACTAATCGACTGCCAATTCACTTGCTATTTCAGCTTTTACTTTAGATTAGATAGAGATAGACAGTCACGTGACAGCTGATTTGTGTTTATTGCGCTTTCAGAAAAGATTCATGAGTTTGATCCCTAAGTTAGGTAAGTGTCCTAAGTTTCCTACTTTGCTGGGAGCAAAATAAACGAATTTACAAATTTACTTGGATATCGTGGAATCATATTATATTATATAGTACTAGTTGCGCCCCGCGGTTTCACCCGCGCAGATTTAAATCCCGGTATTCCTACGGGATGAAAAGTAACCTATGTGTTATTCCAGACTATGATCAATCTCTCTGCCAAGTTTCATCCAGATCCGTTCAGCCGTTCCGGCGTGAAAGAGTAACAAACATCCATCCATCCATCCATACTTACAAACTTTCGCGTTTATAATATTAGTAGGATACCTACGTACCATTTTCAGTCTCAAAAGCATATTGATATCCATGACCATCACTAGAAGACTCAAAGCTTAGGATTCTAGCATTTTTTTCTCCAGCTGGTCTAGAGTTTCCATGTTCATAGTCTGATTGGTCAGCACTATCTCCGTGCTGTCCAGAATAGGCATGCGATTGGACGGCGCCAGCGCTTGGTCCGGCAAACGCGTGTGATTGGTCAGAGTAAAGTCCTTGCTGTTGGTACTCGAGCACTGATTGGTAGATTTCCGCTGAGTTCGCGTAGGCTTCTGCAGGTTGAGTTGTGTAGATCTGGCCAGCTGCGGCAGCGGCGATGATGGCGGTGAAAGGAGTTAACTGGAATCGACAGCACGGTTAAATCCACATTCAGTAAGACGTTTTGGTGCCTAGGTAAAGACTATCTAAAAACTTTAAACGTATATTTGAAATTCTTGTATATTTATTTATTTATGTACTAATTGCGCCCCACGGTTTCAACCGCGCAGATTTATGAGATAATAAGTAGCCTATTATGGTGCTATTGCAGACTATAATCTATCTCGCTGCCAAGTTTCATCCAGATCTGTTCAGTCGTTCAGTAACAAACATCCACCCATCCATCCATACACAAACTTTCGCGTTTATAATAGTAAGTCGGATAATCTGAATCTCAGAAACGGTTCCAACGATTTTCATGAAATTTTGTATGCAGATGATTTCGTAAAGCAAGCTAGGATTCAGCAACCGAGCAAAGCTTGGACGCCCAGATAAGTCTTAAATTGAGTAACGCCTTGGAACGATTTTATAACGTTATTTAATTTTAATGAACAAAGCAGTTTGAATTGCATTGTATTTCTTTTATATCCTATCCTTTTTAGGCTATTTTCAACGTTTTCTAAAATAATTACAATTGTCAAACCAGGTTTTGATGATGTCTCCACAAATATTCATTGAAACATTGTTATAGTCATTGTCAACTTTGAAAGCTACAAACAGTTTTACAAATATAAGTACAATAGGCGGTTGTCATCAAACTTATATAACTTAATATTACTTCTTAAGAACAATTACTGTTTCCTTTATTATTATTTTAATTAAGTAGTGTTTTTTATCGCTCTAACATTTATTTATGTAGGCTTATGAGCTTTTAGAAAAGATTCATAAGTTTCATCCTTAGACAAGGTATTATCCTCTCAGATCTCTTAGTACCAAACTGTTACATAAGAATTTTTTAAGATGTATCGAGGGGTAGTCAGAGGCACGTCCAAATATTTAATTTATATTTACGCTTTCACTAAATCCACATTAACACCACGATAATTATTATAATAAATCTTTCATTATTATTAAAATGTCACGCACAAAACACACGAAAAACGTACCAATTTCATTTTATAACTTTTTGCTACTACTGAGGACAGTCGACGAGAGAGTGCGTTCAAATAATTTCTCTCATACGTTTTTATACCGAACTGTTTTGTACGCACGACTTTGAAGGCATATCTGTGATATGTGGAGCATATAAATTGTGAACTTAAGACACATTTTAATGTAGGTGTACATTTTTTTTGTTGTTAAGTAAATATTATTAATTTGTTAAGATAAGATAGAGTGTATCATCTAAGACATAACTGATAATATTTTTGTAGTTTTAGTTATTTATATATATATATAATATATTATTACTAGTACCCGCGTAGATTTGAATCCCGGTATTCCCACGGGATAAAAAGTATGTATAATTCCAGACTATAATATCTCTGTGCCAAGTTTTATCCAGATCCGTTCAGCCGTTCCGGCGTGAAAGAGTAACAAACATCCATCCATCCATCCATACTTACAAACTTTCGCGTTTATAATAGTAGTAGGAAGAATGGTAACGTCAGTTGTTAGTTTTATTAAAGTGTATTAGATAAGTATTCTGTTAATATTACATTAAGGTGTAGATTAATAAATAAAAATTAATTCCCATTCAAATTCTTAATCAATCGTCCATCGATGCATTAACAAAAAAAAGGATACGAAAAAAGGGGTTAAATATTTTGTAAAACTTGTGTACTAATGTTGTGTAATAATGTTTCCAGCGCTAATAAGCTTCCACCAATAAGATGCAAACCAAAATGTTTTTATTGCAAACATTTAAATAGAAAAACTGGTATTTAAAAACCACTTGGTTGATTACAATTTTTATAAAATAAGCTCAGTGATTTTATATACTTCAAACTGTTGAAATGTGCGAGTGAGAAATCGATTGACGGCTTTCAGCTTTTTGAATCGATGGTAGAGAAAAGTTTGAAACTTATTATTTAATAAAAAATATATGTTTTGTAGTTGGCTCCTACCAACTAGACCTTGATAAATCATTCGGTTCTCAAGTTTACTCAATTTAGTTTTCTAACCCCCGGTTTCAACACTAATCGGCTGTCAAGTCACTTGCTATTTCAGCTTTTACTTCAAATTAGATAGAGATAGCAAGTGACTTGACAGCCGATTAGTGTTGATCGCGCTTTCAAAAACCAGGGGACAGTCATGTAGCCAAAATTGGTCAGGGTATTTTTGGCGTAGGTTCGTTGTTTGCGTTAGTGCACAGTAGGCAGGGTACAGGCGCGAAGAGTATTGTTAGGTAATCTTAGGTAATAAGATGCGTTCACTGGATGAACAAGTGGAGCGGATTTTGGCCAGAGTTACAAACCTATAGAATTGTTAAAAAAAAATATCTGTTTTTGGTTTGACTGTAAAAATGTTTTCTAACAAAATTATGTTATATTTATATTTATTTGACATTAACTGGTTGTTATTATTTTTGAAACTTACATGGTTAGAAACAAAATTTTCATTTAAAACGGGATATTTACCGTGGTTCGTGAGTTTTGTTGTTTCCCGATACTTCGGCACAGTTCCATGCGCCAAGATCAAGGCTCAAACATGGCACATGCAACTGTGCCGAAATAGGGAAACAATCAAACTTACAGATCATTGTAAATATCCCGAAATAAATTAAAATTTTAACTGGTTGTTATTGTTCTAAATTCCTAGTTTTGAATGGGATGTTAAAATGGCTGTGTAACCCACAGAAATAGTTTTCTCTGTTCCTTGGTGTAATCTAGGTCCAGATTTCTTTTTTTGCAGAGAGTTGGTTGATGGACTGATTTAACAATTCCGTCAGACCAGATTATACCAGGCTTTCAAAGATTACCAGCTAGTGGTTAAATCGATGAAGCACAAAATCATTCCACCCTTAAAATTACGTCACAAATGTTGCCATTGTAACAGGTTGCACAGGGTTCTTTATTACAAAAGTCTATATAAAATCATAGTTCCCGTCTGGTGTAAAGGTATGATACTAACCCGAAAAGCCTAGTCATAAAATCAGCAGTATTTCCAACAACTTCAAATCTATTCCCAAAAAGTATTTGTTTTTAAAATAATTGGAATTCCCTACTCTCAGGATTGTAATCCAAACAGGTATTTTGCAACGTAAAATACTAGGCGCTCATGACTTCACAGAGCCAACAACGGTGTTCTCAACAAGTGATTCTGTTGTAATGTTAACGGCTTCTTCACCACATGCCTCTACAAGTGGATTAAATCAAGCCCCGCCTCTAAAGCATGTGGTCTATAATAATTGTGAACAGGTAGTTTGAAACGCAAAATACTAGGCGCTCATGTCCCAATGGAGCTTATGAAAATCTTCTTAGGCCCAAGGTGCATTCGCGTTCGTAACAAGGTGCTACTATTTTATAGTCCTCGACCCTTGAAGTTTCGATTGAATTTGAGATTGAAAACAAGGGCATTAATAGCTGCCTCTTCAATTTAAAATAATCAAATTATAACATAGACCCTTTAGTAAAATAAAGCTAATTAATCTTTTTTTTTTTTTTTCTCAGGAAAACAAACAGTACTTACAGACTAATTATAAATTCATGAAAATAGCTAAAGACCATTAACGCGTTTTCGCATAGTGATACTATAAAAACAGCTAACCTGTTAATCAAAAAAATAATTAGAGACAACGTGACACTTTCATGTCTGGCGGGAAACTGAATGACGAATAAAATTATCAGGTGTCATGTATTGCGTCTATACACCTCATTTGCTTGTGAAAGTGAAGGCAGGTAGAGGGGCGTGTATTTTTAGAGTGGATGATCTCTACTATACTAATTTGTAGAAAGATCAAAATTATCCCCGCCTCCTAACCAATCAGTCAGAACTCAATCAAAATCCTAGAAATAGATTTTTAAAACAGGTTCTGTTTTACCAAAAGTACTAAGGTCTCATAAGAAAACAGCTGTAGATTCGATATAAAAGCAAGTAATCTAAACTCCTCCTTCCTCAAACAGGTGGTTTAGATAGAAGCAACAGCAGCTAGGAACAGGTTGGTTGAGTTGCAAAATACCAGGCACTCATAAAACAGAGTTGATGAAGCCAAAACAGTAGCTCCCGAATATTATGAAGTCAGTGGTCAGTCCTTATTATGCGATGTCGACCGGTGATGCCGACATCGCATAATAAGCCCAACCACACAAAAAAACTGAATATGCTGGCTGTTCCCCATTCTCGAAGAAATCCCACAGGAGCAACAGGTAGATGTTAAATAAATTACTAGGAACTCATAAGCAAGCAGACGATGAAGCCGAATTTCCTAGGTCAGGATCAAACAAGTGGTTCAGGTTCAAGTACCTAGTTACTAATAAATACCAGACTAAACCCCGGTTTCTGAAAGCGCGATAAACCCTAATCGGCTGTTAAGTCACTTGCTATTTTAAGTAAAAGGAGAAATAACAAGTGACTTGACAGCCGATTAGTGCTGATCGCGCTTTCAGAACCCCCCGGTTTCTGTAAGCAAAAGTATAAAATGAAATCAATTAGTCAGTAATATTCGTTTTTTAATATCTTGATACTTTATGTTCGTATACATTTCAGTAGATGATTTATTATAAGTGGTGTTAGAGAGAACACTTTTCAATTTAAAACCTACTTATTCATATTGGATATTAAAAACTCAGTCAATTATCTAAAGCTTCGGTATAGGTCAGACGCTATGAAGCTTGCTACTGGAACACGTAATAGTGCGCGAACAAGTTGATTGGCCAAAACTGCCAAGACTTTATACTTAACTAGTATTAAAATCAAAACCTACAACTTCCCTTCTTCCATCAGCTTCCACGAAGAAGCTAGTCGTCTGATGGAATAGAAACAAGTGTTTTTTTCATATACTAGGGCTTTACAACTGAGCAGATAGTTGAGACAGTTCACAATGGATCCAACAAGTGATTCTCAGTCTGAATATATACAACAAACAGGTTGGTTCACGCCCCATGTACCAGGCTATCATAAAAGGTGAAGATAGATCGAAACCCGCTGATGGCAGATAGGCTCCACCTCTCTTGAACACGTGGTCAGACAAGAGCAAGCAGATAACTCCAAAATCAAGGTCACCAAACATATCAGTTCTCACAGTGAAAACACGTAAAACGTAATTAATAATAATAACTTATTTATTCTTTCAGACACAAAGGTTTACACAAAAATAATAGTGGGTAATATAAGCAAAGGGTATTTTAAGTATAAACCTGTTTTGTGTGAGACTGGTGCCCGAGATAGGTTAGAAACCTGTATTACGGGTCACCAGTGCCCCACTCCACGTATGAAACAAATACCGATTGTACTTAGTTGAAAGGTACACATAAAAGTAGATAGGAATAGAGAAACAAAAATTAAATGAGGAGTGTAAAAGTAGACTATGCTAGGTACATATTAAGTAATTACATTCATCCTACAAAATTAAGGTGTAGCAAAAAGTGGAAATCTTTGAACTTAATGAGGAGTTTGAGGACTTGAAGACAAACTAGCAAATGACCCAACTTTTGGTAAGAAGGTCATCATAACCTAAAAACGCATGCAATACCTAGTTGTATCATTCATGCTATATAAGTACAACACACAATACAGCCGTGCGATGAAGTAGCATAAAGCTGGCCTATTTAAGGGCCCGGCGATAGCGGCTCGCAGTTTCGAGGTGCGATTGGCTATTATTTCATTTTATTTCATTTCGGGGAGGTTGTTTGAAAGAATAACTATCCAGTGACACGCATAAATACTGTTCGAACACAAATAACACAATAATATAAGGGAAACGTGCCCGAATCAGAAATCATTTTGGTATTAGTATGTTTGGCCTTACGTTTACCTAATACCAAAATGATTTCTGACTCAAGCACATTTCCCTTATATTATTGTATTATTTGTATTCGAACAGTATTTATGCGTGTCACTGGATAGTTATTCTTTCAAAAAACCTCCCCGAAATGAAATAAAATGAAATAATAGCCAATCGCAACCTTGAAACTGCGAGCCGCTGTCGCTGGGCCCTTAAGTAGCTCGTGGAACCAAAAATATCTGTGACTCTGAACGTTTACCTGACGATCCGCGGCTAGTTAGTTTAAATCAATGCGGTTAATATAGAAAGGTTCATCGAACCTCATCCCCATCGAACCATTCTAGATCGAGTCTCGATCGAGAGATCAAGTCCTGTTTTTTTTTTGTTTTATTTCTTGTCTAGAAGTGGGCTCCTGTTGTCGTGTTTCTGATGATGTAATATAATAAAGTATCCTACTACCTACATGACGTTATATTTGGAAATAATTTTATAGCGTTACAGTAACGGCCGCATTGTTATTTGGCGGGCCAGCGACGTGACAATAACAGGTTGTTGGCCAAGTAAAGTACTAGGATCTCATGACTGCGTAGAAGGCATAGGGAGTTATTATCCCAACAGGTGGTTTAAAGGTGGGGTTCGATGAACCATTATAGTTCTATATGAGTTATTTATCTCGTATTTTATTTCTTTTAAATTTAGCTTGCATATGCATTAGTTCTTCCTTGGTCACTTTAAAACATTATGTCAAAGGAGTTTCTACACAAAAATGAATCCGATATACTAACACAATGGACAAGGTTTCCAAAATTAATAAAAGTCACTTGTATAATTAAATAAAACGTACACAATTTAAACCATCATTCCTTATCTGAATGGCTGATGGTTTTGAGACTGATCTCAAGATATATATTTTTTTTATACTTTTAGGTGCTACCAGTATGATTCGTATAGTATAATTCTTTAAAAAATAAACACTTTCAGGCAGAACCCCCATTATCAGTGGTGCGTAAGCTAACAGGTGGTAGGGCAGAACTGTTTCACTCTGTAAGGAAGCTCAACAAGTCGACCTTGATTTTGACAACCCTCGTAGCTCAGTTGGTAGTAGATTTGCCTTCAGCTGGGCTGACCGTCACGGCGCCGCGAGTTTGATTGAAAACAAACATACTAATAATATGTTTTTTAACCAATTAATTTAATTATGTTATGAATTTGACTGATGTTTGTCACCGCATATCTCCGTCATTTATTTGATACGTCTATAATTTTATTTCATTAATATTTTTAGACTAGTCCGACAAAAATTTCATCAAAATCGATTCAGCAGTTTGGTTTAAAAAAAATGAAGTTATGTCCTCCAAGTAAATGAAATTGCGTATCTTGCTGTTTTTATGTTATCAGCACTAAACTTGAAGTAGTTTTTTTGGCATTAAGTTATTAATGACATTTTCGGGTCTTGCGAGCGAAAAATCATTCAGCATTCTTTGTAAAACATTTTTTTTGCCAGTTCTATATACATGTTACTCTATAAAAGTGACTTCAGACGAGCTCGCTAACGAGCAGTCAACATTGCATCGGAACACACAGTTGACCAATCATGTGCTCATTATATCGATACTTTGATTGGCTGTATAACTGAGAATGTAGGGCGTATTCAATAAAATTATTGCTATTGCTACAATAACCAGGTGATGATTTTGTAGAACAATTTTGGTTTTTCAAGAATATTGGTAAATACACTCACCTAGGACCTCCCGTAGAATATTTTTTTGCAGCTGATTACCCCATCTAACCCCTAGTTGTGTTAGATCCATGACTTTTTGGCCACTCTGTATAGGTTGTTCGATAGATCGTGTGTCTTATATAAGGCATGTTATTATATTGTTTGGGTAGTGACCCACTATCAGATAAGCACACAGACGGATTTTAAGTGTAATAAAGCCCGTTTTAAAATGCTCGTGCGGGGGACCACCATGCTTATGCTGCCACCATGCAGCGTTGCTGTGTTTCGGTTTGAAGAGTGTGGTCGCCGGTGTAATTACAGGCACGCGAGGCTTAACATTTGCATACCTCAAGTTGATGACCCAGGTCGACAATGCAGCCATTGTCTTGGGAACGCTTCTGATTGGCTTTCCAATTGGGAACTGGATCAGTTGGGCTATCTCTAGATCGTTCACAAAGGCCTGTATATAGCTCAACTGTCTCAGGTGTACATCGTAAATACATTTATGCATTGTAACTTTGCAAATAAAGATAATAATATTTATTTTATTTAGGTATATACCTAATATATAAAGGTCTTTATATACCAGATTATACCAGTCTTTATAACATAGGATAAGTTGTGAATTCTTCATGAGCGTTTCACAATATGATCGTAAACCGAAATGGGTTGTAAAAATGTTTTTTAATAAATCCTGTTTGACTTGTAATCATCATTACATTTACAACACTTACACAGTAACACAATATTTAATTACATTTTATGAGGCTTTAGTAATATGTAATAATTTTA
Organism: Plemyria rubiginata; assembly: GCA_963576535.1. Taxonomy (NCBI): domain Eukaryota; kingdom Metazoa; phylum Arthropoda; class Insecta; order Lepidoptera; family Geometridae; genus Plemyria; species Plemyria rubiginata. The sequence goes on along the minus strand of OY754924.1, from coordinate 10,178,372 downwards.
TAAGTGGTTTTATTACTACGTATACTGTGATCTTTTGAGCATGTAAAAAATGCCACATATAAATCTTGTTGTAATTTGCATAAATTATTATTGACTTGCCGATTTCCGGTTGATTATCTTGGCTGAAAAAAGTTATAACTTACGAAAACGGTTTGCTTGCTTTGTAGTTACGTTAATAATTTTTTTATGAAACTTCTTCTTCGAAAGTGAATTCGGTTTTGTTGTGACTGGAATATTATAGTGTTGAGCACATACTAATATATTTTTATTATACAACTAGCTGATGGAACTAGCATATGACCCACCCGATGTTAAGTGGTAACCACCCCTATAACAAAGCATTGCCTCGTAAGTCTCGCACGCTTGGAACGTGCCCTGCGTCCATCAACTCGAGGCATACAGATGTTAAGCATCATGTGCCTGTAATTACACCAGGGACCACACTCTTCAAACCGAAACACAACGTTGCTGCTTGGCGGCAGAAAAAAGCGTGGTGGTACCAGGGATATTCCGGTATGGGTTAACAACCGAAATGAAAAGGGTTACCCTAACCGTATCGTTTCGGTAACCGATTCAATAGGTAACCGATACGTTTCTGTATAACAACCGAATAAAATAAGGGTTTTTACTCAAAGTTCAAATTGGCTTAAAATTTAGCGAAGCGCCGACCGCTGCCGAGTCAGGCCGAATATAGTGTGTGTGTGTGCGTACGTGTACTTCGGGCAATAAAAGTGAATGCAACAAAAACAAAATCTTTACGTCTTTCGTTCGCACGCGTCGCGCGTTAGGTACCTACCTACCTACTTGCTTGATCTGAAACTTTATTTATCATGTTGGGTTATGTTGAATGAATATGTTGATTGCTTGGTACGTAGGTAGTAGGTAGGTAGTAGTAGGGAAATCATCATAAGGTAGGTGGTAGGTACCTACCTTATAATGATTTACCTACCTACCTACCTGCTTGGTAGGCAAGGTAAGTAGGTAAAGCAATGCGAACGTAGCATTAATGAAAAATACATGGTAGGTACATTATGTAATTTTTTAATCTACCCGCTTTTTGGCAGATAGGTAGGTACGTTCTCTCGCCGAATTGGGTCTCGGATGCAGGGTTATTGCGCCTGATTCCGTCCAGTTAGCGGAGTTGTCACATTCAATCACCAAAAAATCTATGTTATAGTAAGTCTTTAGAGGTGAAACTTTTTCTTTACATAGCTTATATCCTGTATTTTCATTTAATGAAAAGTGTTTAATTGTGAAGTAATCTGGGAATTTTATAAAAATATTTTAATCTCAAAACCCTGTTTTACCCAGTTTTCGTCCAGAAATTCCAGTTTTCGACCACCTGCTACCCAGTTTTCGTCCATTCATTTCTGATGGGAAAATATATCAAATAAAGGAGTAAAATTGATGGAAATGAAACTAATTTAATTAATCATGTCCTATATTTCAAGATTCATCATCATCATCATCATTTCAGCCTGTTTACACCCACTGTTGAGTATAGGCCTCCTCTTTAGTACGTCACTCTTTCCGGTCCCTTGCGAGTCTCATCCATCCATTTCCAGCACTTGCTACAATGTCATTTGACCAACGGGCGGGTGGTGTGCCTCTAGTTCTTTGAGCATCCCTAGTAATAATAAAATTTTCTGCATTTAAAGTTCAAAACATAGGTACTATTTGGGTATCGAAAATCATTTTTGCATTTTTGAGAAGAAATGTTTCTTTGGATTTTAGTTTGTATAGGGCGATTTCATTATCGCGGGTGCAACATTTACACGCATGTGTCAGTTTAATGTAATTAAATAAAAAGCATTTTTAATCAAATTAGTCCTTAAAAGACTACATTTTAATATTTTCTTTTTATATTAGTGCACAAAGATTTTAAAATAATATCTCAAAAGCCAGGAGGAAGGCTCAAACTGCTATCGCGGGTGCAACAAATTTGGCCCTGCCTTTCCAGATCATACACTACAAACAAATAAATCTGTTAATTGTGAATAATTAAAAATGTTATGCCGTAATATTTTGATAGGTGTTTAATTAACAAAGAACATAAAATAGAAATTCTAAACAAAACAAAAATAAACTATGAGTTATTAATTTTTTAGTAAATCACGGGTGCAACACCAAATTATCGCGGGTGCAACCAGTCTAGTTTATTTAAACGTAAACATCAATTTAACTTATTTAGGAATTACATAAGAGATCAAATCATATTTATTAGTAATTATTTGCTTTGCTTTGAGCTATGTCGTCTACTTTAGGTCTGTCGTATAACCTCGTTTCGGATTATATCCTTCAGAGAAACTCCGAGCATAGCTCTCTTCATAGCTCGCTGAGCGAATTTCAGTTTGTGGACCGACCCTACCGTTAATGCCACGTTTTGGCAGCATAGGTCATAGTTATAACGGGTGGGACGACTGGTTCAAACTTTCGTCTTCAAACATAAAGGGATGGGCTGAAGACCTGAATAAATTTCCCAAACGAAGAACGAACCGAACCCAGAAAAGTTTTCCGGTCTTGCTATCTCTCAAAGTTGTGTCTACCCAAACACAGGGTCTCCCGAGGTAGACATATTCCTGCACAACTTAAAGAGGCATTCCTGAATTGCATCACCCTGATTACTGTCGCCGCCATTAATCATAGTTTTATCCAAGTTCATATCCAGATTGACCCGTCACGCGTCGTGAGGCAGCAGCTAGGCTGTTCAGCATCGGTTGTAATTCCTGCGACGATTCTGCCAATATGACGATGTCATGAGCAAATTCCAAGTGCAGGATGTATTCGCCTTTAATCTTAGTGCGAATTCTGGTCCAACTTAGTTCTCATAAACGAATCTTTCCAGTGCACTTGTGAACAACTTGGGGGATACTACGTCCTCTTGTCTCAACCGGGGTGCAACTGGATAGGTTTTGACTGCTGGTTCTGGACCTGAACAGACATGGTGGCATCATTATATAAACATCTCAGCAATTAGATGTATCGCTAGATTCGCCAGTCAACCTGACATCGTTGCAAGGACTGCAGAACAGCTCAGGTTTCAACACAGTTTTCATGGTCTCAAACGCACACGGCCTAATTATATTTTTCAGATTTATACGTATAATCTGTCGGATTGTGTGAACGTGGCATATGGTATCAAAATGTGGTGCCAATATGGTGAAAAATAACACCACGACACTCCTGCTCCACACCCTTGGATTTCTCTCATGGTTAAAGAAAGGAGTTGAAAACAAGTTGGAATTCTTACAGAACATGAAAACTACCCGCCTTTAAGAGTTGTGAACACCAAGGTTCGGAACTAACCCAAGGTCCTTCTCCGCTATTTTAAGGAGTTGGACTGGCTGGGGTGAGGTTAGCAGAGGGATAATGCACAATACGCACCATTGCGGAACGTCCGTGCAGATCTTATTCCCCTACCACGAATTAGAAGTGTTCCGAAGTGATTCGTCCGCGATACAGGGTTGTCCTAGTGCGGGGACCAATGGCAAAATTATTAATGTTTAAACACTTTAGTAAAATAAATGAATTTGAATTTCTCCTTGGGATTTTCCATAATTTTCTTCCTGTTTCAAAGCTATTGTCAAGGCTGATCTCTGGATAATACATTATGTTACATATACATTCTGTGTAGTGCCGGGTCAGTGTGGCTCTAGCATCCTTGTCACTGGATTCTGGACATGATACCTGCGAGGCGTACAACCGCCTGAAAAAGTCGTCTAACTCATGCAAGATCTCCGGCTTGGAGAGGAATAATCAATAATTTCTTAAATGGTCGAAAACTGGTCGGCTGTATCAGTTTTCGTCCACAGAAATACTAAGAATTTTAGAGGAAATTTATATGTGAATTAAGCAAAACCTCAAGAAAATAATAAAGTAGGCATAAATACATATTATTCTATTGCTGAAAATCAAAGTTTATAGACTTTTATTCTATTTATTGCATATTAAAATCATGGTCGTAATCTGGAAGTCGTATTTACCCCATCCTGTTCTCGACCACCAGCATTTTATGAGTATCTGTATTTCTTTATCTAATCATATTAGCCCGGACGAAAACTGGCTAATCAATTTAGGAGGAGTAATAAGGCTCAATATTCTTAAAAAGCAGCAGTTAGCTTTCATACATAAAACAAAACAAGCAATCAATTTTTTGACATGATTTGCCAGTTTGCCGACCACCTGGACAAAAAAGGGATTTTCTTTTAAAAGCATGGTACAGTTCTCGTCCACGTAATTTAAATAACTTATAATATAAATTTTAGGCTAAAAACATTATAAACGTATTCTTTGATCTATTATGAAGGCATACAAATCACCAATACTCTAAAAGTCATAAAAATAAGTGAATAACTTAGCGTGAAAGCACCTACATTTCACTATTTTTTTTGTTGTTTTTAGCCCATTCACATCGTATCACAGCTGACCACAAAATGATTATATTGTTTATAATAATTGCGCTTGAACTAGTAACTTGAAACTTGTTTGTGTGTCTACTTGGACATAGTGCATGTGAATTATGCTATTTTTTGGGTTTATTTACTAGTAGTGCCGCGAATGGACGGGAAAGGGACGTGGACGGTAAACAGGCCTACAAACCCCATGCACTCTAGTTTAGTTGTCGCATGTGTGGAGTGGAGTGAATAATAGTTGTTAACCAGTTGATAAAAATAAATAAAAAATGCCTCGCCGGCAATCAGTAAAGAGTAGTAGAGCTCTTTGTGAAGGGCTCGTTCGGGGAAGTACTACCACCACGCCTTTTTCTGCCGCCAAGCAGCAACGCTGTGTTTCGGTTTGAAGAGTGTGGTCGCCGGTGTAATTACAGGCACATGAGGCTTAACATCTGTACGCCTCAAGTTGATGGACGCAGGGCAGTGCATCGTAGGGCACGTTCCTATTGTGCGTGACCTACAGGGCAATGTTTTGTTTATAGGTGATGGTTACCACTTAACATCAGGTGGGCCATCTGCTTGTTCCATCAGCTAGTTGTAAAAAAAAAAAAATCAAATGCCGTTCATCGGCATGATGGGTAGGATACTTTAGTTTTCTCGCTTCATCCACATCCGTTCAGTCGTTTGGAAGATGAGTTATACCTAATATTGTTGTGATAATAAACTTTGTTAATTCTGAGTTCGACCCTGGGACAAACGCGTTTGTCGCGCGCCAACATCGCCATCATTACCTACGTAGTTTACAAATTACCCGCTCGCAAGCGGTCGAGTCGAGGCAGTAGGTAGGTAGACTAGGTAGGTAGTATAACGAACTAAATGTTTTTAACAAATAGTACCTACTCTCAAAATAATAGTAATAGATAGTATCTTCTCTAAAAGTTTCATCTGTTGTATGTATTTAAATGTAATTACAAAAGTGAAAACCAACCACCATTATTAGGTAATCTTCTAGAAGTTTATTTACTTACACTTTCTGGCGGAATCAAGTTCGCAAACCATCGAACGCAAGCAAATAGTATGCCAAAGACAACTCACCTACACATAGAATGCATCACTCTCTTTCTCATGCTATTTCAGTCAATCAAAAATACCGATTAAAACAACCCTTTCATTTCTGTTAACCGATTCATTCGGTATGGGTTTTTATTTCGGTTAATACCCAAACCAAACGGTTACCGTTTCAATGGGTTACCGTTTCATTCGGTAACCGTTTCAAACGGTTAACCTTTTATATGGGTTATCCGATCCCTGGGTGGTAGTACTTCCCCGGACGAGCCTTCACAAGCTCTACTACTCTTAAAACATCGGGTAACCGACATATGGAGAGACATCCGAATCATTCTTCCTGTAAATGTATAGGGGAGACCGTCTTGTAGTGTACTTCTCATGCTGATGATGTTGATGATATTCTATTCATTATTATTATTCATAATTATGATTTATGAACAACGGTCTAACCCTTTAGGCTATTCAGTTAGTATGATAAATTATGTAGAAATATCATCCAATCACAATGTTGGTATGATTATTTAAGCCTGAGAGCGCACAACTGAGTGATAAGACCGCCCGTTGCGATTATAATGACGTTAATAATGTCCTTTTAGCGCTAGAGGTTGTGGGTTAAATAATAATATTTGTTATAAGGGAATAAGGTCCTATAATGAACGGGCTAATTTTGTGGCAATTCACTGCTGCATTGTATAGCTATCCTGCTTATAATCTATTTGCGTTAACAAAATAGATACAATTATGATGCAGCTTGAAATTGCCGCAATTCCTAGCCCGTTTACAGGCTTCGACTGAATATACAATCTATCATCGATAGATCATTGTGTCAAGCTAATAATATTTAATATCGATTTGTGTGTGTGTGAAACCTGGACTTCTAGATACTTGAAATACCTAAGTATCTAGGTCATGATGTCGTAAATCATTATTGGTTGATATCAATGACAGCACACAAAAGGTTAAAACGCCGACAACCGTCAAAAACATATTGCTCGCACATTTTAACACTTTTGAGTATTATTATAAAATCATCTAAATATATATAACTCAAAGGTGACTGACATAGTGATCTATCAACGCACAGCTCAAACCACTGGACGGATCAGGCTGAAATTTGGCATGCAGGTAGATGTTATGACGTAGGCATCCGCTAAGAAAGGGTTTTGATCAATTCTACCCCCAAGGGGATAAAATAGGGGATGAAAGTTTGTATGAGATTTTCAAAGTAAACGAACGCGAGCAAAGCCGCGGGATCAGCTAGTTATCTATATACATACCTATAATGAGCAATCGAATCAACCATTAACAAAAATATAATTTTGATCCAGTTTTTTGGTAGAAAGAATTGTAATCAGAAATTATTTATTGTATAACTGCATACAAGGATTTTGTACAGTTTGTCCGTTCCAGACTTACAAAAAAACGCGTTGTTTTTATCTTCAACTAGCTGGTACCCGCGACTTCGTCTGCGTACTTTTAATCTCTTCATCTCTTTTTTTCGCAATAAAAGGTAGCCTATGTTCTTTCTCAGGGTCTAAAGATTGTCTGTGCCAAATTTCATCAAAATTGGTTGAGAGGTTTAAGCGGGAAAGCGTAACAGACAGACAGACAGATAGACAGACAGACAGACAGAGTTACTTTCGCATTTATAATATTAGTTGGGATTAGTTGGGATTTGTTTGAGTAAAATCAAATTTTCACGTGCTGCTCACCTTTATTTATTTTTAAGTACTCAAAGGATACAGGGAGATAAGAGAACAAAAAAATCAGAGAACATAAATATCACTCTTTATTGTAAAATTCTTATCACTAGCTATAAAATGGCACGACGAATAATTCTCGATTTGTTTAGTAGTAACGTCCGGATTTGAAGGGGGTATACCTGGCAGGCTGGTAGGCACGAGCAGCCACTACTCCAGAGGAGTATTTGGCGTCGTGGTAGCTTCCTGTTGACAAAATAAATATTAAACATCCAAATACATAAAACGCCAGTTACACAACATACCAGCTTATAGGTAGGTATAGATTTATATATTATTGAGTAGGTATTTAGGTTAGGTATTTTTTTTATTGAAAATATTTTATTTATTATGGTAAACACAGTATCTATCTAATGTAGCCACTGCCACTTGTGAATTTTATTTGCGTCTCATTAAAGTCAAATCCTATGAAAATTGATTTATAATTTCAACCAAGTGATTAATAATTCCACATGCAGTAAAGTTCAGGTTTTAATGGTCGTTATAATGCCAAGTGTGAGCGAAAAGCGATTAATCACAAGACGTTACTTCATTACCATGATTTGAGTCAATACGACACGATTTTATCGTATCGTGTCGGACAAAAGAATTTAGCGTATTAGCAATCTGTCTATGGCCCTAATATAATATTCGGGCCACTGGCAGAACGCTAATTTAATAATCTCCTGGTAAATAATCGTTGATCATAATATTGTATCGTAGTACCGTAAAGTACCTTCTGATTACCTACGAATACAAAATCAACTCTAGCTAGATTCTATTGTGTTTGATGGATGTGTCAAAAGTATATCTCCAGATATTACATTTATCAATAAATGTAATACTTGGAGATACTTCTCTACTCATGCAGCAGATGGTAAATACCATCAAATGATCAATGATTTATCGAGTCCAGTACAGTACGTATCTTCGCACCGAAGACGCCTGGGGAAGCCTGCACCAGCATCAGCGAGCTGCTGGCCTTCCTGGAGGACATCGGGTGGCTGAGCTAGCATCCACCACCCGACACGCAAAAAGGGCCCATTTGCGGCCTACTTGCGGAAACCAGTCCGCTCACCAAGTAAGATCAATGATTTATCATTGATCAATGATCATCTTCTTGTGCCAAATAAATAAATTATTATTATTATTATATCAAATGGTAAGTGATTTGTTGCAAGACCATTTCTCCGTTTACGAGTAAAGCGATAAATAATCAGTTTCCTCTAAGCACTAATAATGCTATAGGCGTTGCATGTTTATATTAAGCCCAAGCATTTCATTCAATATCGCTGATCTACTGGTTTGAGACATTTTAATATACTACACATTTCACAAGTCTTATTGATTGAATGTTAAACCGTTAAGAAGATGGGATATTTATTATTATCGTGTCGGATAGTGTAATGGACGTGGCCTGAAGTTACAAATTGCCTAAAGCTTCCAGATGTAGCACTATTTTATTGTATTATGGTAATTTTGTTATTTACGAATACAATAGCGTGTAATTATTGACTCACAATAAAAACTTTGGCCTTACTTATAAAAACCTACCTAAAGATCTTACCAATAGGTGATGATGAATAGTGACAAAGGAATTTGATGCAATAAATAATAAATCTAGCCCCAAAGTAATCTACTCAAAGCTTGTGTTATGGGTACTAGATAACTGATACATTTAATACATTATATACTTACATAGATAGATATTTTTTATTATACATAAAAAACACCTAGACAAACGGAACAAATTTCTGCATATCATACACAAATTTGTTCCGAGGCGGGAATCGAACCAGCAACCTCTGCGTCGCAGGCGGACTCGCCCGCTGCGCCACTGAGGTCGTCAATTTTAGTGACATTTATTTGGTATTTCGGAGTTTTTAGACGAACCTCCAATTTTCTGCAAATCACTGCAAGTGCCGATGGTTTAGTGGTAGGTAACGACACAGCTACTGATCGTAAGGTCGGGGATTCAAAAATAGTCGTGAACCAATGTTTTTTTCCCCTTGAAAAAATTAGGGTGCAAACCTCAAACGATGAAGGGTAACATCGTGTTGAAACTAGTTATTATTCTAACAGCGGCGATGGGCTTGCAAACTGTCACGTATGCAATAATTACTACAAATTGTTAAACTTGCCAATTTATATTTAGACGTTTACTTCTGACTTTTCATTCTTACATCGTTTTACAATCTTGAGTTGTTATTGGTGCTAAGAAATCTAAGGGGATGACATTCCTGGGGATAAAATCGCGAAGCTTTTTTTTTTTACAAATTTCAAAAATAAGAAAATCTTCCTTTTTTTGTTTATTACCGCATAACTCCGTCATTTATGAATTTGATAAGAATATTTACATTTAATTTTGAGAGGACACCCTTGCAGACTAGTTCCATATAAGTTTCATCAAAATCGGTTCAGTAGTTCTGCTTTTAAATTAAAATAACAGTAAAAGGTTACGTTATCCAAATAAATGAAATTGCGTACAGTTTAATGTATCAGCGTGTTCAAAGCAAATTTTATAGAAAAGCTATTGTATGTAATTTTTTTAATTTGTATTAGTTTTTGCTTACTATAAGGAAATCACAAAAATTTTATAATGTCCCAAAAGTTATTCTCCGAGCGGGATTTGAACCCGCGACCTTCCCCTTGATACTGGGCTGCGCTACCAACTGCGCTATTGTATGTAGTCTGATAGAAGAAGAGCACTTACCATCGTCAAAGATACCAGCAGCCTCGTCCCTCGCGTTCTGTTCCAGAGCCCTGGCGATGGCTTCAGGGACGGGCGGCGGAGTCGGCAGATGGGCGCCCGTGGCTTGGAAGCCGTTGGCGTCAGCAGTATACCTGACGCTGTAGACTTGTCCGTCGTCACCGGTATAGGAGTATCCACCTTGGGCTTGGATCCCATTGTTCTCCACCCCGCTTTCTTCGGCGTGAATGCCTGAAGGAAAGATGTTGGTTTAAATCCAGATTCTTAGAGCCTTTTTCTTACTTTTAGTTTCGGGGAGTACGCGTAATTTGCGAGGCAACGCGGAGTGGTAACCACGTTACATAGGTGGACCATCAGCTTGTTCCATGAAAAATTAGTACAGGAATAAAAAATAAGAAAAATAATAAAAGCCTTTTTATTCCTAACACACTGAAACAATTAACTAAATTACTTTAAAAATTAAAAAAAAACACTTAAAAATTTCAAATTAAAATAAAAAATATTATGTTAGGACCCCTCTCGGATATCCTCCAAGAAAAATAATACTGGCTGCTAATTTTTCTATTCTACATTATTGAGAATGTAAAAGTAGGTTTCATTGTTATTTTCAGTGCTTAGCTTTTTTCACAATACTAAAACCATAGAGCAATCGCCAAAGAAGCATTAATGTATACGGTAGGCCTTGGTAGCTAGATTTGGTAAATTAACATCTACCCACGTCTGCCGTTGGATTGATTTATAGATATTTGAATACACCTGCTTATTATCGATGTTTAAATAGTGTTGGTAGGCACCATCTTTGATCCATATCAGTAATTTCATTTGGAAATAAGTAACAGCAAAAAACATAACATTATCATCAGCCTCGATTAAGTACTCAGTAAGTTGTATTGCTAAGAACACAAGCAACAAAAAATAAAATAACAATTTTAACAAATTTACAACCCACATCTCAGTTGGTAGTTGCGCTGTCTTTTGCGATATTGGTAGTGGGTTCGATCCCCACCGAGAAAAATAATTTATGTGATTACCATAAGATATTTGTTTTCTATGTAATAATTTATCTGAGTACGATAGATAGTTACGATATTAGTAGTTTACGATAGATTTATAAAAAAAGCAATTATCAGCCCTAATAGTTTCCATATTAAGTTCTGTTTAGAGCTAGAAAAGTTTAAATGCGTAATGTGCTAGGCTTTGGTCGCGTTGATCTGGCGGTAGATTCATCTAGTTTAAATGGCGTTTCAAAGCGATCTTTGCGATTGTATTGAATAAAGGTTTTGATATTTTGATCTATACTAACATGCTGCCGTAAAATTTTAAACTATATTTAAAACTGTGGAGCAGCAATTATGCTGAGACTGGACCTGTTTGGCCTACACGACACCGAGTAGACGAATTGGCCTCAAACATTGTTTTTGTTTTTTTTCTGCTTTTCTGTCTTAGTAATATTGTTTGTTATCTTATAACCTATACTGTTATTTCTGTGTTCTCTGTGTGTCAAATAAATGTTTATTTCTTTTTTCTTTATTTTCCAGCTTCGTAGTCAAAAAACTCACCGTTCTCAGTGTCGTAAGCAAATTGGTATCCCCCTTCGTTGACTATAGCATCAGACCTCAGAATCACAGCCGTCCTTTCGAGCCCTGAGTTAGGCCTGACATAGTTCTGGCTATACTGGTTATAGCTTGGGTTGTAGGGGGTAGGGGTGGGCCTGACGTTGTAAGGGTTGTATCGGTTGAACGCTCCAAACTGAGGGGCGGCCGCGCACGCTCCTAGGAAGACGGTTAGAACTATCTGAAATAGATCAAGCGAATGTAAGTGGATGGTGCAAGATTTTTAAGAGTTCTGAAAAAAGTTTTCATGCTCGAGGTCTTAAGAAAGGTTATAGGAATCATTATATCCTCAGGCTTAGTCAAACATGTATGAAAACGTAATGTCAACATTTTTCATACGCCATAATTTGTAACTACGGTCGTTAGGAAGTAATTTGGAAAAACTCTTACCCGCGGTTTTTGAAAGCTCGATCAACACTTATCGGCTGTCAAGTCACTTGCTATTTCAGCTTTAACTTCAAATTAGATAGAGATAGCGAGTGACTTGACAGCCGATTAGTGTTGATCGAACTTTAAGAAACCGGGGCTTAGTAGACCTACAGAAAATTAGGGAAAGAAATCTCTTTATATTTATACTGTACTGTATATTCAAGAAACTTTACAAGGAAGTACGCAATGTTTGCTGAAAGTGGAAATTATGAAAATGTTTTTCATTATACATGTAATTTTTTTAATATTCTTTAGTTTTGGCTATTTATAGTTTTAATTTTAATTTTGGCTAAACGCAATGATTGCAACAAGTTCGAAACAAAGTAAAACATTGAAAGAGCCAACAAATGAATATAGAATCATTCATTTATACAGTTTATTTTTTTTATTTTTATCTATGTTATTTAACTTGATATGTTAGGCCTGAATTTTGCAGAATGATGTACATAAATAGGTTGATTGAAAGACAATTTTTTTACGGTCATCACAAATCAATGCTTGGCTATAATGGAACATTTTTAAGTGCAAAACATTTATCACATCGATAAATAAAGCAATAAAATGTTAATTTTTGACAGATAATATTTTATGGAGTAAATTAACGAGAACTTTTAAAACGAAATAAAAAAGACGATGATTTGATATTGACACATATTTTTTTGAATAGGTGAATCTGATTAAAAGCTCCGATAAATATTAATATGCGACAAAGCCCTTTAAATAATATATGTAAATATATAATATAAATAAAAAAAAAAATGCTGGACTATCCACACAGCACTATCTAGCCCCAAAGTAAGCTATTCAAAGCTTGTGTTATGGGTACTAGATAGCTGATATATTTAATACATTATATACTTACATAGATAGATATTTTTTTATTATACATAGAAAACACCCAGACCATCGGAACAAATTTCTGCAGATCGTACACAAATTTGTTCCAAGGCGGGAATCGAACCCGCAACCTCTTGCGTCGCAGGCAGGCTCTCGCCCGCTGCGCCACAGAGGTCGTCAATATGTAGTATGTAGTATATGTAATATGTAGTTCTTATACCAAAAACCAAATGAGAAGCTAGTCAAAGATAAAATATAGTAACTAATTGGCATTTTCTACCAATCGGTATTGAACAGGGACGGGATATTTTCTACAACGATTCGAATTGTCACATTTTCCTTTGTTATTTTGAGTTCGGAAACTTTATGACACGAGCGGATTATGCGATACTATTTTCACTATTTCACAAACTAGAGCAAATTGTATAACTATTAACAAATCGATCAAAAATCCACAGATCCTATTGTCACTTTACACAATTGAAGGTTCGTGATACTAACACAAAGACGTATTCTATGAATTGGATAGCAAACCCACCAATTTCATGTTGACTGCCTGAATATCGATCGTGGAATGTGTCCAAAACTAATTCAGTGGGCTTATATACGTGGATCTAATCTCCAATGTCAGGGTTAGAGGTAGGCTCGCGAAGATCCAACATAAATGATGAACTTGAGAACATTTTACAATCGCAGGGAATCGATTTTTTGGTGGATTTTGATTTTTACGAGCGCAGCAATAGATTTTTTTAAAGGTTCGATAAAAGGTCAGTGCGATTAATTTCTTTTTGCGCAAGCTATGATGATAGTTTTGACATTTTGCCAATCGATGGTGGTAAACATTGAGGACTTGTCGATTTCATTGAGTTTTGGGTACTCATATTTTTTTTCATTATTGAAATATTATAATAAATTTATATAATATATTTTTTATATTTTTTTATTATGAATTAACATTTTGTTTAAAATCGTTGTTACTTAAAAATGCATTATAATTTATATCATCCCTCTAGTCGTCAATTTTTACGGCACTTACTAGGCCACGGTTTTAGTTCTTGCTATTAGAAACCAATTCTACAAACTACATACAGGCAGTATATGAGTTTGTGGTATAGTATTCTTTTATCTGTGGCATAGGTTAGGAAAGAAATTGACGTGAAACCACCTGTTTACATTTTTAATTTGAAGTTAAAAATTTGGTTAGTCATCATCGAACCACAATTTGTCAATTTACTCCAATATTTTCATAACTTTCATGAAAGTTACGAAGCTGATTGTTTTATGCATAAAAGTACAACTCATGAAGATACAGTTGAAAAAGCGTCAAAAAAGTCATAAACTGAACAATTGCAGAAAATACATTGGGGTGAATCGGATACCCCACGATACGAGGGACCTAAATTTAATTATTTTTGGATGTCACTGTTCCGGCCATCGGCCATCCTGTATACATAGATTTTTTTTTTTATACAACTAGCTGATGGAACAAGCAGATGGTCCACCTGATGTTAAGTGGTAACCATCACCTATAAACAAATCATTTCCCCGTAGGTCACGCACAATAGGAACGTGCCCTACGATGCACTGCCCTGCGTCCATCAACTTGAGGCATACAGATGTTAAGCCTCATGTGTCTGTAATTACACCGGCGACCACACTCTTCAAACCGAAACACAGCGTTGCTGCTTGGCGGCAGAAAAAGGCGTGGTGGTAGTACTTCCCCGGACGAGCCACACACAAAGAGCTCTACTACTCTTATAGATAATTAATAATAATTATGTAATAGTTATTTATTTGAAAAGCGTTCCTTTACCTTACTTACCTACTGGTTTGTCTCCCACACATCGATTAACTGCGGAAAAAATGCTATATAGATACAAATTCGCTTAATGTACTTTTTGCACAACCGTTTTATGTAGATTTTAGTAAATTGATTAAAAACAATGCAACAATAGTAAGTGATGGTTCACTCAGACATTTGCAACCCAAAATAGCAAGTCTATGTTAATTGATGAGAAAGAATCGCCTACTTAGAGGCTAAAGAAACTTTGATTACTCATTCTATGGAATTCCCAGGTACGTATAGAGCTCTTTGTGAAGGGGTCGTCAAGGGAATTACTATCACCATACCTTTTTCACCAAAACAGCGTTACTGTGCTTCGGTTTGAAGGGTAGCCGGTGAAATGACAGGCACTTATGGATTACTAGCTGGTACCCGCGACTTCGTCTGCGTACTTTTAATCTCTTCATCTCTTTTTTTCGCAATAAAAGGTAGCCTATGTTCTTTCTCAGGGTCTAAAGATTGTCTGTGCCAAATTTCATCAAAATGTTGATGGTTATCACTTATCATCAGGTGGGAGAGACATCTGCTTGTTCCATAAGCTAGCAGATTGTTTTTTTTTAATGATTTTGGATTACATTTATATGTTTACTAGCGATCCGCCCGCGCGCCCCTGCTTCGCACGGGTGCATATATATATATTATACATATAAACCTTCCTCTTGAATCACTCTATTAAAAAAACCGCATCAAAATCCGTTGCGTAGTTTTAAAGATTTAACCATACATAGGGACATGGGGACATAGGGATATAGGGACAGAGAAAGCGACTTTGTTTTATACTATGTAGTGATGAGAAATATACTGACTTAGGCTTAGTTTGACAAGTGCTGATAAAAACCGGCGGTTTTGTTTTAAGGTAGCAATTAATGGTATAAATCAGAAATCTGAAGGATTTTTGGTAAAAACTTCGTAATTCGGTTCCAGGTTGTTTAACCCAAATCATAGTCAATAAAAGTCGTACTGACCATACCTATGTACCCATAATTAGTTACCTACCTACTACGAGCTCTACGTTTCTACTATACCAGTACCTCAGTTTGTGAAGTTACATTGAATCATTTATAACATTGTTTATATTATAATAACGAAAAAAAATGAGATATCCCAAAAGATGGATAGAATCTGAAGCTCATATTATCGTCCCTCAAAGTTGTGTAGCTTTTTCAGGTTTTCAGATTTATGGACAGAATTACATAAAACTAAAAACAATTTTCTTGTGTACATAAAAATGAATTGCTGTTCGTAGGTCTCACTAAATCTCAAGAACGGCTAATCCGATTTGGCTAATTTTGGCCATTAACTATTTGTGGAAGTCCAGAGAAGGTTTAAAAGGTGAAGGTGAGGTGAAGGTTTTTCATCTATTTCATCCACCGACTTCCCATTGGTCCACGGCTTCAAGATGTCACCGGTCTATGTGGACGTCCAATTCTCGTCGTACCGGAAATAACACACAGGTTGGTATAGGTGCGTTTCACACAGTTACCATTCTTCGCCAAAACACAGCCTATAAAGTACTTACAGTTCACTCGTTGTAGTTAAGTGTTGCCCAAACTCAAACCTTGCATTCTTTGGCATACAGTCAATTATCGGCTAGCAAGAAACACAATTATTATTGGCAAATAGGCCATGTAAGTTGCATAAATCTCATACAAGTTCCTGGTTTAAGCGTATTAATTATATCGTATATACATAATAGACACATCTACAAATTCTACAAGAGTTCCTAAACCATTGTTTCTCCCACGCTCGTGTCAAGGTGCGTGAATCATTTGGTTTGTTTTGATACATCCCATACAACATTCTGAGGTTATAGTAAACATATAAAGATATTGGATGATGAGTAGGTACTCTTCTTGAGTTCAAGATTCAATGGGAGAAAACCGGGGTGTTTGAAGCTTAAACTGAAAAACAACTGAAACAGCTTCACGACTTTGATCCCCAGGCACGGTAGATATCCCTTGAGATCTCTCAGTACCAAGTACTAACTCAAGATTCTTTGAGGATATCAAAGGGGGAGTAGTCCGAGGTACGTCCAAACATTAAATTTGGCACATACCCATATTTTGCAGTGACAGTATTCCATACGAGACAGGTTGCAAGCCCATCGCCGCTGTTAGAATACTAACTGGTTTCCTCACGGTGTTTTCCTTCACCATTTAAGAGCACTGGCATTGCGCACGTAAATTTCTCGATAGGAAAACCCATTGGTGCACGACCGGATTCGAACCTGCAACCTTACGATCAGAAGGCGGCGTCACTTCCACTAGACCACCGTGCTCTCACTTAGCTTAAACTCATTTTCTTTAATAACTATTCTTTGACAGCCTTCACAGCTCAGTAGGTAGTAGTTCTGCCTTCTGTGCCGCAGGCCGTGGGTTCGATCCCCACCGAGAAAAAACATTTGTGTGATGAACATAGATGTTTGTTTCTATCCCTCTGGGTGTTGTATAAAAGTATGTATTTACAAAATAGGACAATTATTATATCAGCTATCTGGTTCTATCTTGGTAGTTCGGGGTGAGATAGCGCTGTGTAGAATGTCCACCAATATTTATTTATTTATTTTATTCTATTACAAAAGAAATATACTTAATTGAGATCGATAGAAATATTCTTTATTAAGCGGCGGCGGGCTTGCATAGTTGCTTACATTTTTTTTTAATTTGGAATTATAAATGTTTAAAGGAATTAGGAAGCTCCTTATAATATAATGTTATAAATCGAAATATGCGAGCTAAACGCATGTTTGTGATGATAATAGATGGTCGTTTTAGCTGATAGGTACTACAAATAGTCAAATACCACCAAATGCTCTTCCAAGACCGACCTAGTTCGTAGAAAACAATCAAAACTGACATGTTACTTGACCTACTCACAAGGAATAAACACGGATATAGATCAAGCACACATCCAACGAAAAATGACGCTTAGGTATAGTATCCGTCAAACTTCTTGGACAAACGACCTTGAATGAAAAAGAAACAAAAAATAGGTCTCTTTGGTGGTGCGAAGAGTGCAAACCTTTCCCCTACCACCTCGCGCGATGGCCAAGAAGTTTGACGGGTACTATACTACAAGGACGTAAGCGAGTGTATCGGTCGTTTGTGCTCACGTCATCATAAAAAATTACGTGCACAATACCAGTACTCTCGAACGGTGAAGGAAAACATCTAAAATATTAATACAATCAAGGATTATCGCGCAAGGAAGAAACTTAAATCTAACATTTTAAAATTTTATTGTAACTGTTTTTAAATAAACACTTTAATGGAAGATAATCGTTTGATATAAAGGCAAAACCAACTGCACAATGTTTTATGTTTCTAAAACTGTAATAACATTATTTTGAATTGCATCAGTAATAACGTGCTAACGCCCGTACCCTTTTATAAGCCATTTATTACGTACATAACAGTCATTCAAATATAAGTGTGGTCTAGTCAAATAATATTAACATACGAATTGGTGTATATGTAGGTACTTGTTTAAAGGCACTTTCTTTTTCATTCAGAACAGTTCCGCACAGTAAGGCTTCATTCGCACGAGAGAGAAAAAAACATTTTCACGTCTTACTGAAGCGAAAGCCGAGACAAGAGTGATTTTAAAGCGTTCGTATGAACAATCACTTCGTAAACGTTTTAAAAGCGCCGACGCCGAGTTTTGACGCAACAGTTTTTTAGCTCTCGTGCGAATGCGGCCTAACCCCCGGTTTATGTGAGCTCAATCAACACTAATCGGCTGTCAAATCACTTGCTATTTCAGCTTTTTCTTCAAATTAGATAGAGATAGCAAGCGACTTGACAGTCGATTATTGTTGATCACGCTTTCAGAAGCCGGGGGATAGTCAATGGTGAGGCCAATACGAACCAATAGTATAAAAATATAGACCACATTTTGATAAAATTATTAATCAGCATATTATCATGATTTTAATAAATTTTGTGTTTTGAAAAATCGATATCGTGTATATCTTAGTGTCTTGGGTACGCTTCCGACTGGCACTGATTTGGATTAGTTGAGCCAATCTATAGATCGTTTGCAACGATCTTCAGATAGCTCAACTGTTTCTTAAGTATTTTGTACATTTTTTAAATAATTGTAACTATTAGTTGTAATTTACTTAGTGGTAGACGTATAGTATAAGCTTAAAGTTAAATTTATTATCCAAATCATAGTTAGTAACATTATAAATTAAAGACTGGAATTTCTGCTACCAGTTTCTCACTTTTTTTCTCACTATATTTAAGTTTTGAACAAATAAAATCTAATCTAGCATTTATTAATGAAATTTGACACCTTTCAGCCTCTAAGTTAGACAAAAAGCCTGTGTACATGTCCTCCATTTTTGTTTTTCCATTTAGTTATTGTATCGTGTGCAATAAATAAAAAAGAAGAAGATGTTCAAGTTTAAAGCTTAGTAATCACGAAGAATCTAGGTATGATCTAAGTAACTAAGGTATTGAAATATGCAAATACAATAGTGGGTGCTCATTGGCGTTCCTATATTACATCTTGTTACAAACGGACAGACAAATAACATCTTCGTGGTTTGATTGATAGGCTGATTATAATTTCCTTTGTAAGCTTATATGTATTTAGATTGATAATTTATAGGCATTCAATGGAGGATTTGTATAGTAAATTACATCCTTGGAAGTGAAGCATGCAAAGATATTTAGAACGACTTGGTTTAATTGAACCACTCGTCTATAATGAAGCGATTTTGTTACTAAACAATAGTAAATAATCGATTACTTAGATTAATATAAATATACCTACTGCCTTTCAGTTCAAAAATTTAATAGGAACGGCCTATAAAAACTAACCCCCGGTTTCTGAAAGCCCGATCAACACTAATCGGCTGTCAAGTCACTTGCCATTTCAGCTTTTACTTCAAATTCGATAGAGATGTCATGTGACTTGACAGCCGATTAGTGTTGATCGAGCTTTCAGAAACCGGCGGTAAGTCTTAGATATCTTTAGGACTTTCTCATTCCTCTTGCTGTGTTACTGTTTTCTGAAACAATGTGTTGAAGGGAATTTCAGGATTCCTTAAAGAGGCTCCTTTCTAACACTAGACACATGTTCTAAAACTATTTAGGTTCTATAATACGACATGCCACCAGTTTCCTCACGATGTTTTCCTTCAACGTTTGAGAGTACTGGAAATGTTTGTGCACATCATTTTGAACAGAAAAACTCATTGTTTACAAGACCGGGCTTGAACCAACAACCGTAACGTGGGCCTACGACCACCAGACCACCAGCGCTTTCATTATCATGATGATGGAAGATGATGCATCACATTCTCTTATCTCTCGCTAAGTGGAGTCGCCACAACATAATTCTTTCTTGCACTCTCCTCTATTATTAGTCGAAAGTTAATAATTGTAGGTCCAAATCGAATCGGTAGCAAAAGTAGCAATCACCGCTATAAATAAAACAAAAATAACAAAATATTTAAAGAAAAATAAGTTTATTTATATTTGAATATAATATTCGAATATAATATATATTTAAGATAAAAAAAAAAAAAAAATAATGCTGGACAATCTACACAGCACTATCTAGCCCCAAAGTAAGCTATTCAAAGCTTGTGTTATGGGTACTAGATAACTGATATATTTAATACATTATATACTTACATAGATAGATATTTTTATCATACATAGAAAACACCCAGACAATCGGAACAAATTTCTGCAGATCGTACACAAATTTGTTCCAAGGCGGGAATCGAGCCTGCAACCTCTTGCGTCGCAGGCAGGCTCCCGCCCGCTGCGCCACTGAGGTCGTCAAATAATAGATTTAGCACAGGTTATTTTTACTGTGTACAATAAAGCATATAAGTACCTAACCTAAGCTTCGAAGTATTTGATATAATCTAAGCTAAATGTTAATAGAAATCTATTACCTGTATAATAAGTAGGTACACCTTATTCCAAAATCTGTTCTTGCAAAACCCCAATAATTTATTTGGATGCTTCAACCATCTTTATTAGTACATGTTGCACAAAATATTATAGAAAGACATTATGCCGAATCCAGACCAGTAGATAGAATAAAAAAATTGTTTAGTGTATTTTTTCGTGTGATAAACACACTCTTGTAAATCACCTTTTTTTTTATAAAAAAAACCCTGAATAGTTACTCTGAAACACAACATAATTTTTTTACTGATCCCTTTAGCAAAAGTTTATTAGATTGATTGCTTCGAACATACACAAATGAAAAACTATACACAATTGTTTATTTTCGAAGAAGATCAAACCCAGGCTGAGAGATAAATAATTCATTCATTCATCCGCAACCTTACATAGCCCACTGCTGGGCATAGGCCTCTATGCTCCTTCCTTTTTAAACGGTCGATAAATTATCGATAATATTATTAAAATTATCGACGATAATTTTTATACGATAATTATTAAACTAACTATCGTATATTTATGTCAAGACTATCGCTCTAGCATTGGATGGAGCTGATTGTAGATTCAAGCGGTTTCTCAACCAAAGTGTATGGCGATCCAAGTACGTATTAATTCAATTAACCAATTTGTTCCAGTCAAATAATCTGCAGATCTCAAATCGAACTCACATTATACGTTACTTAGATAGTACCTACAAGTTATCCAAAGGCTAGGCTTAGGATAACTATGAATAGTTAATGTTCAGAATAATCCACAGAACATAATAGTACTTACTTCTACATTTTCCTTTCCCGTACACTACTGACACATCCACTATACACAAAAGTTATCTGGAAGATAATGCATTAAGTTCGCCTTAGACTTTTATTTTTATGTGCAATAAAGTCTTTTCAATCTATCAATCAATCTAATACTTATTCATCAATTTGAAGCCTTGCTTGTAATTTAACCGGGAACCAACACTCTTCTATCCGAAATACAGCAACGCTGCTTGGCGGCAGAAAAATAAATAATGCTGGACAATCCACACAGCACCATCTAGCCCCGAAGTAAGCTACTCAAAGCTTGTGTTATGGGTATTAGATAACTGATATATTTAATATATTATAGATATATATATTTTATGATACATAGAAGACACCTAGACCAACGGAACAAATTTCTGCAGATCGTACACAAAGTTTTTCCGAGGCGAGAATCGACCCCGCAACCTCTGCGTCGCAGGCGGACTCTCGCCCACTGCGTCACTGAGGTAGTCAAAAAGGTCAAAAAGGCCTAATGGTAATTCTTCTGCAAACAATTTCGGCTACTCTCACTAGTAACACTAGTAAATAACAGCCTCCAGTGATTCCTAATATAGACAATGTTAGATCATTACACATTATTTAAATGTGAATACGAAATCAATTGTTATTTATTAAACCAATTTAACCTTGGTTAACCTTACTTGAACTGAAAATAGATGGTTCTTCTTTATTTTTAAAATTCTTGTTTTTTTTATTATTATTTCATCATCATCTAATGTCCCAAAAGTAGGTAATTATTTTGGGACCGCGTAGTCACGACTTCAATGTGTGTCATTCGCTTACGCCCGGCTCTAGCAGGCGTTAATAGGCTGTATCCCATCAAATATTTTTAAAAATCACTAAATGAACTTATGAAAAATCACAAGCAACCAAGTTTCAGTTCTTTCTTCAGTTTTCGTTTCGAAGAGTAGAATTAATTTTGAAACATGTTTTTGCAGTAGTCTGTGTCTTAATAATACGTAATGAATACCGTCAGCGGCACCTATGAGGCTCCTAGCTCTTACAAACTTAAATAGGTACATGAGTTTGAGAAATGTTAGCTACACCCTTTAGACAACCTTTAATTTAACCTTATTACCACGAGATCTAAAGGGATATCTACCGTGCCTGGGGATCAAAATCTTGAAGCTGTTTTAGTTTTTTTTATAATCTTAAAATTTTACTTTTTACTACGAGTAAGGGCTCTGAATGTATATCTAGCGTGCCTGAACAAAGTTGTGAGGCTGTTTCTGTTTGAGACCGGAAGAGCAGTAAGTACTGTATTAATTACATTTTAGTTTTAATTCAAGTGTTTATCTAACTTTGGCAGCGCTACACGCTTTCATGAGCATCTTTATCATAAATTTAACTATTAATATTTATGTAACATTGTAATTAAAATATAAACATACACAAAATTCAAGACGCATTTCTAATTTTATCTCACCGGCTATCTATAGTAAAATTTTATCAAGATCGGGCTATTTTATAAAAACAAGCAATAGCGGTATGTAACAGTAACAGCAATGAGCATTGATATTCTTAAACTACGCGATGCAGGTTGGGGTTTGATTCTCACCAAGGAATATAATATTGGTCAAGTAGGAATGAAACTGTATATTCCTAATAAAAACACGCCAATATAATTTCCTCTATGATTGGCAGGTTAGAAAATGCTCTTAGCAATTTTTCTTTTGGATTTTTTGTTATTTTTTATAATAAAGTGTTAATAAATATTTATTATAACTTCAGCCATGAGAAGTAATGAGAACCCGGCTTTAGATGCTAATAATTGCATCGCTGGGCGATCGCAAAGCTTCAATAACTTACAAATTGTAATCTAATAAATTCTGACATGCTAGATGTGTAACCTGTTCTGCTATTCCTTATACAACAATATCACGGGGAGTATCACCTAGTGCATCCGCGCTCGCTTCGAATGCTTCGCCTCAAAACTACTCACGCGGGTGGCGCTAGTGATGCGTAAATGTAATAAAAATGGCGAATTGAAATCTTACTGTGGTTCTTTAGTCACTTGGGTGAATGACAGCTTCACAGCTCAGTTGGTAGTTCTGCCGTATGTGCCGTAGGCCGTGGGTTCGATTCCCACCGAGAATAAACATTTGTTTGGTGAAAATAGATGTTTGTTCTCCGTCTGGGTGTTATGTAATATGTAGGTATGTAATTACAAAAAAAAAGTATAAGTAGTATATCAGCCATCTGGTTCCCAATCACAATCTTTGGCTTAGTTTGGGGCGAGTTAGCGTGGAATATCCACCAATATTTATTTAATTAAAATGTGCTAACAAAACAGCATTTCAGGAGATTATAATTTGTGATTGTAAGTTTTTATTCTGTAACACATTCACCCATGAAGCACCACCTGCGTGAATGCTTAGCGATAATCATACAGAATAGTGATAGGTACTGTTTGCAGCATACTAATAATTTTACGCACATATTAACCGAGCATGTTAATTGAATTTTGTAACAAGTACGTAGTGAAGTAAATAAAGTTAAAACGACTTGGACTGCATACTATGGATTTGTTTATTCAGTAATTAATATTGTATTGACTTGTTCTCGGGGACAATGAAAAATAGAATAGGCTTACGACACTCCGTGTGTACATTTACTTTTGTAAGACTACTTTATTCATAGTACAGTAAAGCAACTAAGTTGAATTTTACTATGGGTGGGGGTGGTGGATTTTTGTATTAAATCAAGCAATGGATCTTTATGACAATAGCATTGTCCAACAAAACGAATTGGTCCACGTTACATTTTTCAAACTTTTAATTATTTTCTCATGAACGTACTTTTTTGTTCTATAGAAACATCCGTTCCTGATTTTTTTATAAACCTCATGTACCTATTTCATTACTTTGTGACAAATTAATTAAATAAAAAAAACTAAATTTATGTAAATGGTTGTTAAATAATTAAGGAATCAGTTAAATAAACAATGGTTAACAGGCATAAAATGATTAAAAGGGAAAAATAAACTTGTCACAATCTGAGCGTGTGACTTTACTTTGGAAAAAATGGTATCATTTAATAATGAAAGTTTCTTGTTCGTTTCATTCAATAGCTACGTCAATACTTTTCTGTAACATAGGTACACATATCCACAGAACTATTAAAAAAAGTCCGAAAAGAACAAAAAAAAAATTAAAAGTAAAATTGTAAAAAAAAATCTGTATATCTATCATTATGTAATGTGTCTGTGTAGTTGAATAATTTTCTTTCTTTCTTTCTTTTTATAGAAAATTTACTAGGCGAGTTTAACCCTAAAAAGAGTTCTCTTCTAGCAAACCTTCAAGGAGAGAGAAAAGTGAATTTAGGTATGTGTACAAGATGAAAATTGTAATATAAATAAATTAATTCCATCGATTATGACAGAAACTGATACCCCTTGTTTTCAAGGTTGTGGCATTTAGATGATGCTCACTTGGTCCAGTTAAGATTTAAGGACGATCAGAGACATGAGCAGAGCGGGTGATTGAGATCAAAGCAATCTATTTATCTATGAGGCATACAAACAATGCGTCACGGAGTACAATCAGTAAATCACAGTGTTTTTTTTTTATTTTTACAACTAGCTGTTGGAACAAGCAGATGGCCCACCCGATGTTAAGTGGTAATCATCACCTACAAAGCATTGCCTCGTAAGTCATGCCCAACAGGAACGTGCCCCCCTACGATGCACTGCCCTGCGTCCATCATCTAAAAATATTTTCAATAACACTTATCCTCTGATCCCTATCCTCTATCCTTAGAGTCTAAATGCGGACACAGGAGTCCAACTCAAGTATCAAGTAAGACGCAGACGGGGCGCGGACATCTGTCTCTTTCGCGTCCCTTTCATACAAAATGTATAGAAGCGTCGCGACGCAAAACATACAGAAGAGACGGGGCGCGGGCGCAACGCTTCGTCTGCCCCTGTCCGCGGCGCGTCCTCGTCTTACGTCTCTTCTGTCTGGCCTGCGCCTTAGGTGGATCACGCTTAGCTATCGACGTTCAATCTTGTCTTGCCTATTGCTAAGTTTCTGTAAATACCGATGACTTAAAGAGTTCACATGTATTAATTGTTTTATTAAATCGCTCCGCTTGTGACCTAAAACGCGTCCTCACCCATCTGATGGCTCACCTCAGCCTCTGGCGCTTCCTAATGACGTTATTTAAATTACTTATAGATTAATTAAATTATACGCAATTATTTTTCCATAAATGCAAGTGAATAATAATAAAAAGGTCAAAGTCTTGATAAGACGTATCCGGTTCGAGTTAAACAAAAAACAACAAAAAATCTTAACTTTTTTTATTAGATTTATAGTGTTCAACACCTAATTCCTCTCGCTCGTACGATTCGACATTTTGGAAAATATAAAATCACAAATTCCAATTTCGAAAAATCGCAAACAACCATTTTTTGTGTACAATCACATTGCGCACAGTTTAGTAAAAAAATATTGATAAATACAAATTTATCTACTCAAAAGTTAGCTTTACTAGTTGAAATTTACCTATATAACAATAACAAAATGAAATTAATACCAAACTGCGTGCAATTTGATTGCACACAAAATGGTTTTTTGCGATTTTTCAAAACTGGGATTTGTGACTTACAACTCGTACGGTCTATCAACTCTATTGCTCCACATGTGATTGAGTATTTACGAATAAGTTTGGTCTAGCGAGTCACATTAGGGCTCATGCTAGGAAATAATAGTTAGTTGGGGTTGCCGTCATCGAAATCATTTTTTTATTATATATAGACCATTTATTATATTATATAGTCCATTTATTGGCACAAATGTTTTTTCTCGGTGGAGATTGAACCCACGGCCATATCTCAGAAGGCTCTACTCCAACTGAGCTGTGAGGGTTACTCGTTAAATGGTATCTATTAAGATGAATGACTTGTACATACATCTTTTACATAACCGAATCTAGACTAAGTGACCTAGATAGTCTGTGAGCTGAGCCGATGGCAGAGGTCGACAACAGTTTTAGTCTGTTTTTTTTTCATGTCTTTTTTCTATACCTTTACGAGTAGTAAGGTAGGTAACTATGGGCCTACCTACCTATTATAGTACCTATAGTCAAGTAGTACCTATTAATGAATTATTGTACCTACCTTATTTCTACATAAATTGCAGCGCCCTACAGGGTACATGTACTCGCTTATTAGCTACCTTAGACCTAAGCTATAATATAACTGATGTATGTACATGTTGGCAATAAATAAATCTAAATCTAAATCTAATACCAAACAACATGATACCTAGTACCCAGGTATTATATATTAGGTACGTTGTTTGGCATTGAATGGTGTTTAAAAAAAACTTCCACTAGGTTTTTATTTTTTCAAATTTTTTATCTCTAAACGGGATAAGAGCAGGAAGAAAAAGCTGTTTCATGACAATTTTTATTATTTTATACTTTCCTTTTTGTTGAGTGCTGTGTTTATTTCAGACTACGAAAATTACATTTCTGATCCATATTAAATAGGTGGATTTAAGAGTAATGTTTATTTACTTTATTAACAAACAAAATAACAATGAATCATTATAAAATAAAAAAAAACAGTTTAGCTACAACAAGTATATGCAGGAATTTTTTTTTTCCTTTTTTATAAAATGTTGCGTACTCCACCGTGTGAAAGGTCACCCACCACTGCAAGGTGCGCCGCGCCTCCGCACCGCCCATCTCTAAGTAGAGATGCCTTTGCGATTACATCGATAACAATCCAAAAATAATATATTCTATTTGGTAATGCTTAGTTTAATTTATAATGAGAAGTTTAAAAAAACACATGTGTGGTGATCTTTCCGATTGCAGGGATAATGTTCGAATCCAGTATTGAGCTTTAAAAAGCTAATATCTTTAAGCTTTTTGAAAATAAAAAATGCTCAATGCCAATTTTTTCTTCAAAGGAAGGAAATATATAATGAAACCTCTAACTTTAACACCTGACTGTAAAATTAAATATTCCCCTTATGTTTTTCAAATAAAATATAATTATATAAATAAAATAATGCTGGACAATCCACACAGCACCATCTAGTCCTAAAGTAAGCTACTCAAAGCTTGTGTTATGGGTACTAGACAACTGATATAATTAATACATTAACTTACTTTCATAGATAGATATTTTTTATTATACATAGAAAACACCCAGACCAATAGAACTAATTTCTGCAGATTGTACACATAGTACAACTAGTAGCGCCCCGCGGTTTTACCCGCGTAGTTTTAAATCCCGGTATTCCCACGGGATAAAAGTAGCCTATGTGTTATTCCAAACTGTAATATATCTCTGTGCCAATTTTCACCAAGATCCGTTCAGCCCTTCTGGAGTTATAGAGTAACAAACATCCATCCATCCATCCATACTTACAAACTTTCGCATTTATAATATTAGTAGGATAGATCTGGAGATCCCTCTAAACACGCCATCCGTTTACCGTGCTACCGTCTGCGTAAACTCAAGTGCATGTTTCAGTGATACCATCTATCGAATATTCCTAAAAACATTTTGTAAGATGCGCAGTAGTACTCTGTAGTACCGAATCATGATTTGCGGATTGAGTTGAAAGTTTGATCATCTAGCCAGTTGTCTAGTGTCGGTAAAGTCCAATAGATGGCGTTAATCGCAGATTGCGTACGATTCACCGTTCACGAATTTAAAAGGGTAAGTCTTGTGAAGACAAGAGCTAATTAATGTGTCTCTTGCTCGCACGTTTTGATTTGTTGAAGGATATAAAATCACCGAACTTATTTTCGAAAAATCGCAAACAACCATTTTGTGTGAGCACCAAGACCAACGGAACAAATTTCTGCAGATCGTAGACAAATTTGTTCCGAGGCGGAAATCGAACCCGCAACTTCTTGCGTCGCAGGCGGACGAAAATTGGTTGTTAGAGTTATCAAAAACCTCTTACAACCAATTTTCTGACAGACAACAATACAGAGGTTGAGAAAAGTAAGAGTTTTTGACCAAAACAATTATTATGTATAAGTTAAAAATAGTAGTTTATGAAACTGTTGCATAATGAGGGGTATTAAAACTCGAGGGGGTGTTTAAAAACCGAGCCGTAGGCGAGGCTTTTAATAGTATCCCACGAGAGTTTTAATATGTGCAGTTTCATACACTACTTTATCTACTCTCATACATTAGTGTTGAACCTAATAAATAAAATATCAAAGTTAGTAAGAAATCCAGTTGACTGAAACAAAACGTATCAATTGGCGCCAAACCAACCGTATAACAGCGCATGCGCGCGCTGCGCCGCCGCCGCGCCGCCGCGCCGTCGCCACAGACTATCAAACTCTTTGGCTGTACGGTTTCAAGACCCTTGCCTTTTCCAAAAAGAAAAAGAACGGTATCGTTATGGTAAAAAAGTTATTTTATAAAACTATCTTTGTATGAGGAGCTGTATCATAATTAAATTTTTTAATTTGGTTACGGTATTGCGTTTATAAAGTATATCAATATGAATTCGTTTTGACGTTTATAATTCGAATTTTATGACATGAGAGTAGATAAAAAAGTTTTATTTTATTAATTTATGTGTTTCCTGTTTATAGCATTTAGCAGAAAACGACCTTTTTGAGTTATTTAGGGCAACAAACCGATGACATTGAGTATTTCAGTATCAATTGACCAGGGACGTATCTAGGATTACAACTGTGACAATCGATAGTTTGAAGTTTAACCATAAACTAGAACTAAAGATTAAAATATGAAAAAAAACCCAACGAAATATAACATAGGATCTTTTACTAAACAATTCAAGAGTAATTTATGAAAAAAAAACAAAGAATTAACACTTATTTTAGCAATTTAATATATATATTATTATTAATATATATATTTAATATATATGTAATAATTATTACTGTATAGAATATGTACAAGTATGTTGTACGTGCCTCGAGCTAGCCATCTCATCATCAAAACAGATCTTGAGTACAAAATAATAATGTGAGAGTGTCGACTTTTCCTAGTGCTTATAGTCGCTGGCGAATTAAAGAAACATTTGAAATATATGTATTTTTTATCAAAAAAATCGCAGAAAATTTTAGCAGTTGTTTATTGACGACCTCAGTAGCGCAGCGGTCGAGAGTCCGCCTGCGACGCAAGAGGTTGCGGGTTCGATTCCTGCCTCGGAACAAATTTGTGTACGATCTGCAGAAATTTACTCCGTTGGTCTGGGCATTTTCTATGTACAATAAAAAAATATCCTATCTATGTAAGTATATAATGTATTAATTATATCATTTATCTAGTACCCATAACACAAGGAATGAGTAGCTTACTTTGAAGCTAGATGGTGCTGTGTGGATTGTCCAGCATATTATTATTGTATTTTTTGGGGTATTGGGGTGGGTATTTTACCTAACCCATTTTCCAACCGAAAGTGACGGCCCTGTGTATCTATAAGTGAACTTTTGCATTCGTGATCTCTCGACACGTCTGCGCCTGAGCAACTGAGCTCATAAGGATGTTTGTTTGAGCTTCGATGTACCAAGGACTTGATGATGATGATAGTAAACCATGGATCTAGAAACAGGAGAAGTATTAAGAGCAGTAGACCTCTTTGTGAAGGGCTAGGGGGGAAGTACTACCACCACGCCTTTTCTGCCGCCAAGCAGCAACGTTGTGTTTCGGTTTGAAGAGTGTGGTCGCCGGTGTAATTACAGGCACATGGGGCTTAACATCAGATTGCCTCAAGTTGGTGGACGCAGGGCAATGCGTCGCAGGGCAAGTTCCTATCGTGCGTTCATACGAGGCAATGCTTTGTTATCGGTGATGGTTACCACTTAACAGGTGGGCTATCTTTTCTTATACAACCAGTTGATGGAACAAGCAGATCCGTCTGCTGTGGAAAAGCCACGTCTTTATATACGAAAGAAAAATCATTTTTTTTAGCGTCCCATAGTTTTTTTGCGTCGGTTTGGCTAAACCTTCGACATAGGGCGCCCACACAAAACAACGAATTCGTTCGAATTCGCATCGTATCGTAAATATCGAGAGAGAGAGAGTGACAGCAAGCGGCATCGCATCGCATCGCAGTTTTGTGTTGGCACCCTTAGATCTCAAAGGTCACGCATAGTTATGACACGAGCGATCGGCTCGTGTTTCAGTTCGTATTTGCTTTCACCGCCGACGCGCGTTTCCAAATATTATTAGCACGTTCTTTTAGTATGTGTCATGATTGTTACAAATTGATCTCATCATTGAATCACTTAGCTTTGACCTTGCATCTTCAATTAAACTAAAGCCGTTGCAATACGTGATTCTGACCTATCATACCACAGACAGAAATAGTGCACGGCTGTTTTATAAGATGACTAGTTGCACCCCGCGGTTTCACCCGCGCAGATTTAAATACCGGTATTCCCTATTTAGTATAAATATCCTATATGAATAAATAAATATAAATAGTATAAAAAGTAGCCTAATGTGCTATTCCAGACTGTAATCTATCTCTCTGCCAAGATTCATCCAGATCCGTTCAGCCGTTCCGACGTGAAAGAGTAACAAACATCCATCCATCCATCTATACTTACAAACTTTCGCGTTTATAATATTAGTAGGAAGTAGGATGATGGGCATCATCACAGGTCACTGCGACCTCAATTACCTTCTGAAGACGGGAGCGACAGACGTGATCTATGTCGCGGCTGCTTGCGGGAAAAAGACACTGTAGAGCATGTAGTACTGTATTGCTCTGCAAACAAGCGAAGCCAGAAACGTGGCTGCAGGAGCTAAATGAGTCTTGCTCCCCTGCATCCACATCGTCATCATCGGGGATGCTAGAACATTGCTGCCACCAACCCAAGGTCCTGCGCCGCTACTTTAAGGAGCTGGGCTGGCTGGGGTAAGGTTAGCGGGGAGATAATGTACTTACACACTTACACCCCTCTGCCGGACGTCAGTGCAGATCTTACTCCCCCACCACGAATCTGAATCTGAGGCATCAGATAGGAAAGCTCACCATAAATCTGAATCTGAATCTGAGGGATCAGGTAAGAAAGCGTCCCCCTACACATTTCCAGGAAAAACGATTCCGAACCCTATTCATCTACCGACTTCCCCCAATTCTCATATTCTCGTCGCTCCGTCGGGTAGGGCGTCCCACGCTACGACTTCTAGTTCGTGGTCGCCTTTCGAGAGCCTATATTCCCCATCGGATGTAGTTTTCTAAGCTATATGACCTGCCTATTGCCACTTCAGCTTGACAATTTTCTGCGAGGTATTAGATCAGCTACTGAGTGCTATGCTACTTTAAGGGCACACTTAAAATCCTTTCACCACACTGATTTCTAAGACAAGAAGGCTGGCAGTACAGCAAAGGAGTTTTTTAGGCCCATGACGATAAAAACTGTACACAAGTACACTTGCCTGTATTCATAAGTAAAAAGAACACTCCGACAGCTGACCCAGATATTAAGCGATGCATAATCCTCGGACAATCGTGTGTCTCGGCTTATAAAAACATCTCGTTTCGGACCATCGGCATCTTATTAGAAGTTATGTGATTCCACTATAAGAACACGCTCCAAGATATGAGCTTATAGAGCTAGTCATTCTGTATCAGAAAATATTTATAATAAACATTTTTCATTTTTTTCATTTTCATCATGGTTCTTGACAACGCCCGGTATCTGAAAGCTCAATCAACACTAATCGGGTGTGTGTGTCTCCAGCTTCCTCATATTGAAAATGTAATTTCTATAAATGCCAATATTTAAAGCATAATTAGTGCACTCATAGATTTGAATCATAATTTAGCTGCCAAATAAACAACGATGCTATAAGCTTATAATAGTGTGTAAGCTGGAGTAACATGTCTCCAGCTGCCTCAGTCAGTGTGGGCAAACGGCTAATGATAGAGATATATAGTAAACGCAAGGATTTAGTACCAAACGAATTAGCGAGGTACCAAAAATTTCAGGTCTGTAGCTCGGAAACTCTTCGAGTTATAAGACTTGATCAACGTGTAAGCTGGAGTAACGATACGTGAAAAAGCATATGCTCGTTCTCTGGAATGGCTGGAGCTAGCAGGTTGCTTTAAGTCTCCAGATTTAGTACCAAACGAATTAGCGAGGTACCAAATATTTGAAGTGTTTCTGTTCAAAACTCTATGAGTTACAAGCTTTTCCAGCTTTTTTTGTTTGTCCAACTTGCACATGTTGGATCTCAGCAACCACAATAGGTACAGACTCGGTTGATGTCTCTGAACAGAGCTATGAATTAGTGCACTCGGTACCAAAAATTTGGAATCTCTAGGACAAGCAGTTCTGTTGTAATCAGCAAAATAACTAATATTATGATGAGTTACAGAATACCAGATAGTTCCATTTCGACCAGCCTTCAGTTGATAGTAGCTCTATCTCTGTCACTACAGCGAATGCGTCTCACTCGTACCTACTGATGCAATCAAGGAATTTGAATATATCTGTCTGTATTCAAATTCCTTGGATGTTATTTTGCTGATTACAACAGAACTGCTTGTCCTAGAGATTCCAAATTTTTGGTACCGAGTGCACTAATTCATAGCTCGGTTCAGAGACATCAACCGAGTCTGTACCTATTGTGGTTGCTGAGATCCAACATGTGCAAGTTGGACAAACAAAAAAAGCTGGAAAAGCTTGTAACTCATAGAGTTTTGAACAGAAACACTTCAAATATTTGGTACCTCGCTAATTCGTTTGGTACTAAATCTGGAGACTTAAAGCAACCTGCTAGCTCCAGCCATTCCAGAGAACGAGCATATGCTTTTTCACGTATCGTTACTCCAGCTTACACGTTGATCAAGTCTTATAACTCGAAGAGTTTCCGAGCTACAGACCTGAAATTTTTGGTACCTCGCTAATTCGTTTGGTACTAAATCCTTGCGTTTACTATATATCTCTATCATTAGCCGTTTGCCCACACTGACTGAGGCAGCTGGAGACATGTTACTCCAGCTTACACACTATTATAAGCTTATAGCATCGTTGTTTATTTGGCAGCTAAATTATGATTCAAATCTATGAGTGCACTAATTATGCTTTAAATATTGGCATTTATAGAAATTACATTTTCAATATGAGGAAGCTGGAGACACACACACGATTAGCCGATTAGCTGTCAAGTCGCTTGCTATTTCAGCTTTTGCTTCAAATTGGATATAGATAGTGACTTGACTGCCGATTAGTGTTGATCGCGCTTTCAGAAACCTGGGGTTATTGAAGTTAATAAATACGGGTATCAAATCAAATCAAATAACGTTTATTTCAGCATTCACACGGATGGTATTTCAGCCATAAATACTTAAAGCTAGATGGGTACATTTAAAAATTAAAACTAGGCAGATACATATAACTAATAAAACATGTATGTATGTGCACAATGCCAGTACCCTCAAACGGTGAAGGAAAACATCGTGAGGAAACCAGCATGTTGTAAAAACCTAAAACATGTGTCTAGTGCTCTAAAGGAGCCTCTTGAGGCGCACTTAAAATCCTTTTACCACACTGTTTCGAAAGAAACTAGTGACACGACAAGAAGAAGAAGATGTGCTCTGTGTCCATCAGAACCCTTGCAAGGCAATGTTTTGTTTTTTTTTGTGTTTTTTTATTATTTTTTTACATTATTATGTCGAAACGTGCGAGCGAGAAGTACTAGCTCTTGTCTTCGTATAAAATAAAAAAAAGATTTTTATTTAAGACCGCAAGTATCTTGTGACTTGTACCACGAGACAGAGTTCAAAGTGCCATCACCGTTTGCACTCCTTCATAATGAATAGCTCCAATCATGCTACTAAATGTTTTGTAATAGCCTTAATTTTACCGTTTAGTGTGTTACTATCTAAATAAATGCACTGGTTGTTTACTCTTGCTTCGCTTGTTTCGCACGCTGAAGTCTTATTCATATTGTTCACTCCACAAGCTAAAATTACCAATATGTCTGTTTCTATCTCTCTTTTTTTTTTAATTATAGTGACTAAAATATAGGTACCCACTTTATAGCCATAACATACCCCCTTATTCATAATCCCTGTCATTTTATAGTCCACGAAAAGAGACAGCAAAAGACTTATTGGTCTGATAAGCCAATGGCACGCTCGGCGACCATTATGGGGCCATAGACTTTTGTTAAAAATAATGGCGTTTCATTATTATTTTCACGACAAATAATCAGTAAAATACGAATTTGTGACTTAGGGCGGATTTTATCATCTCACTGTACCATCGGACAAAAATGTATCCGTGTTTACTTTAAAATTCACTTTGAAGCGTTCTAAAGCTATATAGGTGTCTCTACACCACTAGAGTCAAATTAATTCGTGATTAAACTTCACTATCTAGACTAGACGAACAAACATGGAACTTGGTTCCTCCAGTTTTTTATTGCTTTTTACGCAATTAAAATTAAACTCCACCATAAACATGCGATTATTCAAATTAAATAAATAAATAAATAATGCTGGACAATCCACAAAGCACTATCTAGCCCCAAAGTAAGCTATTCAAAGCTTGTGTTATGGGTACTAGATAACTGATATATTTAATACATTATATACTTACATAGATATATATTTTTTATTATACATAGAAAACACCCAGACCATCGGAACCAATTTCTGCAGATCGTACACAAATTTGTTCCAAGGCGGGAATCGAGCCCGCAACCTCTTGCGTCGCAGGCAGGCTCTCGCCCGCTGCGCCACAGAGGTCGTCATTTGGAACTTTAGTTGTATTCTTCGCTTAGATTTTGAGGCAAGATACCTAAGAATGCAAAGGAGGTAAACTTGGTTTTATGTAAAACAGATAACAATCACAATGCATACCAAAATAAAGGTTGCATTTCGAATCATATTAGGGACGCGAACTAGGACGAGGCTCACATAATCACGTTACAAAACGTATGTATACGTGGACATAACCAACAGAAATAGTTTCAAGGCTTTAACCACCAGGCACGGTAGATATCCCTACAGATCTCTTAATACCAAGTACTAACTTAAGATTCTTTGAGGTAGTCTAAGGGAAGTAGTCAGAGGTACGTCCAAACATTACATTTGGCACATATACCCACATTTTGCAGTAGTTAGTAT
Organism: Plemyria rubiginata; assembly: GCA_963576535.1. NCBI lineage: Eukaryota > Metazoa > Arthropoda > Insecta > Lepidoptera > Geometridae > Plemyria > Plemyria rubiginata. The sequence continues at coordinate 10,142,916 of OY754924.1, read as the reverse complement.
TCCATACGTGACAGGTTGCTAGCACATCGCCGCTATTAGAATGTTAAACTCCTTACGATGTTTTCCTTCATCGTTCAAGAGCAATGGCATTGCGCACATAAATTTTTCGATACAAACATCTATTGGTGCACGGCCGGATTCGAATCTGCGTCCTTACGATCGGAAGGCGGTGTCACTTCCACTAGACCACCGGTGCTCCTATTAATAAATATACAAGAATTGCTCAGATAAAGGTATTAGATGTGATAATACGCAGAGAATGCTCGCGGTGAGTGTCTTTAAGAAGTGAGTTCGCCAAGCACCATACCTAGATACCATCCTCTCAGTCGACCTTAAACTTTAAGCAAGCTGCAGTTGGTAAGCTAGGACTATTATAACCCCTAGGCGAGAATTATATCGCACTTAACAATAGTTTAAAACTTGTCCAGGAAAATCATTGAAGTTGTTTTGTGGATGCCACTTATTATTGTCTGGAATTTAAACCTCGGAATGAGACAAATTACGAGTGCCAAGAAAGGAGTTGTTTAAAAAAAAGCATTTTTTTTACCAGACCGCGGCAAAGATGGAGGGAGGAAGTAGACGCCTACTTAAAGAACTGGTCCACAGTGACCCAAAGTAGAAGCGACTGGAGAGAAGGAAGGGAGGCCTTTGCCCTGCAGTGGGACACTATATAGGCTCCTATATAGTAACGATAAGTATTTTTAAGAGGCTTGAAACACTCGTAATCTTAGAGCTTTTCTTCGAACTTCGAGGTCAAAAACGGCTTCTCAAAATTGGCCCCAATTCTTTATTTTCTTAGGGACTAGGCTAACAATTATATTGTATTTCCGTACAAAATTTTTTTATGTTCTACCCAACCTTGCCTTGAATCAATTGCTTTCACCAATAAGCCACGCCCGGCCGTAAAGCTTTATTAAGTTACGCCTAGATTAATACCATTAATTAATTAATGGTCCACTTCGAGAGCCTACACCAGGAAGAGCAGGATGTCCTTAGATCCTTGAAGGATATATTTGGAAAGGCGAAGAAAATTATTCTCAACAACAACGACACGGACTTACTGGAGACCTTCGACAGAGCGCTAAAGTATAATCAGCGGGAGGAGTTTGTAACACTAGATAGGTATAAGAAATAGTAGCACCTGGGGAGAGAAGCACTTACCTTGCCGTAACACAGTTTTTTAACTAGCACGGAAGGTATTGTTCCGTAACCAGTGTGCCAGATTGCCTGATAAGCTAAAATCCCTAGAATAAGACCTCTGTATGGCTCAACTCATATGTATTTCTTTTTTGCCTGAAATAAACATTATCTTATCTTATATTATCTTAATGTCTTTCTATTTTTATCATCTGTGTTTTTTTACTACTGTCTGATGGAACAAGCAGATGGCCCACCTGGTCTTAAGTGGTTACCATCACCTTAACAAAGCCATAGCCTCTGTTACCTATTTCTATCGCCAATCAGAATGCTCACATCTGTGTGTTCCCATTGAAAGATAATTATGAAGAGGGTTAGGCCGATGCAATGACGAAGTTTATGAAGCTTTACACCATGTATTTCTCAAATTAATTGACACATATGCATCATAGGGTACGTTCCTATCGCACGTGCCCTATGAAGCAGTGCTTTCTAACAAATCTTATTGTTTCATCTGCATTTTCTGATGAAACAATAAGATTTGTTTAGCATTGGATAAATTAATAAAACGTAATTCCACATAGGACATGCCTTTCTTAAACGTGCTCTGTGAGGTAGTAACAGCTCTTAAATGTAGAAGTAACCGCTCAACATCAGGTGGACCGTTGCTTGTTCAGTCACCGGCTTAAAAATACTTCTCTCTTGCACTTCAAGTGTTACTCAGTATTGACAAATCCTTTACCAACAATGCCTCTAGCGATGTGAATGGCTATGAGCAACTGTAACCACTTAACATCAAGTGGATTGTAAGACTGCTTACCTATAGCGCAATCTTCTCAACTTTGAACAACTAAAACAGGTAATCGTAAGTTGAACTTAGAATTTTTCAAGTGTAGGCAAAGTTCATCCGCTGCAGGCGAAATAGAAATTAGGTCACCGATTTGGAGCGTAAAAAGTACAACACTATGTTAGTGAACAAGGATCTTATAAAGTCCTTGCCTCGAATTTCAACCTTAAGCCGTGGCAATAAGAAACGCGTGAAGGGACAATTGGAATGCGAATCTAAACTAAATCAGTCAAATTATTGAACTGTGTACGCAGCGGTATAAAGTGTGGAGAGTTTCACTGCACATCACATTCTAGAAGAGACCTTTGTGCAGGCATCAGCTATGAAATTCGTTAGTATTTGTTTAAGTGTGATATTTATTTAGTGGTTCAAGTGATGTGACCTTTCCTTTTACGACGTGTGTACTTTGTGGTACGGTGGCCTAGATAGGTCCTGAAAGTGGAAATTTACGTGAAAATCGATTTGCTGTGATTTTTTTTGAGCTTTGTGTACCGGGGTATATACGTGATTTCGGGAACGAACTTGCCGGGAAATGTTTCCTTCCATTATCTTTAGATATCGACGACCTCTGTGGCGCAGCGGGCGAGAGCCTGCCTGCGACGCAAGAGGTTGCGGGTTCGATTTAGAACCACCTTAGAACCGCCTTAGAACAAATTTGTGTACGATCTGCAGAAATTTGTTCCGATGGCCTGAGTGTTTTCTATGTATAATAAAAAAATATATATCTATGTCTAAGTGTATAAGTATATAATGTATTAAATATATCAGTTATCTAGTACCCATAACACAAGCTTTGAATAGCTTACTTTGGGGCTAGATGGTGCTGTGTGGATTGTCCAGCATTATTTATTTATTTATGTATTTATATTTGGGCCATCAAATTCAAAGCACTATCAATTTAAACAAGACTCTTTTCTCTTTGAATCATCTAGATCGTTAGATTTTCGTGACCAAAGTCAGATGTGATATCTACCTACTACGGGAACGAACAGGAAAAAATGTTTGCATGATCTTTACATAATTGGGCCTTCAAATTCAAAACGCTCTTTAATCAATTCTATCACAAGAATCACTTTGAATCATCTAGATTACTAGATGACGAAAGTCAGTAGTGATTTGATGCGATATCTACGACACAGGGATGTCCTGAAAGTAATTTTTCAGCACTAATTGATCAAAGATCATTTGAATTCTTACTAAAAAAAAGGCTACGCACCTTTTTAAAGTTTGTTCAAGCAAAATTTCAAGATTAACAAAAATTTACAAAAAATCAGTGCTTCTACTAAGGTGGTACCCGTAGGTACAATAACGTATACGTGGTGCAAAAGTTTATTCAGGTCATAGGTTTGTATGGAACTTTCTCAATACCAGTAACGTAATAGACTTTTATTACATACCATCGCTAATTTGTTGTCATCAAAATATTTTAAGCTAATAGCGCACCTACGACATTATTTACGATGTGTTTAAATCTTTTTTCGTAGTCGGTTTCTCCGTTTTCCTTTGGGAATTTAATTATTTGTATTTATTATAGAGCAGTTAAAGTTTAAATCTCGTATCCTTTAGCGGGCTATTAGAATATGTGTAAACTAAAATCGTAATAAAATATCGTATATGTCGTAATAGAGAGCTGGTAATAAATATCGTACTAATATAAAATTGAGAAGGCCTTTAATTTTTAACGCCCAAACAACAGAACCGATTGTGCCGGGATCAAATGCCGCGGTTGGCAACACATAAATATATTTCCCTATTAGCTTATATATTAGAAATTCAAACCATCTTGGCGATAAAGATCTACATTGATTCAACTGTTTTGATGTTGACGTAACATACCGACCGTCACTTAAAACTTATTACATTCTATAGCTAAATTCTTTCATAATCTGCGTATGATTGGAGATAATTTTGGTACTTACAACAAATATATTTTATTTGGTTTCAGTTCATCATCAGCTTACAGAAGTCCACTGCTGGACATACGACTCTCCTATACGTTTCTAGGAAGAACTATTCTGAGCCTTTTCCATCCACAGAATTCCCGATCCTTACAATGTCGTCAGTCCACCGGGTAGGAGGGCGTCCCACGCCTCGTTTCCTGTTCGTGGTCGCCATTCGAGAACATTTATGCTTACAGTAACATTATATATAAAGGAAAAGGTTTCGTTAACAAAATATACCGGAGTTTTTCAGTTTACGCATTTTTGATGATATTATTTGTTTTATAACTATTTTTCGTACATTTTTTCTAAAGAAAACTTTTTGATGAACTTTTGCAATGTCCCTTCGAGACATGGTTGTTCATAACCATACATTCTGCGTTAAAAATGAAAAAGTTCAAATGTGCGAACGAGGAGTGGTTTGGCGGTTGACAGCGCCTTAAGCGCGATATTAAATGCACGCTGCAAGTGTTATTTAACATTAAAAGCATTAGCTGTAAAACGACCGCAGGCCACAAGCAGGAAGCCTGTGTTTACCAACGTAATCTCGCGATGCAAATCTAAAAATATTTAGGTCAACTATTTTTATGAAGTTCAAAATAAATCAAATTACTATAATAATAAATAAATAATAAATAAATAAATAAATAATGCTGGACAATCCACACAGCACTATCTAGCCCCAAAGTAAGCTATTCAAAGCTTGTGTTATGGGTACTAGATAACTGATATATTTCATACATTATATACTTACATAGATAGATATTTTTTATTATACATAGAGAACACCCAGACCATCGGAACAAATTTCTGCAGATCGTACACAAATTTGTTCCAAGGCGGGAATCGAACCCGCAACCTCTTGCGTCGCAGGCAGGCTCTCGCCCGCTGCGCCACAGAGGTCGTCAAGTAATAACAAGTTAATGCACTAAATTTGTATGACTACATCAAAAGACTAGATTCTGAGAGCTTGTTTGAATCAAAACTATATTTTCGCTGAACCTTCGTCATGTTATTCCCCGAAACTTTAGAAAAATTTATTTCAAAAAATTTTATGATTTAAATTCCAATATTTACAAATTATAGTATTTAAAGATATTGATAAGTAAGATCAATTTTTTTTCGGTTGTGAGCTTTTGAGATCCAGTCTCTCATGTAAGTTTTCATGTCATGCGCCACCTGGATACATGAAGGCCCAATTCGACCCAGTCACACATGACTCTTGAGATTTTTGAGACACATCAACTTATTATGAATCTATTAATACTGAGCCAGGGACCTGTTAACCCATAGACCACGCAGGACTGTTTTTTTCTATAATTTTTTTACTTCTTTATCATTAATCATTTCTTTATTTTATCATTTTATTACTTTCTTTTTTGTTATCTATGTATTTCATCTATATATTATGTACCTATGTATTTTTTGGGTTAATATATAATTTTTCTTTCTGTCTTTCTTTATGTACGTTTAATACTTTTTCAGTTAATCATCTTTGTGGTCGTGGCAGCGGCAACAGCTGACCGTTTGGAGAACGTGTATCTTGCCCCCAGCAGCGCCAGGTCGGCTGATGGCGCTGATGCTGGTCTGCAGACTCCTCTAGGTTAGTTCTGCGTCTTAAATTCTTTCACTATTCAAAGTAAATGCGATAAGGGAGTTAATTACTTGAGATACATTATGCAAGTACTAGTTGCGCCCCGCGGTTTCACCCGCACAGATTTAAATCCCGGTATTCCCACGGGATAAAAAGTAGCCTATGTGTTATTCCAGACTATAATATATCTTTCTGCCAAGTTTCATCCAGATCCGTTCAGCCGTTCCGACGTGAAAGAGTAACAAACATCCATCCATCCATCCATACAAACTTTCGCGTTTATAATATTAGTAGGATATCGGTTGTATCGACTTTAGTCAAATATTTTGCTGAGTCCAATTTATTTCTATATTCGAAAAAAAAATCGAGATGGGATTAAGGAATATCTGAAAGCATGGTACGGCGCTTGTAAAAAGATTTCTAGACGTTTAAATACAAAAATCTCATATTATATTTATATTATTATTATATTCTTTTCTCATATCATATTATATTATATTTTTTACTTTGTCACTAACCCTCTTTTTTATGACATTGTTTCCAGGTCAATCACAAAACTACGCGTCAGCATCATCACCAGCACCAGCAAACGCCGAGATCCTCAGATACGACAACGAGATCAACGAGGAAGGATACCGATATGCTTACGAAACTAGCGATGGAACCCAGGCTGAACAGCAAGGTAAACTTAATTAGCACCAGCAGGCACTAGGTACTTAGTCCATAACCCATAATACGTCCCTATAGGTAAGTAAGGAGTCAGAAAGATTGTTTGAGTCAGTGGCTTAGGCACTCTGATTCAGGAAATAACAGTTTTGCGAGCAAGACAATATATTTAAATTGTTGAATTGAAATTCTCTAGAAACTGATAATTATAAAGAGAAATTTATAAATCCACCACTCAAATGGAGAGGTTATTTACAAGACCCACGGATACTCATGCTATAAAACATATGATTAATACGTACCCATTTAAAGAAGTAACAATAAACGTTCAATAACTGTTAAAAAATTGCCCGATTGAGTCCGTTCTCATGCATTTTGGTATGCTCTCAGAGCCATATTGAACATGCATATCACAGCAAGGACGCCATGTACCAACGAACCTAGCCAGAAGGATTATTATGCATATTACTTTTAACCTTTTATGTAATAGCTACAGGCAGTATCTACTTATTATCCCGTGAGAATACCGCGATTTAAATCTACGCGGGTGAAACCGCAGGGCGCTACTAGTGTATTATTATCAGCTATCTGGTCCCCATTTGCTTTGGCTTAGTTCAGGGCTAGATATTGCTGTGTATAACAGCAATTTCTTTTAATTTATATTTAAAAAATTCCAGGTCGCGTGATCCCAGGTGCAGTCCCCGAAGAAGGTTCCCTCCAGGTCTCCGGGTCGTACTCCTACGTCGGCGACGATGGCCAGACGTACACTGTCACTTACGTCGCAGACGAGAACGGGTACCGAGCTGAAGGAGCGCACCTACCCACCCCTCCGCCAATCCCAGCGGAGATTCTGAAGAGTTTGCAGCTCACTGACACAAGCCGTGGTGTGTAGCTTTGTAGTAATAGTACATTTAATCACTACATAGTATAAAAAAAAGTCGCTTTTTCTGTCCCTATGTCCCTTTGTATGCTTAAATCTTTAGAACTACGCAACGGTTTTTGATGCGGTTTTTTTTAATAGATAAAGTGATTCAAGAGGAAGGTTTATATATATAATACACGCATGATATAGTAGAAAAACAATGAGAGCCCGTGCAAAGCGTGGGCGGGTCGCTAGTAGTACAATAATGTATAGTAGTAGAGTTCTATGCCCAAATTCACATACCTGTCATTCATTCATATTCATATACTGTGCAGTCATATATAGTCACATATGTGTATTCAAATAAGCCTATTGATTGGGCCATGGCCTAATAATGTAAAATGCGCCTGACGTTTTGTTTTGGCAAAGTGTAATGTACATAATTAAGTGTTTGCTCCAATATTTTTTATCAGATCTATCTTCTTCTTCAAATTTAAGACTCTTGTGGGCTTAATTAATGCAATTCTCTCCAGGTGTTTCTTTTTAGGGCAACCTCTTTGACCACCTTATAAGACTTGACGGCAACCTTCGCTTTTATTTGACTCATGTAGCTTATCCTAGGTCTTCCCCTACCTCTCTTTCCTTCTTCATTAGACAAAGATCAAAAACTATCATTTTTTGATCCTTGTTTTTGATTTTGATTTTGATGAGGGTTGCAGAATATTCTTTTTAGCGAATAAATTAAAAAACATAGTTGATGTTTTTTTTAAATTGATTATTTTTACTTTTTTTCAGGTCAATACGACAGTCAGAAGAGTAGCTACGATGCGGACGCGGGCTACTAAGCCATTCCTATCCTCCTGACTGTACACACGGCTACTCATTAGGATATACACTGCTAGCTCTTATGTCCTTGCGGCAAGCGTCATTTTTGTTCGGCTTTGTGAAGTTTTCATTTAAAACGGGAAACTTAGCAGGATTGTGAGTTTGATTGTTTCCCTGTATTTCAGCACAGTTGGATGCCATGATCATGGGTCGAACTTGTAGCAAATAATAATGGTTTGAAATGAAAATAATGCCATGATAGTTTTAAAAGTTTATGAAGAACCTAAAATAAATAAATATAGGTGGACTTTCCACACAGCATTATCTAGCCCCAAACTAAGCCCAATCTTGTGTTATGGGAACCAGATAGCTGATATACTAGTTATATACTTTTTTTGTAGATACTTAGAATATTATATAACACCCAGACAGAGAACAAACATCTATGTCCATCACACAAATGTGAACAAACATTTGTGTTGGGACGTTGGGAATCGAACCCAAGACCTACGGCGCAGAAGGCAGAGCTACTACTAACTGAGCTTTGTAGGCTGTCAACCTTAATTTGTATCTGTGTGTATACAGGGTGTCCGGTAATTAATGGATAACCACGCAGGTACTTGTGGGGGGGCAAGGGGGCAACTAAAAAAAAATAAAAATAAAATCTATCTGCAACGGTCTAAGAATTATTAATTTTTTATTTTAAGTCTGAAATTGGATACCTTTGTTCAAGCTTTTGAACACTACGGCTACAAATTCAATGATAACGAATTGATTTGCTCTGAAAATATTTGTGGGTAATTGGCCTTGCTATGGCGCATCACGAATTATTCCTAGCCACAACTGTTTAATTTTTTCAAATACTTGAAAATAAAAATTAGTGTATGCGATTTATTTTTCATAAAGTTTGATCACCTGTGGTATAAAAAAAACGTATGGAGACCGGTGTTATTAATAATTAATACAACAATTAAGTAGCCGTAATGTTCAAAAGCTTGAACAAAGGTATCCAATTTCAGACTTAAAATAAAAAAAATAATAATTCTTAGACCGTTGCAGATAGATTTTATTTTTATTTTTTTTGAGTTGCCCCCTTGCCCCCCCCCCCCCCCACAAGTACCTGCGGGGTTATCCATTAATTACCGGACACCCTGTATAAATCCCTTGCACAGTTAGTGCAAACAAAATAAGTTTTTTACTTTTTGTATAGCGAGTGTTTGATTGGGCAATGGCCAGTATATGTTCAATTAATAAGTGGTTAATGTTTCTAATAAAGATATTTGTAAATAAATCAATCCAAGAGTATGATTTTCGTTTATTTGTGTGACGAGAGGGACGATTTAAATATGTGTGAAAAGTGATATACTCGTATTAGCAATTAATTTAACGGGTTATTGACCAAATGGAGCTGCAAAATGTGGGTATGTGTCAAATGTAATGTTTGACGTACCTCTGAATACCCCCATAGACATCCTCAAAGTCTTGAGTTAGTACTTAGTACTGAGAGATCTGAAAGGATATCTACCGTGCCTGGGGATCAGTCGTGAAGCTGTTTCAGTTTCAGAGTAAATACTGTTAATACTTTTTTTTTTACAACTTATAGCTAAAAACGTTTGACCGCAATCTCACCTGATGTTAAGTGATAATGCGGTCGACGATGTGGCACGTTTACCTAGAAAATACCTGTTCACTCTCCTCTTGAAAGAATCTAAATTATAGGTCATCGGAAAGACGGACGCCGGTAAGGAATTCCATTCATTGGCTGTGCGCATGATGAATGAAGAAGCAAAGCGCTTGGTGCGGGCAGTTGGTATATCAACCATGAATGGATGCTCGTTTCCGTACGTCTGGTGGTCCGATGATAGAATGGGGATGAGGGGATCAAGCTGTGAAGTTCGGACGCGCACTCACCGAATGTATCCTATAAAATACCGATAGACTGGCAACTTTACTTCAGGGTAGGTAGGCAACCCAACGGCAACGCTTTATAGTGTTGCCATTGTATATGAGCGACGGTGACTGCTTACCATCAGGTGAGCCGTACGCCCGTTTGTCTCTTTTACATTAAAAAACCTATTTGTAGTTATGTTATTTATAGTGCTCCAGTACCCTGTCCTCTTGAATCAAGCATAGAATTTTTAATTATAAGTTATTTTAGAATTTTTTCCTGTAGCATTAATAATTTAATATTTCCTACGTTTCAGGAATATTTGATTACTAGTTGCGCCCGCGCACATGTAAATCCCGGTATTCCCACTGGATTAAAAGTATTCTAGTAAAATATACTATTCCAGACTGTAATATATCTCTCTGCCAAGTTTCATCCAGATCCGTTCTGCGGTTCCGGCGTGAAAGAGTAACAAACATTCATCCATACTCACAAACTTTCGCATTTAATGAATGAATGAAAATGCTTTATTGTACACCTTTCAAACTAACAAAACAAGTGAAACAAGGAATAACAACTAGAGATATATGTACAATGGGCGGTCTTATCGCTAGCAAGCGATCTCTTCCAGACAACCTTTGGATGGAGAGGAGCCTATATAAAAGATGGTTGGTTTGGGTGCACCATAAAAAGAACATGATGACTAAAAATTAAACAACTTACCTACACTAACTACACAGCTTATGCTATTACCTCTGTGGCGCAGCGGGCGAGAGCCTGCCTGCGACGCAAGAGGTTGCGGGTTCGATTCCCGCCGTGGAACAAATTTGTGTACGATCTGCAGAAATTTGTTCCGATGGTCTGGGTGTTTTCTTTGTATGATAAAAATATCTATCTATGTAAGTATATAATGTATTAAATATATCAGTTATCTAGTACCCCTAACACAAGCTTTGAATAGCTTACTTTGGGGCTAGATAGTGCTGTGTGGATTGTCCAGCATTATTTATTTATTTATTTTATTACATATACCTACATAGCTAAATGAAAATATAAAAATAAAATACATACACACTTACATAATACATTCTACGAATAAATACATACCTACCTACTATAAAAAAATATTAGTAGGATGTTTTTAGAATCATAAGTATCTACATCATTTTCCTGCGTATGAAAGGGAAATCCCGAACAAATAGTGTATCATATTTTAATCATGTCATATTTATAAATAGATGATAGTTAAGTAATGTAATTATTGTGACAAATTTTATTATTAAGTAAATTGAACCACTTAACATCTGGTGGGCCATTTGCGTATTCTTTAAGCAAGTAGTATTCTTCTTATTTTTGACGTGTCACAAGTTCCTTTCGAAACAGTAGGTTAAACTGAAATCCTCCTTTTGAGCACTTTTATTATTTTTTATGAACATCATTTTTTTTTTAATTTGCATATTCTATATAAGTAGTATAAAAATAAAGTGCATTTTATAACGACAAATATTTATTTTAGACTTCTTATTGATATAATGAGCTTCAAATCGAACATAGTAGGTATAGTGCCTCTTCAATACTTTGTTTGGTAAAAATAAAATAACTCGTCTAGTATTTTATCAGCTAAAAATACCGAGCTAAAAATAAGTTTAGGTTTGTACTATATACCGACATGACTAACACTGCACGTGTAGCCAAAAACCGAGTTTAGGAACAGATAATACTTCCTGTCCTTAAATTATCGCTAGTGGCTAGTGGTAATCGACTACTTATGAGGAGGATCTTTGCGCGTAGTTTGTGTACATGTTTGTCTCAATTTTGCTCGTAATTTTTTGTACACACTTACTTTTACTGCTCAAAACCTGGTTTAATTTAAATGATCTTTTCATCATCATCATCTGCCTTCAGAAGTCCACTGCTGGACATAGATTTTCGAGAGCACTGGTGGTCTAGCGGTAGCAGCTCTGCCTTCCGATCCTAAGGTCGTGGGTTCAAAACCGGTCGTGCACCAATGAGTTTTTCTGATCAAAAATTTATGTGCACAAAGCCAGTACTCGCAAACGGTGAAAGAAAACATAGTAAGGAATCTGCCATGTTATAAAAACCTAACAAGTTCTATAACATGATTGTGTCAAGTGCTCGAAAGGAGCCTCTTGCGGCGCACTTAAAATCCTCTCACCACACTGTTTCGAAAGAAACTATTGACACGACAAGAAGAAGATGAGACATAGGCCTCCCCTATCCGTTTCCAGGAATAATGATTTTGAGCCCACTCCATCCACCGACTACCCGTGATCCTAACAATGTCGTCAGTCCATCGGCTAGGAGGGCGTCCCACACTTCGCTTTCCTGTTCGTGGTCGCCATTCGAGAACCCTTATTCCCCCGCGGTTGATCCCCAGGCCAATGGCCTTTTAAGTACATAATATCTGTATGGGTGACTGAGCTTTGCTCGGTTGCTGAATCCTAGCTAGATCGATTTATCCCAAGTTTATCGCGTAAGTTCTTAGCTCGAAACGTTCGTGTAACCTATAGTCGCCCCAATGTTACTTCTAAAAATAATTTAGATTTGTTTACATTTTTTTAGACTCGTTTCGATTTTGCAATGCGAATTTTCTTGTTATTTCTGATAGGTAAAATGTCTGAGTTATATTGGAGCATGCATTTTAATGTGGTGGCGAAATAATCAAAAGAGTGCGAGTTGCGACTTTGTGTTCAACAGGAAGGGACTCATTTTGAGCATTTGATCGATTTATTGACTTTGAATTAAACATGTTAAAATTCATGGTTTCCTTTTATTTCTGACACTATGTTATTTAGCAAAAGTAATCCTTATGATGAAGCCTTTCGATCGGTACAATGCCAGTACTCTCAGACGGTGAAGGAAAACATCGTGAGGAAACTGGCATGTTGTAGAACCTAACAAGATCTATAACATGACGTGTCAAGTGCTCGAAAGGAGCCTCTTGAGGCCCACTTAAAATCCTTTCACCACACTGTTTCGAAAGAAACTAGTGACACGACAAGACGAAGAAGAAGAAGAAGAAGAAGATCGGTATGATAAAGATACAAGATTATTATTTTTCCTGTGTAACGAGTTCGATTCAACCATGTAATTATTTAAATATCCATGAATGCAGACTTAATTGTTTTTAAAATTCAAATAATGTCTTCTTTCAGTAAAATGTTCCATCAACAATATTCAAGATACTTTCCCTCCTTGTGGCATATCCGTGGGACATCCTGTAGGTATAATATACTATATTATAAGTAGGTAAAAGTTTGTATGAAAGTTTCAAAATAAACGTGCGCGGGCGATGCCGCGGGTTCAGCTAGTTTTGTCATAAAAACTTTATTTGCAAGCTATTCTGAATCATGAACTACCAAACACTATTCAAAGTTTATATTTTAAATCGGTCAAGCCTTTTATTATTAGTCATAGATTACCCCACCACCCATTATTAGTCATAGATTGAGATCTTTTTACCAGACTATCGGCTCGGATCATTGAATAATAGCCCTGTCCTAAGTCATTCTGTGGCAAAGTCATCAAAAAGCTAAATAGATACACTACAGTCAACTCACATCGGGTTACCCACAGTTTCGCTACATAGAATATATACATAGAATTACTGCTAATTTACCGCTTGCTCTGACATTTCAACATTTTGAAAGATATGACAGCACTGTTTATTAAAAAACATTATGAAAAAAAAGAAAGATTTTAATTTATGACGACACGACACATGACAAAGCACACGTAAGGGGTTTTTCACTGAGCAACTGCCCTATAATAAAACACTGAATTTATTCAAGATAAATCTATTCGGTTGCGCGGAATCGTCAGACGAGATGGTCACCAGCATTTAGTACGTTTGAACTAAAAAAATAAGATAAAGTATCAACTCATCAGACTTAACGGCTACAAAATTTAAACTGTCTAGTACGATGAGTAGGTATCTCTGGGCAAAACTCAATCACGGTCATGGATTATGTCATAAACGGCTACAAAATTTAAACTGTCTCGTACGATGAGTAGGTATCTCTGGGCAAAACTCAATCACGGTCATGGATTATGTCATAAACGGCTACAAAATTTAAACTGTCTAGTACGATGAGTAGGTATCTCTGGGCAAAACTCAATCACGGTCATGGATTATGTCATAAACGGCTACAAAATTTAAACTGTCTAGTACGATGAGTAGGTATCTCTGGGCAAAACTCAATCACGGTCATGGATTATGTCATAAACGGCTACAAAATTTAAACTGTCTAGTACGATGAGCAGGTATCTCTGATGATTATGTCATAAAGTTCTGCGAATAGACAACATCAGCATGATTCAATTGATTTGGAATCAGTTCCAGACAATTTACTACAAATCGTAAGAACAAAGACGTAGATACAAATAAATTATAAGCGCTTTTATGTGGCTCTTTAGTCGACTGGCCCCGGAAAAGACTGGTCATATGGGGCCAATTGACCTAATAATAATAATTTATTTCAGACTTAGTCCATAGCTGTTGGTAACAAAATAAAACTTAAAAAATAGTAGGTATAATATAAAAATAATACCTGGGGCCAGTCTGCTAAAGAGCCATTATGTATACCAAAAAAACAAGCCTATATTTTATTACATAATAAATAAATAATGCTGGACAATCCACACAGCACCATCTAGCCCCAAAGTAAGCTACTCAAAGCTTGTGTTATGGGTACTAGATAACTGATATATTTAATACATTATATACTTACATAGATAGATATTTTTTATTATACATAGAAAACACCCAGACCACGGAACCGCCACCTCTGCGTCGCAGGCGGACTATCGCCCGCTGCGCCACTGAGGTCGCAACGTTTGAATCGTTTAACGTTTAAACGTTTTAACGTTTTGAATCGTGTTAGGTATCATAGCAAACACCACCATACTAGTGGTTTGCCCCGAACTGAGCTTTCGTGATGCGATTCGATGCTTTGAAAATAATTATAGTAGATTAGTTGCGCCCCGCGGTTTCACCCGCGCAGATTTCAATTCAATTTTCACGGGATAAAAAGCGCTGTGCTACCTATGTGCTATTCCAGACTATAAATTATCTCTCTGCCAAGTTTCATCCAAATCCGTTCACCCTTTTTTATGCCAAAGAGTAACAAACATCTATCCATCTATCCATCCATACTTACAAGCTTTCGCGTTTATTGTATTAGTAGGATTGTAGTCATAGGCAAGTCCGAACATCGTGTTTGGACCTCCTTCCGACTACCACTAACTAAGTATGGTAACCAAGTTTCAACTAAATTGGCCAATTTATTGAAGAGTTCCACTGAATTATATGCAAATACTAGCGACCCGCCCGCGCGCCCCTGCTTCGCACGGGTGCACATATCATGCATGTATTATACATATAAACCTTCCTCTTGAATCACTCTATCTATTAAAAAAACGCATCAAAATCCGTTGCGTAGTTTTAAAGATTCAAGCACATACATACATAGGGACATAGGGATATAGGGACAGAGAAAGCGACTTTGTTTTATACTATGTAGTGATAAAAATATAATTTGCTCTGTAAATAAAATAAATATAACATAAATAAATAAATATTGGTGGACTTTCCACACAGCACTATCTAGTCCCAAACTAAGCTTATGCTTGTAATATGGGAGAACCAGATAGCTGATATACTACTTATAATACTTTTTTTTTTTGTAAATACATACTTATAATATTATATAACACCCAGACAGAGAACAAACATTTATGTTCACCACACAATTGTTTGTTCACGGTGGGAATCGAACCCACGACCTACGGCGCAGAAGGCATAGCTACTACCAACTGAGCTACGTAGGCTGTCAGTAGTAATAAGTAATATTTTAAACGTGGTGAACATTTTGTTAGCACTTTCTGTAACAGGTATTTTTAAACGTCCGTCGATAAAAAAGTAATTGCTCCTCTGTGGGAGAGCTTTCTTGGATCTAGCTAAGGTAACTATAGGAACTACTATACATACTCGTGTAGTGGTGTACCTACTAGTATGTACTGTTAGGAAATAAAGATAATTATGTAGCAAAACGACTGTTAGTTTGCGATATTTCTGTGCAAAAAAAGTTTTGGGTAACTTTTGAACGTGCCTCTACATACTGCCATACATATATTTATATAAATTACTATATTATTTATTAAAAGAGCACCGGTGGTCTAGTGGGAGTGACCCCGCCTTCCGATCGTAAGGTCGCAGGTTCGAATCCGGTCGTGCACCAATGGATTTTTCTATAGAAAAATTTATGTGCGCAATGCCAGTGCTCTTAAACGGTGAAGGAAAACATCGTGAGGAAACCAGTTGGTATTCTAACAGCGGCGATGGGCTTGCAACCTGTCACGTATGGAATACTAACTACTGCAAAATGTGGGTATGTGCCAAATGTAATGTTTGGACGTACCTCTGACTACCCCCCTTAGACATCCTCAAAGAATCTTGAATTAGTACCTACTTGGTACTGTGAGATCTGAAGGGATATCTACCGTACCTGGGGATCAAAGTCGTGAAGCTGTTTCAGTTTCAGTTTTCAGTTTCATATAAAGATATATGTATAAATGATCAAAGAGATCTGTAAGGATGTTTACCATGCCTAAAGATTACAGTCGTGTTGTTTTGTAGGTTTAATCAAGTGTGCAATTTTTTATGTTGAACATTGTCAGACTATGACATTGCTTGTTTTTTAAGAAAATTTATATTGAGTTATGAAACAACCCACTATGGAAGAGCGAGACCCTCTATCACAGGTATTCCCATACTTAAAAGAGGGTCTCAAACACATCAAATGTATTTAATTAATAAGGTTAACGAATAAAATATTTTGTATTTTTTTTTTTTTTTATGACGTAACACCAGATGCCATTATCAATTTATATACCTAGGAACCGAATATTTACTTAAACTTGTTATACTATTAGGTACATAGATAAAAAAAATGTCTGGATGAGATCGCTCACAGCGATAAGACTGCCCATTGTAATTTACTGAAGCATTTGAACTTTGTTTTTGTTTTTTATGTGTTAAATGTCCTTGTGGTATGTATTGTGAGTTTTATATTGGTTTTATTTTATATCTATCTGCCTATCTGGTTATTTTTTTGTATGAATAATTTGATTCTTTTACATTTCTATTACTTTATTCTTTACTCAGTCAACCAAGGGACGCCTCTGTTGCATAGAGAGTAACTGGCCACCTGAACGATGCACGGAAAATGCACGTTCTTTTCTCACAGCAAATCAAATTAAAACTGTCTTTATTCAGTTCATTCACAAGGATTATTTTAAAACGTCTGATATACCTATTCAGCCTTATTATAAACAAATCAAACCTGGGTTTAAACCTAGCTCAAGTCACGTTTTCTTATTATAAACAACTTAAACCTGGTTTATCTCATAAATTTAGGATCATCTCAGGTTTATCATTTTCGTATTACAAAAGACACTTTAGTCGAAGACTACATAGTACCTGAGATAGTCCATGATTCATCATCACAGAACATAATCATTCAAAAATATCCACAGACTATAACAAATTATGGCAATCAATCGTTCATTCATTTTGGAATCACCAACTTATCTGAGCCGGTCTGAAGTTAGCCGCTTGTGCATAAATGGCCAATAGTGAATCGAGAATTCTCTAAACAGCTAACTTCAGACCGGCTTAGATAAGTTGGTATAACTGTACTCTCTTGCCGCAGGCTAAAGTCATATGCGCATACTACCTCGTCTTTCGTTTTAACGAATCAATTTTTAGTTTCTCTTCTTGACTCAGATCTCCGCCTTTTTGTTTTAAATCTCGTTATCAACTTGATATTGACAAATTCGTGGCAACCCATGCGTTTTGACATTTCAAATTTAGATCGGAGTCTAGAGTTTGAAATGTATGTTGGATAATGCAGTGCTACAAGTTGTTTTATTGAATAAACTTATGTGGGAGACCAAATAGGCAAAATGAGATTTTTATTAGTTAGACCATACTTAAACTAGGGGTCGTTCGGGTTTATCTTTAAACCGTGGTTTAGGGGATAAACTCCGTTTTATAATAACGTCTGGTCTAAGTCTTTGATTTTTCTATAGAGCAGGGACCAACTTCGGTATCAAAGTTAGACCACGGACCAGTTAGTCCTGGCTTAAGCCTAGTCTAACTCACATTTTTATAATAAGACGGATTAAGTTTCTTACATTGCTTGATATGACTTTTTCAGCAACTAAAAATATTGTGTTTATGTGTCAAGCAAGCTTCGCAAATTCGTTGTATACAAACTCTAATTCAATAATTTAGGTACAAAGTTGTCAAATACTAAATGACTTTTATCCCTATCTGTACTACCTACCACATACAGTTATTATGACAGACATGCGGTAAAAACTTCAGTGTATTCTGTGGTTTCGCGGTGATGTAGCTTAGTTCGATTTAGGCTTTGCGGTAGTGTGCTCGAGAGTACCTAAATATAATTAAAAATGAAGTTGATTTTAACTGTACTAGTCCTAGTGATATGTGTTGATAGTGGTTTGTGCAGACATGTAAGTTATGTTCTGTTTTGGATTTTAAGGACCTTTATAAAACTTTTGTAAACTGTGCTTTATAACTGTGTAAACTGTGCCCCGCGGTTTCACCCGCGCAGGTTTAAATCCCGGTATTCCCACGGGATACAAAGTAGCCTATGTTCTATTCCAGACTATAATCTACCTCTCTGCCAAGTTTCATCCAGATCCGCTCTGCCGTTCCGGCGTGAGAGAGTAACAAACATCCATCCATTCTTACACACTTTCGAGTTTATACGGATGGATACGGCTGAAGTACTTGACTAACCTGAGTAAGAGAATGATATTGAAAAAGATGAAGATGATATACGGCAATCTACAGGGTTACAGGAAAAATCGTGCTAGATCCGTTAAGGGCGTGGAGTACCCATCATTTCTGACTTATTTCACTATGAAACACCCTACCCTAAACATAACCCTTTTCAAGCAATTCGACTTTTAATTTTTTTATTGAAAATTTTGTGCACCTTAATTATTATTATTATTGCATTTTTACATGTGTAATAAGATGCTTTAGGATGTCAATCATTAAAATAGTGCATAAGTTAATTGAATAGACCGTAGTAGACAAGTGAAAGTTAAGAAATAAGAAAAAATACTAGAAAGTTTATTTTTCTCTAAGGGATATCTAAAAAAAATATTATGGCAATTGTTTGTGAAATAAGTCAGAAATGATGGGTACTCCACGTCCTTAACGGATCTAGCACGATTTTTCCTGTAACCCTGTATAAAAATAACGTGTGTGACGTCAACGTTTCAGTTGTTTAGGCATTATGCGAATTCGCAGAAAATAGATAACTACACAGTTTCATTTTTGCAGTAGGAATAGTTGGCGAGTTAATTTAGGGCGGAAACATACCTACAAGATTATTACACGAGATGCGATGCGATACAGATACAGATTCTTTATTGGTAAAAACAGTTTACAAGTCATGGTGAAATTTTAGGTAGGCATTAAACAAAACATTACACATTGAAAATTCAATATTATTGTACATTATTACTAAATATATTATCAACTGCATAGAAATTCGCTGATATAAGAGCCTCAATATAATTAACAATCTGCCGGAAGAGATACAAAATGCAACATCCAACGGCATCTTTAAAAATAAGTTAAAAAAACTTTAAATAGAAAAAGCTTATTATTTGAATAAGATGCCTGAAGTTGATGGACGCAGGCAGTGCATCGTAGGGCACGTCCTGTCGTGCGTGCCTTACGAGAAAAGGCTTTGTGATGGGTGATGGTTAACACTTAACTTCAGGTGGGCCATCTGCTTGCAAGATCAGCTAGTTGCATAAAAAAAGTATGCAAAAAGTATGTAAAGTATGTAAGCAGTGATGACATATGGAACTGAGACGTGGTCGCTTACTATTGGCCTCATCACCAAGCTCAAAGTCGCACAACGAGCTATGGAGAGAGCTATGCTAAAAGTTTCACTACGAGATAGAATCAGAAATGAGGAAATCCGTAGGAGAACCAAGGTAGCCGACATAGCTCTCAGAATCAGCAAGTTGAAGTGGCAATGGGCAGGTCATATAGCTCGAAGAACTGACAACCGCTGGGGAATAAAGGTTCTCGAATGGCGACCACGAACAGGAAAGCGAAGTGTGGGACGCCCTCCTACCCGATGGACTGACGACATTGTTAGGATCGCGGGTAGTCGGTGGATGGAAAGGGCTCAGAATCGTTCTTCCTGGAAGCGGATAGGGGAGGCCTATGTCCAGCAGTGGACTTCTGGGGGCTGTTGATGATGATGATGATAAAAAAAAATGAATTTGTCAGGAGTCGTGCGGTGTTTGGTCGCGTCGCATTCCCTCAATGTGTTTCCGCACTTTCCGCCTTTAAAATCATGATCACACGACGATGACAAGATTATTTTGTTTATAGTTTAATTATGAAGTGACTGTGACATCAGGATATATCACTGGTCATCATGTATATGGGCTCATACACGATTTATAGAGGCCAATCACTTTTCAAATGTGTCATAAATAAGAGTTTGTTTGTTTTCCTTCCGGCGTGACAGAAATAGTAATCAAAAATCATCTGCTTACCTTATTAGTACAAATTTAATAAATAAATAAAATAAATTCATAAATAATATAAATAATGCTGGACAATCCACACAGCACTATCTAGCCCCAAAGTAAGCTATAAAAAGCTTGTGTTATGGGTACTGGATAACTGAAATATTTAATACATTTTATACTTACATAGATATATTATATATTTTTTATCATTACATAGAAAACACCCAGACCAACAGAACAAATTTCTGCAGATCGTACACAAATTTGTTCCGAGGCGGGAATCGAACCCGCAACCTCTTGCGTCGCAGGCGGACTCTCACCCGCTACGCCACTGAGGTCGTCAAAGAACAAATGAGAGCTACTGCTATATGGCCTGCGTGCTTATTGCCACTTCAATCTACGGGCTTGTCAGTGACCTTGGTTCTTCTATGGATTTCCTCTTCTCTCTCTAACATCGATGCGTTCGGTGATCGATCATAACTGTAACTCCCGATGGAGCAAAACAGCGAAGCTCAAGTACAATGTCTTGGGTTGGCTATAGTAATCCTTGTAGTAGTAATATTTTTGCATTTCCTAAAAAAAAGAACTCATGGGAAGGACTTGCAATCTACCCCCACTTGTAACCCCCCTACTCCCAACCTTGGTACAAGGATTGCTATAGTTTATCCAATGTCTTTATTAAATACTAGCGACCCGCCCGCGCGCCCCTGCTTCGCACGGGTGCACAATGCACATATCATGCATGTATTATACATACAGGGTGGGGCAAAATTTTACGACATTGAGGGCAGCTACCTTTTCTGTTGTATTTAGAAGGTTTTGTTCTTAGGAAACTATAGGTTTATTTTGAAGAAAAAAACAACCGCATTTTCAGATTTTTGAAAAAATGTACAGTCAGCCTGAAAAATTACATTTGTCAAAAAAACAATGATCTCATCGACGCTATTTCACATCAGGAACACTTTTCCCAAAGTAACTTACCAAATCAAATCGTAAGATTTTGCATAAATTAAAAAAAAAGATTTCCATACAATTTCTATGAAATGTGAAAAGAAACCATTAGTATGGTATTGAATTACTACAGTGCAACTTTATTACCTATTAGCTGCGTCCCGCGGTGTTCCCACTATGTGTGTTATTCTAGAACCTAAACTATCAACATTCCAAATTTATTCAAAACCGGTTCAGTAAAATCGGTGGTACATTGTACTAACTTCATTCTGCCAAGCCAACAATAAATTTGAAAAAAGAACAAAGTATTTCCATGAAAGTGTTCGAATGGCATGCATGGACTCAATGTTGTAGCGAATGGCGTTTCATAGAAATTGTATGGAAAACTTATTTTTTTAATTTTTGCAGAATCTTACGATTTGATTTGGTAAGTTACTTTGAGAAAATTGTTCCTGATGAGAAATAGCGTCGATTGAGACCAACACGTTTTTTTTGACAAATGTCATTTTCCAAGCTGACTGTACATTTTTTCAAAAATCTGAATATGTGGTTGTTTTTTTCTTCAAAATAAACCTATAGTTGCCTAAGAACAAAACCTTCTAACTACAACAGAAAAGGTAGCTGCCTTTAATGTCGAAAAATTTTGCCCCACCCTGCTGTATAAACCTTCCTCTTGAATCACTATATCTATTAAAAAAACCGCATCAAAATCCGTTGCGTAGTTTCAAAGATTTAAGCATACAAAGGGATATGAGGACATAGGGACAGAAAAGGCGACTTTGTTTTATACTATGTAGTGATATCAGTTATCTAGTACCCATAACACAAGCTCTGTGTACTTTGGGGCTAGATGTTGCTGTGTGGATTGTCCAGCATTATTTATTTATTGTTTTGTCATTCCAGAGGAACCGGCCGCACGCCCCAAAAGAAGCGACATTCAAATACTTCACGAAATCTCATCAAGTAATCACCATTCCTGTGATGGTACACCTAGATCAAGCTCTCACGCGAAACCTTTCCAAAGACTACAAGTCCAGGGCAAGAGAGAAAACAAAAACCATGTTCAGAAACATCCTTAAACATGTGGAAATGTTGTTCAAACGACCAAGTTTGAATCAGACTGTCCAGTTCACACTTCTAGATGTAAAGTTCCTCAGAAATGGTACCAAGAAGTTCATGATGGATGAGAACGTATCGAACTACCTGGGAAGCTATTGCCGGTGGCAGGGAGAGAAGAAGATGGAGAAGAAGAAATGGTACTACTCGGTTCTGTTCACGGGATTGGACGTGTTTTATTATGGGAAGAATAACATGCCAGTTAGGAGTAGCACAGGTAAACCTATGAATCCTTATTTAAATTTAGTTTTTTAGGAAAGTAACGGTCTAAATACCTTTTGTTTTGTCCAAACAGATAACCTAAGCGTCAAATGAATCATGAGGCATGGAGTTGTATACACAAAAGCTCTTGGATGAACACAAAACACAGCCATTTTAGGTTGCTGTTCTTAAATAGTTTTATGTCATTATGTGAAATAGAACGTAAATAAAATGATTTGCACGAATAATGTCAAAAAGAAAATGACACACTTATTTATTTTTTCAGGGCGAGGTTACATGAAAGGAATTTGCAGTCTTAAAAACAGCTGTACGTTATTAGAATGGAAACGAACTAATATCGCATTAAAACTTACTCATGAAATCGGACACAGGTATACAGAATCCAAAATATAGTCGGGATGAATGGTTTTTTTCTTAGCTTATAATTTACCTATAGTCATTTTGCAAGGCCAAAGATTTAATTATAGACTAGTTGCGCGGCGCGGTTTTAACCGTGCAGATTTAAATCCCGGTATTCCCACGGGATAAAAAGTAACCTATGTGCTATTTCATACTATAATGTATCTCTCTGTCAAGTTTCATCCAGATCCGTTCAGCCGTTCCGGCGTGAAAGAGTAACAAACATCCATCCATCCATACTTACAAACTTTCGCGTTTATAATATTGATAGGATAAGAATAGTAGAACTTTTTGAAGGCACCATGGCTTTTCTGCCGCAAAGCTGCGTACTGTGTTTCGGCTCGAAGAGTATGGTTGCCGGTTTTATCACAGTATAACACTTAGTATCTGCAGTCCTCAAGTTGATGGACGCTGGGCAGTGCATCGTAGGTCACGTGCGTGACTTACAATGAAATGTTTTGTTATAACGGATGGTTACTACAGTACCTACCGCTCGTTACATCAACAAATTGTATAAAAAAAAGGAGAAGGATCTCTCTGAAGAAGACACCGGCAGACGGCTGAGCTAGAATTAGATAGGTAATAATCCTATCCTACTAATATTATAAATGCGAAAGTTTGTAAGTATGGATGGATGGATGGATGTTTGTTACTCTATAACTCCAGAACGGCTTAACGGATCTTGGTGAAAGTTGGCACATATATATATTATAGTCTGGAATAACACATAGGTTACTTTTTATCCCGTGGGAATACCGGGATTCAAAACTACGCGGGTGAAACCGCGGGGCGCTAATAGTCATTTCATAAAAATCAAAAGCTTTATAAGTTCCAAAATTCCATGTTTCATGAAACGTGTGCGCATGCACCGTCGATATTTTGCTCAGAGTTATTCACTAGGCGTTAAATAATTCTAGCTTTCTAGGCATAGAAGTCAACTAATTTCGTCTAGTATTAAGACGTATTCGATCTAAGTTTATTAACAGACACTGGAACCATATTGGTAGGTTTTTTTCACTGGATACCTAATTTTTATAAAACTTACTGATGAAACAAAGCTGGATAGCTCACTTACCCCCGGTTTCTAAAAGCTCGATCAACACTAATCAGCTGTCAAGTCACTTGCTGTTTCATCTTTTACTTCAAATTAGATAGAGTAGCACGTTAACTGGGCGGCAGAAAGAGATCTCTTTTTTTATTTTGAATTTGGAACAAGAAAAAGATTGCAATTTGTTTTTTTTTCAGCCTAGGGATTTCCCATGATGGTGCCCCTCATAACCAATGCCGAGCTGACGGCTACATCATGGCTGCGAAGTACAGCCAGCACGCACCCGCCAAAACCTGGTCTCCATGCAGCAAACGAGATTTCCATCAGTTTTTGGCGTAAGATTCATTTTATAAACTACCTTCTTACTACTTACTTTGTTCTCCGTCTGTGTGTTATATAATATTATAAGTATGAATTTACAAAAAAAAAGGTTATAGATAAGTAGTATATCAGCTATCTGGTTCCCATATCACAAGCATAAGCTTATTTGGGGCTTTCACACAGCACTGTGAAAGTCCACCAATATTTATTATTATTATGATACTAGCAGAATGGCTTACGTGACGCTAAGTGGTAATCGTCACCTAACAAAGCGTTTCGAGTCACGTTCAAGAACGTTACAGTCTATTCTTCTTCTTCTTGTCGGTTCACTAGCTTCTTACGAAACAGTGTTGAAACTGTTGAAAAGATTTTAATGCGCCTCCAAGAAGCTCTTTGCGGGCCTATTTTCAAATCAGTCACTTTGAGTCGGGCGCGCCAAACAAGCAAATCAAGCAAGCCGACTGAGAATTACTGTGTAAACTTAGGTGCATTGGTTTAAGAACTTAGTTAATAAAGTTAAATAAAAAAGGTTTATTATTTTTATTCTTCAGTTTTGTCGGCGGTTTAATTTTTTGTTAAAAAGCTGTACCTACCTATGTCGTTTGATTTGCGGAAAGTCCAGTACTAATGTTTTTCATTCCTTAATCCTATTACCTATGTACCTATATAAACGCATAAGTTTGTAAGTATGGATGGATGTTTGTTACTCTTTCACGCTGAACGGATCTGGATGGAATTTGGCAGAGAGATTATAGTCTGGAATAGCCCGGGATTTTAATCTGGGTGAAACCGCGGGGCGCAACTATAACAATAATTTGAGCATTGTTTTTTTTGGTCTCCATATTTGTATTTCTTTTTATTTACAGGAGCAAATACTCTTGGTGCTTTCGACCTGGGTCCAGCAATGTAATAAATTTTATATAGAAAAAAAACGTAAAATAATATCAATAAAATTTTCCTCGGCTTTGAGCTAGTTATGACGCTATTTGCTGTGTATAATATGTCCATCAGTATTTTCTATTTAATAAAAGCTACCTCATCAACACCGAGTTTTTAATTTATACATATTATTTGTAAAGAGAATCATACAAAAAATGGAACCAGCAAGCTTTGTTTCTTGCCAGTTCTTATACTAGTGGCTCTGTGAGCTGGTAGACCTCGCGAGCACACTAAAAGTGAGCAATTCACTGGCTTAGCGGTAGGTAGATATAATTTTTCCGATTTTTGATTCTTTTGATGTTTATTGTTTTTTTTAATCATCTTGTGTAGAATGAGGTCCTTAGTGTTTCTCTCAAATTTGATTGAAACCCGTCGATTTTTTGATGAGCTATCCCGTTCATCATGCTGAAGATCCTCATCAGATCTTCACCAAACTTTTATGAGACCAACTTATAGTTACTACCTTTCAAATAAAAAAAGAACAATCGAAATCGGATCTCATTTGGTGGAGATATTCAGTATATCAAATAGCCCCCTTTTTTGCCCCTTTTTGGGGAAGTACCCCTCCAATCAAAAATCCCCGACGACAAAAAAAATCTAATAAGTCATAGAACCTGTGTACCAAGTTTCGTCCAGATCGGTTGAAAAATGCGACCTGTAGAAGAGAACAGACAGACAGACAGACAGACATCCGGACAAACGCATTTTTGGCCAATGTGGAAACTGAGACGCTTCGCTCGCTTCGCTCGCTCGGTCAATAAGGACCGTTTTGATTTTGATTGAAGTAGATAAAAAGTTGGTGTTCGTGTCAATAATAAAATATTTTCTATTCTAAAACCAAGTCTTGTTGATAAATCAAAGTTACTGGTTTTCACTAAATGATTTATAATGAACATTAGTCTAAATAGAAGCAGTAATAATTTAAATATAAATATTACCCAACAAGCCTCCCACAGCACTGTGCGGTTTTATCACTGAAAGCGATTTCCTCCAACCATACCTTTAGTGACCTTTAAATGTTGTTACCTTTAGTGTTAGTTAATGTTTCAATGAGAACAAAAATAATAACGAAAATACACTTTCACCTAAAATGAAGATCCGTAAGACATAACATGAGTTCCGAATAACATTCAAATCACGCGTCGTATGCAGAGGAAAACCTCTTTTTAGTATTCTCAAGACAAAAACTGAAAGTGGCCATTTGCAGCGAAAGTAATATTATCTGTAGTAGAAAGTATTTGCGAGTAATGGTCTTGGTCCAATCTTCATAATAGCTACTTAACTACTGCAGTGGCATATTGCCACGTGCTGTGGTCATCATTTTGCATAGCTCTTATAGCTCAGTTGAGCTCTTTAGTCGACTGACCCCGGAAAAATTTGAACGTACTGGAACAGTCGAGCTAATAAATACCATTAGTTTATTACTTTTCGGGGCCAGTCGACTATAGAGCCCTCAGTTGGTAGAACTCTGCTTTCTGCGCTGTAGACAGTGGGTTCGATCTCCACGTAGAACCGACCATTAGGAAAATAAATAATTATAAACCGTCTGGGTTTTTTCCTGGCTTACCTGATGTTGAGTGGTAACTATATTACCTATAACAATGCCTCGTAAGTCACGCACGACAGGAACGTGTCCTACGATGCACTACCCTGCGACCATCAACTTGAGGCAAGTTTGCTATAATCTCACCGGCGACCACACTCTTCAAAACGAAACACAGCGTTGCTGCTTGGCGGCAGAAAAAGGCGTGGTGGTAGCACTTCCCCGGACAAGCCCTTCACAAAGAGCTCCTGCTGTTAAAAATTACTATGTTGGAGGCCTTCAGGAGGCCTACGCTTAGCTCTACCTGAATATAAACCAGCTTATAATTACAATGAGAAACACAGACGAAAGATAAATTTATCCGACCCGTGACCAAAACCGTTACGTCTTTGTTTCAATTGTGAATTAACGCAGTGGATTTTAATTCTGCATACGCTTTTGTTTTTGCGACTGGGTCAATAGAACAGCGGCCCGATTACGCTAATATCTGGCTATCAAGATGGCTTTCAGTTTGACATATGATCAAGGAATATAATACTCTCTGACGAGAGCATTTCATTCCCATACGCCCGGTTTCTGAAAGGCCGATCAACGATAATTGCTATTTCAGCTTTTACTTCAAGTTAGATAGAGATAGCAAGTGACGTCACTGCCGATTAGTGTTGATCGGCCTTTAAGAAACCGGGGGTAGTGTAATAGCAACATACGTATGGATCGATTATCTAAATTGCTTGGGATGGATGCTAAATTCCTTGGATGGATGGGAATCAAATGAGAAAGAATAGTATATCCTACTAATATTATAAACGTGAAAGTTTGTAAGTATGGATGGATGGATGGATGTTTGTTACCCTTTCACGCCGAAACGGCTGAACGGATCTGAATGAAACTTGGCAGAGAGATACATTATAGTCTGGAATAACACATAGGCTACGTTTTATCCCGTGGGAATAACGGGATTTGAATCTGCGCGGGTGAAACCGCGGGGCGCAACTAGTTCCTTTATAAAATATCAACTATCTCGTTTCCATATTAGAAGCTTTGGCTTAGTTTGGGGCTAGATAATGCAGTGTGGATAGTCCACCAATATTATTATTCTTTAAGTGACTAAAGGGGGTAGTCAGAGGGTACGTCCAAGAGTTACATTTGGTATATACCCATATTTTGTAGCAGAGGCGTAAATGCCTAAAACTGTAGGCACTTAATGTCTAGGCATTTAAACACCTCTGTTATTCCAACAACCAACGGTCACTATAGAAGTAATATTAATCTACACGATATTTATTTAGGATAAAAATATACATCTAATTATTTTCCCCACTTTCCCCCAGACAATGCAATGGTCGGACTGGGGAGAAAGGTCTAGACAATACTGCATGTGCGATGTGACATATCGAACTCGATCTGTACGTTCAATGGAACAGAAAGACGTGGAGACGCCAATGAAGCTAGAACTTACTACGCTCAGAAAAATATGTTATATTAAAAAAAAATTGCAGATTTTTCAAATGTCATGATCACAGTGACTACTAGTAAGAGGGAGCAGTTTTTAACTTAGCACTAGTTTTTCATTATTAAACGTTTAAGTAAGGAGATAGTAGGTATAGTAGTATTACAAAATTAAATACGAAGGAGTATTTTTTTTTAAATCAACGAAATAATGCGTAAATAATCTGAAGCATCTGACGGCTGGATTTGTATTTTACTATGGCTTAGTTACGAATATTTAAAAAAAATGTTTGGCTATGTATCTTCATGATTCTTGTGTATTTTCTTTCTAAAATATGACCGTGGTAGCTCTTTTTTTTTATACAACTCGCTGATGGAACAAGCAGATGGCCCACCTGATGTTAAGTGGTAACTATCACCTATAAACAAAACATTGCCCCGTAGGTCACGCACAATAAAAACGTGCCCTGCGATGCACTGCCCTGCGTCCATCAACTTGAGGCATACAGATGTTAAGCCTCATGTGCCTGTAATTACACCGGCGACCACACTCTTCAAACCGTAACACAGCGTTGCTGCTTGGCGGCAGAAAAAGGCGTGGTGGTAGTACTTCCCCGGACGAGCCCTTCACAAAGAGCTCTACTACTCTTAGCTCAGCGTAGTATTTTACGAAAAGGCCAAGACCTCATTCTTTTACAGTCGAGTTCATTATAAGGCTAAAAAAAGCCTTAGGTATAACGACTCCACACATTTCATGTTTCGATGCCGAGAGAGGCAATAACCGAAGCGGAACTCTTACCACATACATTTTCACTATTCCACTCCATTCCGTGTTTCAGATTAGCAAACAATGGAATCTCATCACTTACCTTACTTTACCAACTTACCTTGATTCACCAGTGTTGGTAAGGCTGTGCTTAGGCCCACACACCCTGCCAAATCTCATCACTTACCCATGTACCAAAACTTACAACCTTACCTACTTAGATTTACCAAAGTAAACCAATAGTTGCCCCGGGTAAGAGACCACACTTCAATACCGACCTGATGACTTCGTAAAATTACCAAAAATGATAAAGTTTTTAGGAAATCTACGGCACTAGAGTAATTAATGTTCAAAATTTGACTTGAATGAATGCCAAACTATGCAGTTTATCCACCAAATTTATCTGGGGAAGTAGGTACCTTACCTTTTCCTGCTAGCAAGATATGGAGAAATAATAAAGCTTTTTAGTCCTAGAAGTCTTGAAAAAATTTTCCTTCACCTAAAAAAACCTCCAATATACCAGTATATTGCCGTGTCATATTTAATTTTGTGTAGATGTGTTGTTGACTGTGTCTGTTGCTATGTACAAAAATTCGTTGTTTTGTTTTCTTTGAGCATATAAAACACTTATTTAGGCTTTGTAAGCAGTATCCATTAACACAACATAATTTTACCATGCTCATAGATAACACGGCTAAAATAAAATACCTACAAATAAATAACAAACGAAAGTAAAACCCGCGCCTATCCATAACAAACAGCTGAGCTGACATAGTTTAGTAAAAAGTTTTTGCAAGTTCGAATTGCACTAGATAGTGCTGTGACTCTACTGTGCTTTTATTTCTATCGATATCGATGTTTCTGTATTCTGATATTGAGCGATCGACCAACCAACTAATCAATGATGTATTGTAGACAAAATAAGATCCCATTCAAATAAATCTTACATTGGTGGCATTAATAATAAAAGCAAAGACATTTTTTTATAAGTTGGAGTTATTGAACGTGTCAATCACGTTCAATATAGCTCCAACTTATTCGAAAACATTTAGAATGATCTAAAATCTAGACTTAAATAATGACTTCATTTATTTATTAGCTTTACATATTATGTTAATCAGGCTAATAATATAATTATAATATTTTAATATATCAGAAAATATTACAGAGTCAAAAACATCACAAACAATAACTTCATACGGACGGACATTCCTGTTCCGTATATTTTTTTCTAACAGAAATATCGATATAGTTCACCGCCCTGTCCATTTCTAACAGTTGTTTCGACTGGCCTGCACTAATCGCAACAGTCGCAAGCTGCAAACCGCGCGAATAGTCGCTTGCTTGTTTTTTTAGCGGGAAAACGCTGGCTACGTAAATAAAACCTCTTTGGATGAAAGCATGAGTGATGCCATAACAAATTAAAAAGAAACTTGTCAACGTCAGTAAGCGGCGGGAAACGTAAAATATGGCTAATTATTTGAATGATTTTGGTAAAATCTAAATATTATAAAAATAAGTTAGTTTTTGTTAAAAATGCTAAGTATTTTTGAAAATTATCACAACTTTTGGAAGAATGATGTTTTCTTGGAAGAAGTTGGTGTTGGTGGCTCTGCTGTCGATGATCTCGGATGTGAATAGCGAGGAGCTTTTTGGGGATCATGTAAGTGACTTATTCTTTTGTTTTTTACTCCACTGAAAATTTTCATTCTCTAAAAGACACAAGCGAGTGTACATACACTCGCTTGTGTCTTTCTACATAGATAGATCTACATAGATTGAAAAGTAAATCTTTATCCTACTACGAAAGTTTGTAAGTATGGTTGGATGGATGGATGGGTGGATAGATGGATGGTTGTTTGTTACTCTATCACGCCGGAACGGCTGAAAGGATCTGGATGAAACTTGGCAGAGAGATAGATTCTAACCTGGAATAGCATGTAGGATACTTTTTATCCCATGGGAATACCAGGATCTAAATCTGCGCGGTTGAAACCACGGGGCGCAACTAGTAATTTTTAACCCAGAGTTCGTTTGGGTTGCCTATAGTGGACAGGGCGGCAGATTGTTTTGTTCAATAATACCTGTACCTATTAAAAGTAAAAAAAAATACAATGTACAGCCAGCGACAAAATTAGATATTTTTCTCAGAATTTAGGATAAAATAAATGGCAACTTCCTTCGGTTTGTATAGGGTTCGTTCGTTTCATTAAATCGAATCTTAAAATAAACTTCAAAGTTTCCATTAACTTGTGACTGTTTAAGAAATATTAAACTTAACAACCTAATCAAACAATTCCAAAACCTAAAAATCGTTTTTGTTACCTAACGTAGGTACTTAATTATGTCACAGGAAAAAATAAACTTTCTGCGTAGGTGTGAGGGCCACAATTGGCCACAGGGGCATATATATTTCGGGCCTAATAAGATGGGTCCAGCCGCTAGCAACACCGGCTAACGACCACAAAATGACCAATAAAATGCTAACGTAGGCTGAGATTATGTATTCAAATCACGAGCGTACTGTATCTAAGCAGTAGCCCACTTGTCAGTTCAAGGCAGGCTGATAAACAATTGGAATTTGTCGTGACATGGCTATTACTTGGCCTTGAACTACGGAAAAGAACCTAATTGGTCAGTGGATTCAATTCAAGGATGGATTTAAGGATAAGACTTCCTATGTTATTAATATTTATTTTTTCTACATTCATACAAGACTTTCTGTTTTGTTAAGAGACCAGGAAAAAATTTTCGCTCGATAAGAGGAAATCTAAATACAGTACATTGATTCTTTTACGCGAGGGACTGGCGGGCGCCTAGATTAGGCCTCCCAGAGATCCTTGCGACTCTTTATATTATCTGAGTTTTTTTTGTTCTTCATTAACTTTACATAAAAAATGCAGAATAAGGATTGTGAGTTGAAAATTTCTCACGAACACGGAAGACCAGTGGTGTGAATATAGTTATTTTAGGTAGCTTCTAAAAAACCTCGAAAAAGTCTATGAGTGGAGGCTTTGATGCAGCTTCTGGATTTCCTTAATTTAAAAATCTGTCAATCCCCTCATCAGATCTTCACGGTACAACACGCTTCTACTAAAGCATCGAAACAAATCGTACCTACCTATATTTGATCCAAATCGGTGTCTGGTTCATCGGTTTGGTTAATCGGTTTGATCCTCGAAGAGGGTTTACAGTGTAGTAGCTTCTAGTGTTAGTTTTGTTCTTTAATAATGTAGGACAATTTTGTATACAGAAAGTAAACAAAAATTCGCATTTACGAGAAAAGTGTTCAGTATGGATATGGTTATAGAAGTAGAGATGACGAATGATGGAGGAGAGTGCAAGAAATAACCTGTTGTGCTGATCCACACAACGTAGGATAAAAGCAGAAAGATGTTTTTGATGTTACAGCGGAATGTTTTTTTTTTAATACAGTGTCATGCTTATTTTTTAATCTCACACAATTTGACACTGTAGCTTTTTCATAGTTTCTATCCAAGAAGTCATTTACCTCTGCCGGTAGTTGGCCGATAATAAAAATGTAGGTAACTGACATTTAAATTATCAGTCGTGATAACCTTTAACTTTTGAGTACATACATAAGTAGGTAGATAACTATTAAGTAAGTGAGATAAATATTGTTATCAAAAATAGAAATATTTTTTTTAGATCATGTCTCTATCTTTATATTTTTTTTATGGGGGTCAAAGTTACCCGCGTCCGTAGGGGAATACTCCTGAGACCCTACACGTGGCCCCTGGGTAGTGCTAAATGGGTAACAACATTTCTGGTGGTAGGGGAAGGGCGGGTAAGATGGATATAGTTAGAAAAAACGCATGTAACATAGAGAATCTGTGTATTAAGCTTGAACACTTTACTTAGAACAATCACTAACTTAATAAACTACCATTAGCAACAATGAGATCAATTATATCTTAAACAAATATTGTGTAACTCTTAGATTTATAAAAAAGTGGAAATTATCCATCTTGCCCGCCCAGGGTGGGTAAGATGGATAACCTAGGAGGGCAAGATGGATCATGGATTATACGTAGTATTCTAGTCATCACACTCATCGCAAAAGTACGAGCCATAACCCATATAGGTGGAGCAGAGCTCGTGTGTCCAATTCTGGCATCCTGAGCATTCTATCCAGTCTTCAACTATAGTTGGTAAGGTTCTCTGCAAACTGTGCAGAAATAAGCAGGCTCCGGTTGATCAGAGCTTTTCTTGGGCGTATTTTTCTTGTTAGGGTTTCCGAAGACCACGATCCACGTTGGGACTTTCTTTTATACGTATAAACCATCTGAAAAGACAATAACATACATTAAATTAGGTTTTACTAATGGGCGGCCAAGATAGGTATATCATAAATAACGTGATCCATCTTGCCCACTCGGCTTATGATTAACGAAAATGAAAGTATGTCATCAAATAAAACTAATAGACAATAATCCATTCCAAGTAAGCATGGTCAATGGTAAACAAAGTAAAATAACAACAACACATATCAATTTACAAGAAAACAATAGAAATATTCAACTTTACTTACTTTCAAAACATCGAAAGCTTGGAACACAAAACATAAACACGCTCCTCCAATGACCGTCACGCGCAGGAGACCGGCGGGCACTGAGCGGGGGGACGCGGCCGGCGGCTAGGCACGCTGTTGTTATGCCGCGATCGTACAATTTCGCTGCGTCTTTGGGATATTTCGAGTATCCATCTTGCCCACCCTATCCATCTTACCCGCCCTTCCCCTAGGCTTCGGCCGCGGCTTGTTACCACCCACCGGACAAAGTCACTCCGTGAAGCGATGATTTCGTGTTTCGGAATGTTGTGCGGCGTAGCCAGCGACACAAAGTGGACGTGACAGGTCTGAGCAGTTCTTGCATGTGACTCAAGCTTGAGCGTTAGGGCCAACTCGGTTAAATAAATGCGCTGGATGGCTAGATTTGGAGGGTAGCGGGATCCGAAGCACGGTTTTCCGCTGGCCGACCGCAGGTTGTAGGGGGCCCAATTAGCGAGCAGCCACTCGTGAAAGGCTGCCCCGCCGCCTCGCGAAAAATCCCGGAATGCTCCATCGTGCCGGTTGGCGACCGGAAGAGAGGATCCGATGGCCATTCTTGGGGGGGTTCGGGCGTCCCCGCAGTCTCCAGTCTAGCCTTCCACCTGCGCAGGAGTTTTTACTGAGAGCCGCTGAGCTCGCACGACCATGCCTCCTATCAAACCTAATATCACTCATCATGAAAAAGTCAAAATATAATAAGTTGTGCTTACAGCGGAAGCACGTCCTCTCACTACAAGTGCACCTCTCTAATATTCGAGGACTGCACTCAAATCTAGATCCGGTCCACCACCACCTTGAGACCAATAAGCCACACTTATTATTCCTCACGGAGACGCAGATTCAGTGCCCCCCCGACACAGCGTACCTCACATACCCAGGCTATGCACTGGAGCACAACTTTAAACCAAAAGCTGGGTTATGTCTGTACGTCCGGGATGACATTTGCTGTCTGCGTCTGCGTGACCTTGAAGAGCCAGATTTTTCAGTTATATGGGTTTTGGTGGATACCGGCTTAGATAAAATCATGTATGCTGGGTTATATCGTAGACACTCTGGAGACCTCGAGACAACCAGGCTCTTTAACTATCTTAGCGAAGCGGCGGATGTGGCTCAAGGACGGTACCCTGACGCTCAACTGGTTCTTCTAGGTGACTTTAACGCCCACCACCAACAGTGGCTGTTCCCTTACCAGACGACTGACCATGCTGGAATAGAGGCCCATAAACTTGCCCTATCTCTTAATCTTACGCAGCTGGTAAGTGAAGCAACCAGGGTTCCGGACGTTGAGAGCCATACAGCCAATTGCTTGGACCTTCTGTTGACAAGCAAACCGGATCACCACATGGTATCAGTAATGCCCCCTTTGGGCACTTCTGATCACTGTGTGGTGAGGTCTGTGTCGTCATACTCGCCACCCGATCCCTCTCCTAGAAGAAGTAGGCGAATACGGCGATACAAGTCAGCAGACTGGGATGAGATGCGCCATTTCTTCGCGTCTTATCCTTGGAGGCAAACATGTTTTTCTTCCTGTGATCCGTCAATATGCGCTGATGCCATTACGGAGGTGATCAAAAGAGCAATGGAGTACTTTATTCCATTCTCTGATGCTTCACCTTCAAACAGTACTCGCCCATGGTTTAGTCCCGCATGCGCTAACGCTGAAGCGCAAAAACATGCTGCCTACCTTTTATGGGTCGATGCACGGAATGCCAAAGCCAAAGATACACAGGAAAAGAAAACAGCCTACAATAAAGCCGCCAAGTCCTGCAAAAAGTTGATAAAGAAGTCGCGCTTTAACCGGATTGGTCAGCTAGGGGCTAAACTTGCCACATACCCTGCGGGAAGTAAAGCCTTCTGGTCTTTAGCCAAGTCGGTTGAAACAAACTTTAGCCGCCCTTCTCTTCCCCCACTACTCAAGCCAGATGGATCTCTAGCACACGCCGCGATTGAGAAAGCAAATCTTTTTGCAACTCAATTCGCTGAAAATTCGCGCCTAGACACCTCGGGCGAAATCCCACCTAGCCTCCCTCGATGCGAAGCATCAATGCCGGAACTTCGTATCCAGCAAAAGGAAGTGCTCAAAACGCTACGAGGCCTAGACGTGAATAAAGCTAGTGGTCCAGATGGTATTCCAGCTATAGTACTAAAAACCTGCGCACCTGAGTTGTCTCCGATCCTAACTCGACTATTCCGGTTATCCCTTGTAACTGGTGTAGTCCCCAAA
The DNA here is from genome assembly GCA_963576535.1 of Plemyria rubiginata. Taxonomy (NCBI): domain Eukaryota; kingdom Metazoa; phylum Arthropoda; class Insecta; order Lepidoptera; family Geometridae; genus Plemyria; species Plemyria rubiginata. The sequence continues at coordinate 10,106,995 of OY754924.1, read as the reverse complement.
TCTTGGAAGCTTGCCAATGTGCAACCCGTGCCCAAGAAAGGTAGTCGCGCCGAACCGTCAAATTACCGCCCTATTTCAGTCACCTCCATACTATGTAAATGTATGGAGCGTGTATTGAATGGAAAGCTCCTCGCATACCTAGAAGATAATGAGCTCCTCAGTGACCGACAATACGGATTTCGAAAAAATCGGTCAACTGGGGATCTTCTCGTGTATGCCACACACTTCTGGAGCGAAGCCATTGAGAGGTATGGTGAAGCACTAGCGGTTTCACTTGACATCTCGAAGGCTTTTGACAGGGTTTGGCATGCGAGCCTTATTGGAAAGCTTCCGGCATTCGGACTCCCAGTGCAATTCTGTACTTGGATTGCTGACTTTCTGAGGGAACGATCCATTCGTGTAGTCATTGATGGCTGCTCGTCTGATCTATTGGCTATTAATGCTGGTGTACCTCAGGGGTCGGTACTATCTGCCACGCTGTTTCTGCTGCATATTAACGATCTGCTCATGCCCGGTATCGTTGGGTATGCAAACGACAGCACAGTAGTTGAAAGATATGTATCTAATGCCCAAGCCAGACAGAATGTGGTTAAGCAGGAAAGGGACGAAATGCTGCGGCGCTTGAATTTGAAACTGAAGGCAGTGTCCGACTGGGGCAATGCTAATTTGGTCAAATTTAACGCTTCTAAAACGCAAGCCTGTCTTTTTTCTGCAAAGAAAAGTCAGTTTCTCCAGGCTCCTGTCTTCCGAGATGTACCTATAGCAATACAAGATCACCTCGAACTCCTTGGCACTACACTTACACCTGCTCTCAATTTTGGCGCGTACATTGAGTCAAGGGCAAAAACTGCTTCCATGAAGCTGGCCATCCTTAATAGGGTAAGGCGGTACTTCACACCTGGACAGCTTTTCAATCTCTACAAAGCACAAGTCCGGTCTGGTATGGAGTACTGCTGTCACCTGTGGGATGGCTCGGCTAAGCACCAGCTTGCTGCCCTGGACTCAATAGAACGCAGAGCTTGCAGGATGGTAGGTGAACAACACATGGCGGAGACTAAAGTCCAGAGTCTCGATCACCGTCGTAAAGTTGCTTGCCTATCGATCTTCTATAGGTTACATTTCGGGGAATGTGCCCAGGAACATCACGATATTATACCACCATCACCATTCCACCACAGGACTAGTAGACGCACGGCCGGGTATCATCCTTACCTGGTTAGCATACCACCTATTCGCACTAAGCGGTTTGCTTCTAGCTACGTTATGCGAACTGCTAAGGAATGGAACTCGTTACCGTCGTCTGTTTTCCCTGAACACTATAATCTAAACCTCTTCAAGGCTCGAGTGAATAGGTGTCTTCTAGACCGTTCTGCTCCAACTTCGGCCACATCGTCGCTTACCATCAGGTGAGATTGTAGTCAAAGGACGGTTTATTCTTTATAAAAAAAAAAAAAAAAATTTGATTGATAAGTGTGACCTTATACAAACATTGACCCAGACCTGTTATGCTATTCTGTAAAAAAACATCCACGCAAGTGGACATCGGTTCTCGCAGTTTTTAATTCGCCTTTCTGAAAGTAATAGATTCATCCAATCACTAGCACCACTTGCGTGAGCGTTTTGCGAGTGGAAATTCCAATGTGAGAAGCAAAGTGCGTGATCGAAGTGAGCGCGGATCCATTCGGTGAAACTCCCCGTGATTGTGTTGCTGACAGAGTCTATGCTCAGTTATGCTTATTTTTAATGCTAATCTTAAGGCATCTTCAATCGTGCAAATAACTTTTAGTAGAGTGCTCCTTTTAGGTTTCATTGCCAGATTTAATGTGAAGTTACGCCATTCTTCATTTATTCAGTTCAAAAGGTTGATCGTTCAATGTTGTCCTAAATTCTTTATGCAAATTAGTTTATGTTATTTTATATCACGGAAAGTTATGAAGTCACTAAACGTTTTAGAATCTAAGTGATTATAAGCTGAAATTTAATCTAGGCGCCAGTTTATTACGAAGTTGAATGCTGCGCATTCTGTAGGTAAAAGGGTAATAATATGATGAGATTTTTGGATACCTTTTCTGTTAATTCTCTATCTGTATGAACGAACATAGATAAATGATTGATCAATTAATTATTTTTTACCACTTATTACATTATTTGCTTATTGGTCAGTCGTAATCATTAACATCCGAGCAGTTGTAAAAAGATGGATCAATCCTGTGGTTGTTATCTCATTTTTAGCAAGTTTTTGCGCGCTGCAATAAATGTGAAATGATCAACCGTAAGGTTTTCCGCAATTGCAGAAATCGATCACTGTTTTAAATTATTGGCTTGCATCATTTTGTAAGTTGAAAAGATAATGGGTTTTCGTATCCCGTTGAACCGACAACCACCTGGTACAAGGTTCTTGAGTAGCCAACAAGAATCAGAAAAAGAAGCGTGGGACGGCTCGATTAGAAAGAGCGCCACGTTAATAAATGAAAAAGGTTCAGGATCGTTCATCTTGGAACTGTAGGTATAGGTGAAGCAGGGGTAATGGCGATCGTGTCGGGTAATACCGCTCACTCCAATAACTTATTAAATAAGGTGCTAGGAAACACAGCGAGCACGCTGCAGCGCAGGGGTTGTAACGGTTGAGCAGACAGAGTCAGAAAACCTCAAAACTAGCATAAGACAATTGATAAAACAAATAGTGCATTTTTCTCTCAGGTGATCGACATTCCCCCCATCTTCCTCTAGAGATTGGTTTAAGTCCAACAGTGAATCTTAGTCTGCTGATGCTAAATGGGTGTCAGAAATATGGAGCGGTCAATTCTGGTGACGTTCTTCAGCTGACACCATCATTGGATTATAACCCCTACAGCATACCGCCGTAGCACGAGAGCTGAGTGATTGGCTCTAAGTTCTTTCAGTTTCCTCCTAATAAGGATACCTCTTGAATTGAATAATAGCAATGTTACTAAATTCTAGTTATGTTAAAGTTTTAGTTACATGTTTGTTCCAAAAATGGAATCATTTCTTAAACGTGACATACTAGTAAGTGGAGTGACTACAACTTGTGGGAACTATGTTTGCAATATCAATTATTTAATAGTATTTAGCGAAAAAGAAGTGACCACGTTACAAAACGAAGGGAAAACTATCATTATTAGTCAGCTAATTTATTGAAAAATAGCTGTCCTGACTTAACTCGCGTTAAATACCTAGTGTTGCTAAAGTAACATAATATTATATCCTAATCAAGTTCCTAGCTATTATTGTTCTAAGTTTATAAGGACGTAATTTAGTTACATACATCCAAACATTTCGCATTTTTCTACTGTAGGAAGTAGGATACCCAGCTATTGACACAGTTTTACACTTCTGCAGATACGAGTATCATCATTCCCGACTTAGTAGTACCTACTTGTAATGTTCTCCTTAATAAAGATTTTTGATTTTGATTTGATTTCGTTATTTCTTAAAATTTATAACTAATAACAATACTAAGCGCATAGTTAAAGGGCCTACCAGTTGCAAGGTATGCTGTTCACCACCTACAAATCTAGCCAGGTTGCTAATAACTTAAAACTATTCAAATAACCTGTTATTGAATACAGTCTTCTGGGAGCTTAGCCTAGGTTTCAAAACAGACATCCAAGCAAAGATATTAATAAAAAAGATATTAAAATAAAAAAAATAAAAAAAAATATATTAATAAATCAACATCATTCCATTTTTTTAAATAAAACCATAAGTGCAAGCACACACGGATACTGTTCAAGCTACACAAAGCCAAGCAAAAATGACGCTTACTACAAGGACATAAAAACGAGCAGTATGTCATATAGCTTAAGTAGGTATCTGATGCAGTTATTTTGAAATTACCTGGAATTGTTTAGAAGGTGTTTTTGTATAATATCTGCACTGCAAACCACCTATACCTACTACAAATACCAGTTCGGAAGTTAAGGGGCCTAAACGTGTCTGGATAAAAGGAAATCACAAAGTTTGCTCAGAAATAAAAAATGTTTGTCCGTTTGGGTCCTAGTCCTACTGCCAGTATCCTGGCTTTATTATTTAATCTGTGGCGTTTCTGTGTATATTTAAAAAAAAAAAGAAGGTACATAAATAAAGCGTTTGAATCCCACATTTTATTTTGCTTTAGAGTTACATTTATTGCAAATTGTTCACGGTTTCAGCTCGGCTGGTTTATGTGTATTTTATTACAATTTAGTGGTTTCAATGACTCTGTTATCCATTCCAAAGGAAGTTTTGTAATGAATGAATATTTTTAAGATCCTCTGTGCTTAGACTTCACGGCAAATATTTTTTAATGACTTGCCAACATAAAGGAATCTGAGAGATGTTTTTTGTCGTTTAATTTCGTTATTTCACCCTCGATGCCTGCGAATGCCAATTGGCATAATTATGCCAAAATATGTTTTGGCATAATTTTGGGGCTAGATGGTGCTGTGTGGATTGTCCAGCATTTATTTATTTATTTATTTATATATTATTCTGAAAGAAGATTAGTTACCTTATTTTAGTATGTTTTCACTAGCCATTTTCCATATTTTTTCGTCCTTTGTCTTAAGTTTTTACCTTGAGTTGCGGTCCAAATTGGGTGGCTTTGATATCATAAAAAAATACTGTAGAACAGCTTCTAGCTATAAAAAAACGGGGACAAAAATAAAATACCGACTTAACGCTCCAAGATATCATAAAACAAATCATGGCTTGGCAAAAATCGTGCGGACACAGTATCAAATCAACTCCCCCAAATTCTGTGCCTCAGAGGAAATGCAACTAAGCGAGTCACGACAAATTCATGTCAAACAAATTGTCCAAAATTACGAATTAATGACACGACTTGCTCTAAATATTAGTCAAAGTCAAAGTACCTATATTTATTTGCATAATTACATGTACATAACAGATGTTTAGTGTTTGTATAGACCAATGTAGTTCTACCGTATACAGGCATTACTACCGGTATAACAGCTCTTTTGACAAGTAAATTAGGATCACAATCAGTCTTTAGAGGTACACTGTTAGACATAGGTCATAGATAACCCAGTTTTTTTTTTATACAACTAGCTGATGGAACAAGCAGATGCCCCACCTGATGTTAAGTGGTAACCATCGCCTATAAACAAAACATTGCCCCGTAGGTCACGCACAATAGGAACGAGCCCTACGATGCACTGCCCTGCGTCCGTCAACTTGAGGCATACAGATGTTAAGCCTCATGTGCCTGTAATTACACCGGCGACCACACTCTTCAAACCGAAACACAGCGTTGCTGCTTGGCAGCAGAAAAAGGCGTGGTGGTAGTACTTCCCCGCACGAGCCCTTCACAAAGAGCTCTACTACTCTTACTTACTTACTCTTTCCAGGTCCGAAGGCAATGAATTCTCACCTTAAATCATAAATGAATCATTGAGAGGTAGAATTTCTTGGAATGATCCCCAAACTTATACTCTTTTAAATGATGTGTAAACGTCACAAAAATCTAAAGCTAATGTGCAAAAGTAATAAGCCGTTTTATTGTTTTAACTAGTTGCGCCCCCCGGTTTTACCGGCGCAGATTTAAATCCTGGTATTCCCACGGACTAAAAAGTAGCTTATGTGCTATTCCAGACTATAATCGATCTCTCTGCCAAGTTTCATCTAGATCCTTTCAGCGGTTCCGGCGTGAAAGAGTAACAAACATCCATCCATCTTTCTATCCATTCATACTTAAAAACATTCACGTTTATAATGTTAGTAGGATTTTAGAATTAGGGTAATCCCCTGAAATGCTGGTTTGCAGTAGCGCCAGAAAAGAGTAATTTTCTGTGTTTCGGTTTGAAGAGTTTGCTAGCCTGTAAAATAACAGGCATAATCTGTATGCCTGAAGGCATCATAAGACACATTTCGATGACTTAGGAAGCAATGCTTTTTTTTAATACAACTAGCTGATGGAACCAGCAGATGGCCCACCTGATGTTAAGAATTGCCTCATATGTCACGCACTCGTATGACAGGAACACGCCCTTCGATGCACTGCTCTGCGTCCATCAACTTGAGGCATACAGATGTTAAGCCTCATGTGCCTGTAATTACACCAGCGACCACACTCTTCAAACCGAAACACAGCGTTGCTGCTTGGCGGCAGAAAAAGGCGTGGTGGTAGTACTTCCCCGGATGAGCCCTTCACAAAGAGCTCACCACAAAGAGCTTTGCTGATGGTAAGCATAACATCAGGCAGGTCAGGTGCCATCAGCAATCAACAAAAAAACAACTTTTTTCACACAAAGAAAAAAAAAAAAAGAAAAAAAAACAGCTACACGAAAATTTTCACACAAAGACAATGTAAAATAAGAAAGTCTATCTGAAGTTGACCCAAGTCACGCGACTCATAACTCCTGTGCCAGTTGACAAGCGGAGCACTGTCGTATTATCGCGAACAATGAGTGATTATTCACACCATGTCATTTGGTGACGATAAGTTAACTTTACTGTTATATTTTACTGCTCTACCCTACATACTTGTTAATGGGTCACTATCTTTTTAACAAAAGGGCTGTGAACCGGCAAACCACTCTCACATTTTTAACATCTAAATATATATAACTCAAAGGTGACTGACTGATATAGTGATCTATCAACGCACAGCCCAAACCATTGGACGGATCGGGCTGAAATTTGGCATGCTGGTAGATGTTATGACGTAGGCATCCGCTAAGAAAGGATTATGATCAATTCTACCCCCAAGGGGATAAAATAGGGGATGAAAGTTAGTAGTATGAAACTTTGAATTCCTTGACGCGAGCAAAGCCGCGGGTTCAGCTAGTTTTTGAATATATAACGAATGTATGGTTATGAAAATCGTAAACAACAAAGCTTCGGTAAATAAAAATAAAAAGTTTCAGTAATACTACTGCAGTGCTCTCCAAAGTCGAGGAGCTATGTTTTTGTAGTTTGAGTTTCAGTAATACTACTGCAGTGCTCTCCAAAGTCGAGGAGCTATGTTTTTGTAGTTTGAGTTTCAGTAATACTACTGCAGTACTCTCCAAAGTTGAGGAGCTATGTTTTTGTAGTTTGAGTTTCAGTAATACTACTGCAGTACTCTCCAAAGTCGAGGAGCTATGTTTTTGTAGTTTGAGTTTCAGTAATACTACTGCAGTACTCTCCAAAGTCGAGGAGCTATGTTTTTGTAGTTTGAGTTTCAGTAATACTACTGCAGTACTCTCCAAAGTCGAGGAGCTATGTTTTTGTAGTTTGAGTTTCAGTAATACTACTGCAGTACTCTCCAAAGTCGAGGAGCTATGTTTTTGTAGTTTGAGTTTCAGTAATACTATTGCAGTACTCTCCAAAGTCGAGGAGCTATGTTTTTGTAGTTTGAGTTTCAGTAATACTACTGCAGTACTCTCCAAAGTCGAGGAGCTATGTTTTTGTAGTTTGAGTTTCAGTAATACTACTGCAGTACTCTCCAAAGTCGAGGAGCTATGTTTTTGTAGTTTGAGTTTCAGTAATACTACTGCAGTACTCTCCAAAGTCGAGGAGCTATGTTTTTGTAGTTTGAGTTTCAGTAATACTACTGCAGTGCTCTCCAAAGTCGAGGAGCTATGTTTTTGTAGTTTGAGTTTCAGTAATACTACTGCAGTACTCTCCAAAGTCGAGGAGCTATGTTTTTGTAGTTTGAGTTTCAGTAATACTACTGCAGTGCTCTCCAAAGTCGAGGAGCTATGTTTTTGTAGTTTGAGTTTCAGTAATACTACTGCAGTACTCTCCAAAGTCGAGGAGCTATGTTTTTGTAGTTTGAGTTTCAGTAATACTACTGCAGTGCTCTCCAAAGTCGAGGAGCTATGTTTTTGTAGTTTGAGTTTCAGTAATACTACTGCAGTGCTCTCCAAAGTCGAGGAGCTATGTTTTTGTAGTTTGAGTTTCAGTAATACTACTGCAGTGCTCTCCAAAGTCGAGGAGCTATGTTTTTGTAGTTTGAGTTTGACCTTCCTGTTATTGATATGGCTTTGAACTCAATGAAAATAGAATAATCTACTTCTGCAGTAATCACAAGTTTGTTTAATCTATCCGGTCAATCCAGTTTAACATTTTCAACAAAATTTTGTATTATTTTTGGAAACAAAATAAAATTAAAACTGGTTATGTAGGTAGGTACATAAACTACATAACCAGTTATAAGTTTTATTTTATTTTTCTACCGCACTTGATGCTCTACAACATAATAATTATTAATTATCTGAGTACCTACCTATCCCAGTCTTGATTGGGTATTTTTCTTTCTGTCTCGATGTTAGTTCTGCTTACATTGCGACATTTCATATTTCAATAATTCGTTGTCAAATCGATTATCGATGCCAAAACAAAGTTTCTAACACTTTTTGAAAAAATAATTATCTTCTTTAATAATTTCATTTCAGTCAACAATTGTCATCAATTGTTGTCAAGGGTATGGAATGTTTTACTGCGGTAAAGAATCCAAATCGAAGCAATCCATAGAAGACTCAAGTTCAATGATGTGTCAAAGTTGGTGGCCATACAGACCGTAGGACTGACAACATTGGGGAAATAACTGACAAATTACAGCCACGAACCATGTCCTGTCCAACAGTGGATTTCTTAAAACTGGGTTACCCTAAAGGGTTTGAGTATCTTAGATGTGCCCCAAATACATCGATTAAGCATTAGCCTGAAGATGTCCTGTGCTAGACATGGGCCTTTCTTGCATATATCCAGGAAGAACGATTCTAAATTGCTAAGCCCTCTTGATTAGCCGCGATTTTCCCGCATTTCGACAGTGAATCTGGTAGGAGGGAGGCCCATACCTCTCACTACTCGTATTCCAGCTATTTACAGGGATTTTATATATTCTTTTAGGTTTGTCTGCTTCCCATTTTGCATGTTCTCAACAAAGCCATTAGTTTCGCCATCCGTCACAGTCGGCGTCGACCGTTGACACTTGCCACAATGCGCGGTTTGATCACAATTAGTCCCGCCCGCTGGTTTTGTAATGCCCAAATTATGTAGGCCCATATGGTTTCTACATTTTTATTATTTGTAGTAGGTAATGTATATAGCAGCACTGCAGTAGTAATTTATTCTGGGTAGGTCACATTTTTTGGATGCTCCTGGGCCAAGGCCCACCCTATATGCAGCATCCAGTTTATTCAGTGCTGACCTTGGTCAGCACTGAATAAACAGCCGCAGACAAACGTCGCCACCTAAACAGACCGAAGAAACGTTGGATGACCTGGGGATCTTTTACAATACAAGAGACCTATGTCCAACAGTGAACTGCAATAGTTTTATGATGATGATGATAAAAATACTAGCAAATTACCATCATGCTGAGTTGTTTAGAGTGGTTAACATAGAATATAACCAGTGGCTAAGATGCTCGTTGATTGTAGCTGACTTACTCCCGGTTTCTGAAAACGCGATCAACACTAATCGCTATCTCTATCTAATTTAAAGTAAAAGATGAAATAACAAGTGACTTGACAGCCGATTAGTGTTGATCGCGCTTTCAGAAACCAGGAGTTAGTAATTTAGAAGAAAACATAAATTATTAGAGGCGAACAATGCTATTAAAGAGAAGCCTGTTTAATTAGCACCCGTTTTAATTTACCAACGATCACAAATCTATGTTAACAATCACTACACAACGATAACAATATTAGAAATTGCACCAACACCTTCCGATACGCAACGCTAGCCAAGATGAGACGAAAAGATAATCGCGTTTCCTTATTCTCGTAGAAAGTACATTCTATCACGCGAAGATGCATCTCTGTAACAGCATGGTGATCACCCACCATGGATCTCGAAAAGCATCATTTTGGTTTGAGTGAGGTTGCCAGTGAAATAACAGGCAAAAAAAGCTTAACACCTGTTTGCCTCAAGTTGATTGACGCAGGGAACGCAGGTCAGTGCATCGTAGCGCACGTTCCTGTTATGCGTGACTTACGAAGTAATGATTTGTTTTAGGTGATGGTAATCATGTACCATCAGGATAGGACAGAATTGGGATACAGATTCAAGACTCGAATCTCTCTTGACAATATAGATCACTAGTTGCGCCCCGCGGTGTCGCTGGCGCAGATTTAAATCCCAGTATTCCCACCGGATAAAAAGTAGCCTATGTGCTATTCCAGACTATAATATATCTCTGCCAAGTTTCATCCAGATCCGTTCGGCCGTTCCGACGTGAAAGAACATTCATCCATCCATTCATCCATCCATCCATCCATCTATCCATTCATCCATCCATACTTACAAACTTTTGCGTTAATAATAGTAGTAGGATGGTATTCTCCCTAGGCTGGTCACCTAGCTGGCACCATCCATCGCGTGCGCGCCTTGTCGCGTGCCGTGAGCGGAAGAGCAGAACATGACGTATCCGCCGTTACATCCAGGTGTCATTCACATCCAAGCCAGATCACATGTCTTACTGAAATACTTGGTCGCGTAGAACTGGCCCCTAGATTCACCATGTTTTAAGATGTTTCTTGACCTTTGTGATTTTACTGACTTACTTGATGGTAAGCGGTTACTTCAGCTTGCCGTGCTCTGAGGGGCGTCCTTCGGATTCGAGGATTCACGTCTTACATAATATCCTATCCTACTTCTTACTATTCTACTAACATTATAAACGCGAAAGTTTGTAAGTATGGATAGATGGATGGATGTTTTCTCTTTGTCTTTCACGCCGGAACGGCTGAATGGATCTAAATGAATCTTGGCAGAGAGATAGATTATTATCTGGAATAGCACAAAGGCTACTTTTTATCACGTGGTAATGCCGAAATTTAAATCTGCACGGGTGAAACCGCGGGGCGCAACTAGTGTGTCATATTTGCGTCTATTACTCTGATACGTAAAGGTACCTTTTGGCATAAATCCCTTTGTGTAATTAAATCGTAACATAGCAATTGAAGAATCCTGCTATGTGACAGAAATAGGTTGGTTGTTAAGTAAAATAGACATACTACTCGTACTACTTCTAGGCTTAGAAAGAAAGAAAGAAATAAACAAGGAAAACATATTTATTTTGACCCACAAACATAGATACTTACCTAAAACTAACAGTAAAAATAATTAGGAAGGTGCAACATACAAAAAAAGAAGAAAATAAGTAAATAGATAAGGTAAAAGCATACATAATAATTATTATGTATAAACAGGCAAAAAGGTCGCGTCTCAGCTGCTGCATGCTGCACCTAACCTGGGTGCTCGTAGGTACGGTGCAACGCTAGTTTTCAGACGTGGCTTGAAATAAAAGAAGAAATAAGAGAAAAGTGTTTGGTTACAAACGCGTTCAAATCTTTTCTTCACAAGACTCCTGTTGAAATCTTCATCAAAGTTCATAGAAAAGTTATGTTATTTGTATTGTATAACCACAATTTCACGGTTGGTTAGTAACAGTTGTGGTGTAAACTAATGATTGCTTCCGATCCGGTCACTGGCTTTAAAAGAAAAACTATGAGGCGTTGACTTAATCTGACCGATTACAAGAATAGTTAATTGGTTATTCGAAGTCAAGGCGACGCGGGTCTCGTCCAACTAAGAGTCAAAGTTAAAATCCAAAAGTCTTGTGATTCAGTTGAATCAAAAGGATCACTGATACGTCTTTAAATTACGTGAATCCAGGTGCTCGATTAACGCGACTTATGCCTGCAAATTGATGCGACAGTCGCTCATGCCACGAAACACAGGGAGATTTTGTGGGCTAACCGCTCATATCACGATGCACCCCATTGTATATTCTTTATCAGTAGCATATGTGTGTGTGACTATAAGGAAGGATAGTATTCACGTCTGAACACGAAAAGAAAGAAATAAAAACATAGTTGATATAGACAACTCAAAACAGAAAGTTAACCCTTTGAAACCCACTCCGTTAGTTGGAGTTGGGAACAATAAAAAAAAATTGTACCAAGTAACTTGTTACCATCAAATAATTTAAGAGTAGTCAAAGGCAAAACCGAAAATTGTGTTTGATAGATGTGTGGGGCAAAACACTAGTTAAAAATGTTATACATGTATCAATATTTTTTTACTAATTAGTGGTTACGGTACTCTATTAATTATCTTCAGACAGATTAATATAATATCTAAAAGTCAGTCTCACCTCGATATAGAAACATTTAAACGGGGTTTAGTCACGATACTATTTACGAAATTATTTTAGGAACTATATTGCAATATGCCATTATTGTTATTCAATGTGGGCGTGCATTAGTTTGGCATGTTCATTGTTCGTGTTTGACAATTCAACCCCATGTGTGGGCAGGCTTTCTACTAATAATGGAGACGTAGCTTTTAAAAGAATTTTTCAAGCTACGAAATTAGTATGATTTTCATGTCTTATTTTTTGGTGTTTGTGTTTTATGTGGTGCCAGCAGTTGGAATTGATGTGAATTGTGATCCTTATTGCAACTTTGACATTGACTTAATTGTTAATCTATGTAAATTCAAGCGCAATAAATACCGGTTCACTTTTTTAAACCATTTTTTGATACCTACGCGTGTTACTCTGTGACAAAGTCACCGTCACGCGAGAGACGTTCGAGTTATGGAATTCAGAAGTAGACTAACATAGTTGAATGATGATGATTATTATTCACCATCCGCTGCTCTATATGTTATGGAACTTCTCAGTGCAATTCGTTATTCGCGTTTAAATTTGCTTAGTGTTCAGTTTTAGTGTCTAGAAGTCTGAAATGCTGAGTTACTCACACTGTCCACACATCGTTATAAGCAGCGGTAGTAATTTGCTATGTTTATGAAATTAGGCAATTATAGGCAAACAGAGTCACTTCACATCGTCGTATTTGAGAAAATAAGACATTATAGCGATGTAAACTGACACCGTGACGACAACAACAGAGTATAGCATGTTTACATAATAATGTAGTTGAAGCCTTAAATTGTGCAAAGACTGTGTCAAATATAGAGATATAGACATGCAAATGTCGGAACGCTGTTCCTCTATTTTTTATTGATTTGTTTAAAATATCACCGAGTTGGTCAATAAATGGCCGCAATTTGGTTGAAATCATTTTATATGTACTGTGGTTATCCACAAACTAGCTTTACCGACATTATCTAATCCAAGATCGATATCGGTTGACTAGGTGCAACCTTGCTCAAAAAAACAGTATCAAGTGAAAAGGTTCAGGGACCATAAGCTCACTTCAACCGAGTTTTGAAACTCACTCAAACATCTCTGCTACTTGATCCCTGGCAGAGTTCGGCCATCTCGCATGTGAAAATGTCGTTCCAGTTGAATTACAAAATGCCACTTTGAAAACTGTTAAAGCTAGGCAGTGAATCTAAAGTGCCAGTTGCACACGTTCAAGCCTAAAGGTGCACACACGTGCTCAAAAATAATCATGCTAATTTTGTGCGTGCTCAAAAATCAACCGACGTACGACCAAATAAGCATGCTTATTTACTAGCACGATCTGTTCACACTTGATTTTATTGAGCAAGGCCCGAAAAAAGCACGCTTAAAATAGGCACGTGTGTCAGTACCATTATGGAACAGGCAATACACATGCGCCTTGGTTCCGTTCTTGTGCACTAATGTAGGTACTTGTGCTTTCAGTGCCCAAATAAGGTAGGTGTAGTTTAGTAGTAGTAGGAGTTTGTTGGACCTTTGGTAAAGATCGTAAATTGGCAAGCATCCTTCAATTTGAAGTTTTAATAATAAAATACAGCAAAAACTAGGTCAACATGCCTATTTTAATGAAATAATTACATTGAGCAATTCAGTAGTTACTACCCAACAAGCCGTTATAATCGTACCTAACCATCTTCAAATTATACTAAAGTATATACCTACTGCATGCGGTAGGTGTGCTTTGTCGTAATCTACTATAGTAATTAAACGCATGTATAGCTGTCTGTTTGTTTAATAATTAAATAGCACGTTTTCTGACGACAAATCTTTGTCGTCAGTTATGTTTATGAGTGGAGCTCTTTGTAAAGGGCTCGTCCGGAGAAGTCATAGCCTACCTACATCCGTGGGAGAAGTACTACCACCACGCCTTTTTCTGCCGCCAAGCAGCGACGCTGTGTTTTGGTTTGAAGAGTGTGGTCGCCGGTGTAATTAGAGTCACATGAGGCTTAACATCTATATGCCTCAAGTTGATGGATGCAGGGCAATGCGTAGGGCACGTTCCTATCGTGCATGACTTACGAGGCAATGCTTTCTTAAAGGTGATGGTTACGACTTAAAATCAGGTGGTCCATCTGCTTGTTCCATCAGCTATATCTAAATATATATAACTCAAAGGTGACTGACTGACTGACATAGTTATCTATCAACGCACAGCCCAAACCACTGGACAGATCGGGCTGAAATTGGGCATGCAGGTAGATGTTATGACGTAGGCATCCGCTAAGAAAGGATTTTGATCAATTCTACCCCCAAAGGGATAAAATAGGGGATGAAAGTTTGTATGAGATTTTCAAAGTAAACGAGCGCTAGCAAAGCCGCGGGATAATAATAATAATAAATTAATAAATAAATTCAGTTCAGTTGAGTCGCGAGAACACACACACACATAGCTTCACGACTTTGATCCCCAGGCACGGTAGATATCCCTTCAGATCTCCCAGTACCAAGTAGGTACTAATTCAAGATTCTTTGAGGATGTCTAAGGGGGGTAGTCAGAGGTACGTCCAAACATTACATTTGGCACATACCCACATTTTGCAGTAGTTAGTATTCCATACGTGACAGGTTGCAAGCCCATCGCCGCTGTTAGAATACTAACTGGTTTCCTCGCGATGTTTTCCTTCACCGTTTAAGAGCACTGGCATTGCGCACATAAATTTTTCGATAGAAAAATCCATTGGTGTACGACCGGATTCGAACCTGCGACCTTACGATCGGAAGGCGGGGTCACTCCCACTAGACCACTTGTTCTCTTTTCGCTTCTAGTCGCGAGAAACTTGTGCATATTAAGTCGAAACTAATTTTAAGTAGGTACAAATAATAATGTATATTCTTCTAGGTATATATAATAGGTACTCCACGGAACAGAGAAAACCGTACAAATATATTAATATGGTATACTCTGAGCCAAACATAACTTTCTTCACATAAAAAGCTAATTAACAAGAGTGATATTGCAATGTAATGTACGCTGCCGTGATGTGGGTTAATGAAAGTAAATACTCGTTACTTTACAAATCCCATCAAAGTGGAAATCACACGTGAATCGATGCGTAACAGCTCGTAACTAAATAACTAGACGGCCTGTGTGAAATTTTCACAATATAAAATGAAAATCAAGTCTTTGTTCAGAAACACAAGGATCATAAACCTCTTTTAGCACTTCACACCGCGAATCGGTATTCGCATTTTCATTTGCTCGTGTCTGCCTGTCGTGCGTGTCTTGATCGTTTCAGTTTTAGTATCTTATTCTTTGAAAATAGGCGTAGCAGTAAAACCCCGTGGTCTCTACCTACCCCTTATAACAACATTAACAGTGGGTACCTAGTTAGTAGACGCAATCCGATGCATTAAAAGTGGTAGTCGTTATTACCTTCAATATAAAGCCTACAATCGTATAGTTTTGCGAATGCATTCTATTGTGCAAAATAAGTGCAATTCTACGTGACATAATCCTGTCCCGGTTAAGTGTTTAATAGGTGTGAAATTAATTAGTAGATAAGCAAGAACACATTTACTTACAAAGCGTGTCGCCAATAGAATTACCATGTGAAGCTTTGCGCAAATTGCTGGGAAAATTATTGATTAATGTGATTCAATTGTACAGACTAGACACCAAAACGTTTTTTACTGGTTTTAAATAGTTGTAAACATTCCGCACAAGACTAGGTATCTATTCCATCATATTAATAAGCAGCCATCCGATACCGCTTTGTCATTTACTTCCATCCTAAGGTTGCCTGGAAGGAATCGCTTTCAGCGATAAGCCCGGCCATTGTACTTTACTATGTTACGCCTAGATTTATGATGTATTCTTGTGTACAATAAAGCACAATAAAGTGTTATCTATCTATCCCCAAGCTAAGCAAAATTTATACCATGATATCCAGATTGGTTTTATAATTATTATATGTTTTTGTAACATTTTTCCTATAATATAAGGTTAACACCCAGGTAGAGAGAAAATAATTTATTATGTTCATTAGAAAGTTTGTTCACTCGGTGGAGATCAAAGTTGTATTCAACACAGAAACCAAAGCCTACTACTACCCAGAGCTGTGAGCCCTATAAATCTATTTCACTGCTAAAAATATCAAGATAATTTCCACAACTCAGCTGTGAGACCTGTCAGTAAACTTCCTACTTAAAAAGTATCAAGATAATTCAACAAATCGGATCCAAATGATAATCAGCTAAATTGGTTGCGATAATACATTAAATTGGGGTCTACCTCACTCAATAACCTAGTTGGCCTAAATTTGTTACTAGTTTTAGACAAAATATTGGTAACCAAGAATGTACTTTCAAATATTCCAAGGCAAAGATTAAAATAGGAAATCCATCCTGTGACTAATTTTATTTGATATCAATTCTGCAATGGTTGACGAGATTTTCGATAGTAGGTACCTAGGTACTTGTAATAATTTAATCAGCATATTATGGTACGATGAGGTACAAAACTGTTTCTGAAAAAAAATTATTAGTAATTTTTATGTTGGTTGCATGCAAGCGTTATTTATTTGTAACCAAATACTGATCAAAGTCAAAGTCAAAACGTAGTATTTATTCAGTAAAATCACAAGGATCACTCTGAAACGTCATAAAACTAGGAGAATCTAGGTGCCAATTCCACGCGACCAGCCTAGAAGAAGTAGCAACAAACTTAACGGCTTACTTCCTACCGTTCTTCTGTATGATTCTTGTTACAATTTATTTATAAAACAATATTGAAGCAGTTAATAAAAAGAAAAGAAGTAAATACAACCAAATCTTATTTTCAAATTTCAATTACTACTTCTGAAGTTCTGAGTCAAAGTGAGGCTGATAATCGTTGAACAACTTACTCGCTCGCACATTTCAAAACCTTTTTAAGTTATAAAATAAAACAACAAGGTGAAACTGAACTGAAAGTTAAAAGATAAGAGAAACCAGAAACCGCCAACAACAGTTTTCGGGAAATGGCAGGAAAACTTGTATGGACACAAAGAGACAGAGACGTTGGACATCAAAGTTAAAAAAAAACTAAATCGTACGAGTATTGTAAACACAACCTTTTGAAAATGAAATAGTATAGGCGAGGGCGGGCTTTAAAACACCCGAGATCGGGAATCGCACTTTCTCTCGAGTGATACATAGTGCTTTATACTACACCTACGAGGAAAATAAAAACCTAAACTGAATCCTCAAACAACACACAAATTGAAAATGGCGCCAATGGCGTCTGCAATTTTCACATGTTCTTTTTTCAAATTGTTTATCCTGCCGCCGCAGGGTCGCACTGCCAGCCCGACACCATCCAACACACAGCTAGTGGCCAGTGTCATTTTGCGAACTTGGAGATAAAAACTCACTGTAAATACTTTTTGGCTTTTGATATTTAGGTTACCGGCGCATAGTCTTATTCAAAATTAAAAAAGAAAAACCACGTAAGAAATGGATTTTCATACACTTTTCTCTCCCGCTCAGATGCGTTTTCTCCCCGCATATTTGTTCGATATGCAATGAAGTACTTTCTACCATAAATTTGATAAAGTATCAAGGTTCTTTCCAAGCAGGTGTAGTATAAATTTACATTCATTCCAGATTCAACATGGTTTTCTATTAAAAAACTGTTATACTCAAAAATCATGGTAACTAACCCGTATTAATAATAATTACCTACATAACTAGGTAGGTAGGTACTTTTACACACATAAGTATAAAGAACCTTAACTTATTACAATCACACATCGTAAAATGATCGCGTGTGTCGTGTCTAGATAAAGCGAATTCACATAATGCCTAGATAACGTCTAATGTCTGCGTAATTTTCATCTATGCTAATTCGAATTTATTGCTTTGACCCTCTGCTGCAAAGATTAACATGATAAAGAGATTCTTTGGAACTGCAATGGTGTCAGTAATTTGACTTTAATATGAAGAGTAAAATACAAAATAGGGGAAACTTCGAAAACCCAATGAGACAAAAATAAAACGTGACTTTCCGTCTCCTTCCGAGACGTTCACGTTATTATTAAGGGTCCGTCGCCCAATCGAACGAAGTCGAGCGTTTGGCGCGGACTGAGAGCTGGGCGCGTTGCGTAGCTTGATAAAAGTGAAGTTTTTAAAAAATCGTTTATAAAAATGAGTATAAGCTAGAATATTTTTATCTTTTTTTATTTATAAACATTAGTTTGTTCTTTCATGTGGTATACGTATTCTGGTTTTAGACTTCGTAACATCGAAGAAATAACTGATAGTTTGAAGCGTAAAATTGCGCCAGAGCGGCGTTTTTAAACATTTTATTTTAGAAACAATTATTTGAAATATTTTATATTTTCTCTATGCATAAAGATAAATGCAAACTGTTCAATTATATTGCATTTTTACAAATATAATGTGACTTCGTTTACGGGTGTATGGTGGGTCAATACAAAAGCAAAGAGTACCATTTTACGAAATCGTGCGTTTCAAATAAATTTATTAATCTGTTGAAAATAGTAACTTTTTATTTTTTTTCTATAACTCCTTTTTATGAGGCATCAGAATTTTATTTTCTTTTATTTTTGTGATCGTAAAACGTAAACTGTAATTACACTACGGGATAACTCAAGCTCGAAAAACGGCATTGTTGTTCAAAGCGCGCAGGAGCGTTCTTAAAGATGTAAAGCTAATTTTTTCACTGAAACGAGCTTTACTACGATGTATCTACATTTAAACCACAACTTTTACATTTTATTTATAGTTTTTGCACATCGAATAAAATAAAGTCAATACGGCAAAACCCTCTTCTTGTCTTCAAAATTATAATAATATGCATTGCTGAATTCCAACAAAAAAATACACCTAAAAAAATGCGCATCAGAACCAAAAGTCCCTAATACATAATTCCAACGATTACCCTTATCGCTGCATCAAACAATTTGAATAACCACCCGGAAATTTTCGTCAAATCCTTCAAGCAAATTGTGTATGTGCCTGTACGTCCTTTGTTTTCCACATTGTCTGAATGCCGCGCATCAAGATCTTGCATTTTTCGTCGCGCCTCAGTGGTAGTATTCTGATGCTACGAGAACTGCTTCCCTTCCCTCGTCATCTACTCTTCATGCACGTTCCTATCACACGCGATTTGCGAGGCTTTGTTATAGGTACTTAGGTACTCGTAGTTGATGGTTACTACATAGCATAGCATCTGCCTGTTTTTCAGAAAATTGAATGAAAAAAATAATAATCAAAAACGCATCCTAGATGGTGGATAGTGTAATTTGGAATTGGTAAAAATTGAAACAGGAAATACATTTTTATTTTATTCACACATTCATCAATCTATCTAAAGGTAACTTCTGTTACCATAGCAGTCCGTAAAACGCCATTGATTTTCAAAACATATTTTATGTTTCTCAGTGAACTTACGCAAGCGAGTAATAAAGGAGTTTTTGATTGTAATCAACTGGTAGTTAATTACGATTATTATATCTACTTCAAACAAAGGCGTAGAGATGGTTTACTGCTCGCATTTCAGATACAACAATTGAGACGCTTATGCTGGTCCCAAACAAAACATAGGTACTTCTTACTTTAGCCATGAAGAATTCATGATAAAATACCGAACAAAAACAAGATGAATGCAAAATCTACGAAGTATGGATGTTTGTGGCTGAATTTTGTCAATGAGTTTACAATTAATCGTCATCCCGATGAATAAAGTTTAGCATTTTATTATTTTGTGGTCTTGTTCGCCATTGAAGGATACGTCTCGGAGGACAATGCCATCATCATTAGCATCATCAGCTTTTCTATCACGTTTGTTAAAACTATACCTATACAACGTACTTACTTAATAATTGATGACGTCGTCGATGACGTTGACGATGTTAATAATAACAATGGTTACCATCATAGTGCAAGTAGGTACTGTACTTACGTACTTATTAGGTACGTACACTTACACTCACTACTTAAAACAAGTATATTTCCAAGTCCTCCTATAGGATAGTTATAACTCCACTAACTTATAATTATATTTGACGACCTCTGTGGCGCAGCGGGCGAGAGCCTGCCTGCGACGCAAGAGGTTGCGGGTTCGATTCCCGCCTTGGAACAAATTTGTGTACGATCTGCAGAAATTTGTTCCGATGGTCTGGGTGTTTTCTATGTATAATAAAAAAATATCTATCTATGTAAGTATATAATGTATTAAATATATCAGCTATCTAGTACCCATAACACAAGCTTTGAATAGCTTACTTTGGGGCTAGATAGTGCTGTGTGGATAGTCCAGCATTATTTATTATTATTATTTATAGTATAGGTAAAGAAACAGTGTGCACTAGTGCGTATTTCATGTCAATACAGGTTCTTGCAACTGACTATTATTTGAATAGACACCGCACTATGAAAAGGCGATGGCGGCTGAAGAACGCACAGCTAAGCTACTAGAGGATGGGTACCATCATCTAAGTACGAGTACTTTATACTGACAACCTTCATGAAATTTTGCGCTCGCAACATTTAGTAAAAAGTGTCACTTACTTATCTGAACCGGTCTGAGGTTAGCCTTTTGTGCATAAATGGCCAATAGAGAATGGAAGATGCCGCAAACGGCTAACTTCACACCGGTTCAAATAAGTTGGTGGCACTCATTGCATGTAGTTAGTTACTTAATGTATTATATAGCTTCAATAGTGTAGGTATTTTATTACATTGTAATGAGGATCATACAAAAGAGCGATAGATACCAAGCCGAGTTTGTTGCCTGTTCTTCTCGGTGTTGGCCGCGTGGAACTGGCACTAGAGTCACCTAGTTTTAAGACGGTTCAAGATGGTCCTTGTGATTTTATTGAATAAACATATTTTGACTTTGACTTAGTTAAGGAAGCAAGTTTTCGGACATAACAAAAGTTCCACCAAAATATAATCTAGACTAGAAAATATTTAAAAAATCATTGTCTGGATTATAGTTTTCTACTGATTGACTGAACTTAAATTTCTATGTTTTGCAGAGTACCTAGAGTATCGTGCATTTTCGCAGTGCGAGTTAACAAGAGATAGTGACTTTCCAGCTCTCAGCTAGATTACTTGATCAGCACAATTAAAATTGTACGCAAACTTAGAATATTTGTAATTTAATCTGTAATGAATGGTAATGGCATTGGAAAAGTATTGAAAAACGAGTAAATTACACTCGAACCTATTAAACTGTTCTTAATCTAGAAATGAAAGTAGTATACCGGGAAAGTAAGAAGTTAAAATCGGTACCTTGCTAGATACCTACTGCTGATATTTACTTAAATAGGCTCACTACCTACCTATATCTACTGTACTTCTCATGCACTGTAGACATCATTTAGATTTATTCTTATATCGGATATTCCACTCAAAAGATATTGCGAATTTAAAAATGACAATCTAAACTAAAAATTAAACCGAACGCGCTGTGATGCCACTCAGCGCAGCGGGCGACGCGGCGAAGAGTGTGCACCGAAGCGCGGGAGAAGAAGGGAGTGCACATCTAATGAAATAGGTAACTTATGGTAGGTCTATGTTTTTAGGTACTTCACATGGCTGGCGTGTTCGCGTATTCTTCTTATTTTCCCAAATACGACGAAGAGTGACTCTATTCGTCTATTTTTCACGAACTTATATGCAAATACATTAAAACCGCGCGTTCGTAACAATGTGGATTGTGTGGACGAGTGCTCAAGTTATAGGACTTCGGAGGACACAATAGCCGAACAGAGAGCAAATAAGTACGCGAATACCGAATAGTAACATAAAGTGCACCATTACGTATCTCAAGACTAAAACCGTATCAAATCATGAATGCTGTAGCCATATTGGTTGATACTGTCAAGGCAACTTGTCTAGGAGTCCAAATGTCAGTCATGAACTATTTTTTCAGTTGAACAATAGTAATGGCCATGAGCTATGAAATACCTTTCGATTTGCAATTTGTTTTGACTATTCAAATACCTTTCATTTTTGGTGATGATCATTATTAACATCAGCCTGTAGAAGTCCACCTGACAGTATAGGTTCGTTATCAGCCCCAACGGGAAATTTTAGAGCTAACTAGAGGCAAATCCAAGACAGACAAACCATTCAGCGGATAAGGAAGTAATAATATAGGTCCCAAGATTAAAGCTAAAATATTCATAGCAATTTATGCAAAAAAAACTTTCAAGCTTCTAATAACAAGGCTAAAAGTAAATTAGAACTACAAAATATTTTATCTGTTTCCATTGTTTGCTTAGAAGACAAGATAAGGTAGATGGGTTAGGTGTAAGGGACTTTTTTTTTTTTATGGCTCCTGTCTATCGACAATCTTGCCAGTGTCAAGTGATAGAGATTATTATGCTCTTTGCTATGTTTCTAGTCACGTCAGTCGAAAGTCGAGTCAGTCAATTGTTTTGAAGAAAATGGTGGCGGTTTCTTCAAAACATTTGAAACATTTTCGGTCAAATCACGATATCACATAATACACTTTCATTTCAAATGCTTACACTTTGTGCTAAGGTTAAAATACCACCAAAATTACATAACACAACTCAAAAAAACACTAGAAAAACAATTAAAATGACAATGCTATGTTGCTTCGATAGATGACAGAAAACGAAACTAAGTAAGGGACTTAAAATTCGACTTAAACAAAATATATTATTATAAGCTCACTTCTTCTTGTGTGTCACTAGCACAGACTAGTAGGGATGCTGTTCACTGTCTCTTTCGAAACAGTTTGGTGAAATATTTTATTGCGTCTCAGAAAGCTCCTTTCGAGCACTTGACACAAGTTGTAGAACTTTTTAGTTCTACTAAATGCCAGTTTCCACTCCAAAAACTAAAAAAACCTACCTACTGTAAAAACACGTTTCCTAACAATACACCGGGATTACAATTTAAAATAATTTGACCTTGCAACATAGGTGCGAAGCCACGATGTGTATGTAACACAATTTTTTTACACATTTCGTATATATCAACGAACTGTCTGTGCGTGGTATGGGCATGTCATGAGCAGGGAAGAAAGTCATATTACAAGAAGAATGTTAGACATGGATGTGATTGGTTTTAGAAAGAGAGGTAGGCCAAAGAAAAGATGGATGGACTGTGTGAAGGATGATATGAGTAAGAAAGGAGTGAGCACCGAGATGACGAATGATGGAGGAGAGTGGAGGAGTAGAACCTGTTGTGCCGACCCCACTTAGCGTGGGATAAGGGCAGGAAGATGATTATGATGATGTCTGAACTGTGTGAACTGTAGTATGTGTGGTATGCACCTAAGATTAGATATATTACTTGTCTTGACACAATTTCTGCGCTTTCTTTGTACAACTAACAATTTAATTCACAAATTTCCGTTCCAGTACTTTTGAGCGTGAAAGTGTATAATTAGTTGTTTGGCTCTGAATACAATGAAACTTCATGCTGTGTGGAGGCTTATTACGTAAATGTTGCTACAGATTGGAATTGCTTTGCATACTCGTCCGTTATTGGTGTTGCAAATGAATTCTGCAGTGCAAGGCTAGACGAATCGACATGCAAGCATTAAAGATTTGTTGGTAGTACCTAGGTAGCTCTAGAGCTCATGCTAGTGAAGAGCTCGTCCGGGGAAGTAACCTACTACGTAACAGGGAGCCACCAAATTATCTGAACCAGTCTGGATGTTAGCCGTTAGTGCCATTTTCCAATAGTTATCTGTTATTCCAGGCTACAAATGGTGGTAGTGTCAGAGGAATTCCAAGTTTTATACAAATCCTCTCAGTCGCTACAGAGATGAGTGGGAACTTTCGCACACTTTCGCATTTAGGTCTAAAGGAAGTAGGATGTGTGTGATGAGTCGCTAATTTCGGTGCTCAGCACTCCGTTGCTATTCAAGTCATGTATCACACATCCCAATATTTTTATCCTTAGATCTTGGCTTATCATAAGCTCGTCTCCTTAGCCTATCCTACTTCCTAGGTCCTAATAATAAAACTAAATGCGAAAGTTCCTCAAAACGACAGAGGATTTGTATGAAACTTGGAATGTCCACCACACTACCACCATTTCTTACCACCATTTTTTATCCAGTTCCTGTGTTTAGTCTTGTGTTAAAGAATTAAATCCCTAATGTACAATCGAAATATATATAATGTAATTCTATGTACAAAATATTCGAGTCCATAATGTTCCAATCCTTAATCTCAACACCAGCTTCCGAAAACTCAACAGGCGTCGTGCGAACCATTGTCGACCCAACATGTCGAGGCTACTTCATTACTCAAACACAATGGTGCAAAATAATAATAGTTAGTGCAACTGAGAAATATTGGGCGTATGACTGCTGACTTTCACTGACGGAGAATGGAGACACTAAGATAAATCTCCTCAACGTCCTTTATTCATATTTCCCGCAATTTTATAGCGAGTCTTGTCGTGACGAACTAATTATCAGTTATTTTAGATGATGGATCGTTCAGCGACCAATTTATATAAGACCTACATAAATGTAACATTCTGTTTAACAAAAGCGAAACTTTGCGATATAAGGTACCTACTCTACCTTGCTCTACCGTTCCCAAACTGAAGCCACAACTGAATTTTCAGATGTAGCTTCTATTTGGAAATGGCCCAACTTATCAAAATATTAATATTATTTACTCGGTTATAGGTACATATTCAGTTTTTAGAATAACCAGTAGAAATAACAACGATGTCGTTTAAAATTGGCAAAAATGTTGTGCCATTTTTTTCTTGTATTTGTGTTTCAAGGACCTTTCAGCTATCTCAAATACCTACAGCTTTAAAAATAATTATTACTGTTGTATTAGTTAAAACCACCGATCACCACCGTGGTGTATTTCAGCTAGTTAGTTCCAATAAGAAAAATTAATGCAACATAGCTGCGTGGTTTGAGAACGCGTATATAAATTATATCCCACCTTCTTCTTGTTTCAGGAGCATTCGAGGCAGCTACTGGACTACTTAACGGAGTCAGAACAGTTGTTTCTCCTCGGTGCCAATCCTCACGGTAAGATTATGAATAAAGTACCTAAATTAGCTGAGTTTCTTTGTCAGTTCTTCTAGGCTTTGGTCGCGACGAACTGGCGGTAGATTCACATAGTATTTAAGACGTTTCTAAGTGATCCCTGTGATTGTATTGAATAAATAAAGCCCGTTTTGATTTTGAAATATAAGATTCATTGAATTTATGGTTAAACTATAGCTACCCTTGTACCTGAGTTGAGGGTTGGGGATAGGGGGGATGCAAGTGGGGGTAGATGGCAAGTCTTCCTCTTGAGTCCTTTTTTCTAGGAAATGAAAAAAAATATTATTCAAATTTCTTAACTTAAAAAAAAATAAAAAAAAACCCTAACCTAATGAGAATTCCTTCCCTTGAGTCTTTTTGTCATAGAGATGAAATATTACTACCAATTTTCTTCATATAAAAAAAACCCTAACCTAACTAGTAACTTACCTGAAAAATTAAAGTAGGTATTTTTTTTCATTTCCTAGAAAAAAGGACTCAAGGGGAAGACTTGTCATCTACCCCCACTTGCATCCCCCCTATCCCCAACCCTCAACTCAGGTACAAGGATTGCTATAGCCAACCCGAATTTATTACTAGTGGCTCTGGGAGCTGTAGACCTCGCGAGCATACTAAAAGTGAGCTATTTGAGGAATGTAATGTGCAAGTGCATTTTCCGTTTTGTGATTTTTTTGATCTTTTTGATTTTTTTGCATCATCTTGTGTAGAATGAGGTCCTTTGTGTTTCTCTCAAATTTGATTGAAAACCATCGATTGTTTGATGAGCTATCCTGTTCATCATGCTGAAGATCCTTATCAGATCTTTGCCAAACATTTATGAGACCAACTTATGGTTACTACCTTTCAAATAAAAAAAGAATAATCAAAATCGGATCTCATTTGGTGGAGATATCCAGTATATCAAATAGCCCCCTTTTTGCCCTTTTTTTGGGGGAAGTACCCCTCCAATCAAAAATCCCCGATGACAAAAAAAATCTAATAAGTCATATAACCTGTGTACCAAGTTTCGTCCAGATCGGTTAAAAAATGCGACCTGAAGAGGAGAACAGACAGACAGACAGACAGACATCCGGACAAACGCATTTTTGCCCAATGTGGAAACTGAGACGCTTCGCTCGCTTCGCTCGCTCGGTCAATTAATTTAAATGATCATGAACTGTATTGTCAACCACCACTTACTAATTAATCAATGTATCTATGGATTATAGCATAATGAATGAAGAAATTAATGTTAATAACAAATAACATACACATCATACATAATTCATTCACCGCTTTTTAACAAGTAAGCCATCTGCTAGTTCCATAAGCAAGTAGTAAAAAACTAAGAAAGTGACCGATCTCTTCATTTCTACCTGTGGCTTGCAATCGGTTCGTTTTATAGAAAAAAAAACTAATATAAATATTATTTATGTGGGTAGCAGGCTCCAAATTCAAAATCTCCAACAACACAAGTAGGTAAATGACCGTTGGATTGAATCACCAACAAAACATTTCGCCAAAAAGATAATTTTATTGTCATCTGAGACATCGATTAGCATAAATAATCGTATCAATGAATAGATTACTTAGATATTACCTAACAAACGGAAACTATTTATTTAGCTAGGTTTTATTTATTTATTCATGAAATCTAGAGCACTAGACACATAAAATATAAGTAACAGACAATGAAGATTAATTTTGTTGTGGTCAAAAAAAGTAAGACAAAGCTAGTTTTACACTATGATCTTATTTAACTGAAGAAGTTTGATACTTGAAAAAAGTCGTCCAAACAAGTTCTTACGTACGACAGTTATTAACTGATCCGTACCTAATGTGAAAAAATTTAGTGCGTGTCGTAGAGTTTATCATTATATAGGACATCTTTCTTAAAACTAGGTGTTTTATAAATTATATAATTACAATAAATAATCTACCCACACAACTGACTGTTCATAACAACTCCTTTATCGCTAACAACACAATATTAAAGAAATGTTTTTAAATTGTTTCTTTTAGAAACAACTAAAAATGATGTTGTTAAACATTCCAGAAGCTCAATTCGAGATAGCACATCTAAACCATCAGAAACGTCGCAAGCGCTCGGTGTTCCACGACGACCAAGATCTAGTCGGGCTGAAGAAGCATCTACACGTCAAGCCGACCCCCAGGAGTCTCCTGGATCCCCAGTTCCTATTGCTGCGAAGGCGCGCCAATGCGACGGAAGCAGTGGATCACAGTGACGATATCGATAGATGTCATTTCAGAAGCGAGCATGCGGCTTTGTTCGCTTGCGGTGATGTGGTAAGTGAGCAATAAGTGATTTACATATTTTTATAATGGCCCAGAGTTATGAACGGAGAAGTCAAGCTTTACTGTACATATGTGTTATGTTGAAAATACAAAATAAATTAAAAATAAAAACAACTAAAAGCCCGAACCAGCAAAATCATTTCATAGGCGTATAATGCACAATGTTTTGTTATTTCAGAGAGGAGTAGTCAAATCCAATGATAGTTTCTATTACATTCATCCACTGCCAGAAAGGTTTCACATCGAGAACTCAAAACCTCACGTAATAGTCAAACGTAATCCTAATCCAACAAACGAAAGACTTTGCCTAGAAAGACATGACACTTACGAAGAGCCAGTGACTGCCAAACATTGGTCCAAACACAGGAGAAAACGACACGCTGAAGTCTCCAAACCTAACATAGAAGATTTTAAACTAAACATAGCAAATAGAAATAAAACTATAGACGCATTCATCGAAAAGTTAGATATAAGGAATACAAGACAAAAACGAGGGATACTACCCGCGATATTCGTTGAAACAGCAGTATTTGTAGATAGAGATCTATACAAGCATATGACTACAAACTTTCCAAAAGATACTGAAAGGGAACTAGTAAGGTTCGTGCTTGCGATGATCAATGCTGTACAGCTTATATACCACGACTCATCTCTGGGACGACCTGTTAATTTTATCCTGAAGAGGTTGGAGATCCTTCACGAAGACCCGGATAATTTAAAAAGGCCGCATGATATAGATCGGTTTTTGAGCAACTTCTGCACATGGCAACGACTGGAGAACCCCCTTGGTGATAACGATCCTCTACATTGGGACCATGCGCTGATTTTGACAGGATTGGACCTTTACGTGGTGAACAAGAACGGGAAAGTCAGCAGCCAAGTTGTTGGTAAGGCTAAGTAATTGACCAATTAGGTATACTGATAGACTGAGAAAATATTGTGGCTACACCAACGCGAATGACTAATTTAGTAGTATTAGGTTTTTTATGGTATCTAGATAGATTCCTTAGATCGTTTGCGATAGATATCGCAAAGGATCATCTCTAACCAACATTACTAAATGGTTTATATATATAAATAAATAATGCTGGACAATCCACACAGCACTATCTAGCCCCAAAGTAAGCTATTCAAAGCTTGTGTTATGGGTAGGTACTATAGATAACTGATATATTTAATACATTATATACTTACATAGATAGATATTTTTTATTATACATAGAAACCACCCAGACCATCGGAACAAATTTCTGCAGATCGTACAAAAATTGTTCCAAAGCGGGAATTGAACCCGCAATCTCTTGCGTCGCAGGCAGGCTCTCGCCCGCTGCGCCACAGAGGTCGTCACATGCAGAAAAAAACATAAAGTAGGATCCCGAGCGACGAATTAAAATTAGTTAGAAATTTGATCTCATAGAATCATTAATTTTGTGTTTTAATCACCAATGAATAATCACTTATCGACGGTCATCATTACATAAGCCAATATAATAAAATTTGTGAACGCTTTCCTCAGATTATGATATAATGTCTATTTAATGGTCTCGTTCGATCGTTAACGTAGCATCACTGGCACCAATGCTTATCGAATCGTTAAGTAATGTTTGCAATAGCTTTATCTAGCTTAGCATCAAGGTAATCAAAGAAACGTTGATGTTATTTTTTGAACAGTCTGCGTCAGAATTCATAGTAATTAAAATAAATTAGTAGGTGAAAACTCTTTTAAGAGTTCTTCCAGAAAAGTACCTACCTACCTATCGTTCTGCCGCAATGCAGTGATGCTCCCAATAAGTACTGTGTTTTAGTTATAGGGGTATGATTACTAATAATAATAATAAATAAATATTGGTGGACTTTCCACACAGCACTATCTAGCCCCAAACTAAGCTTATGCTTGTAATGTGGGAACCAGATAGCTGATATACTACTTGTAATACTTTTTTATTTTTTTTGTAAATACATACTTATAATATTATATAACACCCAGACAGAGAACAAACATTTATGTTCACCGCACAAATGTTTGTTCACGGTGGGAATCGAACCCACGACCTACGGCGCAGAAGGCATAGCTACTACCAACTGAGCTACGTAGGCTGTCATTAACAGGGACATTGTGATGCATAACTTGAAGTCTCGCAGTGCAATGATTCGTAGGGCATGTCTTCAGCTGACATGACGTAATACCATTGATGTAATAGTTCAATGGTGCACGATTTTCTTGTTTTGTCACTTTTTCTCTTGAACATAATTTTGACTTGAAATAAATTTTTCTATTGGTGGCGTGTCACTGAAAAAGGATCCTGGCTGGACTGATATGATGGATCTGTGACTGTTAATTATGTTCACATTGGTTTTTTCAACAAGAAGTGTGAAGAACATTATGTAAAGTCCAAATATTTACTTTTTCAGGATTAGCTCCTGTAGCAGGAATGTGCACCGTTACCAGCAGTTGCACAGTCAATGAAGGACGCCACTTCGAGAGCGTCTACGTGGTGGCACACGAAATTGGGCACAAGTACGTAAAAAATAGCTGAAACCACAATTATGTCAGTATGTGTAGAGATAATCACTCTCTTCGAAACATTTAAATTATTTGGAAAATACCGTGACCTTAATATGCCATGTCCACACTTCGTTTGGGTATGTACCTACCCTACAAGCAGAACTACACACGTGTATACTAGTTTGTCAAATCTGTGGACAATTAGGATTTTTGAAGATCTCAGGAGACACGTCCAGATCAACACGATACATGTATTTTCTGAGAACCCTCTTCCACATGACTGCCTTCCTTACAGCCTCGGCATGCGACATGACGGGCCGTTGGCCGACAACGGCTGCGATCCAAGTGCTTACATCATGAGCCCCACTCTCGGCAGCGGGAAGATCACCTGGTCGCAGTGCAGCAAGAGCTATCTGCAGAAGTTTCTGGAGTAAGTTTTGCTGTGCCTTTGTCCCCTTTGTTCCGTTGTGTTTTTTTTGTTGTTTTTTGGAACGTGGATTTGACTCTAACTCTCTACTTACTAACTAACTCTAACTTATCTTCTGTTGGATTTTCAGTTTGGTCTTGTAATTTAATTTAATCGCTAACTTAAGGGTGTTTTTATACAACCAGCTGATGGAAAAAGCAGATGACCCACCAGATATGAAGTGGTAACCATCACCTATAACAAAGCATTGACTCGTAAGTCACGCACGATAGGAACGCGCCCTACGATGCACTGCCCTGCGTACATCAACTTGAAGCAAACAGATGTACCTATGCCTGCCTGTGCCTGTAGTTACACCGGCGACCACTCTCTTCAAACAGAAACACAGCGTTGCTGCTTGGCGGCAGAAAAAGGCGTGGTGGTAGTACTTCCTCGGCCGAGCCCTTCACAAAGAGCTCATACTCAAAGTATACTTATTATTATCGATGCATGGCTCAAGGAGTGAGCTTTGCACGCAGAGTTTTTTATAAGCTCCTTATTCACGGATGAAACAGAATCGGTTTAAATATTTTGACTCTCATAAAAACAACCAAAGTGAGACTGTAACACTCGAAATACTCGACTATGGCTATAGACAAAGCGTGCAAATTATGAAATGCGACATTGCATCATGGTAATGGGCAGTCTCTATCAACATTTATATTACAATCGCAAGAACTCATAATTTCCGAAGTGTAATTAATGTTTAACTACAGTACAGTACAATCGAGGTGTCTGCTTGACCACGGGAATTCAGCAGGCCAGCTAGACCACAGCGCGGAGGGAATCTTACCAGGAGAGAGATTCGATGCTGATCAGCAATGTAAGTGATCCTACTATTATTATAAACGCGAAAGTTTGTAAGTATGGATGGATGGATGGATGAATACCAGAAAACAAGCATAATATGGCTCAGAATGTGCTGCAAATATGCTACCTACTTAATCACAAATCAACAGACCAGATTCATTGCTGAAAACAACGAGTTCATTAACTTCTGTAGAGTTCACTACAGCCAATCAAACATTTTCGAATTCTTTATCAACCGGAAGGCCTCAGTGAGGGCACATTTTGTAACGTTTACGGTTTATAACAAAGATGACTTGGGTAGATCTCCATTGTAGTTTAACTTAAGGCCAAGGGAGGTGAGAAAATCAAGATAAATACTGATAGCTATTTATTATCATCAAATATGTTTCCAGGCATGCTGAAATATGGACGCGGCAGTCGTCACTCAGCTGGTCAGAGTCTAGAGGATATCTGCAGAGACCTCCATTGTCAGCGAGAGCGGTACACGTGGACGTCTCATCCTGCTCTGGAGGGAACTAAGTGTGGAGAAGACATGGTGATTACATTATCATACCCATCCTGGGGCATTATTCCATCCATCTATTCAGGCTATGCCCCCACTGCTGGGTAAAGGCATCCGGTCCTGTGCCAATGATTTCCCAGAATTGGTAAAGTCAGGGGCTTTATTCACTATGGGCAAATTATATCCTATGTCATAAAGAATAAAGCCCAAGATCACGTTTTGACGTTACGGTTTGGGGCAAGGAATCTCCTATTTCATAGAGTATAATGCCCCTGACTTAATTCTGGGAAATCATTTTTTTGCTATCCACACCTGGTCCCACTTTCATTCTTCTAAGCACTTCCACTTCTGCTTTTCGCCCTCATGAGGAAATGGGTCGTTCGTTTATTGTTTTAAGCATAACTATAACCGAATCATGTCAACTAATCCGATAAACGACTTATCGGGGACTAGAAAGTTTAGCTCATGTTTCCGGATCCCATAATAACTTTACAACCACATTCATCTCATCCTCTCAAATAAATTGATCAGGTTTATGTTAAAATATTACGGCGTTGCCAACACCTAATATTTCTAGAGCTAATGTGACGAGCGAGAGTCACATTAGCTCTTGTCTTCGTCTTTACCTATCCACAATCCACACCTATTCAAAGCAGGTGGGTGGTCTTGAAAGGCAATCCTGATTGTAGGTTACTTTTGCGGTTCTGAAAGAAGTGGTAGAGCATCATTGAAGAGATCGAATCATTTAACGCTGGAAAACAGTGAGATGATGTGTTTGTCAGATGAGTGAGGGGATGTGTTTGCGCATAACACTCCTACCTTCACACTCCCTATCTCCTTCTAGTATTTTTTTTACGTGACGCGACCTTATTGCAAGCTCTTTGTCAAGGGCTCGTCTGAATACCACCACTCCTTTTTCTTACAGGCAAACGAGTAAACTTACGGCACCGCGTAATTACAGGCACATGGGTCTTAACATCTGTATACCTCAAGTTGATGGATGCAGAGCAGTGCGTCGTAGGGCACGTTCCTGACGTGCGTGACTTACGTGGCAATGCTTTGTTATAGGTGATGGTTACCACATAACATCAGATGGGCCATGTGCTTGTTCCATCAGCTTGTTGTATAAAAAAACTTGTACCAACACACCCCCTCCCCCTCCATCCAGCGTTCTTTTGACATGAGCTATACGTTCGTTAGTATTGCCGCGGCGGAGAGTGCGTGGAGCGCACCGCCGCTGGAGCATCGGCGGCGAGTCGCGGCGCGCGCGGCGCCTGGGCGCGCTGGGGGCCGTGGGCCGAGTGCGCCTCCGCCTGCCTGCTGGACGACAGCCTGGCGCCGGCGGCTGCGGGCGTCGCTGTCGCTACGAGGCGGTGCACGCGCGCCAGGTAACCAACCATGTCAGGGTCTTACTGCACCAATCGAATGATCGTCAATCGACGTCATAAATCGATCGTCAATCGACGTCATGCATCGATCGTCAATCGACGTCATACATCGATCGTCAATCGACGTCATACATCGATCGCCAATCGACGGTATCGATCGAAGTTGATCGATTGGATTGGTGTTAAAAACTATCGATCGTAGTCTACTAATCCATTCTACTATCGATCGAGATTCGAACGATATTGGTGTGGTAACACCTTTTAGCGACCAGCGGATATAAAGTTCTGTATAATATTGTGTCAAGTGCTCGAAAGGAGCCTCTTCAAGGCGCACTGTTTGAAAAGAAACTAGTGACACAATGAGAGAGAGAGCGACCAGCGGGACGTGACGGGAAAAGAAGGAGACCACACAGAAATATTAACATTAGACATTACGATGCATAGTAGGTACCTACCTGTAGAGGGACATAACACAATAAATACGAGTACATTAAAGAAATAAAAGACTTGAGAAATTTATACATCGACTGAACATTTGCCATTTTTCAACAATTTAAAGTGATTTGTAACTTGAAAATTTTTTTCAAGTGCGAACGTGAAGCCTAAAACATAACTGTTTGTTTGCAGGAACAGCGACGGAAACTACTGTACGGGCCACGACAAAAAATACCAATCATGTCATGCTCAACAGGTGATCATTGTGGTTTTTATAATTCTTGTTTTATATTTTGTTAAATTTTTAATAACTGGAAGTTATGCTATTGTCCCACAAATATTATAAATGTGAATGTTTGGGTGTTTGTTACTCAATCACGTCAGAATGGCTAAACGGATCTGGGTGAAATATGGCACAGAGATAGATTATAGCCTAGAATAGCACATAGGCTATTTTTTACCCCGTGGGAATACCGGGATTCAGAACAACACAAGTGAAGCCGCGGGGCGCAGCTAGTTGTTAATAACTGATACATTTCAGAAATTAGGAAAACTGTAGGCAGGCCTAGCCAACATAGCTCTCAGAATCAGCAAGTTAAAGTGGCAATGGGCGGGTCATATAGCTCGAAGAACTGACAACCGCTGGGGATTGAAGGAATGCTGACCACGAACAGGAAAGCAAAGTGTGGGACGCCTTCCCACACTTTGCTTTATGTATAATATGTATGTTAAAATGTATAATGTGTTTATGTATAATAAAAAATATCTATCTATGTAAGTATATTAAATATATCAGTCATCTAGTACCCATAACACAAGCTTTGAGTAGCTTAATTTGGGGCTAGATGGTGTTGTGTGGATTGTCCAGCATTATTTATTTATTATTTAAAAGGCCATTGCCAGGCCAATGGATCAACCGCTGGGGAATAAGGGTTCTCGAATGGCGAGTGTGGGACGCCCTCCTACCCGATGGACTGACGACATTGTTAGGATCGCGGGTAGTCGGTGGATGTAACGGCCTCAGAATCGTTCTTCCTGGAAACGGATAGGGGAGGACTATGGCAGTAGACTTCTGTAGGCTAATGATGATGATGTTGATTTCAGTGCGACAACGTCCCGCGGATGACAGTCCGAGAGTTCGCTGACGGAATTTGCTCCCGAGCTCGAGACGTGGATCCTGACCTGATCGGCACAGGCCTGCAGAGGATAGAGTCTGAAGGTAACTTCCTCATACAATTACTTACGACTTGGAAAGATACTCAAGCACGGTAGAAATCGCCTCAGATCTTTCATTACCAAGTACCAGTTTCTTTTTCATTTTTATGTTTTTTTCCACTGGTTGGCTGATAACACCAAAATACCGTGGTGGGAGGTGCTACTCGCCTAGCGCGAACGGGCTATGAGGGCGGAAGGTATAGTACGCGCGAGAATAACTTTTGGAAAATATAAAATCTTTGGAATCTAAAGCATGTGTTAAGTTTTCGAAAGGAGCTTCTTGGAACCTTCGAAACGGGGAACAAGTTGAGGATCTCTTCGAAACTAGTTAAGAAGAAGCAACCTCATTGTGTATCTGTGTGCGCAGACGTGGTAAGCGCGTGCGCAGTTTGGTGCGACACGCGCGGCGGAGGCTACAAGTCCCGCGGGTGGAGTCTGCCAGACGGCACGGCTTGCTCCCGGACGGCGCCCATGTTCTGTATCTCGGGAGTCTGTCAGGTAACTATCAAATCAAACGTGTTGTGATATCTGCTTTTAATAGAAGAGCTTTTTGTGTATATCAAAGATAAAAATGCGTGGTCTGATATATCGGATTGAGGAGTTATACCATAAAAATAAAATAAAAAGAGCTTTATTTACTTACACAATTAAATAACAAGAAAAAAAAATTTAAAATTCCTTAACCTATTATTTTATAAATTAAACTATAAATAAAAACGTAATTATATGTAAGTACCGCCCTTGGCGGTGAAAGCCTCCTCCAAGTGCTTCCACTCTGCTCTATTTCTTGCCTTCCTTGACCAGATTTTTCCTGCTGCTTTGACTATGTCGTGACACCATCTTTGGAGGGGCGGCCCGTTTTGCGCTTTTTGTCCCGCATACTCCAATTAGTGACAATATGGGCCCATCTATTTGGGTCTAGCCTTTGCAGGTGGCCTGCCCACTTCCATTTCAGCCCCAGAATCTGCCGCACCATGTTTTTTGCCTTCGTCTTTTTTCGGATGGTGCTGTTTTTAATACGGTCTGAAAGCCTGACGCCTAGGCCATACCTACCATACCTACCTACAAAACTATTTCGTGTTTTCCAGAAATTCACGTGTTCATCCAACGCCGATGCGGAGTTCTCGTTGAAACCCGCCGACTGCGAATGGGAAGCTCTCCAAATACAAACTGCTACACCACACGCTACCTCGTAAGTGTATAACGAATACCTACTACTACCGAGCAAAGTTTTTTTTTATTATACAACTAGCTGATGGAACAAGCAGATGGTCCACCTGATGTTAAGTGGTAACCATCACCTATAAACAAAACATTGCCCCGTAGGTCACGCACAATAGGAACGTGCCCTACGATGCACTGCCCTGCGTCCATCAACTTGAGGCATACAGATGTTAAGCCTCATGTGCCTGTAATTACACCGGCGACCACACTCTTCAAACCGAAACACAGCGTTGCTGCTTGGCGGCAGAAAAAGGCGTGGCGTATTATTTACAATATTGTAAAAAATAACATTGTAACAATGATCATACAAAAGAACGGTGGGAACCAAGCTGTAAGTTTCTTGCCTGTTCTTCTAGGTTTTAGTCGCGTGGAACTGGCGGTGGATTCACTAAGACGTTTCAAAGTGATCCAGCAGGCTGATCATGCAACTTTTGTTGCATTCAAAGTCCGGTTGCCTATGTCAATTTTGGCAGTTTTGCGATTGGAAATATGCCAAAATTGACATAGGCAATCGGAATTTGAATGCAACAAAAGTTACGTGATCAGCCTGCTGGTGATTTTGAAATACCTTTTGAGTTTGACTTTAATAAAACCTTCCAGAACCAAATCGTCCTGGCGCCGCGCGGTGGGCTCTCAATGGCGGCCGACCAGTGGCTGCCACTACCACTGTATCTCGCCAGGAGTCGGCGTCAGGCTCGTGCGCTCCTCCTCCAAGTCCCTCACATCCATACAGCTGTGCCATCCTGACTCGACGAAACATGATCTGGTAGGTCTTCTGTTTGTTATCCTTTTGTTCTTCTAGTTTGTCTTGCTCATATTCCAAATCACTCACATCCATACAGCTGTGCCATCCTGACTCGACGAAACATGATCTGGTAGGTCTTCTGTTTGTTATCCTTTTGTTCTTCTAGTTTGTCTTGCTCATATTCCAAATCACTCACATCCATACAGCTGTGCCATCCTGACTCGACGAAACATGATCTGGTAGGTCTTCTGTTTGTTATCCTTTTGTTCTTCTAGTTTGTCTTGCTCATATTCCAAATCACTCACATCCATACAGCTGTGCCATCCTGACTCGACGAAACATGATCTGGTAGGTCTTCTGTTTGTTATCCTTTTGTTCTTCTAGTTTGTCTTGCTCATATTCCAAATCACTCACATCCATACAGCTGTGCCATCCTGACTCGACGAAACATGATCTGGTAGGTCTTCTGTTTGTTATCCTTTTGTTCTTCTAGTTTGTCTTGCTCATATTCCAAATCACTCACATCCATACAGCTGTGCCATCCTGACTCGACGAAACATGATCTGGTAGGTCTTCTGTTTGTTATCCTTTTGTTCTTCTAGTTTGTCTTGCTCATATTCCAAATCACTCACATCCATACAGCTGTGCCATCCTGACTCGACGAAACATGATCTGGTAGGTCTTCTGTTTGTTATCCTTTTGTTCTTCTAGTTTGTCTTGCTCATATTCCAAATCACTCACATCCATACAGCTGTGCCATCCTGACTCGACGAAACATGATCTGGTAGGTCTTCTGTTTGTTATCCTTTTGTTCTTCTAGTTTGTCTTGCTCATATTCCAAATCACTCACATCCATACAGCTGTGCCATCCTGACTCGACGAAACATGATCTGGTAGGTCTTCTGTTTGTTATCCTTTTGTTCTTCTAGTTTGTCTTGCTCATATTCCAAATCACTCACATCCATACAGCTGTGCCATCCTGACTCGACGAAACATGATCTGGTAGGTCTTCTGTTTGTTATCCTTTTGTTCTTCTAGTTTGTCTTGCTCATATTCCAAATCACTCACATCCATACAGCTGTGCCATCCTGACTCGACGAAACATGATCTGGTAGGTCTTCTGTTTGTTATCCTTTTGTTCTTCTAGTTTGTCTTGCTCATATTCCAAATCACTCACATCCATACAGCTGTGCCATCCTGACTCGACGAAACATGATCTGGTAGGTCTTCTGTTTGTTATCCTTTTGTTCTTCTAGTTTGTCTTGCTCATATTCCAAATCACTCACATCCATACAGCTGTGCCATCCTGACTCGACGAAACATGATCTGGTAGGTCTTCTGTTTGTTATCCTTTTGTTCTTCTAGTTTGTCTTGCTCATATTCCAAATCACTCACATCCATACAGCTGTGCCATCCTGACTCGACGAAACATGATCTGGTAGGTCTTCTGTTTGTTATCCTTTTGTTCTTCTAGTTTGTCTTGCTCATATTCCAAATCACTCACATCCATACAGCTGTGCCATCCTGACTCGACGAAACATGATCTGGTAGGTCTTCTGTTTGTTATCCTTTTGTTCTTCTAGTTTGTCTTGCTCATATTCCAAATCACTCACATCCATACAGCTGTGCCATCCTGACTCGACGAAACATGATCTGGTAGGTCTTCTGTTTGTTATCCTTTTGTTCTTCTAGTTTGTCTTGCTCATATTCCAAATCACTCACATCCATACAGCTGTGCCATCCTGACTCGACGAAACATGATCTGGTAGGTCTTCTGTTTGTTATCCTTTTGTTCTTCTAGTTTGTCTTGCTCATATTCCAAATCACTCACATCCATACAGCTGTGCCATCCTGACTCGACGAAACATGATCTGGTAGGTCTTCTGTTTGTTATCCTTTTGTTCTTCTAGTTTGTCTTGCTCATATTCCAAATCACTCACATCCATACAGCTGTGCCATCCTGACTCGACGAAACATGATCTGGTAGGTCTTCTGTTTGTTATCCTTTTGTTCTTCTAGTTTGTCTTGCTCATATTCCAAATCACTCACATCCATACAGCTGTGCCATCCTGACTCGACGAAACATGATCTGGTAGGTCTTCTGTTTGTTATCCTTTTGTTCTTCTAGTTTGTCTTGCTCATATTCCAAATCACTCACATCCATACAGCTGTGCCATCCTGACTCGACGAAACATGATCTGGTAGGTCTTCTGTTTGTTATCCTTTTGTTCTTCTAGTTTGTCTTGCTCATATTCCAAATCACTCACATCCATACAGCTGTGCCATCCTGACTCGACGAAACATGATCTGGTAAGGTCTTCTGTTCTGTTATCCTTCTGTTCTTCTAGTTTTTCTAAGGTCCACCGAATGTCTTCATGTGCCTGTAATTACACCGGCGACCACACAATTCAAACCTAAACACAGCGTTGCTGCTTGGCGGCAGAAAAGGGCGTGGTGGTACTACTTCCCCGGAGGAGCCCTTCACAAAGAGCTCTACTACTCTTTGTGAAGTATTTGCTTGTCAATTTAATTTGTGTTCCAGGGTTGCACACAAAGAAAGTCTCCGTACCAATACGCGACAATGGTCTGCAGCAAATACAAGGAACGCGTTAGGAGACTATCCGGCTTGGGTATGCAGATATCGCCGGTGCTTGGTAAGGGATTACAACTCTCTTCATTTTTGGATAATCTTAATTTCTGTGTATGATGTGAGGTCTGGCCAATTAGTTCGTATGAGCTACTAGCCAGCTTATCTGCGCTGCCCGTGGGCTCGATCCCACCGAGAACAAACATTTATGTGATGAACATTGATGTTTAATTGTTCTCTGTCTGAGTGAATATTGCAAGTATGCTAGACAGTGCTGTGTGGAAGCCCATATACGATGAATCCTGAAAGAATCTTGAGAATTATTACTTGGTCCTAAGAGATCTGATCTACCGTGCCTGGATCAAAGGCGTGAAGGTGTTTCAGTTGAATTAATATTCCCTTTCAGAGGATCCCGACCGGCCATGTCGCATAGCTTGTCAAGACGAACGAGTGCCGCATCGGTTCTACCTCGTCAACGGACAAGAAGGCTGGTTCCCGCTGGGCACGTCGTGCGGCAAGAAAAACGCATCGTACTGCGTTAGCGGTAAATGTTTGGTGAGTCGAGGTTTCTAGATTGTGTCAAGTCTCAACCAAAATGCAAGCCGCCACCAAATTACGTCTGATAAAATAATAGTCAGAAACAATAATGTCAAATAATAAATATGTATCATCAAAACTAGGATCAGAATGTGGTTGCTTTTAGAAAGAGGCAGGCCAAAGAAAAGATGGATGGACTGTGTGAAGGATGATATGAGTAAGAAAGGGGTGAGCACCGAGATGACGAATGATAGAGGAGAGTGGAGGAGTAGGAAAAAAATATGTTAAAAATATGTTAATAAATATGTTTTCTTTCTTTCTTTCTTTTCTTTCTTTAGGACCTGTTGTGCCGACCCCACTTAGCGTGGGATAAGGGCAGGAAGATATTAATACTTAAAAAAAAGGTCACAAATATACACATTTTTTTATATAAATAGTTAAATTAATTCCTTTTCTTGCAGGAGTTTGGACCAGACAACACACCATTATCAGAATCAGTATTCACATTGCCACTTCTCGGACGGTTCAGTAGTTCCCGATCATCACGTCATCGACGCAGCCTACGTGGCACTAATAGCACGCGAAGTGGCGATAATAGCACGAGAAATGGCGCTAATAGCACGCGAAGTGGCGATAATAGCACGAGAAATGGCGCTAATAGCACGCGAAGTGGCGATAATAGCACGAGAAATGGCGCTAATAGCACGCGAAGTGGCGATAATAGCATGCGAAGTGGCGCTAATAGCATGCGAAGTGGTGCAAATAGCATGCGAAGTAGCGATAATAACACGCAGAGTAATGCTAATGGCTTGCTAAGTAAAGCTTATAGCACGCAGAGTAATGCTATTAGCTTGCTAAGTAAAGCT
This sequence comes from Plemyria rubiginata, assembly GCA_963576535.1. Taxonomy (NCBI): domain Eukaryota; kingdom Metazoa; phylum Arthropoda; class Insecta; order Lepidoptera; family Geometridae; genus Plemyria; species Plemyria rubiginata. Next base: position 10,066,250 of record OY754924.1, on the reverse strand, counting down.
AAAAGCACACAGCAGAGAGAACCTTATAGCATACAGAGTAGTGCTGAAAGCGCCATGAGTGATGCTAATTGCTTGCCAAGTGTTGCTAATAGCACTCGAAGAGATAACAGCACGAAGAGTGAAGCTGATAGCTCAAAAAATTACGCTAGTAGCGTACAAAGTAATGTAATCTCGCGAAACGACGCTAAAAGCTCACGAATAGATACAACTTCCCCAAGGAAGCTTGAGTATCCAAATACTCAAGCTACTAGCTCGCGAAAAGACTTTACGAGCATGGAAAGTAGCACTAATAGTGACGCTAATAGCGTGGAAAGTGCTAACAGCCTGCGAAGTCAGCGCAGCTTGCGACGTGAAGCCATGCCAGTGAAAGCGACGCTACACCCACAAACGCTCAATGATATCATCGCCGAGCTAAATCTTACACGTGAGTTACTGTTATGTATATTGTTTTTAATTGGGCTAAACCTTTACTTATCATGCATTCTTTGTAATTTTCCTTAAGGCTCCGGCGACAGCGGCTCGCAATTTCGAGGTGCGATTGGCTATTATTTCATTTCGGGGAGGTTTTTTGAAAGAATAACTCTAAAGTGACACGCATAAATACTGTTCGAACACAAATAATACAATAATATAAGGGAAACATGCCCGAATAAGAAATCATTTTGGTATTAGTATGTTTGGTCTTACGTTTACCTAATACCAAAATGATTTCTGACTCAAGCACATTTCCCTTATATTATTGTATTATTTGTGTTCGAACAGTATTTATGCGTGTCACTTTAGAGTTATTCTTTCAAACAACCTCCCCGAAATGAAATAAAATGAAATAATAGCAAATCGCACCTTGAAATGGCGAGCCGCTGTCGCCGGACCCTTAAGTTTCCTGTAATAAAGAAACAATTCAAAGTCGAAGGTCAAAGTCAAAATATATTTATTTAATAAAATCACAAGGATTACTTTGAAACGTCTTAAAACTAGGTGACCATTCGTCTTAGTTCGAAACGAGATCAGCTGTGTGGAATAACCACCAATATTTATTTATTCCATAAACGTTATTTTCCAGATAATGTAAACGACCACATCCACTTCGACATGATACCAGAAAACATCGACGTGGATTTCAACAACCCAATCCACGTCGCGCCAGAGGACACGCTTATGAAGAAACAACCTCGCCCTACTTGGCATTAATAATATCTGTATCTATATGGTATCTATAGTGCGCGTCACGCGAAAAGAACACCGGAAGGGGGGGGGGGCACAATACACGCGTCATCTCACCAGATGACGCGTGTATTTCGTATGCGCAAACACATTCCCTCCACCGTTTTCCAGCGTTCTTTTTGGTTGACGCGACCTATACCACAAGTTTGAGTATTATTTGCTTTTCGTATGTCAGACCGTTTTTGTTTGGGGAATAGTTAGTTCTCAGCACGGCCGATAGATGGCGCTCATTGAGTCTCATAGAAAAACGGCCCGGCGCGGCGATATAAAAAACGAAAAACATCTACTAGGTCGCGTCACGTAAAAAGAACGCCAGAAGGAGGGGGAGGGGATTGATGGTGCGAGTGTTTTGTATGCGCAAACACATCCCCACCACTATATCCCAGCGTTCTTTTTAAATGACGCGATCTCTAACTGGGGCCTAATCACGAATATTACGTTACGTATCGTAACTACAACTAAAATAAGGTTGAATATCGATACAATACGTTACGCCACAAAATAAATGTCAAAAAGTATAAGTGAACGTCGAAATACTGCAACTATAATGCGACAGCCAGAAAGCTAAATTCCTTTCCGGCGTCTTTTCCGAAAACCTATGATAAGATGTCTTCTAGAAAAGGTATCTTTACTTAAGGGGCTGACAACCGTCAACCAACTTCTCACTCGTACATTTCAATATTTATAAAGAATATAAAGTCACTCTGAGATTTTAATATGGAAAAAGGATCACATTTTAAAATCTCTTGTTTTCTCATGATTAATGGTTGTGTTATAGAAGTACCTAAAACTTTTTTTTCCTATAAACTTTATTTCTGTAAATTTATATTTTTAAGCTGCGTTTGCACTTGTCAGGTTGGCCACTAACTTATAAGAACTTACCAAGTTCATCCAGTTACTCGGCTGGTGTAAACTTATCCCTAGATTATTATTTCATGCAAATAGCCAGAAGTTCTGTAAATAATTAACCTATTATTTTTACGTATGAGTATAAAATTGCAGACTGCAATGTTGTGATTTAGTATTTATTTAGTAATTTTTATACTACTGTTGTTATCAATTAGATAAGGTTGTAAATTGAAATAAAACATTTTTTACAAAAAAAATATTATATTATTCACACGCAAGGCACTCTTTTCACATTTAAATATTACTAAGAACATTATAAAAATACTACGTAACGTTCGATTAGTTTGAGATTGAATAATAAATCTTAAAAATATACTCACATTCGTTAAGACTAGTGGCGCCACTGTCTTTGAGGTAGATAGATTTGGAAGTTTTTTGTATGAAAAATTTTGAATGTTCACAAGTTCACAACCTTGTTTCTTAATTACGGACAATCTTATACAAAGTGTTTTCAATCCTATTTGACTTACAAATAAGGATGAGTTTTATTTAATAATAGAGTTAATTCTTCAAACTGAAGACATCCAGCTCAGATTTCGTGTACCTCAAGTCATTTTTTTTTTGTTATCCGTAAGTAAGTACCTTAAGATTTTCCGTATTGCGACCCTAACCGTCGGTTTCTAAAAGCTCGATCAACGCTTATCGGCTGTCAAGTCACTTGCTATCTCTTATCTAATTTGAAGAGCTATAATTGCAAGTGACATGACAGCCTATTAGTTTTGACCGAGCTTTCAGAGCCACGAAAGTTCGAGTGCTCAATATGCGCCTCTATCTGCCTCTATCCTTTATCGGGCTGAACTTCAAAGTTCAGCCCGACGTTAAAGAAACGGAAAACTCAGACTTCAGGTACTTACATCATAAAGTTCTTTGAATCATTCATAGAAGCAAATACGTAAAGCCAACATGTCAAGTTGGCCTTTTGCTTGTCAACAGACATTTATACGAGGTATAAAAAATAACCTTAGTTTAGAAACTTCTCGCGTTTTTGATAGCGGCTAGCAGCCTCGGCGGATCAGTCAGGAACCATTGCCATAGCTTTCTCAGGTTTTGTTTGTCGCCATTCTGCAAACAGTAAAATAAATAAATAAACCTACTAATAAAACTACTATCTATCTAGCCCCAAACTAAGCCAAAGCTTGTCATATCGAAACCAGATAGCTGATATAATACATGCATACCATAACAAGTATAAAATAAAGTCGCTTTCCGCTGTCTGCCTGTCCGTCTGTCCCAATAAAACTACGCACCGGTTTTTGATGCGGTAAAAACCGCATAGATAAATAGATAAAGTTATTCAAGAGGAAGATTTATACGTATTGTAGTTCTTAAGCATCGCGCCCGTGCGAAGCTGGGGTAGCTAGTAAATAATAAAATAATGTTAATTCCCACACAAAGTTAACGTCAAAATATCCTACTAACATTATAACCGCGAAAGTTTGTAAGTATGGATGGATGTGTGGTTTGTTACTCTTTCACGCCGGAACGGCTGAACGGATCTGAATGAAACTTGGCAGAGATAGATAGCACATAGGCTTCTTTTTGTACCGTGGGAATACCGGTATTTGAATCTGCGCGGGTGAAACCGCAGGGCGCTACTAGTTTATTCTATAAAACCGCAAGGATCACTTAGATACTTCTTAAAACTAGGTGACTCTAGGTGTTCCCTTTCCACGTGATCTTACTGTGACTTATAAATAAATAATGCTGGACAATCCACACAGCACCATCTAGCCCCAAAGTAAGCAACTCAAAGCTTGTGTTATGGGTACTAGATGACTGATATATTTAATACATTATATACTTACATAGATATATATTTTTATTATACATAAACACCCCCAACGGAACAAATTTCTGCATTTCGTACACAAGTTTGTTCCGAGGCGGGAATCGAACCCGCAACCTCTTGCGTCGCAGGCGGACTCTCGCCCGCTGCGCCACTGAGGTCGTCGACTTGACTCATACCTTGACCGTAGTGAACAGTAGGCTGGTTTCCTTCACCCTTGCTTCCACCGCCGCCATGTCGTGGTGCAACGCGTGAGACAGAGCCGCGACTGCGCGGTCCCAGCAGTTTGGCTGCTTGGTACATCCGTCCCAGATGTGATCAGACAGGGGCTTCGATAACTTGGTCCTGGATATAAGAGTAAGATACTAGTAGTTCGCCCCGAACTGAGATTTCGTGAAGCGACGCGAACACTCCGAAAATATAAGTGGTAGTCAGAGGCAAGTCCAATCATTGTCTTTGTACTTGTCTCTGGCTGCCACTTACTAACTAAATAAATGGTAACCAAGTTTCAACTGAATTGGCCTATTTATTGAAGAGTTATTCCATTTAATGAGAGTCAAGTACCTTCTTAATTTATTTCAAGAGAAAAATAATTGAAAAAGTAAAGAAACTGGCTGACCAGTAGAAAAACCTTGATGCCAACGAAACTCTTAGAAATGGGAGCTCTTGGGTCGTTGGTTATCTTAAGACGAGGACACGAGCTAATGTGACTCTCGCTCGCACGTTTTAACTTGTTAAAAGATATAAAATCACGAAAGATCGAAAAATCGCAAACAATTGTTTAACAACCATTTTGTGTGCAATCACATTGCGCACAGTTTAGTGAAAAAAGCATTTTGATCGATACAAGTTTTTCTACTTAAAAGTTTGCTTTTCTAGTTTTCGTACTCAAGCAAACTTTTGAGTAGGAAAACTTGCATCAATAAAAATGAAATTTTAACAAACTATGCGTAATGTGATTGCACACAAAATGGTTGTCTGCGATTTTTCGAAATTGGAATTTGTGATTTTATATCTTTCAAAATGTCGAATCGTGCGAGCGAGAGAAATATTAGGTGTTGTCAACGCCTTAATTTAACTTTTTTGTTGTATCTAAAAAAGCGGGCATCCTAGAAAAAAATTAAAAATGGTTTTGGAATGTCCAAGCAAAGTCCTTTCATATGACACGTAACTTTATTTTCTTTGGTAACTTTTTTAATTTTTGCCCCCTTAAAAGCCCCCATATTTTAATAACCCCTCATCCGATTTTATCCATATACTTACTAGTAAATTTCTCAAGTACAAGCTATCTACTTACCAAATTTCATGCAGATCGGATAAACGGTTCTCAAGTTATCGTCGGACAAACATACAAACATACATACACACATAAAATGCCAAATCGCCCAAGTTGATTGTAAGATTTTCGTTCGCTTCACTCACTCAATCAATAAAGAGTAGTAGAGCTTTTTGTGAAGGTCTCGTCGGAGAAGTATTACCACCACGCCGTTTTCTGCCGCCAAGCCGCAACGCTGTGTTTCGGTTTGAAGAGTGTGGTCGCCGGTGTAATTACAGGCACATGAGGCTGCAGATGTTCAGCCTCTGCCTCTAGTCGATGGAAGAAAAAAAAATTATATTAACTTGACAGTCAGGCGGACAACTCAAAATTATATTGAGGTTGTTTAAAAACTTTTCGTAAAGTTTTACTGCAATTTTACAAATATTTAAATTACTGGAGAAATTCGTTTGTATTATTCGAATTCTTGCATTCGAAGAAAATGAAAATCACTCGATCATGCCGTAACGGCTAAACCTACTTAGATTGAATTTAGTTAGTACCAGATACTAAGTAACTAGATATTAGGTAAGTGAAGCCACAACACATGCGAAACCTAATATACAGGGTGGCAAAAAGTCGTGGATCAAACGCAACTAGGGGCTAGATGGGATCATCAGCTATAAAAAATTGTGATATGGGAGGTTCCTAAGGTCAACCCCTGCAGAGCTTATACTAAATCCTACTTCACTACATAGTTTAAAACAAAGTCGCTTTCTCTGTCCCTATATCCCCATGTCCCTATGTATGCTTAAATCTTTAAAACTACGCAACGGATGTTGCGGTTTTTTTTAATAGATAGAGTGATTCAAGAGAAAGGTTTATATGTATAATTCATGCATGATATGTGCACTCGTGCGAAGCAGGGGCGCACGGGCGGATCGCTAGTATATAACAAACGCAAAAGTTTGTATGGATGGATGGATGTTTGTTACTCAATAACTCCAGAACGGCTGAACGGATCTTGATGAAATTTGGCATACAGATAGACTATAGTCTATAAAAGCACATAGGCT